>OZ001352.1:12581523-13205735 GCA_963924055.1 Drosophila limbata | reverse complement strand
CTCACAATAAATATGTATTTATACCTCTGAATGTAAATGTTTTACAGTTGTTAAGCTTAAAACTTTTTATACAGTTCAGTTAAGATAAGTCAGATAAGTGCTTAAATTTGTGCACATTAAGAACACTTTTTATTAGTGATTTATTTTAGTTCCTAATTTAATCATTTTTTTATCTTTTAGTTAAATTTAAAGTTGTTTATAATTCCTATTAAATTAATAACGTATTATATTACCTAATTTTATTTTAATTTCTATAGATTCATTTGGTCAACTGCATTTAGTTGACACTAAATAAAAAAAAAAAAACCCCATAAAAAAATAAATGGGCTTTTAACAACCGCATATTGGATTTATGATTGGAAATCTATTGATTTTAACTAATTTATCAGCACATAAAAAATTACTGATGAAATCGTTAAAAATTTATTAATAACCACTTAAAATTAAATAGTTAAATTTTATTAAATATAACTTATATGTAAGATATATTGAATGATTGTAGTAAACAAAATCTATACTGAAATGCTTTTTTTTTTTTTTTTAATATTAAGTTTGTAAAATTGTGCAAACTTTGTTAGACATACTATAAAGAACACTTTATGTGAAAACTATCAACTGGGAGCACGTATATGTATAATTATAATATATACTTCATATATAGCTGACAACATGAAAATATGAGCATCTGGATAACAAGGATAAGCTGCACTATCTTTAAAGGCTTTGCACTTACACTGACAATACATGTAGGAATTTAGAAATGACGATAATTATAGAATTAAGAATCTATCGATACGTTAATTAAGTTGGCAACACCAAAAGAATACCGAGTACTTGTCATTATGTCGGCATCATAAGAGTCGGCGGAAACTCAACTGCTGAGGAGTGTTATTATTTGCTTAAGTTGTTAAGACGAATATGAAGAATTGAATTGTAAAACCTATTAACTATTATGGAATAAACTATTATGTTGAGATTTTAAATACATTAAACGTTGAATGGGAGAAAGAACATGTTCTTAATATGACTGGAAGTGGACTTTGGCAGCGGAGTATCCCACATACATGCTTATGGTTGATAACTATGAGCACACAGACAGATTCACTTATCCATTTACTTAGTATATCTGTTCAAATAGCTCTCTTTCTATCCGTCTATACAGCTATTTCTCTCGACCGGCCAACATGAAAAGTTGTTCAGCACTTGTTTCTAGTGTTGCCATAAAACGCTGCTCGACAGCCATGCAACAAATTGCGTTAGAATTCTGAACTCTTGCACCTGTGTTACTGCAAACTAAGCTCCCACCCTGTCCCTTATGCTCCGCCAGTCCCACTTTTCTATTCTCTATTGGTCTATATATCTATAGTAAATATGATAAATCACCATACCCTCGAATGCTGCTGCTGCTGTTGCTGTTGTCCATGACAAATGACGCTGAGCCACGTGCTAAAGCCCCAGAGATTCTGGCAATGCTGTAGAATGTTGCTCCACATACACAATAATCGATGCGATTTGATGCATGCCAACTGTATATTATAGGTACATGTGCTACATACGTATATATATGTATATATGTACTTATGTAGCACTCATACAGCTACAAGTGCAGACCATGGCCATGCATATATAATACTTATATATCAGCATGTTTATGTCTCCTAAATGTGTAGCATAAATATTCATTTTTATAGCAAAGACAAGGGCAACTCTGTATTACTGTGTGTTTGTATATATATATTAATATTGTATATATAAATGTGTTCAATATGTGTGTGTGTGAGTGTTATGCAGTCAAAATGGCGGCAGCTTGCCATGCTCATTGCGGCGGAAACGGAAGTTCTTAAGAAGTAAGCAGAAATCATAAACGAAAATCACGTAATGCTTTTCGTGTGCAAACGGGCTGAGTGAGAGAGCAAGGCGGGTTGTGGCAAAAACAACGGCAAAGGCAACGGCAACAACAACAACAACTAAGTGAGTAGCTTGCCTCAAGTGGCAGGTGTTGCAGCAATGATTTTCAATTTTACGCGTGAAAGTCATGCGCTAATTCTGTTGTTGCCATTTGCCTATTCATTGTCATTTGCCACACCACTTTACGCTCCACCGCTCCGCGACAACCAATTGACAATAATGACACGCCAATTTGCTCTAATTGAGATGCTAGCTAACACCAGCTTTGTTGTTCCTGATATTGTACATTTTTTAATTGGACTGTTTGACTGTTCGAATCCCGTTTTTATTTTATCTATTCTTCTCTTGGCTTTAAGTTAATTAGCTCTCATCTGGACAAAGTGTTGATTTCTAATTTGATCTTATGTCTTCATCACGCCGTTTGCTAACCTTTGCTGTCATCGCAAAAGCCAAAGTCAAAGCCCGTCAAAGGTGCAATATTGAATTTCAGTTCACCTATAGCTTTCGCAAAAACTCGTCGGATTCGCGGGGTCGAGTTTTAACGTTCATATCACAGCTCTCTATCCATTCATTCACTTTATTCATGCAAATCCTTTCAATACGTATGCAAAGACTTTTCCTTTGGTCCCAGCAAAAATGCGTTGAAAATATAAAAGTCACGTAACTGGATGTCGTTTCCGGTTGGAACGCACACGCGCCACACCACACACTTCCACTACACCTCACACACACACATATATATACGCACACTTACTTAGTTGGGGCTTAAGCATTTGTTTGTATTTGACCGCTTTGATTACGCTTCGATTTTTGCCATGTAAAGCAAAGAAAAGTGTGTGAAACTTTTTCCTGTTTGCCAAATAGTTCGACCAAGTTTTAGCTTTAGTTTGTGCTTTCTCCTTTTTACTTCGTTCTTTTTTTATGCTATTCTAGTATGTGGTATTAGTGAGAAAATTACTTTATTTATATGCAATATTGAAACTTGCCTTAGCAACCATTTACTACCTTGTATAATATATGCATGGAATATAGATTTATATTTATAGTACATACTATATATTTATACTAAGTATATGCGTAACTTATGATCTATATATGCTGTGGTCTTTGCTGCTGCACTTAAAAAATGTTTGTCATGCGCATATTTTGTATGCAAAGTGGCAAAAAATTAAGTGCTTTTTGTGGGGAAAAAGAGCAGGATAATAAATTTAAATTGACACACATAAAACGAGAAGTTATGGTCTAGACAACATATTAACTGATAATTATGTCACAAGTGGATGTCGACGAGAAATAGTTGTTACTTTTGCAACAAATGCAAAAATTTAATAGAAACTTGTTTAAAAGGTTTAACGACAAACTGAGCTCTAAGAGAAACAGTCAAATGGCAAGGCAAATAATTTAGTATACTGACAAACACCCAGACCCAGGGAGTGAAACAACTTTTGCCATTGGAAAACCTGTAACAGTCTACAGTCAACTTCTACTTCATTCTGATGGCGCGCTAAATTGTGGAAAAAGTATAAAAAGGGAATATCAAAAGACAGCAAAAATAATGTGCTTACCAACAACACACACACACAAAGATGATGCGTGTGTTGGCATCATTTTCATACGAGGCGCAAACTTCATCTCTGCTGTTCACATGGGCGAAGCCTAAGCAGACAAAGGGGCGTGGCGGGGGTCGCTGACATGCAACGCGCTTTCAATTTCAGCATGTGTGAGTGTATGAGTATGTGTGTCTAGGAAAACTTAAAGCGTAGACAGGAAATATTTTGTTGCCTCCTATTTTTTCTGCTGTCATTTTTTTCTTTACTTTCTTTGTACACGTCACCATCGCCATCATCATTATCGTCTGTTGGCCATGGTGATCATCATTTGTGGCTTCTACTCTTTGGTTTGTGCAAATCCTTTACATTTTTTTTTCTTTTGTACAAACACACATATGTACATCTACACGCACACTCATATGCTCACATAATTGTGTGCGTCCTTGCACGACTTTTCTGCTGCATACTTTTAGGCCCGACTCGATTTTAGTTTTTTACGTGTGTTTGCTTTTAATAGCCATCTGTTTGCCTTGCTGTCAGCGTTTTATGCGTGACAAACAAACATACATATACACACATACACACACACTTGAGACGCACAAGTTTGCGTGACTGTTGAGGAAATTATGCCAAAAAGATTGTAACAAAACAAAGGGGGAAAATCTGAAAACTATGAAATATATTCACATTAGCCTTGAAAATTAGTTCGAAAATGAGCTGGACAGCACGGTAAATGTGTATATAGCAATACTGACTAAAGAGTTAAGCGAGTGTTGGCTGTTTAATCGGCTGTTTAATCGTCAACCGAAAGTATTTGTATTTCTGCACACACACAGTACAGTACAAGTAGAAGGCACATTATTACCTGTCCTGTTAGATACATATTTATTATTTTTGTGTAACGCCTTTGATTTTCATTTCAATATTTATTTGCCCAAAATGTCAAACATGTCAAATTAATTTCCACAGAACGAGTATATTTGGTTTGCTTTCTAGATAATTGAGTGGCATTTTTAGTAGCCTATTTCATATGACAATTTTCCGCTGTCAACCCATTTATTTGTTTTGCGGCTTACGAATTCATTTTGATAAAATTTATGAATATTTTAAATTGTACTCTATCATAAATACAAATATACGTATAAATAAAGTCAAAGTTTCGTTCAATCTCAATTTATATTCACTCAGTTATTTATTGGATGCATTAGTAAACAATTCAAAATTGATTATAAATATAACTAGAAGCATGAAATAAATGAGAAATTAATTGACCCACGTGTGATGAAAGTTTTTCAAATTTATAAACGGGTTTCAATGATCCCAATGAAACTGATCAGTAATTTTTTTTAAAGCCAGTAATAACAATTCATACCTAACTGGCATAGTTATTGTTCCAAATGTAATTTAATAAGGGCGTATCTATTTCCAAACACATCACCATATTATATACTAAAATCATAGCAGTCTTAAACCTTTTTAGTGTTAGAATCAAGTGAAGCCAAAGTCGAAATGTCATAGCCCTGTAATTTTTCACACTAGTAACAAAAACAATAAAAACAACAGCAACAACAATAACACGTGGATACAGCTCCCTTTTAATAAATAATTCAGCCGAAGCAATAATGAAATTTGTAAGAAATGTATGCTAATCACACAGGCACACACAATTTATTGATGTGTGGGTGTGTGTTCTGGTCGCATTTTAGGCTAATCAAACACGTGCCTCGTCAACTAAAAAAGCACACAGGCCATTAGATTGAGTAGCGATTTAAGTTAGTAATCAATAAGCCCTAAGGGTTGAGGTTGCGAGCCAAACACTTGGATCATGGAACAAGTATACGTATGTGAGCCTCAATTCATTAACTGTTATTATTAATACTATATGACAACTGTCAGCCAGTCCTAATAAATATCATTTACAAGAGTCCATGAATTGAGTAAATAAAAAATTATATTGACGACATGAAACCAAGCAATCAAATGCACATCAGGAAGTAAAATTATAGTGGACCTCAATTGACATTGCAGCTAAACATTAGACAAACATCAAAAAGCAAAATTCTTTAATGTGCGCCCAGAGGTATGCAGTATTAATGAAAAAGCGGCGTTAAAATAGTTGGCTGACTGACTCAAAGGGTGAGCGAAGCGGAAACGGAAATAAGTAAGCAGGTAGCATGAATAAACACAAGGCAAACAAAAGATCGCAAAAAAAAAGAGAAAAATTAAATGAAATGAAATGAAGTTGCCAAGTTGCTGTACTTTCAGCTGCAACTGCTCGCTTATTTCGAATATACTTAAGAGTAAAGTACATATTTTACTTAAACATAAGCAATGGCTATTATTTTAAGTTGCCCACGCGCTGGCTGATTTAATTTCAGGCTATTATGCGCCCACAATGCCAACGGTAAATGCATAGAATCATAGAGAAAGCGAAACAAAAAAACAGACCCAAAGGCAAACGGAGCAACAAACCGCAAAATGGAGAGCCAGCTAAAGCGTGCCGCACTTGTCGAGACTAAGGAAAACTGCAACTAGAGAATGCACTTTGTGGATACCCTATGAAATGTATACAAAGCTAAAAGAAATTACAATCTTTCCTACCATATACTTAAGAAACGTTCAAATGATAGGGACTCATTCAAGAGCTTTTACCTTGAATTTGTTTAATTTAATATGACCTTACAGCATCCGACCATAGTTTAACGTGAGTAAATGAGATCAATAAGATCAAACGTTTGAGACTTCAGCTTTTAAGACGATTTCTTTGCAGCTTTAATGAGCTTTTAAAGCTTTAATTAATTATATGTATCACATGCAGTATACCCTTTATAAAATCAGGTGCACTCCACGTTTTGTGTATGTATGTGTGTGTGTGTCTGTGCTTGTGTATATGTATAACTGTGGCTGACCAGTGAAGTTGGTTAGCAAACTTGGACTGAAAGCTGGTTAAGAGTTTGCTGCTGGCTGAGTTTTGTTTTGTGCCGTTGCATTTCTTGGTTTTTTTGTTGCTGTTGTTGTTGTTGGGCGAGGATTTGGGTCGAGCATCTGAATGAGCTCACATTTTACAGCTGCTGCTTTAGGTTAACTTCTCCTGTCGGCATTTTTCGCTCTTTTGTGTTTATTATTTTGATTCTCATGCTGATGCTGTTTTTTCTGCTGCCTGGGTCAACATTCAGAATAGAGTAGCTTTATTTCAACAAAACAAATAAACGAACCGAGTTCATTTTACTTTTTCGATTGCTGATCGCCAAGGAAAAATATAAATTCAAAATATACGTTGCACCGTCCAATTACATGCATCGTTTGCCATTTTGAAACAATTTTTGGCTATTAAAAGAAATAGCTAATTAAAGCTTTAATTTCAGATCAAAACTTGTTACAAGCCAATGCGATTTGAAGGAATCAAATGAAAAGCAATTAAAAAACAGAAAACATATTCCAAGTTGTGAGAATAATTGTTTGTATTACTTTTGTTTAAGCCTAGGTTTTCATACTATTTTTCAGGGATGCCTTACTTATTGTATTAATAATTATCTTGTGTTTTTGCTCAAAACAGAACTCAAGCAGTAACACAAAAGTTAACAGAAACTTTTATTAAATCGTACACAATGTACACAAAACGAAATTTATATACATTTTTGTAAAAAAGAACATCGAAACTGTCTAGACTGAATGCTTAAGCTTCAAAAAAAATGCCGCTAAAAGCCTACAACTTGCTCATTATAAGAGCGTAAGTACAATCAAAGCGCAGATTTTATTTCCCATTGCATTGGGGTCTAAGCCGCTTTGATTACCAATCCGCAACCCCAACAAGCTAAACCCTTGCCACACGACACCAGCAACCTGCAACCTACTGCTTGCCACCTGCTACCTATGTAAGCGCAATCGCACGCCAAGAATCGTCATTTATGTGTGTGTGTGTGTGTTTAGGCATTTGAAACCTGATTAGGCAAGCACTTCAAGTGCCGACTTCTGGATGGGGATGGGGATGAGGGTGAGCAACCCAATTGCCACACATAACATGGCCTGGCTGTAACCATGCACCACGGCTGCAGCTGTGTGAAATTTATTGTTTCAAGTTAATGCCACTTGATGGATTATTTGCTTATATCTGCCACTTTGATTTCTGTTTGTGCTGCTTTTGCTTGTTGCCGGCTTCTCTGGTTTTTTTTCTTTCTCTTCTTTAACTGCTCGTATTGTGTTTGCCCTTTGTATCTGGCTGTGTAATATGATAGTCGATGCGAGTCAGGGCAAGATAAGGCAATTGAGTTTAAAAGCATTTCAATTGCACATCTCAGTGTTGCTTTTGGGCAAATCAGTTACACAGTCAAGTGTCTAAGTAACCAGCTGAATGTTTTCAGGAAGTATTTATCTGTTAACTTTGTTTACTCATCGATCGATTATGGAGCTAATTAAGACCTTACAGAGTTCTCATCAACTATTCAAATTAATTGTTAAACTTTTCATTTAAGGTCAGCACACGTGTCACCATTGTGGGTATATTTGTACATACGTATATACAAACATGAATCTTGTTCGTGTCTACACATCCCATTTGGCATGTCCTCATCCTCGTCTTCATCCTCTTTGTCCTTGGCCTCGGGGTTTGTCATCAAAAGTAGCAGTGAAAGTTTTCGTGTGCCACGACAATATTTACATGCTGCATTAAACTTGCTCCAAAGTTCCACTTGTATTTAAAGTTTAAGCACCCAAATGTCCTTCTATTCTTTTGTCGTTTATGTCGACACATTAAAGTTGCGCATACGCCAGGTTATTCAGTCCCCTGGCCAGTTATGTGATTTATGTGCAAGTTTCAACGATCTTAAGCTGGTAGGTATTTTAATAATTTAGACGACCAAATCTGAGCCGAGCTGCGCATCCTGGTCTGACGCTCTGGCTCTGGCGCTATGCCAAGCCACGTTGCGCTGACTGAGCCGAAAAATGCAAAAATATCCTCAGCATGTTGACAATGGCGCCAACACAAAGAGCATTTGGCAAGCGCCTGCAGCAATGCAATGCGTGTGTGTGTATAAGGATGTAACGATGTTCAGCAAAAGTGAAACAGCAACAATGTACCCGTCTTATGTATATATCTATTTGTATATGTATACATGCACGCTAAGAGCCAAAGAAACTTGTATATACTGCGCCGAATATAGAAGAAATAAAAAGTAGGTTATGCACAGACAGCATTTTAATATGATTTTCATGGCTTACTTTTGGCCAGACCAACACGACAGACGAAAGTCGACAGACACACTCGCACTTGCACTCGCACTTCAAAAAAAACTGAGTCAAATTCGGTCGCTCGACTTACTGACTGACTGACTGAATGACTGACTGACTGACACAGAAATGCACAAGCTGCGTATACGCTACATGTGAAAACAAACAAATACGAATAAAAGCAAACGAACTGAAATACCCAGAACTTATATAAGTATAAATGATTCTGTCGTAATTACGAAATCAAATTAAAGTCTTAGAGTTCCATTATAAGTGGATTATTTTAATGCCATAAATATTACCAGCCTTTATTTGTATATTTTTTATGTTTTCTATAATTGTAAAGAGAATTTTGAGCACATCTCTTGAAAAAAATGTACAACTCTCGATTTCATTTTTAAGAAAATAAGTTTCAAATGTTCTGTTTCAAATACTGCATCTGAAAATAATTACTTAAACCCTTTCAGTAAGCTACATATTTTTAAATTTTTGATATATCTCTTTAGTATTAGATTTTTTGTTTCAAAAATTGCATTCGAAAATAGTAACTTATTCCTTTTTAATAAGTTACAGATCTGTAGATTTTTAGTAGATCAAATAAATAATATAAATGTATCAAGGACATAAAAATCTTTTTGAGACAACTAGAAATTTATAAGGTGTTTAGAGAGTTAAATATTAGTATTTAAGATAAATCGCATTCAATAAAAGAACTTTACTTAAGTATGTACCACCATTTAGCGGAATTACTTAATATCAGACACACAAGACTTGCTAAAAAGTAATCAGACAATTATAGCTAAGCTTAAGCGACGGCATTGAAAAGTCACAGTCTACTCATTGGTGCTTTCCAACACTGACATTGAAGCTAATCTCTTTTAGTATGGATATAGGGGATAGGGGATTATGGTATTTCATTTGTATGCTACATGCTTATTTGGGAAAAACATGTCGATATTGTGTTGTCAGTATATTTCAGAATATTTAAGTAGCTAAATATATTGTATGCACTTACACAGTACGTCGCGTTGTATCCTTTCAGTAGCATTTACTCCGCTTTTTGTTTTAGCTTGCTTTTTTCTTGTTGCTTTTTTGGGTGCTTTTTACGGCCTTTGTAATAAAACCAGCCCGAGGGAATTTTGTTGTGCTCGTTGCTGTTGTTGTTGCTTTGTTGTTGTTACTGGCGTTGTTGTCGCTGTTGCTGTTGTGATATTTGCTGCTGATGCTGTTGAATTTGAGGGCGTATAAGCATTGAGCAAGTTTTATGCAGCAAACGAGACGCACGCATCATCAATTGAGCAGGCGGCTTGATGGCAGGAGCGGGCGGGATGCCGTTCGGAAGGATGGGCGCAACATGGATCAATGGCAAACAATTGAGCAAAAAATATGGCAAAGTATTTGTGCGGATGCCAGGCATCAATTTTTGGCCTTTCTTGCCTTTGCGCACTGACGCCTTGGGCCTTATTTAAAGTGGAGAAGCGCGAGCGATGCGAACTTTATTTATGACTCAATAATGTGTATTTTGATTTATGCATTGTGGGCGCGAATGCCGCAAAGTATGCCACGCTTTTGCCCGCACACAAATGCAAGCACATGTACACACACGCACACATACACGTACGCGGACACGGAGACGGTTACTTAGTTATTGTTGTTGCTGCCTGAAGCAAGCGACGCAATTTGCATAACAACACAAAAATGTAAGGTGGAGCCAAAGAGAATGTTTTGCTTCTTTGCACGTGCACTTACTACGTTCCGAACTCACACACATGCACATACACACACACATACAAATAGCATAGGCAGCATACACAGCATTCAACAATTAATCACTATGGTTATTAATGAATTCGCAGCACTGATTTAGCACACTCGATTAACAGGTTATTTTGTGGCTTGGCTTTCACGGCGATTGGGGATGTAACGATTAAATGTAAAAAGACGCGATACGCACTCGATTGTGAGCGTGAGCGTGAACGTGCATGCTGCGACGAATGTTTCTGAATTTAAGCGGTAAACGGCACACGACGCAACGGAGCAGCCAGCGCACACGACAACTACACAAATCCACGACCTTTTCAGTACTAAAGCGACATTCATTCATTGCCATTCGTGCAATTCGAACGGACGTCGCGTGGCTGCGACTTTGCTTTGGCTTTGGCTCTGCCTATTCCATCAAACTCGACTTCGGGCAACTTCGGGTCGCGCAAGTTCGAAAGCACGAACGCCTCTTCCATGCTGACTCGCAATTCGCATTGTGTCGTGGGAGAGTTTCGAAAATGCGTGAGTGAGTGTGAGAGCATTTGGATGGTGAAGGGGGGATGAGAACTTGTAAGTGTGCCATACTTTACGCTGCAACTTAACGAAGCTTTCACACTGCGTAGCCAGTCTGTGATTTTGATTTTCTGTTGAGTGAAATGTTTGTTTTTGTTTTGGAACGTAAGCTACATGGAGCGTGGTTTTCGAGTAAAAATCTAACGTCGGTAGGTGAAATTGATCTATCAGAAATGTAATGAAATGTAAAATTAATAAATACGTGAAATTAGAAATGATGTTTATGAGCTTGTAGTTTAGCATAGTTAATTAGTATAGTAGAATAAAACATACCTTACGCCAGCTTAAAAACATTGAAATCAATTAAATTTATTTATATATATATACAACAGATATGATTAACTCTTAGACACTTTATTTAGATTTTCTAACAGTGCCCTACCTCAATTCGAAATTGATGCTCATTCTTCATATGTACATATGTATTGAAATCAAGATCCACCACGCATTCTTGTGGAACTCATTTTTGCTCTCTCACAAGGAGAGTAAGCGGAGTGTCCGTTCTCGCGTTCTCCCACTTTTTGTACCTCTCTTTCGATTACAACGGAAACACGAAAATACAAATTACTCGGCAGCTGCAACTTGTCCCTTTACAGCAGCAAGTCAAGTCGGAAATAATGTTGTATGCTGCACCAAAAAATTACATCAAAGAAAGCCTTTAACATTGCATGACTACAAGAACACGACCTTACCCAAGAAAGAAGACAATGAGACAGGAGTTTGAAAGCGGTTAATCACCTTCAACTTACATATGTATGTATGTATATTAATATAATATAAGATAAGCTAATTAAACGTTTGAAACTGTGAGTTATCAAACAGTTGTAAAAATTTAATCTTAATTATGGTCAGTTGTTATTTATGCTTCTAGCTGACCTAGAACTCCCTTGAGCTTCCGGGCTTAACTCGATGGCAGCTTAGCTTCCATTTCCATTTCTATTGGCAGTTGCATCATTAATTCCGCTTTGCTGCTTTAGCTTCTAAGCTGTTCATTCATTAATAAGAATTTCTAGCTGCTCTTCGAAATGGTATTCGAAAAAGGACCGTATAATCAGAAAAACTACCGTACTATATATATACTTACGACTGCCCCGTTACGACAATAGGTGCGTGTTCCGTTTACAACATTCACGAGCAAACGGATAGTTCGCTTACAGTTAAAGTTACAGTTACTCTCACCTACTCTCTCCCAAACTGCACTCGCTAACTCATTTGCTCTCACTCTGTCTCTCTCTCTCCTGTCTCTGTGAATTCCATCTCTTTTCGAACTCACACATGCGCACAGCAACAGCTTGTGGATTCTAATTTTGTGGCTCGAATTATTTTTTGAACAATCCGAATCCGAATGATTCGTAACGGTTTAGCTCTTATATCACTCAAGCAAAGCTCATGTATGAAGGTTGCCTACTAACTGCTGTTTGCCCTTTAACCTACTCAGATCTAATTTGAAAATTAAATGCGCAGTTAAATATTTTTAATAAAACAAAAGTCACATGGAAGATGCGTATGTTTAAAGTACTTGCATACAATTTAAGAACTTGAAACTAAAATTGTGCTCCCAGAACTTTAAGCAAAACTACCGAAGTAAATGGCCAACACACACACACATTCACAGACACCCACATATGGACACCCGTGCTGCAACCCACGTAATGTGGCGACTGATGTGACTACAGCTTCAGCTGCTGCTGGAAAATCTCAACGCTCAACCACTAAGCATAGCATTTCATCAGCCCCGGCATAAAGCAGAGCGCGATGTGCAGCTTTAGCTGCAGGAGCAAAAAGGCAGCTAAAAACCAATCCTCCCAACTCTGGTCTTGTTGCTTTTGTTGCTGTTGTTGTTGTTGCTGGTGTGAGTAAAGGAAGTGGACTAAGTGCAGTGACCAAATAGCTGGCAAAACTCCTCATTTCTGTGTTGCCGACTCCCAAGCTCTGGCTACTACTGCTGACTCCGGACTTCTGATACTGTACCGCCGGAAGTGGCGCTGGTGTTGCACATGACTTTATAGCTATTACGTTAGCTGTTTTGGTGTTGCTGCTTTTGTTGTTGTTGGTCTGTGCCAGCGACAGTTTGGCTGCAAAGCAAAAGTTGCATTAAATTTTAATCATGAGGCGGCGGTTTTTGTGGAAAGCGACTGACGCAGACTTACAGACTATCAAATTGACTGGTTGACTGACTAACTGACTGACGGTTTGACTGAAAAGTGCAGAAAGTTAAAAGCAAAGCGCCGTTAAACATTTTATCATTAAAAGTTGGAGACGAAAGAACGAAAGCAAATGATATGCAATTAAATACCCTGTAAGCCTAAAAGAAATGTATTTTTTAGATCAAGACACGCATTCATTTACATTAAACGGAGTATTTGTAAAGCCAAGCACTTTATCCTTCTGTTTTCTATGGGAATTGAAGCAGCAAATTAACAATACAATTGAATTATCATCAGTTAGGAGGTGCCTATGTATTGGTGTGCGTGATTGAGAGTGTATGTATGAGAAGCAACTAATTAATCAGCTTGCGTAATCAATGCTTAATGACGCAACAACGCAACGGCATTTAAATGGTCTATAATTAAATCAAACACTCAATTAAACGAGACGCAATGAGAACAATAGCTTAAACTAGGTCGAAATAGATTGGCTCATTGATGACGTGTTAACACAGAAATCAATGTTATATAATACCGCTTAATATCGACAAAGCCTTCACTTCTGTTGAAGTGATTTGATGTGATATTTCAATTACACAACCCAATTTGTGAAAACCCTTTTTATGAAGACTATTTAATATACATATTCCCCCCTCTCAAGAACCGCATTCATTAATTATACAAACTACAAATGGCAACCACAACACATCAAACTGGCCAAGAAACTAAAATGACCACTTCCTCCCCCTCCTTCAACCGAACTTCTCCATGCATGACCAAAACTTCAGTTTACTCAAAGGACTCCAAGCTGTGTTGCGTTAAAAAGTTATAATTTAATTATTAGACATCTATTGAAAGTTATGTATATAAAGCTAAGCAAATAACCAACTTACTCACACAAGAAAACACACACATACACATACGAACCTGCATACGAATACGTATATACGATGAAATATTGAGCACATTGGAAAGATTTCTTGCTATTTCTCATCTTTATACATTATGTAAGAATATTTAATGAAAAATTGTCGATTAAGTATTTTCAATGAAATACAAAAATCTGCATATGGGTATTTCCAGGATCGAGAACGCGACATTTCTACGTCTTTAAATGAAAACATGCGGAACAGTCGAGTGCACTCGACAGTAATATACCCTGAGCCTCGGCCTCGGCAAGCCAAAGATTTAATGCCCATGCAATTCAATATAATATAATATAAATGAGTGATTTTAATCATTTTGTACGTTATCTTTAAATTTAAAAAAATGTATTAAAAGTAAAAATATTTTTAAAAACGAAAAAAATTCGTTGACCTTATCAGGAATCGAACCCACGCCCCTCGCGCGTGTCTCTAGCATTAAACTGACAATTCAAATAAACGAAAAACATTAAATAATTAAAAATCATTTGCATCGACCAGACCGAGATTCGAACCCCGATCTACCGTTTCGCGTGCCTAGTGATGCTTTCAAATTCGATTTACATTCTCGATGGCAGAGAAAATGTAAAATGAATTAATTGAACATTAATTCTATTTATATACATATGAATCTGACAATATTTATGGCTTAATATCTTCACTATTTATGGCCCAATCGTGTTGAAAGTTGGTGATTAGTCTCTGGGCATGATCCTACACCCGTTGGTGTTGAGAATTTTAACTTAAAGCCCTCAATTAAAGGTGATGAAAGCTTTTGATGAATTACGCCCCCCACAGTAGGCGTGGCAAAATTTTAACATAAACTGGTATTGCCTGACATAATAAGGAGTCTTCAATCCAAATTTTGTGATCCTAGTTCATACCATCTCTTCAATCCTTTCGCTTATACGGACAGACGGACATGGCTATATCGATTCGGCTGTTGATACAATTTATGTTACATGCTTTGCACAATCTTAATACACCCTCCCTCAGTGTATAAAAAAATAGCAAAAGTTGACATTTTCAAAACTGTTTTCTCACGTGTTTAATGCATTTTATCAACACTTTTTTTTTTATGATAAAAGACAAGCTTTGAAGACTTGTCGTTTTTTTATTATTTACAGAAAACAATGCATCGCGAACGCGACGAAAAATGGAAGTCATGTTTGACTTCATCTTGACAAATGAGAAAGTCTGCAAAATACTCTTAAGCCATAATAAAATAATGTAGCTTTCCATTTTAGAAACAATTTTGATATGTTACTATCATTTTATTTATTTTTCAAGTTTTATTAGTAATTTGTATCGCGACATCGCGAACTTGACAAGATATCCAACTAGTTTGTGCCAAGAATTTGTTCGTCAAATTTTATTCGATACATTAAAAACAACTTGTAAAACTTGTTTTAAATTAAACTTTCAATATTTTTCTAAGAATTAAAATGGTTCATGTTAAAATTTTACTGTCCTACTAAGGGTAATCGTTTAAATACAAACGGTCCATTTTGGACCGTAAATATGTAAATGATAATTAAAATAAAACAAAAATTTCAAGAGCTTAAGTCTATTTAAATAGTCGAGGAAACTGTGGAGTGTCGAAGTATAAGAATTACTAGAAAAGAAAAGAAATGCATGAATAATGCGATGAGAGAGTCACATTAAAACTAACTTATAAATAATAATTAAAGTAGTTGTTAGTTAATTCTGATTTCAATTGTGGCCCAAAATCTATACACTTTCTGTCAATATGCAATTTTTTATGTACATACATGATCATGTATAATTCATATATACATAATATACTTATAATTTTAATATTCTAGATAGATTCCATGTAGATAGATTGCAGAGTTTCTAGTTTGTGCATTTCGACCAGTGCAGTCAAGCCGTAAATTTATTTACAGCTGACATGCTCGATGGTCCAAGTGAGCTCAAGCACAAAGGAGTGGACCATATTTGGAAGGCGACAACTGTAGAGCTTGTGGCCAACAGTGGCAACTTTGCTTAAAAAAAGAACAACCAACAACTAACAACTTCTTCCTGAGAGAACCAAGCGATCCATGCATGCGACTGCTATTCGACGAGGTGTAGCATGTCCACAGCAAAAAAAAAAGTTTTGTATTTTTTGGCCAGTATGTTTATTCTGTTGCCGCTGTTGTTGTTGTTGGTGTTAGCTGTTAGACGGGCAGACGCATTTCCTGACGGCTTGGATGGCTGACTGACTGGCTTTCTTAAATATTAAAAGTCCAGGCAGCAGCAGCAACAACAGTTGGCAAAACAAAATAAAAGAAAGAATAGAAACTTAGTGCGGCCTGGTCGCCGCTTGTCTCACGTCGTCACTTAAGCAAAACGCAAAGTTTCAACTCGCAGCTCGCGGCTCGTAGTTCGTAGCTCGTGCTCAAAGCACGCAGTTCGCTGTCAGTCAGCTCTGGTGCTCTGCCTGCGGTCTTTGTTTAAAACAACAAAAAACTGCAACTACAATATAAAAAAAGCATACAACAAAGACGTTGCAAGGACACGCGTTATGCTAAGCAAAAGTTTTGTCACACCCACACACACATACACACTCAAGCACAGACACAAATACCCACACTCACCCAGATACAAAGCGCATTTAACCTAACCAAACTACATTGCTAGTTACTATACTTTTGCATTTTATTTATTTGCTTTTTTTGTTGTTTGTTAGCCAGGACTTGCCATTTGTTTTTTTTAAACATCATTTTATGTTGTTTTTTTTTTAAGTTTTCACAAAACGTGTTTGGAAAATGAATTAAAAAAATTGAAAAGCTGTACTATTATACTTTGGGAATATTTTCAACAAGAAACATTTAAGAATTCACACATATGCAAGAGTATTAAACAATTTAATCTTCATTTCTAGGCTTTTTATTTTTGTTTATATATCATTTAATGAGTATTTTGCTTTGGAGTAATTTTCGAAAATGAATTCATGTATTTAGAAGGATAGCATAAATATATTCGTGCTAAAACATAAATGCTTTGAATGATTTCTGCCACAACTCACTTAAGTTAAATATTTGTGTTAATTTCTGTGAAATATCTAACGGCCTTTGGCATTAAAATTGTAAGTATGCCAAATATGTAGGATGAGACGATAGCCTCAGTACGAAGACAATGGCAGCAGACATCCATCATTGTGTATATATGTATGTACACGTATCTCAATATGTACATATATTCATTAAATTTGTATAAACAAATACGAATAGCATAAATTTTGTGCAACGGATTCGGCGTCTCGAGCTGTTGCCATTATCCAGTCAAATGTATGGGAATAGAGCCAGAGCTATCTATTTTATATTATTCTTTACTTTTACCTTATTCCTACACCCTCATATGGCAGTCTGAATGTGTGTGTGTGTGTGTGTGTGTTTGTACTCAACCCAATATAAGCAAAACGGTAGCCTGAAAAAACAAGTAACAGTTTTGTTGAGCCAACAATAAAAATAACCAGCAGCAGCCAAAAAAAAGAGAAGAAACAAAAATAACAAAAACAACAACAAATCGGCACTTTGCTTTTGTTTGTTGATTTTTCTGCTCGTTTTCTTTCCTCGAATAACAGCAGCAACGAATTTACAATTTCAATGTGTAAGTGAGGGGCATGTGCATAAGAGATACGTACATAGATACGACGATACAAAGATACTTGTACATTGGACCAACCACATGTAACTTACCACTAAGAAGCATTGGACACGCTGGCTACACCTACAAATGTTTTAGCACCGAAACTTTTAGCTTGAATCTACCCCAGCCCCCTCAAAAAAATCTAGCTGGTGGAGTTTTACGGTCGCCATCATGACAACAAAAGAAGCTGAAGTTGTTGCAGAAGTTATCGATGTTGCACTTTAGAGTGTCCGCTTATAACCCGTTCCCGTTCCCCTTCTCTTCAAACACTCTACCAAAAGATACCACAAAACTTTGAAACTTATTTGTACTTGCTAGAAGATTACGAAATTGCGTTAAAAGCTAATGGTATACCTTAGATAAATTTACGAAAGGGTCTGCCGCGAATAAGATCATTTAGAGCTCGGCTTGCATTATGGAAGAGACAAGAAATAGGATAAAATTAGATGTGACACTAACTGGATCGGTTTCAATCTATAATTCCCCACCAACTCTCCTACTTCTAGTATCATTTTTATAACGTCTCTCAATAGTTTTAATTGCAATTGTGTTTCTTTTACCTTAGTTGCTTGACAGCCAATCAATAGCAATTAGTATGATAAGTAAGTGAGTGTTAAGTCAAGTCTTGTGTCGAAGCTATTATCGAATTTTCGTAGACAATCGTCTGATTATTTATTCATTAGGTTCAATTATAATGCTGCCCAAATGCAATGCAGCAACGAAGGCACTCAAATGTAATTAAACGCAAGATTAACTCTAATTATAATTAATTAAATGTTGCGTCAGTTTTGGCCATTGAGTGTACTGAAAAGCAACTCAAGCGTCGATTAAACATCAAAAGTGCAATTAACTATTAACAATTTATGCTAAAGCTTAAAATAAAATATATATAAAGCGACACAAACTCATTCATAAACACATTATATATACATATGTATATACATGTGTTTGTGTAAAATTGTGTGCTGATTAAGGCCTGGTTAAGACCATGGCGACGTGCTGAGTGCAATATATTTTTGTCGCACGGTATCGAACATCAACACCAATTCCATTTGCATAATCAATGCATATTTGGCGGCAGCCATAAATTAACAAATAGAATTTAATTGCATACTTTTGGTCGTCGCCCAGAGTCGCGCATACACAAATTAATAATTCATTAATGCGCATTAATTGTCGCACTGCAGCAACAAAATCAAAAACCCACAATGAATCGTAGCGAATAAATACATTGGCTCTCCAGCTCTGACAACCCTTCAATCACCCCTGGCCCTCCCACCCCCACGCCTCCCTCGTCCCTTAAAACGTTGACAAATTAATTGCCGCCTTTGTTGGGGAAACAATAAAAAAAAGAAATGAACGTAGTCAGCAGAAAGATTCAAAGTATCAATTTTTATACCAGAGCCGTTAATATTTATTGCGATTTATTTTCCTCGATCACATCAGCATGCAATTTATGCGTATGTGTAATTGCAAATGTATATTTATACAAATATATGTATAATATATACAATTAAATATCTGATTGGACCCGTTGAATTGCAACCTTTGTTAAATTCTGCGGTCAACGGTTTGTTGCCCTGCTTGACATTGTTGCTTCTCTCGACTGCTTGTGACATACATTTATTAACAATAACGCAATAAGCATATAATTTCATAGTGCTCGACTAACAAATACCCCATATATGTGGGGTATTATGTGATATGAAGTGCATTTAATATAAGTAATTTTATAATAATAATGAAACTGAATTGTCCGTCTTTTAACGTCTGAGCTGATGTTCTCGCAACCTATCTGGTCAGAGGCCGAACTTCAACTACCGTTCGGCATCTCGCTCGTCTATTTTCTTTTGCTTTTCAATTGTTATTGCAAATTCACCTTCCTTTTCTTCGAAATCGCTATCTTCTCGTGTCGTTGCTTGTTGTCTTTGCTCGTCTCGCACATACCTACCCAACATATATACTAATGACAAATACCTTTAAATTTTAGCCTTAAAGCAGTCAAAAGAATTTTCTTCAAATACATACTTAAGGCTCTATTAACTTTCAACATTTTTTAAAAAATATCAGGAGCTTATAAAAAACAGTAACCTAAGAAGTAGAGAATACATTCTTAGGAAAGTTACAGAAGACTGCACAGCTTTTTTAAACCACCTTTTGCCACTCACTACACACAGATATTGTAGCATACTTAATGTAGCTTTAATCAACTTTATAGGTGTGTAGAAAAGCTAAGAGCATTAACGAACGTAATGAAATGTTCCTGCGCCCAGGCTCTTAGATCAGATAGTCTGGCATGTCTGTGATATTTACGAAAGTTCAACTATTTTTGAGAATAATTATATAACATTTATAGCTTTCGTTAATTATGTCCAAAATAACTTTCCTTCTTTAATATTGCCCGGCTAGCATCTAGTGGGTTCGTGCCCCACGTTGTTCGAATTTTTTTTTTTTTTTTTTATAATAATTAATATAACTTTCCAGTTGAATATCCGATATGATCTAGGTCGACTCGTCTATTGTTACTGACCAAAAACATATATAGGGTTTTTATGCCTGTAAAAAACATTTGCATATATTAAATAGAGAGAAACGTTTGCAACGATTTTCTTATGCAACTTTAATTTTTTTGTCGCTTTATGTCTCTCAATTTCTCACTTAACTTCTTAGATTCCGTCTAAGAGCCAAATTCTTTGCTGAGCTATTTTTAACAGATTTCATATTTCCATTTCCGTCGCATTTCAGCCTACGCGCACGGGTTAAGTGCTCAGGCAAAGATGTTTGTACAGTATGTATACGTATGTGTATAAACAACCTTTAAAGCTTGCTGCCCACTTAACGGTGCACAAAACAAACATGCGACACGCATGAGAACCCACGCAAGCACACATACAAATGTACAAACACGCACACACTCAGAGGTATGCATGCAGAGTCACACACATATGTACGTATGTACATTGACAGCAGGCATTGCAAGTGCGTTCCATGAATTCAATCAATTTTAATGCAATTTAAATTGCATTCTCTTGTGAAAACATACAATGCCTACCATCTACATACGCACCCGTACGAAATGTAGATAGTATGCACATACACACAGACAGACACACACACATAGACGCTCACACAAATGCAAAAGCTGAGACGTGTGCGAACATTATACAGCAAGTGGAAGCATTGCAATGCGTTAATTGGTGGCCACGCCCGACCGTCAGACCGCGTGATACGAATGAAAGGCGATTGCCTGAACGGGCCCAGGTCCTGAACAGCCTGGCAGGCTGGATGCACCACAAGTTGTTGTCTTGTGAATGCAAGTGCTTTTATTGTTTCAAATGCCATTCACATTTATAGTTGCCACTCTAAGCCCTGTTCTGCATGCTCATGATATATTGCAATGCATTGAAGTTGAACGCATCCTTCTTCCTTTGCTCTGCTCTGATTGTTATTGAAAAACATAAACTGTGGTAAGGTCAGAGGCAAGCAATTGCATTCTGCTACAAAGTCTGACTCAACCAACCAGCTCTAAAGGTTAAATGAATAGTTATTGATATGATTAAGTTCCTATTGCAAACTGATACAAAATTGGAACATGGGAATTATGAAGCCAACAGGCCTTTGAAATCTGAGATTGTTGTGAACGCCAACTTTGAGAAACCAATTTGAATGATCATATTTGGTTTCTAGATAAGCCAGACTCGCTTGAGTTAAAAAAAAAAGGAAAATATGCATTTTCATAATATATAATGGGGAACCTTGCACTGCATTTGCGTACGATATTTTATATTTTGGTCGAGGAAGTATTCCGGTTTTCACTTTTTACTTTTAAGCATTTACTGATATGCATTTATTCACTTTGCATTTAGACTAAGTGTCTAAAAATGATCGTTTTTCACTTTATCGAACTTAAAGATATCAATCCGCTGAATTTCGCCGAAATGGTATTAGAGCTGGTTAAAGAAATTCAATTCCGACAAATCTTACCGAAAGTGAAAACCGGAACCGGCCTGATTAAGTCTTAAAAAAGTATGTAAAAGGAGATAAAGTCTTTATTTCTTGACTAAAGTTAACAGTCTGTTCCTATAAACGAAAGGATCTAAGAGATGGTAACAGTTAAAATCACTAAATTTGGTAATTAGACTCCTTATAAAATTATAACTCAAAAAATAATTTAATCAAAAGATTTGCATTGTGCATTCCATAACAAAGATTAATTTGAATAACAAGAAGTATTCAATTTATCAGCACACAACACGTTTTTGCAATCAATGGAAATGTAATGGTGATTTAAAGTTGCTCTAATCGTATCACGTACACATTCTCACACACACACAAGTACACACACGGACAGGTTTTCAACGGTATAAGCGAGTATTGCAAAAATGGAAAACCACATGCATTTTGGCTTTAGTGTAAACATGAAAATTCACAGCAAATTTTGGGAAAAACGATGCAAATAAAATCAACAGCAAATAAACGCAAACGCTGACAATTTGCTGATGGTTTTTTGGGTGTGCCGAACATAGCTAAAAATTAATTTCCAATGTTATGTCAATGTTTTTATAGGCCCTTCGAACACCATTCCTTTATGTATGTGTATGTATATATCTGAATCTATCTATGTTCTCAGTTCGTGCGTGTGTGTAAATTAAAATAATTTTAATTACGTTTGTGCATAAAATCCGAAAATTGCAAAATCGCAACATTCACTGTGAACACGCCCATAATTATGCAATGATTATTCGAGGCGCACATCCGCCGGGTCTGGGTTTGGGTTTTCGTACGGACAATCGGCTGTAAACTGGCCGCAATATCGAATTATTTTCTAAGCCCCGTCATTTTAGCAAATTGTTACATTGTGCATGTGTGTGCGTGTATGTGAGTGTGTGTATGTGTGTGTGTGTCCGTGTCAGATAACCAGTGACATATCAAAGGCGACAAAGCATAACGAAATTAATTGTGCGCATTAAAAGGGATTGTGCAAACATTAAAATGGATTGCATAAAAAACATTTAATTGCCACAGACTAACCCATTGTGATAATAAGCGTTTTAATTTTACACTAGTTTTAAGCTGCTTTTACTCTGTGAACACACTTTTGAAGCATGCTTATACATCTGTGAACTTTACCGCTTAAAGTTGTCCGCAGGATACATGTGTTTAATTACGAATACATAACTATGTGAATTTATGGTGATTTAACTAAACTAAATACCATATTAATAATTAAAAGTTTAAGTTTTGGGCATTAGAGAATTTCAGCAATTTAATGTTGTTTATTTTTTCAATAAGTTAACTTTAGTTGCAATTAAAAAAAAAACAACCGCATTTCCAAGTATATGAAAATATATAAAAAAAAAAATATATATAAAATAATACAAAATACCGATATATTTACAAGTCTAATAACAGTTATGGAATACAGCGTAGCAACAAAAGAGTTGTAATAGTTAAACTACAATTCAAACATTGTGGAGTAGACGCATAAAAGAACCTACTTATGATTATATTTAGTAGGTGCTTATCCTTTAAATAGCTTTCGTTGGTTAATAACACTTTGGTGTTGTGCTTGTAGCTACTATTTATTTATGATTTTTGCTTTATCTATATAAATATATATCTATTTATATGTGTGTTTGTAAATTTATTTATTTAAATGTATATGTGTGTTGCAGAGCACTTAATTTAAATATGTGCATAACTTGCAGTCAAGAAAGGCAGGCAGGCAGTCGACGCTTTTTGAGCACCTGCAGCATCCTTGAAAGAAGCAACACACAAAGCATTTTCTCTCGCTTTCTTCCTCTTTCATTGCCTCCCACTCTTTCGCTCTGACCAACGACCAACCCAGCCACGAACTGCATATTTCACATATACTATATGACATACTAAAGCATACTATACTTTGCTATAAAAAATATAAGCGCTGCGCTCACTTCCAGAAAAATGAAAATGCTAAACAAAGAAAATAAAAGCAAACGCCGCACGAAAAATGAGCGCAAGCCAAAAAAAAAACTAAAAGAAAAATGCCGCAGCTGAGAGTAAAACGCTTGAGAAGGGTTTGAGAAGGCACAGAGGGCGGAACTGTGGGTAGTCACATTATTTTGTATTACAGCGTCTCTATAGCTGACCCCAGAGCTCAGCTTGTATTGCAATTTTTCAATTTCAAAAACAATTTTGCTCTGCCAACATACATACGTGTGGTCAAAGATAAGCTCTGTAAATATATTTAACAAAAAAAAAACACGAAAATTAAAAAAATAAAAAAGCTCGCCATAAAAACCAAAACGGCAGCAAACCAAAGCGAGCCGCAGCTCAAGCAGCTACTACAGCAGATCAAAAATGACCAAAGCCAGAAAAGCGGTCAAAAAATAAAAATAAAAATACAGCATACACATATACGCACACACACAAACATATGGGATGACCAAAAATAAAAATATTCGCAGTTTGCGGCGGGAGGATGATATTGTGCAAAGACAGGCTGGCGGCCAGCACACAGCGGGATATGGCACACAATGAATTGTGTTGTCCTGCATTTAGTCCTGTCATACATATAGCATAGAAATAAGCGACCCGCTGTGCACTAACACCAGCAGCAACTCAAGTTGAATCTGGCTGGAGGATGTGAAAGCCAACAAGGCTCAATTGACCTGCTTGGAATAGCAAGGTGTAGAAAACTTGAACACTTGCGCCCTTTAGGTACGAGTAACTTCGTTTTATAATATATAGTTTTTGTGTACACAACGTAAA
The DNA here is from genome assembly GCA_963924055.1 of Drosophila limbata. Lineage (NCBI taxonomy): Eukaryota > Metazoa > Arthropoda > Insecta > Diptera > Drosophilidae > Drosophila > Drosophila limbata. The sequence goes on along the minus strand of OZ001352.1, from coordinate 13,181,243 downwards.
GATTATAAAGGATTTTTAAGAGCCTATTTTGAGTTTTATTTTTGTCTTAAAGGATAACAAATTTTGACTGAATTATTGGAAAAATCTGCTGCAACTAAACGAAAAGCTAGTGTGGAAGTAATCCATCCGCTTATTCGTTCACTCACTTACCACTCTTTCATTTGTGTGGTTTATCATTCAATTCTCGTACTAGTCGAAACAAACGATTTCCAATAACTGTCCCATTAATGTAGCAGACGTGTGTTCAACATTCGAACGCTTACCATAAAACCAAAAAGCCAAAACCAAACCAATTGTTGAGCATTTAGGAACAGTGTGGTCCACACACATAAAAACCACAACCAAGTTATAACTTCAACTGCAACAGCGATAACAATTATTGCAGTAAACTGCTGCATCAGCTAGTACAAGCAAGGACAACAAGGACACGATTAACACTATGAATATTAATGCTTTTGGCTGACGCAATGCGTCGTAATTGATATGAACATGATTGCGACCATCTTCAATAAGCCTGACAAGCATGACAGCTCGAATTTAAAATGTAGCAACATCTATAGCCTTCGCAATGCGCCAAAGGTGCGTATACGTAATGCGGAGTGTAATGTCAATGCAGTGAGTAACTTAAGACGACAGAAGCGTATAATAAAGAGATTTAGATAAAATTTTTATGACTCAAAAAATAACTTGTAATTTTATATAACAATAATAAGGAATGTTCCTAAAAGAAAGTGCACACTCTCATAAATATTTCTCCCAGTGTATCCTTAAGTAAACTCACGATAAAAAATTTGTATTTTGATTGAAGATCTAAATAGTTAATTGTTCTTCTTGTTTTACAACTTTGTATGCCACACAAAAGAGTATTTAGCTCTATGCTGCTACTTCGCAGCTCAAATTGCTGAAGTCATTGAATGGCAACAGTGCGTATGCTTAATGTGGATTTGGCGAATGCCAAGTAAATTGACAAAAGCTGCATTGGCAGCACTCAGAAGCATTCGGTGGCAACAGCAATAATACAAACCGCAAATCCCCAAGCCGCTATAACATTACTCAAACGTTTCCATTGAACCACCCGAAGCGAGGCGAGGCAAGGAGAGGCGAGGCCAAGCCGCGTAAGCCGCTAACAGCCACAAGCCATGCCAAGCCAGACCAAACCATGGAAAGCAAACAAAAGCTTAGCGAAAGGAGCTGCACAATAAAATAACAAATAAAAAAAGCACACTCTAATACAAAAGGAAATCAAAGCAAATGCAACTCCCAATTGCTATTATCGACAACGCACAAAACAAGAAATAAAGCAGCTGCTGCATTGCCGTTGCCTCTTCAAAATACGCGAAGTAAATTGCCTTTTCGGTTAAGAAAATGCAGCTCAATTCAAGCAATGTCTCTCAGTCGCTCTTTCCCATCTCTTCTTTTATCTTTCCCTTACTCTTTCTTCAGCTGTGCGTCTTTCTTATATTAAAAACCGCGTAATGGAGTGCAACTTATTGCCTGTGCATTTGGGCTTTCGGTCCTTTCTATGCCCAAGCCGCTTTGTAAGTGCAAATGTGCGGAAGTGCAATGAAAATGTAATGAAAATGTCAATGAAATTTTGTGTGGACCCCAATGGCTCGCAATGCTCATTGATTTCCCAGCGCAACGACTTCAAACGACTGACGGCTTCAGTTCAAATATCAATAGGCTGCCCGGACGCATCACAAAGCCAAGTAACAAGAGATTTGAGCCACAACTGCCATTGCTTGCTACACAAATCCAAAGACCTATTCATGTTACAGGCAATCCAATACCATACCCAAAACTGCAGTCCAACTGACAGTTTCAATTTGTAACTGAATGAAAAGCACTTCAGATTAGGTAACAACGGCCGGTCTGTCTCACTCCCTCTCCCTCTCTCTTTGACTCTATCTTTCTTTAGTCGATTTTATGGATCGTCATGAAAGCAAAACTGCCGATTTTAGACGTAACCAAAAACTATTAATAGTAAAGATATGCATTTGCTTGCCTTACTGAATAGTTTGAGTAAATTGCTATGTATTGAGCGAATTGAATAATTTGGTTGTAACATAAATTGTAATGCAATTTTCTTTAATTCGAACTTTAAGAAAGAATCTTCGATCCTATAAAGTAAATATTTTTGATCAGCCAGAACACCGAGCATCTGGATCTCAGCGATTATAAGTGTTTAAGCAACCAAATTGATAAAAAGACGTTTCGTCTCTACATACTTTTTGTATTATTATCGAAAAAATAAATGTATATATTTATTGTACATATTATGATAAAATATGACTCACGGCTATGCCTTTTTTATTTGCCTCTTATAATTTTTTATAAAATTTTCATCAAACTTATTGATATTAAGCTTTGCCAACACTTAATTGACGACACATCGATAATTGCTTAGGTCAGTGCTTTCTCTTTTAAAAGCTCTAATTAAACTTAAATTTAATTTTTTGTATGCAGATTTTGAATTGAACTAAAAATAATTTAAGCGCTCAACGGTTACGCATCACAGAATATTTAAAAAACACTTCTCAGTATATACCCAGCATAAAAAAAAAAAAAATGAGTTAAGCAACTCACGACTTGTCTCAAGAAAAAGCAAAAACTTGCGCTTTTTAATTTGAAAAAATTGTCAAGCATCAAAATACTTTTAGAGAGCTTGCCAGGGCCAGGACCATAACCAGGCTAGGACTCCTTATACGGCCAAGAAGTAGAATGCGTTGGCGAATTTTCTTACCTTTACCTGTTTTTCATAATCCGTATGCTGTGCGTGCAAATAAATCAAATAAATTGTGGAAAGAAAATGTAGAGTAATGTGCGAGAGAAATGACTCTAGTGCTTGCTTGTTACCTTCTGCTGTTGGCCTATTCACACTCTGTTCGAAAAGAGTAAAATTTTGTTACCAACGTTTCAGCAGAAGTAATAAAATTTAAAAAAAAAAGGAGAGAAAGAACGAATAGAATGGCAGCTTCGTAGCAACCGGCAGCATAAAAATGGCAACAACAAACAGTAACATCATAATCAGCAAAAAAATATTAATGGAGTTTTCATGTTTATAATGTCATTAGCTCACAAATGCTGTGGAAGCTGCTGCTGTTGCCGCTGTCTTTGTTGTTGCCATTGCACATGTGCCATGAATCCCTACCACATATTTTGTATGTGATTTTTTTTTGTTTTGTATATACATACATACATGTGCGACTTCTGTTTTTTTTTTACTTTTTGGTCTGTTACTGCTCTTTACGCTCACAAGAAGACGCCCATAAACATGGAACACACACACGCACACATAGATGGGGACAGTCTCACAGACACATAGACACGACTATAAATGTGTAAACACTAATGTGCACATTATGTTGAGGCACATTATGCGAGCTGCTGCTGCTGTTGGCAAAGTCAAAGGTACAGTAAGCAAAGGATTCAGGGGGGTGATTGGAGAGGGGTTAAGCTGCCCACCAGACCATGAACAATGAGTTGATTGTGGGAAACGGGGGCGTAACCAGTTAGCTAGCGAAACTCAGCAAGTAAAAACCCTTTAGCTCATTTGTTTTGCTTAACACAGGAGCAACAGCAGCAACAGCAGCAAAGTCTTGGCAAGGGGACAGGCTGAGAGAAACTGGAGAGCCGGAGAAAAAGGTTCGGTGCACTGTGCTTGGTGCTTTAAAACAAGAGGCGTGTGAAATAACGTTTAGCTTGACGTGCTGGTTCAGACAACACACATACGCACACATCAAAATATACAGAGCACACACACATGTATTTTAAATGTGTGCCTTAGACCCGCTAGGAAATTTTCTGAAACAATTTAAAAACATTAAAAAAATATATATATTAAATAAATAATTATATATAATGAATTATAATAAAGATAATTTATTTAAGATAATATTATATTATAGTAATAAAATAAACTTAATGTTGTAAAACTAATTGATAAGCACTGTGGAGAAAGCAGCACGGTATAAAATTTTAATTTAATATCATACATATCCACTAGTACTTCAAAAATATTGCTATTCAGAACTCCTGGTTTTTTGGACACTCAAAACTTTTACCTTGGTTTGAGTCATTTTCCTTTTTCCAAAAACTTGCATCTATCTTCGAATAAATTTGCTTACTCTTAAGCTAATGTATATCCATTTGCCAATAAACAAGGGTACAACTTGCTCATTTCTAGTCAAACAGCTTTAATTGTACTATTTGACTTGCACTAAATTTTCCACTGGCCCTCTGGCGACATTGTTGTGCAGTGAAATGTTAACATGTGGTTGGGCACCAGTATTCATGTGGGTTCCGCTTATTTGTACTTTAACTATATAAAGTATATACACACACTCACACACTTGCATAAATATATATACTTATATCAGTACATATATAAATATTATGAATAATATAAACTTAATGACTTGACACTTTTTTCTTTGCGCTGTGAACTTGATATATATATATATATTTACATTAATACATATATGTGTAAACGTGCTTGTAGACAAAAACACATATGCCTTACATGTCTGCATCTTTAGACTTAATATATCAAAATAATATTCACAACACTTATATGGTAGATTACACATACACACACATAAAGAGACAATCATGTGAACATCTTCAATGTGCTGAAAAGTAAATTGTGTGAAGTTACAAAATTTTTGGTAATTCATGACAGCCCTGGCAGCAGCCGTATCCGTAGCCGTAACCCTATTCCTTGACTCCCTTGACTCTAGTCAATGCGATGTTAAGCTCTTTGTCTACTTTATAATGATAACATTTTCATGTTTAACAATGCTGTAATTTTTTAATGCACTCAATATGAGTCTCGCAGCAGTTTTACACACACACGTAAACATACATAGGGACAATAGACTCATACACATACACCCACATGGTTTTTATTCACTTAACGGTTTTTGCGGCACGATGTTGCGATGTTTTTATGCTGTCAGTTGAGTGTTTTTAATGTGTCACGGTTCATTCATTAATTTTAAGTAGTTTTCAAAACTATTTAGCAGATAACCCCATAACAATCTCTCAATGAGGTTACCAGATTTTGCCGTGGTGTGTTGTGGTGAGTCCTTTTTGCGGCTGTCAGAGTTCAATGCATTGCTTGGCTTTCAATTAACTATTTTGCACGCGACTTAAATTAATTATTAAAGAGCTCAATCAGCGCCGCTTGCCGGAAACGGATGCAAACTACGAGTAAAGTTGTTTTTTTTTTTTTTTTGTATTATGTCTTTCATTTTTGCAAACCTTTCGCACGTTTTTATTTGTCAGAGGGCCGAGTTGTGCCTCAGCATGATGCGGCGTTTACACCCGCATTTAGTTTGCCTTTGTTTGAGGCCAGCAAAGTTAGCGCATTTCATTTATTCATGTTTTCTTGGACCATCTCCTGCTCGCCAGCTCCTGTTCGTTTGTTTCTCTTGTCGTCCTTCGTCAATGGGCCTTCCCATTTCATTTTGACAACGCTTCGCTTCGCCAAGTCCTCTGCTAAATGTAATTTTCCGTTGTTAAATCCTGCTTTTCAAAACATGTTTCCAAAGTGCAAAGGAAGTCAACTTGAGCGCAACAAGCAAAAGCAAAAAGAAATTACCAACTGAAGAAAAAACGTGAAAAGAAACAATATGTATAAGAAAAAATCAAAATAAAAATAACAAAACTGTCGCTGCTTGAACTGAAATAAATAACTTGGTACCACTCATAAGGCTGAAGCCGCTTCCCCAAGCAAATGAGCATTAAGCAGCTGCAGGACATCCATTAGCCGACCATGTACCATCGAATTGACAGCTCAACATCCTAACGTTAGTTTCTCCTTGCAACGAATTTAATCTATAAACTGACAAACAACGCACACAAGACAACAGCAATTATGGGATAGGGCAGTTGGGTACGGGTCCTGAACTCTGTCCAGGAAGCGGAAGTGTGTAGCATTTCTTATGAACTTGCCCCGTCCCAGAGACAGGACATAATGCATAACTTATTAAGGAAACTTTGGGCAGACTGCGAACTCAACTGGAGTAGTCACCATTGCAAGTGTCGATAATTCGATTCTATTTAATTATTCTTTATATTGCTCATATTATTATAGATTAATATAATATATTAAAATTATAGATTAAGCTTACCATTAAATGGAAATTCTCTTAATTGGTGATGAATTCTAAGCAGTTATCGTGTTTAATATCAAAATATTAATAACGGACAAAAAAATTAATGGAGTTGTTGATGTAATTCTTAAATTCAATAGTATTACATGAAATGTAATTGGAAATACAAAAGTCATGCGTAGCTGAACAGATATTTAAGAAGAATTTTGATGATGGATTGTTCATTCTTTTTGCATAAATTTATTAATATATTTCAATATATTTCAAAAATACAATTTTTTTTGCCAGAATGAAATTTTAATGCAAATGGTCCCCCTTGCATGTTTCAAATATTCAACATTTAAACTCTCAAGTTTTAACTTGCAATGAACTTCTTAATTATTAGTACAAAACAACACTTTAAAATTGATGCTGATCGAATTAAAGTGCTTGAAAATCTCTTCTATGAAAAATTTAGGTGTCGATTTACTGATGTATTTTTAGATTACTGCTCTCAACTATGAAACAGGCTCTGAAACTCCTTTGATCTCGATCTCATTTGCACATCTCATTCCCAAGGAAGTGGAATCAATTAGATTCCTCAATCGCAGCACAAACCTCTTACTACAATTACAGTAATTTGATGGTACGTTTTCAGTGCAACTTGATTCAAAATCGCGTCTCTTTTACAATTAAAACTCAAGTTTATTATAAACATTCCGGAAACGCCCAACTAATTACAACTTCTTATGTCCCCGAACGCATTTACTTTAATTAAGTTATGTTAGGGTCCCGCCCCATAGCTGGGTTCAAAATGACAAATGCCTGGGCAAACGCCTACCAAAAAAAGTTTACAGCATTTCGAGCAGGTCATAGTTTTTATTTGGGGATTCGCTTTGTTTCCCTTCTAGCCTCTCAGGGTGCCCCCTTTTCGAACACTTGCCAGTAAAACAAATTTACGGCATTGTTTTTAGTTGTTCTCGTTATTGTTGTTGTTGTTCATAGTCGTGTTGTTGTTAGCATGCCGCACACATTTCAAATGTACATAATAATTCACACGCTCTTTCGCTCCCTTGCTCACCACAAAGAGGAGGGGGGATAGAGAGAGAGACTGTGGTATGGAGGAGAAGAAGGTAACGCACAAATCTACGCCAAAATTAAAGTCATAAGAAAATGCATAAAACATGCCGTCGACGACGACAGCGACGACGACGTCAACGTCGCCAGCACTTCAACTGCCACCAGGCAAAAACTTTTCCCATCATCAACCACAAACAAAAGCCAACAATAGAGGGCAAAAGGGACAGAAGCATCAGCTCGGCAACCGGCCGAGCAAACCAAAAATAAAAGAAAAAAAAGTGAGTAGCATACAATACCATCATGCCTCCAAGAAGAGTCCGAACCCAAAAAACCGCTCCTCGAGCCAGTTGGTAAACATAAATTGCTGCAGGGCAGCAGCACCAACAGCAGCAACAGCAGTGAGAATCGTGGCAGCATAGGCAATCCTGTGATACTCGTGCAAGGACCTCGCTAAGCCACAACAACTTTGCAGCAATTAAGCTTTGGTCTGGCATTGGGTGGGCGGACGAGCACTGAAAACTGAAAACTGGGAACTGGCAACTGAGAACAGAGAAGAGCAAATAATTTTTAATTGTGCTGCACAATGCTGTAAAATTAATTCATCTTTTTCACACTCAAATAAATTGCTGTTGACGCGACGCTAACGCTGACAATAACAACAGCAAGAGCAGCTACAATAGAACAACAAGAGCGGAAGTTGTTGTCGCCGCCGCCGTCGTCTGCTGAAGAGCGTAAATAATTACTTTTTCTTTGTGCTGTTGCCAAAACAGTTGCAATTGCTTTTGGCTTCTGCTCTCCACTCTAACTATCTATCTCTCTCTCTCACTCTTATTCGATCTGTTACGCCCGCTCAACTTTACTCCACTGTGTGTCAGTTGCCAAAGCTACAGCAGCAGCTGAGACAGTGGCGACAGCTTGTAGCTGCAATCGTTGCATACATGGCGCATACGTAACGCGGGTCGCCCTGCAATTTGTTTAATATATTTACGCCCATTGCTTGTTGCCAGCAACTGCACAACACCGGCAAAAACAAACAATGCCGTATACAATTTATATTTAATTATGCGCAAATTAGTCACACACTCACTCACACATACTCGCACACACACACACACACACACACAAAACAAAAAGGGCTGCAAAAAGCGTAGCTACATTGAAAGTGTTGCCACATGACAAACACTCACAAGTTTTTGTGCTTAATTCTTGTAGTTAAACTTTTTGTTGTTGTTGTAGCTGTAGTTACATGCGGGCGAGCAAGTTCTTTGACTTGTTTCTATATTTGTTCTTATTCCGAGTGCCTTGTGCTCCTGATTTTCTTGTAATTTACGCTAATTTCTTGTGCAGCGAAAGAAGTTCTATTTTTTTATGCATTTCAGTTCGCAACAAGCGAAAGAAACTTCTGAAGAGTAAGTTACTTATAGAGTATTAACTTCTTTATTTATATCACGGCAACTAAGTATAAGTGGTCAACTAAAAATCAATCATATCAATTGTAATATAAAATTGTTAATTCGAATTGATTATGCATAATTTTAATTCAAAATATCTTATCTTATTAGCCTTTTGGTGTTGACATTTAAAACCTGAATAAACAGTTAACACTTTTGCTTTACTGAGCAAAAGCGATAGAAAATGGTTTAACCAGGAACGTTGCTGAACTTTATGTCCCTCAAACCTTTGACTTCTTTGCGAACATTTAATATTGTGATTTTAAAGAAATTAAGCCGATTAGTAAACAAATAATAGACTTCATTTTGACTTCAAAATAAAGAATGATAAGATGAAAATCATTCGTGAAACGAGTTTCAAGTTCTTATTTCTAAGGTGACATTTTAAAATCAAGAATATCACTAAGTCAAATACTGTTCAAGTCAGGGACCGTAACGATAATAATTTTAAAATTATAAATTTTTATAATTTAATTTAACATAATAATATGATAAAAGAAGTCTCTATCTTGATTACTGTTTTGTGTTATAATATTTATAATTATAAAAATTCAAGGTTTAATTTAATTCTATTATCATATATGAAAAAGATTAAACTTTATCCTGTACTAGATCTCTGCTATCCCTGCTCTGTAAAGTTAATTGATTAACTTATCGTTTCACTCAGCTGATTTCTAAATAAGAAACCGGCAAAATCAAAGTTAAGTTGAACTGTTTAGAATTCTGTTCTTGACAATTTTGTTATTGATTTGCAGGTCTTGCAGTTTCAAGAAACTTGCTTACTTAAATAGTTGCCCAGTCTTTACCTGCAAAACTTTGTGTGCACACACACACACATATACTCACACTCACACACCCAAAAACTCAGACATGTACATATATTGCCAATATTTGCACACTCATTAAACAGCGTTGCCCCCGCAGAAGCCCGCTGAATTTATGGCAACCCCGAGTGCAAGTTGCATGCATCCATAATTAACTAGTTGCTCTCCTCGTCGTATGAGTCATACAGGTGCATGAAAGTCGTCCAGGTATTTAGCAGCAGGCGAGACATTTATTGGTACCTGCAACTCGCGGTCGATGATGGCCCTGGAGACCAAACAGAATAGAACAGAACAGCTCAGAAGCGATGCACTTTAATTTATGAATGGAACACGTGGATGCTGGCAATGTTATGCAAATTCTCGTATGGAAACCGGGGCTCTGAATCGCTGTCAGCACATTACGGAGGCCATTTTTAATTTGCACACATTGTGAATGAGACCCCGGCCCGGGCTATTGGCAGAAATGTGAAAATTATGTGAATGTGACTGCGAATGTGACTGTGAATGAAATTTGTTAGCAGTCGTTTGACAAAGCGTTGTTCTCAAAAGGCAACGTCTGGCGAGTCCTGACGACGCGTCGTCGACGTTCTCTACTTGTACGTTAACAACGCCTGACGAGCCCCAACTAACTTGTTGGAAATGGGTGCAGTCGCATGCACCTAAACATACAAAAGCAAAAGCAGCAACAACATTGTTGAGAGCGAAATAAACAACATCACAAATTCAACGACAATGAAACGCTTGAAATGTCTGTGACCTTTGCTGGAGCTGGATTAGGGTTCTACTCGTACAGTCCCTTATTTAGCTGCTTATATTCATGTCGCGAGGTAGACTCCCCTGAGGATTTGGACAACAACAATTGTTATTAACCAGACGCATTAAACAAATGAACAAAGTGAACAAAATGAGTGCACTTGTCTCTAAACAGATTAATGTAAATTAATGAATGTAAAAACAGAATGACAGATTTGATGGAAATTAAAAATAAGTTGGCTGATTGATAGATAATTTATAAATTTATTTATTGATTCGACATTGACTAAAAGTAATCGACCACAAAATTGTAGTATTAAAGCTAAAATTGTCAATTAGGATAAATAATAATAAATTAATTAATGGTTATAAAATTTTACCAGCCTTAAAACAGAAAGGCAAACTAAACCTAACCAAGTTATACTAACTAGTACATAGTTGCGGTGTATAACAACTTTGTATAAATGAGTTCAACCATTTTGACATTTTTGGTACTATTTTTTAGATTTGTCCCTTTCGACCCACAACTAATAAATATGCTTATGAGACTAGCCCAATGGCAATGACCCACACATGCCAGCCAGCCCCATGTAAAGTTCAACTAATACTGATTTATTTATACTTTATTTATGTAATAACATAAATGCTATCGCTGGCCAACAATGGCCGAAAGCTGACAAGGACAGCGCAAAAGTGAAGAGAGAAGGCGCCAGTCGCGCAAATGGTCATTTATAACGATTGTCCGTAGCCGGGGCATAACATAATAATAATAAAATAGACAAAGCTTAAGGCGGGTTGAGAACGGCGACGACATCCTTTTCACTTTTCATGTTGCATCATTTAATATGCGGCACATTTAAACGCTTTATCTCAAGCGGCCATTGTAAGGGCATCGAGTATTTATCATCAATCAACGCACGGCCTGCCACACACATGCAAACACACTCACACGCACACACACACAATACACTCGCATATATATTCAGTAGGAGATGGAATTACTTATATTGATACTGACATGAACACATAATATATAAATACATACGCACATGGCCATTTATGACTTTTGCTGACGTTCAACGGCTGTTCATCTTCAGATTCAAATGTACTGAACTGCAAAACTGGACAATCCTCAATCCGTCTCTTTCCGTTTATTTCTCTTGTCTCTCGTTTTATCCTTGCCTCTGTTGATTGATGAATCGCACATGTAAATTAATTTGCTGCCGTTTTCTTAATTTCTTTTTGCTTGTCAGGCTTATTTGGGGCCCGATTCTGTTTCGTTCTCATTGTCAGTTGCCGACATTTGTAAGCCGCTTAATTGCTTTATTTCTTTGCCTTTGACTGTTCGCTCTATAGATCTAGCTGCATTTACTCCCAATATCGCAACTCCTGCTGCTTCCCTTACAAATTCATCTCAATTGCCTTTTTCCAGGAAATTCAGTTCTAATTCTATTTGGCAAGGGAATCGCACAAGAATTGGGTGAACTTTTGGCCAATACGATTTGATATGATGTAAGCAAGGACTGCAATTGGGTTTATTCGCTATTTGAATGCGTTTCGCAGTAAATCGTTCATTCAGTGTCACAATAATTTGCATTTTTTAAAAATATATCACTGATCTAACCAAATAATTTTAATAAAAGTGTCGTAGAAACGTCAAACTAATTTTTTTTACTTTTAGCGCCTATTTCGGATTACAAATAATATGTCAACTTTTATCATTAATATTGTATATCATAGAGCAGTTTCTAGTCGCATCAATGCTATTCTACTTCTCTTCTCTTGTTATTTATATGCTGAGCGTCTTTTATATGCTTAAAAGCATTTGCCGCCACGCAGCACAATTGTGAAAGAATGTGGCAGCAAACATATCAGATGCATGTGTGTAGGCTTAACTATAAGTATCTTGTAGAATATGTAACTGCCTAACCAACCTACGCATTTTTGTAAACAGAAAGCAGCATTTTTGGATGCTACAGTGAAGTTAATATGATTTACATTTACAATTGGTTGTGCTGTCAAACGGGCTCAAATAACAACTGCCATTAAAGATCAATCAAAAGCGTTTATCCTTGATTATTTGTCATTATCCTTTTTGTACAAACCGCAGCAACAACTGCTGCCTTAATCTCCGCATTAAAGCCGAGCCATTGCCATTGCCATTGTTATAGCCTACTCGATGTTGGGGTCTCGTCCCGTCCAGTCCTTTATTTATTCTGCACATTTCAAATACGCCAGCCACACGCGCGTGATAAATGACATTAATCCGCCATGTTCAGCGATTCCAAGTGGCAGAACGTACACACATACACACACTTAGATGGAATGAGAGAAACACAGTTCAAGCAGCCAATACAGTCTCAGACTGGGCTGGGCCTATTATCCCTAGCCCTTGCCCAACTTATCCTGTTGTCCTTTCAGCCCTTCATGCCCACACTGTTGTTGTCTTGTTAATGGTCGATTTCAAAAGTCTGCACAACTGATAAGACAAGTGGCTTTGATGCTTTAATATATTGACACAGGTATGCCGAGCAGTCAGTCTCTCAGCCAGTTGGCTATTAATATTCATTAGGGACTGGACAGCATTTCATATTCGCCTACGAGCAGACAACAAGAGAAATACAAGCTTTAAGTGTTCCGCAAATTGATTTCGCTTTAAATTCAACAATTATTTATTTTTATATTTATTATTTTATGTATATTGATATTTATATTTCGAAATTTCATTGTTTTGTAATCTTATTTTTTAAACTTGGCGAAATTGTAGAGAAATTGTTTTAAGCAGCATATATAAATTGATTTTTCATAAACCGGTTGGCAGCCAAGCCCACTCCCCGTGCAACTTTGAAGCTTTACACGCTTTACCGTTTTGCCTTTTGATGACTTTGTCCTCGGCTTGGCAATCATTAATTTATCAATCTGCTAGTGCCTTGGGAGCACATGAAAATTTTCAGCTGCCAAGCTCACAGCTTTTTTATGTGCTTTTTTATTATGATTATTTCTTTCTTTTCGTTTTTCGTTTTTTGGCCAAAACAAAAATCACATACGACCGTGGTTATAATGTGCGTGGATCGTGCGCTCTCGAGCTCTTGATTCTGGGACTGGGCTGGTGCTTTTTTCTTTTAGTCTGGTTTGATACTGGGTTGGGTCCTGTGGGCGCTTTTTGCTGACAAAATAAAGTCAAAAATCAAATGTTTTTGATATCGACTTTGACAGCTTCATGACAGCGCTCAATAAATTTTGATAACGCGTCTACAAGAGTCGACGGCATCAAGGAATTGAAAAAGGTACGGAAGAAATTTGAAATCACAGTCGCCTGCTTTTCCTTCTATCTCCGCCCATCACACATACAGGCACGGATGAGAGATACATAAAAAAGCAAAACAAACGTTCTCACCACAGAAAAAAAAAGAAGAAAAAAAATTGCTGTCAGCTCAGCTCAGTGCGATTTAGAACTGTTGAGTCTGATTTCTGTTGTTAAGGGTATGAGTATTTGTGGGTGTGAGCGAATTTGGTTTGTGTGTAGTATGCAAAAGCCTTTAGGTGTTTAGACGCACAACAACGCGTAATTGCTAAGCGGCAAATGCTACTGAATAATAAACAAACCAGTCGAGGCATACTGACAGCCAGTTGGGAGCACACTCTGAAGTGTTTGGTGTTTATGAGCAATTAATATGCCTGCGTTTGCATCGCATCGCCAAACAACCAAACAAGGCCAAACATAATGAATGTCAATCGTGCGACCAGTGTGGAATAACATGCGGTTTACCAGCGATAAGCACTCTGTGATCAATTATGGTCTAATGATAGTACATCTTGGCCAAAGCAATTTGCATAATTATGAACAGAAGTGCTTACGACTTTCATTTAAATTGTTACCAAAGTATTTAATATTACTATAAAAATATACCAACACTTAATTGTTTTTACATTTTTATTACATTTAAAATTTAAATTGAAGCCTCATTAAGTCTCTTTTGCATTTACGCATGAAGTTTCCATTGCAAATATTCGAAAATAATTTCTGCCAAATTCATTTATTGACTATGCCAATCCCCAAACTCCCAGCTAATCAAAATGATCCCCATTCCAAACAAAAAATATCAAAACCGAAAAGCAATCATATACCAGACATCAAAATGAAATCCAAACATTAAGCCAAAGTGCGCGTAATTTTATTTATTTATTGATAATTTGCAGCTCTGTCATATACACTCACAAATAAGGCCAGAAACACATATTTTATTTCTACCAATACAACCACAAACAATTTTTATGCTTATTTAGGCGCTTTGGGGATTCAGCTGCGGATTTGTTGTTGGTCGATTGGCATATTTAATGCCATCCAGTGGCACAAATAATAAAAAGTGTGATTTAACTTTGATGGATGACAAATGCGAGTCTGCCTTTTGATCAGGCTGATAATGCTGACACAGGCAGATGCTCGCTGCCACGCCTCCTCGCCCCCCACCACACATACACACACACACAGAAATATACAAAAAAAAAATGTATATACAATAAATTTCGTTTGAGATGAGGCGAAAACATTTATTCATTGCATTTAATGAAATTTTTTTCGTTGATTGAGCTCTGTCGCTGCTAGAACCGTCCCAGTTTTTCATTTCCCCCTGGTTTCCAAGGCACATTTACTAGATCCCTATCTCTCTATCGTTATCTCTGCATGGGACGTGTTGCGCTGTACGCGGCGTATACGTAATATGTGCAAATTTAATTTAATAGCTGTTAAAAACATATTTATACATAAATGACTGCACGTATCGAGCGTTAGCACTACGGATGCCAATTTGTTTATAAGTGCACGTCAAATTTGATCGTATACAGATGCTGAATATGTTACTCACCTCATGCCCCATTCCAGGACTAGTACATACACACTAACATACACCTCTAAATACATATACTATTTATGAATAACGTGCCAGAAGTGTCTATATGTCTTAGTATACTAATTCTATTTATTTTAGTCGCAAATGGCAGCACGTCGTGTAAGTATTATTCACTTTGGGTGCAGCTTTTAACTCACTTCAGGTTGCGCTACACTCGAAGGGCATTGGCATCGCATATAAAAGTCATGAATTGAATGAAGAAATAAATATAGAGGTCTTTATTTGACCCACTGTTTGGCTTTTAATGCTTACTTCAATGATACATATAACAAATACAACAAAAACATATTGATAAAACCTAAACATTAATTAACAAACCTTTCTTAAAGAGCCTTTCAATTAAAAATAAATTATTCTAAAATTTGTTATAAATAAGAATAGTTGGTCAAATAAAAATTAAAGTATGTATTAAATTAGGGAAAATAAAAAGCAGTTAAAAAAAATTTTCTTAGTTTAATAAAAGTGTTTTTTTGGCATCTTCCTATTTAAATCAACGTCTACTAACAACTTGTTACTTTTAGGTTGATTTTAATTTGCTTTTTTGATTAATTTTGTGCTACCTTTTTAAATAAATATAAAAATTTTATTTTATTCGACTATAGTCCAAACTGTTACCTCAATTCAAGTATAGCGTAATGAATCTTCCATTTAACCGAAACGGTTTTCAAACTGCACCGCAATTGCTCTGTTGCTTTGCTCTGCGACTTCCTCAGAGCATTTCATGAAATAGGGTAATAGGAACAACATCAACATACATACAAACATATGTACACACACACACACACGCATTACGCAAAGGAAATTATTTTTTTACCTTTACCTTCACCTTTGGCTATACTTTCGCATTTTTCATCATGCCGCTTAAAATGTAAAACACGTTGAAAGAGTTGACAACTCGAATGCTGGCAGGCTCCCAGGCTTCATCAGCTCCCCAAAAAGCAGCTTCCAAACACGGCCAAGTCATTCGTATGCAAGTCAAGCGTTTGCCAAACTTTATGTGAAAAATTGATGCCAGCTACAAAGCACTAGAAGGCTGTGCCAGAAAGCAGCAGATGATGATGATGAGAAGACTCAGACTCAACTAGCAGGCACAGTGAGAAAGAGAGAATACAAGGTAAAGGAGAGAGAGAGGGAGAGAAAGAGAAGGATTAAGAAGAGTGACGACAACATGCACGTGCTTGCATTTAAAAAAAAGTACCATGTGCTGTGTGAGTTTTAATTTTCCCCAAATAGCTAAACATAATTTATAAAACATACTTCTGACAGACCAAAAGCAAAAAAGGGAAAGAGAGCAAAAAACGAATAATATGTAGATTGGGTTACAATGGGCCACTTTTCACCTACATACATACATACATATGTACATATACTTTCATTCCCTTACATAAAAGTGTGAGGCAATTACACGTGCTGAAACAAAATGCCAGTGACAAAACCGACGCCTCATTAAGCTTACCGAAACATTTATGACCTCGAGGGTGTCATGATGACACGAAACACAAACTAAGACCTTTGGTTACGATTAGCTGCTTGTGCTGAACTCGTGATTCCCCTGCAAACTTTTTCAAGTGCTGCATATGTCGGGTCGACAGCTTTCTTTAACAGGGACTTGACACTTAGTTATCATATCATTGTTTTGTCACTTCCAGTGGCACTTTTGTAATATTTTTTCAACAGCCCGTTTTGGAAGCTATGTAGGAGCAGTCACCATCTCGTATTTTTAAATACTAGTTTCATTTTAAAGGCAGTTGTGTTAGTAAAATTGTCGCCAGCTCATGTGATGATTTGTTAAAAATAAAAGCTTTTAATCCCGCACAC
This sequence comes from Drosophila limbata, assembly GCA_963924055.1. Taxonomy (NCBI): domain Eukaryota; kingdom Metazoa; phylum Arthropoda; class Insecta; order Diptera; family Drosophilidae; genus Drosophila; species Drosophila limbata. The sequence goes on along the minus strand of OZ001352.1, from coordinate 13,164,312 downwards.
ATTTATGCCCGATCACAGAAAGACTACCCACAATAGTTTAGAGCATACGTTACATTTTGACACGTCATTTGACACCGAGAGTCAAGCAATACACCTATTAGGCGGATGAGGCAAATATTTGCAGAGTTTATCCAGGAAGGGTGTAAAAGGAGTAGCTTATAATAAACTTGGCAGCAGGCAGAGAGAGCCGAAGCTGAAGCTGAAGCTGATACTCATCAACCCAATGAGCCTTGATAAGTATTAATCTAGCAACAACATTTTGGGTCAGCGTTAAAGTTTCACCGTTCAATGTTTTCTTCCCGGTGTGTACTCACAGAAAATTATATTTTAAAAATAGCAGCAGATACTGGGCGCTCTGGGTTTATTTTTGACCTAACATTTTATAAGCTGTAAATATCTGATGAGCACCAGCAGGAGAAAAAGTTGCGACACCTAATGAATATTTACGTTGGCCTTACACAATTTTCTATGCATTTAGCCAAAAAATAATTAAATTGCTCTGTCGCCGCAGCATCTTGAAGTTGATTTTACTTTCAAGAATTTAAAGTAAATTAATTTCATTAGATTAAAAAATCAGATTTTATTATTATTTATTTATTCATTATATTATATTTTATTCTGTAATTAAATTCATGTAAGCTTTAAATTATAGACTGATACATGTCTGGGGTATGCAAACAATTATAATTGATCCAACATTTGTTGCAAAGATTGGGGAAAACCCCAGAAAAACCCAATCAGATCAATGAAAAATATTTAAGATTTAAATAATGTCCATTTGTAAAGTAAGTTAATTTTTGTGCTAAATTCAATTTCACTACATTTTTTCATCTAACGTGTTGGTAGAGAGTAAAATAAGGCATAAAGGGACAATATATGTATATTTAATTGAATCGCCCACTCTCTTCTACTTAGCAATCAAATCCTCAAATATGTTCATTTGTTTAACAAATGTTACAACCGAAAAGGCCAACTTGGCTACCTAGAACAAAAATTTAAAGTTATGTTATCAAATATTATAGAAAATTAAAAAAGCCTACTTACACTTATATTCGTTGCCAGGGAGATAGGGAAAACGTCACCGGCTGTAAATGTAATATTCTGTTGAACATTGTGCATAAAGTGTTGCAGCGTCGATTTATAGCGTGGGCTCGCATCTATCCAGTTCGAGTGGAAAATAGTGAGGGCCAGAACATCGCAATCGGAGTCGATTAGGGTGCAAGTATAGCAGAAGGGAAATGTCTGCATAAAGATTCCTAAACCGTACCAAATGCAGAGCATGCCATTCAAAAAATCCGCAAAGAACATTATATTAATCATAGTTATTCCAAACAATAATCCAACAAATAAAAATTGTACGAAAATGACTGGTGAAAGGCACGGTCTTATTAGGTTGCAAGCACTAATTAATTGAAAAAAAAATCATTATATATTGGATTGAGAATTAATTTGATTTGATATTTACTCCAAAATTTGCTTGTGATCTTCAATACAGTTTTTGAGATCCTCGTAGCTTTGCTCTTCAGTTTTGTTGGAATCAGTGCGTAAAATTTGAATGCGCTTCTTGAGTAAATCAATGTTCAAGCGAATAAGCAAGCCGAAAATAACAGGGAAAGAGTCATTCACATGATTATACCAGACTCCAGTTCCCACAACAAATATTTCAAATAAAGTAGCGATCAATAAATTGGAGGTGCTCGTTCTCCAGTCAAAAAACGGATTGTATATTTTCCAAGGTGGGTGTCCTCTTAAGAGCGCTCCGAATGCGGACAATAAGCAAAATGACATACAGCAGATCATATATAGAAGATAGGCTATATTGCATAATCTCACAGAACGGTGCACTGCAAGCTGCTCTTCGTCCTTTACACAACGCTTATTCATCTTATCCAACATATCCTGGAACTTAGTTAAACGCCAGATGTTGATCATTATCGCAATACCTTTTAGAAAGGCGCCAGGACAATTGAGAGCGGCCTGCAAAGATAAAAAAGCTCGACAGGCGTAAAATTGTGGATCTCTAGCACATAGGTTATGAACAATCCGACGTTTAAGTAGAAGCAGGTTGCCAGTAAGAAACTTTGGCGAATTTGTAAATCCCAAAGTACGAATATCTGCTATTCTTTGCTGGAGGCAACCAGCCGAGGACAGTCATGGCTCGGTTCAAATATATAAAGGCATCACTCATTTTCATACGATCAGTCGGAGTAGGCTTTCTCAAGTATCTAAAAAAAACTTTCTCACTTTTCATAATTAACTTATTTTCTTAGTTAGCTTCTCGACTCGACTGAAAAGAAAGTTCAACTGCTGATTCTGATGCGCTTGAGTTTTATTTATATTCGCCCGTTGACAGCTGCGACTGTTTTCATGGCTGTTGTTAAATATACCCTGTTCCACATGAAGGATTCAATAACGGGCATCAACGACTAATACAAATCGGAAATGGCAAATCGTATGCTTCAAAGAATATTTATCTCAGCGACCAAACTTAATGTCTTCATCTTATATTAATAAAATTAAAATAAATAAATAATTATAAATTTTAATAAGGCATCAATCCCAACTAAAAAAATCCCAAAAACATGTTAATGTAATAATATATTGCATCTATTGCGATTTACTTAGAAAGCAAGAAAAATGACCATTGGGAAAATTGTCACCAGTTTGCATATTAAAGCAAAACCTAGTTGAAGAGTTAACCAATTATTTTATATAACATGTACTTATCTTGTAAGCTGAATTAAAAAATTTTAAATGTTAATACATATGTATAACATATACATATTGTTTAAATAGCATTTGAAACAATCAATTTTTTAGGGGAAATTCAGCTTGTACAGTACATCATTTTTTATTAACTGTTGCATACTTTACGGGACTGCTGCCTGCTTCTTCAGTTCCACCAGTTGCCAGGTGTAACTCTCTGTTGCCCCAAAACTCTGTCCAGAATGTTGTTCATATATCAAAAAAGGAAAGTTATTCAAAGCCGCGCAGTAGCGTTCACATGGCCAACGTTTTGATTTATTTAAAGTAAGCAAAAGTTATGCCAAAAACCCCATAAGAATAGTAAATTATGCATACGCAAGTCCAACACGAGTTCATAAGAGTGTGTTTGGTGTACATACATATAGTAGATGTGGGCGTGGCATACACCTGGGAAATAAGCAAAGTTTATGTGTGTGGAACGCAGACAAAGTAAAACAAAAAATTGATTAATGCACTGGCCATATCATTTAATTAAGTACTCGAAATGGTCGGAGTTGTGGGACAGCATCAACATTAATGCGCAGTTGGCCCACTTAGCCCACTTGGCTCATTCAGCGACGCCTCAAGGTATGCAGTGCAAACATTTTAACGGCCAGTGGCCAAACAAGCGACACATCGCATCGTTGTTATTAGCGCTAAGTTGCCATCAATTTAAGCAAACTAATCTGCTGACGTGGCTGCCAGCAACCAGCTGATGTTGCTATAGCTATTTAAGTTGCAGCTGTTGTTGTTGCTGCTGTTGTTCTCGCTGCTGCTGCTGCTGTTGATGATGTGTTGCTGCTGCTACTGCTGCTGTGCCAAGCATAACATAAACATGTATTTGCACAGGTAGCCAACAGGCCAAATGGCCACGCCCAGCATACGACACAGCACGACAACATGAATGTCAACAACGGACAGCTTTCAAAATGAAGCTGCCACATCATAGAGAGACATAGACACACTGGCGGACAGACAGACAGATGCAGAGACAGACTGACTGACTGGTTGCCAAAACAGCGAGCGTGCAAGTTGTGGGCGTTGGTTTCCATATATGGAAAAGTGGCGAGGTCACCGCGTATCGGGATGCAGAAATTAACCCGCAAGTGCAGTAGCCGCAACAGCAGCCGGGAAATCATTTCTGGGCATTGTAAATTGCCAGGCTGAACATCATCACGGCCCCGAGCAACACAGCAACAGCAGCAAACTCCAACCAACAACCAGTAACAAGCATCGTCATTTTGGCCAGCGCATTTAAGTTGATCCAATGACATCAAATTGACATTTTATGCGCCAATTTTAAAACGGCGGCACCACGGCAAAAGCAAATCTGTAATTATGTGGCCAGGGACGCGCAAACAGTTTAGCCTGGCAACAACAGAACCACATTCTGGACCAACACCATCAACCAGAACTATTCATTTGCTTTGCTCGGCAAACTGCAAGAATTGAAAGGCATCCTTACATTTGGTTTGACTTCTAACGCCACCCAATATCGCCTGACCATGTTGAAACATTTTTAAGCTCAAAAGCAATCACATGTATTAATTCGCTTCTCTCTGCTGCAGTCAGTGAACACACAATATGCTTCTGAATACTTTATGGGCTGGTGAATGCCACGTATTCTTTTTTATTTTAATTGGCAGTTGCACATGCGGCTAACATCTTATTAACCAGTTATCGATTGCTGCTTGCTTTTAACTTTTTTATACAACCTGTTATCAATTGATGATTTAAAAAGTAAGGGTTGTTGAAAGGGATATCCGTATAATATTACATTATTATAACCATTATCAATCGACAACAACAGGCTAGTCTGCAAGATATAGTATACATTCTTGTACCTTGTTATCTGTGCACAAGGTTTTTTTAGACGAACCTTCTTTGCACAGAGATTTAGCATTGGGACTATAACCACTTTCATTTTATTGAATCAGATGTTCAGAAGTAATGTCCTTCAAAACAGCACTTATTCAATTTTAAAATGTGGAAGAGGGAAAAACAGAATATATGTACATAACTCAATTAGGCATTAACAAAGTTATGAATATTATGTTAGCTTAACCAAATCGAATGATAAGGAAGCAGAAGAAGTCCACTGAAGTGATATCAACTAAGGAATTGTTGATTGTATCATAATTCACAGCAAGAGAAACAGTTGCGACAACTAATGAATATTTACGTTGGCCTTACACAATTTGCTATGCTTTTGGCCGAAAAATAATTAAGTTGCTCTGTCGCCACAGCATCTTGAAGCTGATTTCACTTTCAAGAAATTAAAGTAAATCAATTTAATTAGATTTAAAATCGGATTTTATTTTTATTTATTTATTCATTATTTTATATTTTATTATGCAATTAAATTCATGTAAGCTTCAAATTATAGACTGATACATGTCTGGGGTATGCACACAATTATTATTGATCCAACATTTGTTGCAAAGATTGGGGAAAACCCCAGAAAAACCCAATCAGATCAATGAAAAATAATTAAGATTTAAATAATGTCCATTTGTAAAGTAACTTAATTTTTGTGATAAATTCAATTTCACTACATTTTTTCATCTAACGTGTTGGTAGAGAGTAAAATAAGGCATAAAGGGACAATATATGTATATTTAATTGAATCGCCCACTCTCTTCTACTTAGCAATCAAATCCTCAAATATGTTCGTTTGTTTAACAAATGTTACAACCGAAAAGGCCAACTTGGCTACCTAGAACAAAAATTGAAAGTTATGTTATCAAATATTATAGAAAATTAAAAAAGCCTACTTACACTTATATTCGTTGCCAGGGAGATAGGGAAAACGTCACCGGCTGTAAATGTAATATTCTGTTGAACATTGTGCAAAAAGTGTTGCAGCGTCGATTTATAGCGTGGGCTCGCATCTATCCAGTTCGAGTGGAAAATAGTGAGGGCCAGATCATCGCAATCGGAGTCGATTAGGGTGCAAGTATAGCAGAAGGGAAATGTCTGCATAAAGATTCCTAAACCGTACCAAATGCAGAGCATGCCATTCAAAAAATCCGCAAAGAACATTATATTAATCATAGTTATTCCAAACAATAATCCAACAAATAAAAATTGTACGAAAATGACTGGTGAAAGGCACGGTCTTATTAGGTTGCACGCACTAATTAATTGAAAAAAAAAATCATTATATATTGAATTGACAATTAATTTGATTTGATATTTACTCCAAAATTTGCTTGTGATCTTCAATACAGTTTTTGAGATCCTCGTAGCTTTGCTCTTCAGTTTTGTTGGAATCAGTGCGTAAATTTTGAATGCGCTTCTTGAGTAAATCAATGTTCAAGCGAATAAGCAAGCCGAAAATAACAGGGAAAGAGTCATTTACATGATTATACCAGAGGCCAGTTCCCATAAAAAATATTTCAAATAAAGTAGCGATCCATAAATTGGAGGTGCTCTTTCTCCAGTCAAAAAACGGATTATATATTTTCCAAGGTGTTCGTCCTCTTAGGAGCGCTCCGAATGCGGACAACAAACCATATGACACATAGCAGATCATATATAAAAGGTAGGCTATATTGCATAACCTCACAGAACGGTGCACTGCAAGCTGCTCTTCGTCCTTTACACAACGCTTATTCATCTTATCCAACATATCCTGGAACTTATTTAAACGCCAGATGTTGATCATTATGGCAATACCTTTTAGAAAGGCGGCAGGACAATTGAGAGCGGCCTGCAAAGATGAAAAAAGGTCGCCAGGCGTAAAAGTGTGGATCTCTAGCACATAGGTAACTAACAATCCGACGGTTAAGTAGAAGCAGCTTGCCAGTAAGAATACTTTGGCGAATTTGTAAATCCCAAAGTACGAATATATGCTATTCTTCGCTGGAGGCAACCAGCCGAGGACAGTCATGGCTCGGTTCAAATATATAAAGGCATCACTCATTTTCATACGATCGGTCGGAGTAGCCTCCCTCAAGTATCTAAAAAAAACTTTCTCACTTTTCATAATTAACTTATTTTCTTATTTAGCTTCTCGACTCGACTGAAAAGAAGGTTCAACTGCTGTTTCTGATGCGCTTGAGTTTTATTTATATTCGCCCGTTGACAGCTGCGACTGTTTTCATGGCTGTTGTTAAATATACCCTGTTCCACATGAAGGATTCAATAACGGGCATCAACGACTAATACAAATCGGAAATGACAAATCGTATGCTTCAAAGAATATTTATCTCAGCGACCAAATTTAATATGTCTACTTATAATATTAAAAAAATAATTTTAAATAAATTATTATAAATTTTAAAAAGGTATCAATCCCAACTAAAACAATCCCAAAAACATGTTAATGTAATAATATATTGCATGTATTGCGATTTACCATGACTATTGGGAATATTGCCACCAGTAAAACCTAGTTGAAGACTTAACCATTTATATTATATAACATGTATGTGGGTTGGTACATGCAAGTGTATGCCAGCTAACAGTGATCCCTAGACAACAACAAGACGAGCAAAGACAACGAGCAACGACAAGAGAATAGTCAACGAGTATGTTTGAAGGAAAGGAAGGCAAATTCAAGCACAGGCGAGTTCACAACAACAATTGGAAAGCGTAAAAGAAGATCTACGAGCGAGATGCCGAACGGGAGTTGCAGTTCGGCCACACAGCTCAAACGACGAAAGACGCACAATTCAGTTTTCTCATATTCATTATTATAATTTAAATACATTAAACACTTTATATCAAATAAAACCCGACATGTACTTATCTTGTAAGCTTAATTAAAAAATGTTCAATTTTAATACATATGAATTGAAGCAAGTCTTATAAAAGCCGGGAGTATTGCATACTTCGCACCCTTCGCACCCTAGCGCGGACTGCCGACCACAGTGATTATTTGAATAGCATTTTAAACAATCAATTTTTTATGGGAAATTCAGCTGTATTTGCACAGAAATTTTGCGTTGGGAATATAACCACTTGCATTTAATTGAATCAGAATGTGAGATGTAATGTCCTTCAATTCAATTCTAAAATGTGGAAGAGGGAAAAACAGAATTTATATACATAACTCAATTAGGCATTAACAAAGTTATGAATATTGTGTTAGCTTAAACAAATCGAATGATAAGGAAGCAGAAGAAGTCCACTGAAATGATATCAACTAAGTAATTGTATATGATACAATCACAGCAAAAGAAACAGTTGCGACACCTAATGAATATTTACTTTGGCCTTACACAATTTTCTTTGCATTTGGCCAAAAAATAATTAAGTTGCTCTGTCGCCACAGCTTCTTGAAGTTGATTTCACTTTTAAGAAATTAAAGTAAATTAATTTCATTAGATTAAAAAATCAGAATTTAATTTTATTTATTTAATCATTATTTTATATTATATTATGCAATTAAATTCATGTAAGCTTTATATTATAGACTGATACATGTCTGGGGTATGCACACAATTATTATTGATCCAACATTTGTTGCAAAGATTGTGGAAAACCCAGAAAAACGCAATCAGATCAATGAAAAATATTTAAGTTTTAAATAATGTGCATTTGTAAAGTAAGTTAATTTTTGTCAATTTCACTACATTTTTTCATCTAACGTGTTGGCAGAGAGTAAAATAAGACATAAAGGGACAATACATATATGTATATTTAATTGAATCGCCCACTCTCTTCTACTTAGCAATTAAATCCTCAAATATGTTCATTTGTTTAACAAATGTTACAACCGAAAAGGCCAACTTGGCTACCTAGAACAAATATTGTAAGTTATGTTATCAAATATTATAGAAAATTAAAAAAGCCTACTTACACTTATATTCGTTGCCAGGGAGATAGGGAAAACGTCACCGGCTGTAAATGTAATATTCTGTTGAACATTGTGCAAAAAGTGTTGCAGCGTCGATTTATAGCGTGGGCTCGCATCTATCCAGTTCGAGTGGAAAATAGTGAGGGCCAGATCATCGCAATCGGAGTCGATTAGGGTGCAAGTATAGCAGAAGGGAAATGTCTGCATAAAGATTCCAAAAACGTACCAAATGCAGAGCATGCCATTCCAAAAATCCGCAAAGAACATTATATTAATCATAGTTATTCCAAACAATAATCCAGTAAATAAAAATTGTAAGAAAATGACTGGTGAAAGACACGGTTTTAATAGGTTGCACCCACTAGTTAAATGAAAAAAAATTCATTATTTGTATATTGGATTGAGAATTAATTGGATTTGATATTTACTCCAAAATTTGCTTGTGATCTTCAATACAGTTTTTGAGATCCTCGTAGCTTTGCTCTTCAGTTTTGTTGGAATCAGTTCGTAAATTTTGAATGCGCTTCTTGAGTAAATCAATGTTCAAGCGTATAAGCAAGCCGAAAATAACAGGGAAAGAGTCATTCACATGATTATACCAGAGGCCAGTTCCCACAACAAATACTTGAAATAAAGTAGCGATCCATAAATTGGAGGTGCTCGTTCTCCAGTCAAAAAACGGATTGTATATTTTCCAAGGTGGGTGTCCTCTTAAGAGCGCTCCAAATGCGGACAATAAGCCAAACACCATATAGCAGATCATATATAAAAGATAGGCTATATTGCATAATCTCACAGAGCGGTGCACTGCAAGCTGCTCTTCGTCCTTTACACAACGCTTATTCATCTTATCCAACATACCCTGGAACTTATTTAAACGCCAGATGTTGATCATTATGGCAATACCTTTTAGAAAGGCGCCAGGAGCATTGAAAGTCAATTGCAAAGATGAAAATAGCTCGACAGGCGTAAAAGTGTGGATCTCTAGCACATAGGTAATGAACAATCCGACGTTTAAGTAGAAGCAGGTTGCCAGTAAGAATACTTTGGCGAATTTGTAAATCCCAAAGTACGAATATCTGCTATTCTTCGCTGGAGGCAACCAGCCGAGGACAGTCATGGCTCGGTTCAAATATATAAAGGCATCACTCATTTTCATACGATCGGTCGGAGTAGGCTTCCTCAAGTATCTAAAAAAAACTTTCTCACTTTTCATAATTAACTTATTTTCTTTTTTAGCTTTTCGACTCGACTGAAAAGAAGGTTCAACTGCTGATTCTGATGCGCTTGAGTTTTATTTATATTCGCCCGTTGACAGCTGCGACTGTTTTCATGGCTGTTGTTAAATATACCCTATTCCACATGAAGGATTAAATAACGGGCATCAACGACTAATACAAAACGGAAATGGCAAATCGTATGCTTCAAAGAATATTTATCTCAGCAACCAAGTTTAATATGTCTACATCTAATATTAATAGAATAAAGTTAAATAAATTATTATAAATTTTAATAAGGTATCAATCCCAACTAAAACAATCCCAAAAACATGTTAATGTAATAATATATTGCATATATTGCGATTTACTTGTAAAGCAAGAAAAATTACCATTGGGAAAATTGTCATCAGTTTGCATATTAAAGCAAAACCTAGTTGAAGACTTAACCAATTATATTATATAACATGTACTTATCTTGTAAGCTGGATTAAAAAATGTTCAATGTTAATACATTTAAATGGAAGCAAGTCGCCGGGAGCTTTGCATTTGAAACAATCAATTTTTTATGGGAAATTCAGCTGTCTTTGCACAGAAATTTTGCATTGGGAATATAACCACTTGCATTTAATTGAATCAGAATGTGAGATGTAATGTCCTTCAAAACAGCACTTTCAATTCTAAAATGCGGAAGAGAAAAAGAAATAAAAAAAAACAGAATATGCGTAAATCAATTAGGCTTTAACAAAGTTATGAATATTATGTTAGCCTAATCAAATCGTATGATAAGGAAGCAGAATAAGTCCACTGAAGTGATATCAACTAAGTAATTGTAAATTATACAAGTTTTTAAGTAATACTTTCAGCACAACAATTGAAAAGTGATTTAGTGATATTCGGAACATACAATAAAAAATTGCTTTTATATTAAATAGCTACTGAGTTGCTACAAAGTATTTATTACATTTTTACTTATGGCTTTGTTTAGTAAGTACGATTATTTTGGGTTAGTTATCATTAGGCAATCCCCGTGGAGGTTAAAGCACAAATCTACGCATAATTAGAGAGCAGCGGAGCACAGCTGGATTGAAGTTCAGCATCATTAGCCAACAGTAAAAAGGGCAAACTATTATTATGGCATTAATTTGTGGCCCACAAACGGAATAAACAGCAAACAGTAAGAACAGCGGCAACATGACAAGCAACAATTGCAAAAGCAAAAGAAAATTAAAAGCAACTTTCCCAAGCGACTTGCTGGCAGCAATCTAATAACAACATGTTGCCCTCTCATGTGTGTTCACATGTGTGTGTGTTTGCGTGTGTGTGTGCGTAATTACATGACACTTGACGCTAAGCAATTTGTTAGCAAAAACTGTCGCAACAATAAAAAGGAACTACCAGGGCAGCGAGAAAAACAGTCAAACAAAAGTCAGAAATAAATAAAACTTAATGACAGCGCGCAAGCAAAGACGATGAGGAGCAAGAATTGAGACAACAAGTCGGGCTACTCCCAGTAGATGTCAAAAGGCACAGCTCAAATTGCAGGACAAGCGACCCCGACAACCTCTCTCTCTAACACCACCCAGCACCCTGCATTTTACCACCCATTTTATCAACCCTGTGGTGTAGTGACTTAGCTATGCGTGCTTTATGAACAACTATGCTAGCCTACTCCAAGACAAAGTTAAATAAGCTGACAACTCAGAGCCCAACTGTCAACTGTCGCGAGTCGTGAGGCGCCCCTGATAAGACCCCAGTGACTGACAAATACTTGTTTAAGGCTGTTCCCAAAAAAACTAAGGCATTTTTGTGGAAAGCGATAGTACATATTTGATAGTTGCAGAATGCAACTGAAACTAGTTGACAGTTGCATTAGACTATTCCAAATATTTATTATTATATTATAAACGGAGTCGTGAGCGATGTAAATCCTTACATTGAATCGAGTTTAAAATCGACATCGTGAAAAAAAAATTAAATTGAGTATTAATCACTTATTATTCCGATTGGTCGAGTTTTCCCATTTTTTGTTTTAATTTCAAAACGTTAGGGAATATAGAAAATATATGCGTATTTTTATTATAAATCATTTTTCTCGTATATTTCATTCATGTATAATAATGAATTAATTAATTGTAAGAAATAAAGCATCGTTTATTACGTGTTTTAAACGCTCGCATTGTTCAATTATTTCAACTTTATCCATAATTACTAAGAAGATGTACATTTCTACACAAAGAGAATACTCTGAAATTCCGGAGTTGTATTAATTTGATCAGAAAGGGTTCTATTGAAGATCTATGTATAAGTTCAGTTTTTCATCAAAAAGCGAACGACTGAATAAACAGTTTACAAGAGCAATCTTAGAGATATAACCTTGTGAATTTATTCTTTTAATGTGTTTATATACAATATGTATGTACGTACGGGGTATCTGCTAGTGGTGGACTAATGTCTTCTTTCTTGTTTTAACCAGTATCTTTGTGTAATAAAATATAACACATAAATAAGCCCAATTGTTAACTTATTAAGCACTTTTGCTCCCAAAGTCGACATCATTCAATCTCTATTTTCTATATGCTATATATTTTCTATATTGTTTTGCATGCCACGCACATACAATGTTAGTTGTTGTAACTGACAGCAACTTTCACACACTTGGCGGCGATACACATGGATGCAGGAGTAACCCAAAAGAGAATCCATCTACCAACTATGCACGGACTAATATTGTTTCACAGTTTTCACTTCAGTTTAGTTTTTGCAACGTTTTTTTCCTGCTCATGACGTTGATGAGTTGTTGCTGTCTAAGTGTCAAGCGACGCGTCAAACTTTAAACTACACGCCAACACCCCAAATGAATTGTAGTTTGGTAATATTGTGTATGTGTCTGGCTGTGTGTGTGTGCATGTGAAATTGTATCTGGGCGTGCTGTCGACACATTAAATTTTCCTCTCACTCTTTTGGCACTCAACTAATCTGGGTTCTGCGCTTGCTTTGACAGCATTTCCGTCGAGGCAAAACCACTTGACTGATACAAAAGGTGTCTGGCTTTGTCTAACAGCTAACAACATACAAACCAACAGGCAGCAGAAGCAACAGTAGGGTATGTCTAGACTTTGGCAGCCACTCCCGAGCAGGCAGCCAGTGACAATTTGTGAAAAAAGCCATACCCGAGCAAAAATCATTTCCACCTCCAACTCGATTCCCCCAAAAGTGCCGCACTACATGACACGACAGCTTGACGCTGGTGGCTTGTCAACGCCCAAGTGATAGTAAAATGAAGTAGTTCTCCATTCCATCAGACCACATAAAGCACAATAAAGTTACAAAACCTAACAAACAGTCAAACCCAGCATTTATCATACGCCTCCAGTCAGTGTTAGGCAATCCAAAGAAATCCTTTTCTGTTTTTATTCCTCTATTTCTCTCTATTTTGGGGTTGAAAGTGCATTTTCCAAATTGCAAAGTGATTGACAACAACGCCAGTAACACCCCAACGCCTACACTGACTGAAGAGGCATCAACAACGACAACTACCACAATGCAGTAGCCTAAAAGCGTTCTACACTTAAACTCAACTCAACTCAAGTGGCCACTTTGTTGTTGGCCCTCTTCTGCTCCTTCCACCCCTCCACACACCACATTCACCTAGGACACGGACTCAAGCCCAAGTTAAAACCTTTTGGCTTGCCGCTTGTTGCTGTGAGTGATTGCATTGAGATTAGGCGCGAGCTTCGGGTGCGCCAAGTGCATGCAACACACTACATATAGTCCAAATATGTGATGCAGATAACGTTGCACTTTTGCAAATTTGTGCAGCTGGAGAAGTTGCTGCCTTTTGTCAGTTGCAGGCTCGAGACTCTGTCTCTAGCACACACACACACACACCATAACAACAACTGGCACAAGCAGCATTGGCAAAAACTGCAATCGACCCAGGATGCAGGATGCCTTCTATTCTGTTGTTGTCTTAATAATGCATTGACAAGGTGCGCACCAATATATGTATGCGTTACAAGGAACACACCACTTTCGAGGGGTGATTCATCATCTTTTGCTATGCAAAATAGCAGAAAAAGTCCGACGAATGGGAATTTTGAAACAATCTTTTAATAGAACGTTTAAAAACACATAATATAAAGCTATATTATTACAATAAAGAATAATAAACATAATAGTAATAGAATATCGGCTTAGCTTTGACTGACATTGATTATTTGTAAAATAGAAAGTAATACCTAATTACCATCTAATCTCTCTTCAATATATCACGTTTGGTTGCTGTATACACTATGAAAATTATTCAGCCAGACTTGGTTGTGTCACCGTAAGAAGCTTTTAGAATGTTAACATAATTTTTGATTGACATTGATTACATTTATAATTTTAAGAAATAGTTCCCAACTGATCCTTATTCTCTTCAATATATCACGTGCAGTTGTTGAATACGCTCATGACATCCCTCTTGGTATCCTTCTTCTTTCAATAGGCCACAAAGGTGCATTGAACTGCAACTGCTCAGCTGAAGTTGAGAGCAGAGGCATTCAATTTGCTTTCCTGTATTTTAGTTCAGTTGAGTTGAGTTGAGAACCGAGCTCAGCTCAGCTCTAGTTACGAGGCCAACTGGGTCAACTGTAACAGCAGCTGAACCAATTTTACCGAAGCTTTCAACTTAAAGACTTTCTTGCAAAATATACTATGATCAAATATTTATTATAATGCCAGAGACGCGCATGTTGGCAGTCTGTTGAGTGAATGAGTGAGGTAATGAGTACTTTCACTTGGTCGCCGTTGTTTCTGTTTCCGTTGCACATGGCGTATGAACAATATGACAAATGATCCAACTCTTATTGAATTATTACATACATTATGGTCGCCAGACTGTTTCTTTCTCTGCAAGTTTGAGTAGCACAAGTATACATTTTTGTTTTGTTTTTGCTTTTGGCAACTGTCATAACGCGGCAGTTGTCAAGACTGTAAATGTAAGTGCTACTTCGCTCTCACGTTGTCAAATGAAAAATGAACGCGACAATTATCGTAATTGAACCAACCAAGTCGACCACAAGGCCGAAATTCGAATACAGTCCAAATACGAAGCAGGGGTGTGAGATGATGGTTGAATGGAGGTCAACTTTCTACTTTCGCATAAGACTTATAATAATGTGCTATAAATCCCTGTTAAACTAATCAACAAAATGCAAAGCAAACTTTCAACTATTTATATTTTTGGTAATTATGATAATATGTAGTAGGCACGTATCAGTCGTCTGTCATCTATCCAAAAGCAGAACTGCAACAACAAAGCTGACCGTCACTTTTTAAGCTATATCAAAATAAAAAACAACAAACAAATGCCACAAAATGATAACAAATTTGACATCAGCTAATGCATTATAAGGCCGCATTGTAGTCGCTATTTTTTCCGTAATTCTGCCACAGAAATGGAAGAACTCTCTGACACTGTAGCCATAGCATTATATTGTTATTTTATGCACAGACTATTTGAGCAAGGGAAGTTGACGGAGGTTTTTGAGTGTGGAGAGGGGATTTTTGAGTAGAGAAAGCAACCTAAGCGACTAAGGCCATTTGCCAACTACAGATACGTTGCAAAATGCATTTTGTGTTGCCATTAGATAGACCAAATTATTGGACAAAAGCAAGCCACAGAAACAAAAGCCCCCAAAAGCAGCTACCAAGTGATTATGGGTTCTATACGAATAGCAAATGTTCTTCACTTCTTGTGAACAATATCTTTAAAAAAATATATGTAATTGACCAAACAAAAATAAATATTAATGTTTTTATAAAAGTAATTCAAAAAAAAGTATTCTAAATAAAAAAGAAAATAAACATATGTAAATAGAAAAATATCAATATAGATTAATTAATATTTTCAATATGTTTAAAAATCAATTAATTATCTTTGTAGTAACTAGATAAATTGTAAAAAACCTCTGTAATTGTAGCGCTGGGAATCAAAAAAATTAATAATATAGACATCTTAATACAATAAATGTTGTATTAAGATATTTAAATAAACACTATTTTTCACATCAATTTTACTAGTTTAGTTTTTGATTAATATTCATTAAGTATTACCCAATGCATATACTGGTATACTGTTTTATTCTCAATTTATTAATTAATTTGTTTTATTGTACTTATTTCAATACATTTTTTATTCATTCCATTTGCTTGTCACCAAATGTCTATTCTATGTGCGCTTCCTCCAGTTGACCAACTCAACTATTTGCTAGTGTATTGAAAGCCAAAAAATAAAATCCTTTTGGTTGACTACTGTCAAGGTAGTTCCGACTTAGTCTCAGTTCCAGTCTCAGTCTGAAACTCGGCTCTAACTCGGCTCTTAGTCTCTGGCTGTGCAGCTGTTGCAAATTTTTATGGCTCGCGGACACGTTGTGGGTGTTTTGGGGGGCGGGGACTGCTGCTAAAACTGCGACAACTTTTGCCTTGGCACATAAAAGTAGCACTACACAAACGACGGCAGCAACAACAACTACAACAACAATTGCCAGCTTAACTCGCATATAACTTTAATGCTTTTACCTTTATGTCTAGCACTTTTACTACCTACCACAACTGCAACTTGGTCTTTTTTGTTGTTGCAAAGAAATTCCGTTTTCAGTTGGCAAGTGGTCGTCAGACATGGCCACGCCCACACAACTTAATTGAAAAATTCTAGAGTTCCTCACTGGCATCATAATTGAAAATATTTTTGAGCTAAATTCTGTGGCTTGAGGCGATACCGAAGAAAGAGCCGAAGCTGTCGCCAGGCAATTCTATTGTATAGCCATGGGACTTAGGAATCCTGATGGCAGTTGTCTTCGTGGTTTGTATATAACTATATATGTATGTGGCATAAGATTGCACATTGACCACAACAAGTTAAATATAAATATTTATTTGTGATTTTGAAAAGACTTACTCAATTTTAGAGCGTTAGATTTCAATTTAATATTAAATGAATGAAATCCCATCATTAATTTTAAAGAAAACTAAACACAAATATTTCTAGAACAAAGCCAACATCGACAACGTGTTCACTGCCAACTTTTACAGCATGCAATAGAAAATTCTATATAAAATTGCAAAACATTTTGTAGCACAGCATTCTGAATTAAAATAAAAAACCTATGCCAATGACTTTTGCCACCTGCACAAAATATTTAAGTTGAGTTTAATTTTTTAACTTTTTAGTACCCTGTAACCATTGAAAATGAAACACAGCTCATTTTGTATCTCACCTGTATATTCTGAAAAGAGAAATGGTTTATGAAGATACCGAGTTTATTTATTTATTTATTTAATGTCAACTAAGAGCAGTTGACCAATTAACTTAAGAATTAAAGAATTAGTCAATTAATATAAAAATTAAAGTAGATATTTATAGTTATATTTAAATTCGAAATTAAACTGAAAAGATAAAAAGTTAAAAAAAAATTACTAATTAAAAATCTGAGGGTATTCAAAAAATTATGAACTGATCCAGCATTCATTGCAAGGATTGGGAAAACCCCTATCAGATCAAAAAGTATTAGTAGTAATAGTTAGTGATTTTACAAGTATTAGAAATAAGTAAGGTTAGGTATTTCTAGAAAGGTAGAGGAAAAGGGAGGATTTCACGGAGGGGCACACATTCAGGCACACATACATAAATATACAAATATATATTTAGCTGGAGCCACGTCCAAACGCCTCACATAATTGCTATCCATTTAAACAACGCCTTCTTTTGGCTTTTGTTGCTTTGGATATTTATGACTGGCGCACGACATCTAAAAAACCAACTCGAAGTCAGCACAACCCGACCACAAACAAGTTTTAATGCACAACTTTTTAGATTTCCGTCATAATTTCTTTGCCAGCCTGATAAAGATTTGTGCATATGTGTGTTTCTGTGTGTGAGCGCGTATAGAAACGCCTCCATTACCACGACAAAGAATGAAGCATAAAGCATATACTTTAGCCAACAATAAACTCAACTTTATGCACTTTCAATCCCCCCAACTTGTATGCACAGATTTAACTGCCATACCAACGGGTTCTCTCCATCTTTCCTTCTCTCCCTATCTTTTGCTCTCTCTCTCTCTCTTTTAAGCTTGCGCGTTGTCTTAGCCAAGTTCGGCTGCCTAGACTGATGAAAAGTCCAACACTTAAGAGGCTTTGTTTGCGATGTATGATCTAGTTAACAATATTATTTACTACCTTTTGTTGTATCATAATTTTATCGCAAAAAGTGATATAAGAAGAATAATTTGTTATAATTACAAAATCGAATATATAAAAAATATTTTTTTATATTTTTTAAATTAATTTATTATTTCTTTGTTTATTACAACATTTCTAAATCTGAAAATTATTTTTAGCATTTATCTCAGATACTTTATTACTTTATAATATCAAATTCCAAATCAAATTTTCTTCATTCTAATCAGTTATACTTGTAGAGTATCCGATGTTCAGTTTTTGTGGTTGCAATGAAAGCTTCATGTCTTGGGTCTGCATCTAATGGAGTTTCCTCTCACACACACACTCACACACTTTCACTCATACACACACACGTACACATACGCACACACACATTTGCAAAGTTTTGGGTTTTTCATGACGATAAGAAGCAGAAAACGAGACGGCGGCTTCCTGCCAACGAAAATTTATGCATGCTACATAATTTTGGGCTCTATTACTTTTCGGTTGGACAGTGGGAAAAAATGAAGTAAAAGAGCAGGGTATATAAGTAAATGAAAAGGGAACTTAGTGGTAACTCGAATGCAATTCAATTTGATGTCAGCTTTAAAAAACGATGGGGCCAACAAATCACCCAACAAAATCAAATAACTATAATTTACCTGGAGGGCTTTATCGCGATTGAGTTGCCAAGCTCGAATCCTCTTACTGTTGCTCCTGACATTCCACAGGCGCAAAACTAAAGCACTTCGACTGATTAATTTATTGAAAACGACGTGCGACGCGCCCGGGCTTACAGACAAAAAAAAAACAACGGAAAGACGACAACAGTAAAAACAAAGAATGTAAGGCAAAAATCATTCTAGTGAAGAACGCAGGACAATAGCTGGAACTGAAGCTGAATCTGAGGGAAATGGAGATGGAGAAGGTGTAGCAGTAAAAGCAGCAGATGCTGCTGCTTCCGTTTGTCTCGCATCCGCTTCTGGACAGCGGAATGGCCGAGATCCTTAAATTGTGATAAACTAATAAAGCGACAAACATTGCAAGGACGCACTGTCAGGATATTTACTTTTTACAAGCTACCTGGCGCAGGCATAAAAATTCAAATTGAAAATGAAAATGTTGGAATCGAAAGAAGTCACACAGATCACGGTATTCAGATAGCAGAGAAAGCCCGAGCCCGAGTCCAAGCCCAAAACCAGAATCAGGCAGGACCCTCATCAGCGTCAGTTGCCTTAGAGGCAAGCACTGAATTCTACTTCCTCATCTACATTCACTTCTACGTCCAGTTCATTTTCTGTTTCAGTTCCAGTCCCAGTCAGGTGCTATAAATTTTGCCTGGAGCCTGGCTACGCAATTTAAATAGCAGGCAGGTAGTTTTTTGCCTGTATTCCTTGCCCTGCAGTTGGTAAATATTTAAGGAAACCTGCCGCAAAAAATAAAAAAAAAGGTGCAAGAAAAAAGGTGCAAAGTGTCGCCTTAAGCGACTGGCAATCTGTTTTGCATTAATTCATAAGCCGCTTGCGCCTGACAGGCCAAGGCGAGACTCTGGAAACGCTGTCGACTCTCGATTCGAGTCGACTACACTCAACTCAACTCTTGGATTGGTCCTTTTGGCCTTGTCAATATTTTTGTACACCACCCACGTCTTATTTTTATGCGTAACTCACTTGCAGTGACATAACTTTAATACCCGGTTCCAGCTCAACTGTTTATACTTCATTTGCCTTGCATTAAGCTCTCGTCCTTGGTGCTTCTTGCTGCTGACTTGCCTGTGGTCTTGGCTCATCTTTAAGTGCAGTCGAGGTCGTCCTCTGGACGGACATTTGGCGTAAAAGTTTACTTAGGCCCAATGCTTTTTAAGTAAGTAGCTGCTTTTTGGACTACTTGCCAGTCGGTTGTTGTTGTTGTCGTTGTTGCTATTCTTGCGGCTGCTCTCGGCTGTTTAGCTTTCACTTTGGCCGCATTAGTTTTTTGTTGCCAAGGCGTATACATAATATTGTGGCAGTAGTAGAAGTTCACTACTTGGACATTTGGGTAAGGATAAGATTCAAGTGCATAAGCTATACCTCAGGGCGTCATATTTAAAGGTTTCTATATCCTTATTTAACACATTTTTTTGTGGAAATAAAAACCAAACAGTTAATAAAGTCAATTGAATGTAAATAATTCAATACGAGTATGTCAATCAGTTTCAAACTTGACAAAAATATATTTTTGTACATATAACTTAATCTCACACATCTCTCTATTTCAACCCATATCTCAATCATGCACACTCATCTTATATATATACTTGATTCTCTTTTATGGCTGAAAGCAAAAAAAATTACGCATACGCCACGAGTGACATTCAACGTGAAGTAAGCGATCCCAAAGGCAGTCTTAAAAATTGCTTACATGGCACATTTCTCTTACGGCTGTCTTTAACAACAACTTATTGTCAATTTTGTTGATAACAGACTGTTAAGTTCAAGCTCAAGACACATATACACACCGAGACACACACACACACACACAGAGAGAAGGCAACAACTTGCTCATCACTTGAGCGGAAGTGTTGGCAAATGCAGTGATTTTCAATCTCAATGCGACATTTTGATTATTTCCATGTTAGCGTGTGAGCAAACCAGCAAAAAAAAAAGAGAAAAAAATGAGTGTTATGCCACACACACACATACGCATACACAAACACTCATGACATCTGCAGCAAGTGTCAGAGCTCGGCGCACGTTTGCCGCACCGGAAGCGACGCTTGTGCAAGACGGAAATTACTTTATGCTACACACAATGTCATCGATGCCGCATAAGCAGCACTGAGCATAGATAGACAGACTTAACCAAGAGAAAAAGATAGAAATAGAGAGAGAGAGAGAGAGAGCAAGAAAGAGAAGGAAAAAGAGTGTGGAAGTCATGCGATTTCTTTTAGATTATGATTGCATGTGCAACATTCAGCTGCAGCTTTCGGTGGCAACGTCATTCGCTCAACCCTTTAACAAAAGGGCCGGAATTCGAATGCACAGCACGCAGCAGTCTTGAATGCGTGAGGATCTCAAATGAATTTAATTAGAAAATTTTGCGCTTCTTCGCGGCCACAACTTGAGCAACTTGCAACTTGCTGCTTGTTGCCAAAAACTTTGCTTCGCTCTGAACCAACCAGCAAGAAATAATAAGACCAGCTTTCAGAGCAAGTATTTTTCTTAATTTCTGCCACAGTTTACAAGCGCATAAGTTTTACAACAACGGCCAAAACTAATGCCCATGCTGCAATAAAACAGAAAATAGATTTTTAATTAAATTGGTTTTAAATGGAATAGAAAGAGATCAATTAAATTTGACTAACAACTGTTCAGTTTAGCAAGTTAACTTCAGTTTTTCAAAACTGGATATATTATATTTATTTGTGCTATGAATGAAATTGTTGTATTCTACATTTAACCATAAATATTGACACTACTTTGTCTTCTAAAATTGAATGAATAATTACTTATGTATTTTACTATAAGTGGAAAACTAATGTTTCGTTTAGTCTATTCAGTTGATCTCAATATTATCGAGCACATCCTTCATTTTTTAGAAAAGATTAAGGCATAAATTGCAGTTGTTTAAATAAGTCTTACATACTAAATCAGGTATCTACACTATGTATGGAGACCAACGAACAGGAAGCAATGAACTCTGGCAATATCAAGTATACGCCCACGAATGCTACGGCTCATAAATGTTTTGCATTGTCTCGCACGTTTTGCAGTGCCAAAAAGTTGGCTTTGAAGTACAAAATAAATCAGGAGCAATGTGACTTTTTAATGTGTCATTGTTGTTCTAACACACACACGTACACCCACACACGCACACACACATGCTTGCATGCATACACAACCACAATCAAAAGTCACACACATATTTGCAAATGGGATGCTGAAGGAAAACAAAATAAAAACAGTTTATAGAAAGCAAAGCAAGTGGCAACAAGAAAAACTTGTCGCTGCTTATTTTTTGTACAAATTGATGTTGTGTTTGACAGTTGAAACTTGCAACAAAAACGACGCCAAATAAATAAATAAAAACAGTTACGGCCAGAACGACAAGGACAACGTGCGGGACAAGGACGACAGGGGCACAGGGCAACGAAGCCAATGGCAGCAGCGTAAAAAAGCGCTCCAAAAATGTTTTAAAATTTACACAGTTAAATGTAAAAGTTTTATTTTCGTTTGCAAATGAATTTCTGTAGTGTTGCGTTTTGCAAGTTGTTTGCCATTGTGCCAACGTTAGACAGTCGAGCCAACTTGCCAGTTTGCCAACTTGCAACTGCAGCAATTGAGCCAACGCCCAACTGTAACATTTATACCAAACAACACAACAAAAAACCAACCTGTTGGAAGTCAATTTAGCTCAATTTTTTCTTTTTTTTTTTTTTGTGCTTTGGTGTATTTTTGTTAGCCATTTGATAAAACACAAAAGTTGCTACAAGTGTTTTTTGCGTGTGAACTCTTCAGAGAACTGCCACAGTACAGTTCAGAGCTCAGATTGTTGCCCACTAAGAGCTTTGTGCTATCACGAAATACACTGACAGCTGCTCAGATGCAACTACTTACTTATGACCAATAAACCAAGTATCGTATTTTGTATGCATTGCTCATACGCAGCGTGTAACTGAGCTTCATCAAATTCGATTATATGATTAAGCGCAAATAAACACTCAAGTGTTTTTTGAATGCTGCTTACTGAATTTTAATAGTCCAAGAAGGTTTATCAAATACTTTTCGGCAATTTTGTGTGTTGTTTAACTCTTAACTCTATTTTCCTTCAAATATTTTCCAGTCAAAATGCCAGCAATAAATCAGAAAACCTCAACACTAATTGAATGCAGCCATGTAGTTTATAAAACCAGCATCAATTTGCCAGCCTATTTGCGGCGCTCATCTGTTTCAAATGGCCAACAGTAGGGATCGACTTTTTAGCCTGCCATCAAAGTGCAACTAAATTAACTAATTTTTCAGCAAAAGCCACTGACCGAAGGATGCTCAGCTCAAGAGATTGGGTATTCACAGGAGTCAGCAAAGTTGCCAAGCGTGAAATTGCAACATCAAAAACCCCTTCAAAAAAGAAAAAACAAAAACACAACATCCCAAAGTTAAACTGAACCACTAAAACTATAATACAATTTACTAAAAATAGTAGACTAGTGCTGTGCACAAAGGAGCACTAAACAGCTTGTGGTACACGCACAAACACATGCACATGCATATATATATATAGAGACAGGGCCGCTCTGGGAGTGTCATATGTAAATTCTCCCCTGACGCCATTGACAAAGACACTTGAATAACTAAAAAAAACAAACATACTCTTACAAGCCCGAAAGAGAGGCACTATAAACTCAATGTATACATTTAGGCGCACAGCGCTATAAATTGTAGCATACTTTCGGCCAGCAACGGCAAAACTCTAAAACCCAGCACTCCACACACACACTCACAGACACGCATATACCCTTGCTCTGCCAGCCATATCCTAAAAACAGAGAAAAGAAAAAACAGCAAGCTGGAACTTATCTGTTTGCCCTTTTCCGGGTAGGTCTCAACGCCGCTGTTGCAATGACCCTAATAACTGTCTACGGGCATGTTAAGTGTCGGCGGTGACATGCCACTGTCATGTCTATCTATCTATGTATGTGTGTGTGTTTGTGTGTTTACTGCAATATATTGTCTATATTTCTTGTCAGCAAATAAAGCGACAAATAAATAAAGCTTCCAAAAAAAAGTTGAACGAATAAAAAATCAACGACTAGTCGTCAGCCTCGAAACAAACAAATGCTAAAAATGTCAAATTGTGCCTAAAAGCAGACCGCAATATTTTGTAGTCGCCTCCTCCCCAAAACCAAAAAAAAACTATTCCCAGCCTCCCAACTCATACCCTATCTCTCTCTCTATATTTCTCTCGATTTCGTTGGTTTTATCTCTCTCTCTCTCACTCTTATGTTTTCAATCGCTGCGTTGTTTTGTGTATTTCGTTACTCTGCAACTTTTTCCATTTACTTTGGCTCATGCATTTTTCAAAGCACAAACGGCAAATTGTTTCTCTCGCTTCTCCCCGTTTCCTTAAGTGTTATTTATCTTTCGCTCCCACGACATTACTCTAGTTCGCTCTCAAGGAGAGACCCGGACTTGAGTCAAGTCGAGTCAAGTCTCTGGTGTCTCGGTGTTTGGGTCCGCGTAATGTACGGCTGGGACTGAGGACTGGGACAAGGCTTTAGCCAGGCACTGTAACTGGTTGGGTAAGGGGAAAGGAAAAAGGAAAAGGGGAAGAGGCAGTTGTTGAACCGACGCACACTGCCATCTCAATTGTCCAGTTGTACAAATATTAACATTGGCCGATTTTTTGTTTTGCATTGAGTTGCTGCAGTTCTGCAACTTCTGCAGCGATTTCAGTCTCCAATTGTGCAAGTTTCAGTTTTATTTCCAGGTTCTGGTGCTCGACATTTAATTATATTTGCGCCCAAAATTAGACAATGAAAAGTTAATTTGCTATAAACTGGCCTAGCCTGCAACGCACCCGCTGCAGTTTTCACCAACTTATTGATGATGATTGAATTAAAAGCAACTAAAAGCTGACAGCCTTCAACCTGAACCGCATATTTCTCTTTCTCTTTTTTTGCAGATGTCCTAGTCCAGATCACAGCCTCTCATGGGTCTACGCATTTGCATTGCACAAACGTTTCAATTTTGGTTTTTCTCTTTGGCGCAACGCTTTTTGTTTCATGTCGTTTCATTTGATTTTGGCCGTAGCTTTATTTGGCTTAGAGACGTGCGGTGTACTTCACTGATACCCTTACTTTCCATCTGCCTCTCGTTTCTCTACCTGTCTCTCTCTCCCTCCCTCTCTCTCTTTCTCTCTGTTTCTGTTTATTTCACTTTAGAATTGACGTTTCCATTAAAGTTGAATTTTTGCTGTGACACTTGAAGATTTTAAATTGCTTGGAAACGATTATTTGTATTATCTAATTATTAATTTATAATTTGCTGATAAAATGAAATTAAATTAATAATTATTTCAACAGCCTTTTGGAAATTTTTTAATGATTCCACAAAAATTAATCCAATTTAAGGGGAGGTTCTTTTGGATTTGGCTGAAAATCAAGCAAAATTTGAGAATGGTTTGTGGGAGAATGAAAATACATACGAACTTCTGCTTTCGAACTTTGATTCGTTGTTTATTGACGATTAAAAAAAAAAAGTGATTTTTGAGAAATTCAAAATGGCGGCTTCAAAATGGCGGATCTCGTCGACCTCCACTCTCAAAATATCGCTCTGCTTCTTCAAGTGTGGGGCCTCTGGTAGTAAAGTGAAATGAAAAATGTATATAATTTATTAAAATAGATAAAATTTCCTATGGCTTATACCTAACTTCAATTAATTTTGGTGAAAAAAAACCAATTTCATGGTCGTTTAAAAAAAAAAATGAAATTTTTACACTTTTTTTTACTTTGATCTCGTTTAAAAATTATAAATAAACAATTTTTTACGCCAATTTTAGTTATAAGCCATACAAAAAAGTATATACTTTAAAACATTTTTTGAATGAAGGAAATCGGATCAATAGAACAAGACCTGTACTTGAAATTAGATTAGAAAACATGGTTTCGAGAAAAACGCGTTTAAAGTTTTTGGAAAGTGACAGTGGGTACGCAGCTCGCGTGACATGGGTACGTTTGACACGCCCTATCTCAAGAAATACGCGTCGTATTGAAAAATCCTTTGGCACATATATTCTATATATATATAACTTTCATTTTATGTAAAAAAAAAAATTCGATTTTTTCAAAAAAATCCAAAAGAACCTCCCCTTAATCAATCAAACAGCGCTTAAGTTTTTAAAAATATCTAAATATGAAATTCACTATATTAAGAATTTTAAAAAACTGTAATCTTGTTGTGACTTCAATACAAGAATCAAAAGAGCTTTTTTAAAATTAAAATGTTAAAAACTTGAATACTTGACCCAATTCTTGTTGTTATGTGCTTAACCTTGCCACCGTGTCCAATACTTGAGAATTGGAAACTCACAAACAGACTGGGTCATAAGCTTAGAACCCTTTTTGAACCACTTTATCCCCAAAGGCGTTAGCTATTATAGTTTATGGCCAAAATGCTGCCCCATATAAAAAGTAAATTACAGCAGAAAAAGTGCTGCACAATCGAGCTTAACACATACAGAGATGCCACGAGCTAAATCTAATAAATTTTATTACAACATTATCATAAAATTGTTATAAATTTATGTACATACGATATGTATAGCAAACATACATATATAGTACGATGTGAAACACGAGTCAAATATATATATCCGAAGTATTATGTATAATTTATGCAAAAATACGCATATTTAAGTTAAATGTAAATATTTAAGTTGCACATGAAATTGGAAGCGCTGTAAATGTCTGATGGAGCCAAACATGGAGCAGCTATAAAATTCTAAAACCACAGAAAGAACAACCCAAAAAGAATTTCTCACGTTACCAACAACAAGAATAAAAATAAATAAATATGTGTACACATATGTAAATATATAAATAAATATAAAAAGTAAATACGTATACATATATAGGACAGGTTGAAAAACATAAAGTTGCGCGATATTTATTTATATTTTATATAGACAAAGAGAGAAGGAAAAGAGCGACTAAAAGCTGAAACTGAAACTGACAAAAAAAAAAAGCAACAAACACAAACAATGTCAAGTGCGGATGGAAGCCAATAAAACCAAAAAGTCGAACAGATATAAGAACGCAGATCCTTTGTTTGTATATGTGCGTGTAAATATTCCCACAAATCACCAAGTCTATATGTATGTTAGTGTATAGGTGAATGACGGTACATGTGTTTGCCTACAATTTTATTTGTTTTATTGACAGAGAAAAAAAATACTATCTAGCATACGTTTGCTTACTTTGCGCTTGTTATACCCCCCATCCATTACAAATGCATAAAAAGTGTATGTCAACGTTATGGTACTGCCTAAAACAAAAATAAATATAACTAATCTACGCTAATAGCTTAGTTAAATAGTCCACAAAACGCAAACTTAAGTATGAAAAGAATTTCTAGTGTACATGCAGATATTTTAAATTTGAATACAGGGTATCTGCATTTCGCTCTGTTTGCTTTTACTTTTTTTTTGCATATTTATCCAACTTTTTATAGTTACTTTTATCTTGTTGTAGCTGTAGCTGTTACTGTGCACTGACAATATGCATATGCTGCAATAGCTTTAGCCTGTCGCCTTGGTGGGGCTTAGTCTGTGCCTGAGTGCAATTTAGCAGCCAACTAAATCTGCAAATTTATTTCACTACCAAAGTAAGCGGATGATATCACTTTTTTTATTTCAAATTGGCTTTTAAAGGCTTTTAAATAATTTTATTATTTTTAAAGGTCAATTAAAAAAATATACAGTCTTTTTTTGTGGTATGCATCTGGATTGCTTATCAAATTTTCTGAGACAAGTCAAAGAACTTTTTTGATTGCCTGCAACTGTAAAGACTTTAATAATTACTTGAGAGTAGTTTTCAAAAATACCAAAACTAATTGCCAAAACTATTGAAAAAGTAATGTGCGTATAGGCATTTCGGTATAAGCAATACAATTTTTGTCATTTCAATTTTGCACATGCCGCATGATTGATGGCATATTCATGTTGTGCTTCCGGCATCATTTTTGTATAGAAATGAAATTGCAATCGGTAATCTCATAGGCAACAGAGCCGTACGTGCATAGATGGCTTAAGTAATTGATATTTAGCTGCGTCTAAGAGCAGTTGAAATGTTGAAATGCTAAATTGGTAAAATGCTATCGTGCTGCAATGCACCAGCATCAGCAGGCAACTAAACATCATCATAGACTGAACTCACAATTGCATTGTAACTGGGAATGAGAATGGATGTGGGAATGAATATGGGACTGAAATAGCAACAGGACCCGGGGCTGGCACTAGTACTGCAATGAAAATAAAGCGTTACCACAGCATCAATTGAAATTTAGGCGTCGAGCGGCAGCCGAACCTTGTACAAAAGATCCCAACACACTCGCCCACCTTTTCAATGTATCTACTAAACATTTTCATGAAGCTTCCATGTTTGCATTACCCAGTGTGCGTGTGTGTTTGAGTGTGTGTGTATATGGCTGTGTGTGTGCACTTTTCAATAAATCGTTCAGTGCTACAATAACACGACTTGCCCTTCTCTGCTGCGCCCGAAAGTAGGCAACATACTCGTACACTATGGCCAAAATAGATGGGCAAAACGTGCAGGTAACATGATTTTCAGCGCGTTTTGAAGTGGCCAGCCGCAACCTGCTCGGCCTGGCCTGGCAAGGCCTGATCGGCTCTGTCCACCACAGCACAGCCCAAATGCAGTTTGCATTTTCCAGCTTAAAGAGATTTTCATTGCAATAACCTGACCCGCAACTGAAGTCTTTCCCTCTTTACCAGCATGTGTATTTCTGTAGCGGGCCAATATGCAGCTCAACCGTTTGAATTGCCAACTAACTGCCACACACATACAGACATTTGTACTCGCACTTAGAATCAGATAGCTTACCATATAAAAAGATTCGTATATATGCATGTATACACTGAAAAAAATTCGGGATTTCGGAATGAAATCAATCCGAATCGGTATCGTCACATTGGTAATCCCCGATTTTCTTTAACCAAGTATGAAATACTTCATTCAATTACGATAAATTAATTCCTTCTCCGCAAATATTTTGATTATACATTTTGATTTGATTATGATTCTGATATGGGAATTATTTCAGTGATATCAAAAGTTTGAGGACTTTTTCACTGCTTTAAGAAAATTACGTTAATTTAATACAAATTTCCTGAATACATACCTAAAGAAACCTTCTAAAATCAAAATTTTGTAACTTGAATTTAGAATAAAGTTTTTTTCTGTGTACATATATGCAGTTGATGCTACGATAGTCAGGTGCAATCCCCAGTAGAAGGTAGCTTGCATGTGTGTATGTTGAGTTCAGTCATTCAACCAATTTTTAGCCGTTGAAATCGCGATTTACGCGCATATTGCGCGAATAATAAATGAAAAGTGCACGACAGAAGCACCAAGATATTTCTTTTGAATCCAGCTTGTGAAACTCTCTTCAATAGCTACCTAATCAATTTTTGTAAAAGTATTTTTTTATGTATTTTCTTTTTCTGTTTTGTGGGTGTCGGTAGAGCGGGAATACAAAGTCCACAGTATTTTGCGATGCCAATAATTGAAATTAATTCAAGTGATGTGATAGCAAAACGCAGATAGAGCCGTGTTGGAAGATAATCCGCTTTCGATTGAGCTCATTTATCTGCATTTCTACTAATTAATCTGCAAGCACGAAAATCAACTTTTAACCCGAATAGCTTAATTACAATATATTATTGATATCAGAAAAAAGAAATTCTTTAATAAGCTAAAGCTAGTCAAACGGACAAAGTAAATAAAAAAAAAATATTTTAATTCTTTTAAATTCAAATTAACATTCATAAAAAAATTGTAACATTTTTCAGCAGAAAAACAGTTTAAAAGGCACATGATCTGTGCAACTCTATTTGAACTAATAACTCAATTAATAACTCATTTTGACCATGGACGACAGGAGCTCGACTCGCAGAGATGGGCAACTGCCCATCGTTTGCAATTTGTGGCATAAAAAATCACAGCTTACAGCTCCAGGCCCAATCCAGAATGCTCCAGTAGGCACACATCATTTTCCATACTAACTTTTATAAAAAGTAACTTAAATGGCAACCAGCTATATGTACAAGGGCAGCTTCATCGGAAAAAAATAAACAAACAAAAAATACTCTATACTTTGATTGCCCGCAAAAAGCTGGACAGTTACAAAAACAGCACAACTTCAACAACAGCAGCGACAACATTGTAATTCAATTTCAAGCACAGGAAGTGCACACAAGCTGCAACAAGAAAAAACAACGTGGCTGCTAATGAAAGTAACAACATCCGGGCAGAAGGGGGAGGGCTGAAAGAGGAAGCATTGAGAACAGCGATAAAAAAAAGAGGAAATTGAACACTAAGGCATTTAAACAGTAAATTCAAATTAGTTTAACGACACAAACAAAAAAGAGATTTAAGAATATGGGATACCCCTTACAAATGTTAGATATCTATTAAAATTAACCATTATTTCCTATGGTATACAAATTACTGCATACTTTTGGGCGCATACGTTGCTTTATATTTTAAAACAGCCATAACTACCCTTTTATCTCCCCGATCTTGTTGTAATTAAGTAGAATGTGTGAAATTTCTAATAGATATGTTGTAGTTTTTCGCGATTGGAGTCAGAGGAGAAGACGTTGCAAAAATTTGAAAATAAAATTCGATTACTTGATGTTTATACAAATACATATGGGCATTTCCACAGAAAGGTCCACCGCGGCCAAAAATTTAAAATTGATCAGAAACTTATATCTTGTGAGATTTTCTTCCAAAAATGCATTCAAGTTATTTGTTTAAGCAATATACGCTAGAAAATATTCAATAAGATGAACAAATAGATTCTACATTTGAATAAATTCACTTTTTCTATATTTTTGCCCATTTTTTTAAAAATTGACTTGCAAAATAGACAGTTTGTATTCTATCGATTACACTAAGTAAGATATTCAGATTGTAACAAAAACTATCTTAATACAAAGAAATATATTGAAGGTTTGATTTAAAACACGTTTTTCGAGCTTTTTTGATATATTATTAAAGAAAGAGAGACAGAAACAATATAAAAATAGTGATGGTAAAAAATGTCCCGTGCGCGATGTCCCGTGCGAATTTGCATCAAATTGAAATAAAAAAAAAGGGCAAGTCATCTTTGAAAAAAATCATAACCGTTTTTAAGAGGCATCAATGCACAAGAGTTAAAAATTAGTTGCATTGAAATATTGCCTCTGGATTCGCTGAAATTGGCGTTTGAATTGGTTGACCTCACAAGTCACTTCCATTTTGTGTCCCGTGCGAATCACTTGAATTTTGCTTTTATCTTAAAAATGAAAAATTACCCAAAATAAATCTTTGCACCAATGAAAGAGCTAATCAAATGCTATATGTTAAGCCCTTCATCAGAAAAAAAAACCGTTTCCTTTTTACCGTTTTTTTACTTTGAATGTGTACGAATGTCCCGTGCGCGAGTTTGGAAATGCCCATATATAGAATCGACTTAAAATGCTGATTAAGAAAGTCTAAAATTTGTAGGATCGGAGAGGCCTTCTTCTCCCTGTTACATACATTTGCAATAACAATATATCCTTTTACTCATATTTAAGTAACGGGTATAACGACTTTGCTAGAATATTTCTGGTGTCAGCAGTTTTATGAGAAAGAAAGCAAAACAATTTACAAGTTTATCTTAAGTTTGGAATTTACACTAAATGTCTAGTTAAAGTTAAGAAAACATAATGTGATTTAATTGCAACAAATCGAGCTGGTGCTACATTCGTTGATAGATTAAAACAACGCATAGCTTAAAGACTTCTAGTCACATTAGCGGCTGTGTTTCTAAATCAAATATCACAGAATAAAATGATACTCATTTTGACTTTGAAGTGCTACAAATATACATATGTATAAATGGTATTTTGCCATAAATAGTTTAAGCTCGAAGTATTTACCATAATTACTCCGCTTGTCAAGTGAGGTGTGCAGGGTGGGGGAGAAGGGCCTTTTAAAGTTTGTTATATTCTAAAGTCAAATGCAAATAGGCTGTAAAATACTTGGCGCAACTTCCTGTCAAACAGTTGGCTTTTTGAAATGGCATATGCGCGATTCAAAGGGGAGCAAAGGAGCCGAAACGGTGGCGAGAGAAACTTTGGGAATGATGTTGTGTGAGAGGCTGCCGCAGGAAACGGAAATGCGCATTTACACGTAACATTAACTGCTGCCAGTGGCTTGGCCAGGAGTCCACAGTACTCGCAAGGCAAACAAAAACGAGAAGACCGAAAAACGCAAAATCAACAAACAAACAAACAAACAGGCATTCAGGCAGGATACGAGTACCACCCAGTCATCCATACTACTGACATATGGAAATGGTAAAAGCATTAAGGTGTTCCCGAACTCCCGATAATTTAGGCGTGTGTGAAGTTATGCGCTAAGCGATGCCAACGATGACGATGACGATGGCATCTTCAATATTTGCATAAATCCTTCAAAGCACACCGAGTACTTCAAAAAATATTCAAGCGGCAGCGAGTGCGGGCGTTACATCGTTTTCGTCTAATGTGTAATGCGGCGTATGCTTAATGTGAGCAATGACATTTGAATTGAACTTTCAAAGAGGCATACATTTTGAGCTGCTGTTCATTTAATGGCATTTGTGAACTGGTTCGCTCTCCAAATTTTATATTGAAATGTTTTATATTTAATATTTAACAAGTTTTATTAATAAATAAAACTTTACTCAAACTCGATTGTAAGTTGACGTCCTGTGGGAACGATTTAATTTTTAAATCAATTCTCAGTCCCCGTTTTTTCATGACTGCAGTTCATGAAGGTAAGCAACAACAAACAAGTGCTGCCTTTGGAGCAGCTTCATCTCGCTCTTTGCTGTGCTTTGCTTTGCTCTGCTCTGCTCTGCTTTACCCTGCTTTGCTTTACTCTGCTTTACTCAGCTCTACTTTGGTCGTTGCCTTTTGCTCATTATAACGCCGTCGAGGTGGGCTATTAATCATGAGCTTATTGAGGCATAAACGCGTTGAGCCACAGCGCCCACGTCTTTGGCATTTGGCGCCTTGGGTGTTGCCACACTCACACTTACACACACACACACACACCACCATTCTGTGTGCCCTTCTCGCTGATTTTGTTGTGGCTGCTGCAGCGCTTTAATAAATATTCATTTGATTTAAAGGCTAAAATTGTTGGTTGGAAGAAGTGTTGGTTGTTGGCTGTTGGTGCTGCTGCTGCATCTTGAGTTATTGTACGCACACCTGTTTGACGACTTGACACTGGCAAGTCACTAACAGCAAATCACACAGATACACGTAAATGAAAGAAAACACTCTCGACCGCAAATTTACATAACGCCTGAAGCGTTTGTGCGCTCCTAGCTGTCATTGTCATCTGATATGACCAGAAGGAGCACACTACTTGTACTCGCACTCGTACTCGTATATACGAGAGTATAAGAGACGAGTCGAGACGCTCTGTTGGCTGGCAAACCCAAACAATAGCTGTCAAAGTATCTCATGACAGCAGCCACACGCACACACACACTCTTACTCATAGCTGCACTATAGCTGACATACATGCAGAGCAATCACTCATGCCAACAGTCCGGGGGGAGGGAGATTGCGGGATTCATCAGCAAGTCGCAGAGTAGACGTTGCCCCGGCTTTTGATAAGTGCCCCCGTTGGGTGCTTTTTACATAAGCGTCATGCATTTATGTTTATTCAAGTGTCAGCCGATGTCGATGTCTGTTTGTGTGTTTGCGTGTACACAAACTCTACCTATTTACCTACACACTCGCACTCACACTCAAAGCAAAACATTTGGCATGTAATGATTTATCGACAATTCTTGGCAACGCGCTCGCGGCAAACACTTAGACCTCAATTCGTTTGTCTCCCTGAAGGTAAATGCATTTAACAAGCCCAAACTCACAATAACAATTCAGTTTTAATGGCGAATTGTATGAGAGGTGATGTAATTGTCTTTAATTTGAGTCGACTTTAATATGATTAAGTCAAGCTAAGAAAATAAAATTGGGGTAACTGCTTAATGACTTAACTTTAATCAATAATAGATCCTTGTCCAAAACGTACTTAATTTACACAAAATATATCTTAAAATTGCCTCAAAAACTTATATTTTTCGTTGTAAACCGATTCAGCAGGTTAGGTATCAAATTATTTAAAATATTAATATTACGATATTTGACTAAATGTACTTCCCATTATACTTATTACCAATAAAACATATTAAAACAAATTTATTTTGTAGTTCTAGCGTCATAAATGTATACACACTGCACATATATTCTTAAAACTTGCCACATTACGTATACGCCGCTTTGCTGTGCGCATAAAATATCTATAAGAAACTGTTAAAATTCGTAGACACAAGACAAAGAGCTAAACTTTCCCATGTGAGTGTCCTTCGCATGTGTTTGTATGAGCATGTGAGTAAAGGTAGACACTTAATAGTAACACTTTGCGAACAAAAAGAGTGGCAGGGTCTTAATTTTTAACATTATATAGCGTACTGCAAAACTTTTTCACCAACTTTTCTACGCATAATAATATTTACCATAATTAATTAATATGATAAACAGAAAATAAAGGAATTAAAATTAAACTGAGCATTTTACAGGGTACATCTCGTACTTTAATGTGGTAAGGCGGACACCGCAAAGACGGCGGCAGTTGAGTTTATTTATATGCCCTGCACTTGCAATTAGTGTGGCAGGCAAAGCACTCGGCGCTGCCGGACAGCTGCTAATTTATCGTTTGTTATGTTTAAAATACAAAGAAAGAAAATTAAATATATAAGAATTTTAGCAGAGGCCACAGCCATTAACTGCCATTGTGTTAAATATTTTGCGAGCAGACAAAAATATTTGCTAGCTAAGAAAATG
Source organism: Drosophila limbata (assembly GCA_963924055.1). Taxonomy (NCBI): domain Eukaryota; kingdom Metazoa; phylum Arthropoda; class Insecta; order Diptera; family Drosophilidae; genus Drosophila; species Drosophila limbata. Next base: position 13,129,692 of record OZ001352.1, on the reverse strand, counting down.
GCGTTGCATATGTGTATGTGTCGGTGTGTGTGTGTGTGTGTGTGTGTGTATATGTTACTTTTAAGCCATTTCCCCCTTTTTGGGTTTTCGCTTTGCTTTAAAGCTGCTCCAACATTATTGTGGCACATTAATCACGGACAGGAACTGCTGCCTTCTTCACTATCACCCGCCCCATCGCCACATCTGAAAGCAAGAGTGTTTTAGTGTCTGCCTTCTGTACTGTACTGTCAAGTGGTCGCTTTCAGCTCTAAAAGCATGCCACAAAATAAATGGCCAAAAGCAAAGCATAAAATTAATATGAAATCAAATAAAATTAGCGAAATGTGTGGCAAATTGATAATGCGAGTAATATTTAATGGCAACTCAATTTGTTTACACACATGCACACTCGCTACACGTATTGCCTTTTAAATAGGTCGGGTCAAATAATTGAACGCACCGCTTTGTTTGCCATCAATAATTATGTGTAAATTATGCACAGCCAAATGCAAATTGTAAACAATAAAGTGGCAACTAAACACTTTAACAAACTGTACATTGAATGCCCTAATCAAATTGTTGAAACCATATTTTATTAATAATAAATTTATTTTTTATTATTTTTAAATAAAAATTTTACAAGTTAGAGGGAAGATAAGTGAATAATTCAAAGTATTTTATATTTATTGATCGACCATTTTTGATCAGCTTCTTTTCATTGAACGCAACTGAAATACAATTTCAAACTGCTTTTCTTAATTATTTGTTGCCATTTTCAGCATGTCAGCGAAAGCGATAAAATGCCATCATAATTTATTTGCAGATCAAATCAAGCGATTAAGAATCAGAAAATGGAAACAAAACTACAACAAGTAGCCTTGAATTGGCCAAGTGTGCTCAACAATACCCTGTCCTTTACCTTAAGGCGACATTCACACTTTCAACTACAACGCCTACAATGCCTAAGGACATCTCGCAATGGAAACTCATATCATACACTTAAACTCGTATTCTTAATATAGTCCATAGATTAACATGTTCTTATAACCACTTGTAAAATTGTAGGGTATTAAAATCCACACATTTTGTAGTCATTTTATAACTGTCACTTTAATAGAATTACTAATTTAGTATATTAAAAATTTAGCTTACAGCTCATTGAATTTAATTATACAATTGAAAAATGTTTGTGCAAGTCAAAAGACAGATAAACTCACGTATATATTTAATATATGTATATGTGAAAATTAGCGAATTTCATAATGCATATTTAATTTTATTACTTTCTAGATGCGATTTGCATATTTAGCAAAGCGTTCTGCATTGTTGCGTATTATTAATTTGATTTCAATTCGAATTACATGCCTTGGCAAAATTGTCTGAGTAATGCATTTGAATGAAGTTTTACTCTAACCAAGTTGAGCGAATAATTGTTATTTGTCTGACCAAAGATTTACGTTGTACTTGAAATTCGAAGTTTCATAATTCTGTTAGTTAAACTTTTAGTCGCTGTTCCAAGATTTTCTATAAAAACTAGATAGACGAAGGAGTGGCAAATAGAATAATTAGTATATAAGTATATATTTCTGATTTCAACTTTTTACTTTAACTATTAATTAATTTGAAATAGCAGCCTGAATTAAAGTACTTTAATATAGTGATAACAGGATATCTACTAGTCCAAGAGTTTCTCTTCAATATTTATTCTAATCTGACATTGAAAACTGCAGGGGCAGAAAATCATATTGTTATACGACTTTGTGATTATTAAAGTTTTATTGCGACTCTTTTTTATTGTTGACCGTGATATTGTAAATCATAAACCGGATGGTGCGCGTCTATAGTGGTATTATAATGTTGCCATACGCATACACAGAGAGACAGACAGAGAAGCACACATATGCATAAATTGTATTTACAGTCGCATGTGGCGGTGTTATGCGGATATAAAAAATATGCATTGCATATCGCTTGGCTCTGTAAGCCGCATATTTATTTATTTATTTGTTGCTAGCAAACAAAAGGCATTTGGCATTTTATATCTTTCATATTATATGCCATGATTCCATGAGAGTTTTTCCCGATGACTGATACCCCATGAAAAGGGTTATGCCGATGCACAAATTAAATCAATTCGATTTTCAAAATGTGTTTTCAATAGCAATGATGTGCATGATTCGATATAGTCTAAAAATATAAGTAATTTAATAGCTGAAAAAGTTCAGTATTGTCTATAGCAAAACGATCCAACAGTTTCTGTATTGAATGCTTTAATAATATATGAAAACATTAAACACAACACATACATATAATGACTTTTTTTTGCTCTGCAAAGTGTGTTATACAAATTAAATAAGCTTTAGATTTTATACACATAAGTAATAAAATATTCTATTGTGTGTCGAAAAATTATAAAAAATTTTTTTCTTTGTAAATATTACTGCATGCATTTTTATGGGAAAAATTAAACATTTAATTTATAAAAAATGTATGTAAATCATATTATATTGCGCAGCTGTAAGTCGGCAAGTCTTAAATATGGCACAAAGCCGAGTGTTGACAAGATATTGCATTAGTAGTGGCATTTCGTGTTTCCACAAGTTACTCGAGTATTTCCATGGCTGATGCTCTAGAAGCACGTTGCAACTTTAATTTAATCACCGTATAAAATATGCAGCAAATGGAAAATGTTGTTATTCAATTTGATGCTGAATGAAGTGATGTGTGTGTGCCATTGCTGGCTGTGAGTTGCGAGCTGCGATGAGACGATGGTGGCAATGAACGTGGGTTATATGGATATTGCATCGGTTTGGTTCGGTTCGGTTCGCAGGCGTGGCAGTGGGCGGCTACTTGAAATGAGTGGCATGTCGTGTCGGTTTCGGGTAGCGAGCCATGGCCATGGCTACTCCAGAATCGTTGCACGGCCAACATGTTTACGGCGGTGCGTGCAGCACGTTGATGCATGTTTATTTTCCACTGCCTGCTACCGTTGAATACAGCATCATATATGTACATACATACATTCATACATATATTTTCACCTCGACATATACAGGTCATAAAATCTGCCGCTTTTTTCCGCCACTTTTCTTTTGATCGTCCACAGTAAACAGACGTGTTTTTCATAATGCATTTTTAATACAGCTCACACAGATTGCTATTGCTATTTTTTCCATTCCATCAATTTTTTCTTCTTTTTAATTCGTTTTAATCTTTGTATTATTTTCCCGTTTTTCAAACCGTTTCACCCAATTTATTTATAAACAATCAGTTGGCCTCATTGACTCGTGTAATATACGCTGGTGCTGATATTATAGCCAAATAATAATCAAGAAACCTTTAAAAATACGTATTTTGATATATTGTTATTTTTGCAAATTAATAATTTTAAATGTTAAGCGAATCAACGTATTAATAAATGCATTATTAAAATGCATATAAATGTCGAAATATAATTTTTACTCAAAATATTGCATATCAGTGTGAGTACAGACACGCCTCGCTGGCAGACCATAAGCATTTGCACGCGACCTTCAGTTGGCCAAAACTCAACCACCTCTCCCTTTCATCCACTCATCCACTCTCCTGACACATTAATAATTTTCGCCAGCTATTTGCTTTACCAATACCAAGTGGCAAGTCATTATTCATGGGCTGCCAGGCAACTAATGATTATGAGCAGTTCACCATGGATATACTCCCACTAGTAAATGGATTGAGGTGACGGTGGTGCACACAAGGACACAAATGTATAGAGAGAAGGGCGGTGAGGGGAGGTAATTCGGGTAGGTAGCTTGGCTTGGCTTGAGGCTGTTCATGCTGAAAATTATATGCATAAAACAAGTGATTATGTTGTCGAGAGAACTTGCTATTATTAGGACTGTAAAAATGGCATAAAATGGCTGAACAAGCGACAAAAGCTTCATCGTGGCCCAGTCGAGCGTTCGAGTAGAAAAAAATTACAAGTCAACAGCAATGGCAACAGCAACAACAACAACCGCTAAACAGCCTTCAACAATAAGTGCAAGTCAAGCATGAGACTTGGACTTAGCTAGGTTTGCAGGCTGGCTGCTTGGCTGGCAGGTGCACAAACTGGGCGTGGCCTTAACATCCGCTTAATGGCAAAGTTTTTGCATGCGGTCGCCGGTCGCAACTTTAATAATGTAACCCCAAAATGTGGGTCAGGAGTCGCTTTATGGAAAGTCATTTCGATGTTGGTTGGAACCGAGTCGCGCTCTGGCAATTATAACACAACCATATGTTGCAGCCACAACTAAGAGCCTGTGGCAGCTGCAGGTGCAGTTTGCACTCTTATTCCAACGTACATATTTTTTTATTCCATTTTTTTCCAGTTTTTTCTTTTACGTTTTTTGTTTTTGGGTTGTAACCCGTTAATGTGCTGCACTTAAAATTTATACGCTGAAATGTTACAGCAGACAACTTTAACTTGTTGTTCCAGTTGCTCTCCTGTTTTTCTGTGTATTATTTTCATTTGTGGTGTAGTCAACTATTTGCAAAAGGGTCGCTTTAAGTGCTGAGCACAGCTCGGTGCATAGCTGCGGTCAACCGCCACAGGTGTCATTTATAATTCAGCCACAATTTTAATTATGTTGGTAAGAAGCAGTGCCAGCAACGGAAACGGCATCAGTAATACTTCCGTGCATTGCGGTCAAACACTGCGTATGCTTAATCTTTAAGCTCAATATTAAATTCAATTTACTATTTGATTCAGCATCACAAATGTGCTTAGCTTCGACATAAAGTTCACTTTATCTTTACTTTCTTAAGGTGTATATTCTTATATTTCTTCTTTCAATGATGCAGCTTTGATTTGAGCCGCTGTCAAGCGGCTTAGTCACTGGCATTTGCATTTACACGGCTCCTGAGTGCCTTTTAATGCATAAAATGGTTATAGCTGAAGTGTCCCATGATAGCATGAGAGACAGTTGCTCTACATATGAAATAAGCTGCAAACACATCTGAGACTTTTAACTTTTGATGGAGATTACACACAAGAATGCACAGGTTTCTATTGACAATCAAAGATTAAATAAGGTTTGTTCCTTTAACTATTGAAATAGATATTGTAGAAAATATATTGCATGCTCTGCTTGCACTTGCACATCAAATATATCAACATAATAACATTTTGTATTCCCTTCATGAAAAGGTGAATAAACTGACCTGAGGCACTTCTGTACTTCAATTTCTTTTAACTGCATGCTCTTTCCTCACTCTCTCCCTCTCCCTTTATTTCTCTCTATTCTCACTCTCTCTGTCTCTCTTATATTTTGAATTGCCAAAAGCTTTCTATGCTTTCAGCCAATTAGAAATAAATGCAAGCCACTAAAATTCTACCTAACTTTTCGTGTTGTAATATGTGCAATGACTTTTTGCTTTATATGAGCCATAAAAACGGTTTGCTCTAGTCTCCTTCTTTTTTTCTCCCATTTTCTACCAGTTTCTTTTTAGTTTTATGACAGTGCGCCTATGTACAACAGAAGGTGAATAAAAAGAAAAAAGTTTGCTGTTTGTTGGTATGCTAAATTTGAGATCGTTAAAGAACCATCAAGCAATGCGCTTTGTTGTGCATTGAATTGCGCTGGCTCTTGAGGTTTTTTGGCATTCTGCATGACGCTCTTGGCTCACCATCATCATAAGTAATCTAAATTCACAGTTATGCCAATGTTTATTTCGCTCTCTCTTCTCTCCATTTCTCTCTATGTTTATATTTTCAGTTGCATTTCAGTTCCTTATGCAGAGTGTGTAATAATGACTTTTGGCAGCATCCATAAAACTCAATCGTGTAATGATGTTGTCTGTTTGTATGGTCAAGTGTGTTGGACATTAATGAAAATGACTTCTGGCTCTTATACTTAAAGTGTTACTTACACACATACAGCCAAACAATGTCAGCTTATTATAATTTACATTTGTGGCTATTGTAATTACAATTGCCCTCTGTCTGCTTTTCAAGCTCTCACAAAAACTTGATTAAAATGTATACTTTAGGCGCATAAATATTATTGTGCCCAGCCTGCTGTTTATTACTTTTTATTTCATTTGTTTATCATTAATTAATTTAAATTATCATTTTATATCCGAAAACATTATGATATTTTAAGGTTTTCATATTTTTTATATAATAAGCTAACATATATCTTTTGTTGTTGAGTATAAAAAATACTTATTTATGCATGCAATTTATTTATGCGCACCAAGATTGTTTTAATTGGCATTCATAATTATTGAACACACTGAAAAATATAAAACACAAAAGGAATGTGGGCCGAATAATTAAACAATTAAAAAAGGCGAAATCCACAAAAAGTGGTTAAATTGTGGATGATTTTCACATGCTTAGTAAGTATTTAATAATTAACTAATTATGGTCATGCTGATCTGTGAAATCCACATGGTATTCGAATGGAAAGATGATCAAAATATATAGGAAAAAGCTTTATAATAATAATCATACTTGTATTTTGATTAACTACTATATAACTAATTCTAACTACCTTCTTTCAAGACTTTAATTGTTAATGTAATCAAACAAAAAGAGCTAAAACTTCTCATACGGTGAAAAAAACAGTATATTTAAAATGTTTTGTTTACTTCATATAATTTATTATGACTTTGGAATGCCAGAATACATGCAGTCATTTATCAAAGCCAAATTCCAAACATTTATAGTTTTGCCAAGCATTAAAACAACTCTAAAAGTGAGCTATACATATATTAAGTTAAATAATAATACTTGAAACCATTGTTATTTTTAATTAAATACAGCATTTGGCAAAGCTAACCTAGCAGACTTTGCAGGCTATTTATTAAACAAATATTTACAACATAAATTACTGCGCAAAAACATGGCCAAAGAACACAGCAAGGCCATAAAATGAACATGCTCGCATAAATACAATGACAAACACAAGGATACTAAGCTTAAAATCAAGAATTCTAATGTCTAATATCATGAAAGATTATTTTTAAATGAGTTGAAAATTTATATATTTAAGAATATTCTTTTAAATTAATAATTTGATTAGAATATCTCTGAAAAAGATTATTATGCAGATCAGTTTCTTATCGAGTTTATTAAATATAGTACAAACAACCCGATATTATAATGTCTTATCCATTTGACCAATATTTTAACCACCATCAATATTTCCTGAGTTAAAGGCAACTTAAGCGATTCCAATGCTGCTCGACTCTCAGATTACTTGATAATTGTCTTACATTTGGCTATCGAGTGCTTAGAGCTTTTGTGCGTTGCCAAATTATATTAACCTGGCTGACTATCCTAATTTGACTATTGTTGTGGTTGCTCTTGTTGTGGCTGTGTTTACATCCATTTGACCTGGCCACAAAGAATACAACTCGGTTGTCTATGTGAATGGAAATACAAATATTTGCTTAGTGTCAGTGCTAATGGAAATAAAATGCTGTTTAATAAAACTAAAGATAAATGTCACATAAATTCTAAATAATTATGCGACAAGGCGTTGTATACCAATAGTATTTTAAATATATGCACAATTAATCTTTGGTGTCCTTACAAAATTATATAACTTTAGGAAAATAAAAGGCCATTTTCAAAACTCTCATTTGCTTACTCTTAAACGGTTCATAAAGCCGGCTTTAGTTTTTGTTCAGATTAACATCAGATCAACTGAAACACATATTATAATAAAGTTAAGAAAAACCACATATTTTCTGTTTATATATGATAATAAATTATGAAAAAAATATTGCAATTATAATATATTCATGTGTTACTCGTTAAAGCCTTCGGAGCTATTCATGCCTCTTGTCTTGCTTGTAATTGACCATATTTGGTTGCTGTATATTCTCAAGGGTGACATTACAGTAGTCTACATAATTAGCAGTTGTTTTTTCGAACGTCACGCCCACTTGGCACAACTGCTGACACGCCCACTTGTCGCGAGACTCTATCACATACATACATATTTATATTCGATACAAATTGTGTTGGTAGAGAAAGGGAAATGTTAAGTTTAATTTAATTACCACAACAAAAGGCCAAAAGGAGAAACAATGTGGCCCAAGGCACAAGTGGAATCCCACACACAAATGATCATGGACAGACACACATACACTTGTAGTTATTTGTCATTATTCACGCTCAGCAAAACAAACACACACACACACATACATATGCTATGCCATTATTATTGTTTCGCTCATTTGTCGTTGTTATTGTTGCTCTTGTTTCAGGATATATGTACGTATGCATAACCCGTGTATATTGGTCAGACATTTCAGGTTTGTATGCATATTGTATACATGTTAATAATCGTACACACACACCACACCCACACACACACACTCTCACGCACACAAACACATTTACGCCCCAATGGAAATTATTATTGCTCCGCGTTTTTGGCGGTTGTTGGCTTAAATGTAACCATACATTTGGGGAAATTATTGTTAATATGCAGCTGCGATCCAACAATATCTGCGCTTTCCTGTACACAATCCCACAAAGTATTCAATACTGTGCTTACTTTTAATAGCCTGCCCTTAATGCCACCCAATAATGTTTAAGGCCATCTTTAACTGCCAATAAAATACAGATTTAAATGTTTTCTCAATATTACTTACAATTCAAAAACTAAAGAAAATGCGACTATAGTAAAGTAGATTTAACGAATCGACCGAATGTATACAAATTCTGAGTACAACAAAGAAAAGCAAATTTGGCCAATAGATAAATAATTCTAACATTTTCAAAATCATTCACATTTTGAGTGAGTGATTTGACCCTGTTATCGTTGTTATCGCCAATTTTGATTTATATATATTTATATAATTACCTATAAATGTCATATTTTAGCAGCCGTCATGTACAATTAACAGACGTTTAAAATCCAATCAGCTTAGCTTAATGTTGAAATTCAAACTAAAGTGAGAGGCCGCATTGTTATTTCAATTGGAATTTCAAAAGATAATTAACATAATAATATAGTATACAAACAGGCAGAGCCACACACCTTCATACAAACACTAATTCACAGTCGAAACCATAGAAAACTAAGGCCAGTGATGATGATGATCGACTAGGCAATTTTCTGTAACGACCAAGTTATCTTTTGGTGAAAATCATTATTTTACTTATAATCTCTAAAGTGTTTATGTAGTATTGAAGATGAATTAATCAAGTATGAACTTCTGTTTCTTTTTTATAGTTTAACACGCTCTTTTGGTAATTTTATACAGAGTATAGTAAGAGGCAATATGGAACTTGCAAATAGCGCAACGAGTGAAATTTATTACAGCCCACGCACAAACACATATGCAACAGTGGCATAAAGCATTCGCTTACACATACACACTCACATGTAGACTATTTTACTTGTACTCACATTAGCGCTTGCTATCAACTGCAGAGAATTTGCATGTAGCTCCTCTCCGGCCATGAAACACTTTGGCACAAATTTGAATTTTATTTGCTACTTCCGTCCTTATATTGTTTGAGTAGGTGCAGCTGTGCATATGTATGTCTATATGTCTGTATGTCTGTATGACTATGTGTGTAGATTTGCAAGTGTGTGTGTGTATGATGAAGTTGCATACGAGTTTTATTGTTAGCCTTGGGGCGCTTTGCTTTTGCCAGGCAGCAGGCAACTAAAAGTTATAAATACGTCATGCTGCTAATGTGCCATAATTTCGCATAAAACCAAAGAAATGAGTAAAACTCTTCCAACAATTTTATACAATATATTCATACAAGTCTTTTGATAGCTAGAAGGATGCACATAAATAAGCACTTTACCCATATGGATTAATGGTGCGGCAGTAAAATATGTATTTATAACTTTATATTTGTTTCACACTACCTATCTATGATACCTTTTAAACTGATCAGGTAAAGCGAAAGTTTACTTTCCGACAGACCAAAAACTAATACGAGTAATTGTTTCAAACTCTAATTTATCTTTGGCTTAGTTCATGTTCATATTAATATTCTTCATATATTTAGCCACTAAACATTTAGAAAGTTCATCTGAGGCTGCTAGTTAAAACATTCAAAAGTGTAATTCAGAAGGAATTACAGTGAATACCCACGGAATTGTTTTTATTCAGCTGTATTATCACTTTTATTGTAATAGATTGGAATATGAATTGAGTTGAGGAAGGTTCGTGTATAAAATTAAATGTGCGCCGTAAATTGCATTTCATTTTGTGAGGGCGGAATACATCGAAAAAAAAGAGTTACGCAAAATATTTTTACAAATTATGCGCCTAAAAGTAAGCAAGCGAACGGACTAAAAATGTTGGGCTTTCAAATTCACTTTGACTGGCATCATTTCCTGCAGCTAAATCACTAATTAAAAAGCGATGACCGTGATAATGTTTACACGCTGAAAGCCGTATATCCAACGGCCCCCAGCGGGATTCAAATCGTTGCTGAAAAATGCGCAAAATCAAAAAATATTTGCAGGAGTTCAGCTATGTACAAAGACAAATATATGTGTGTTTTTGAATATATACATATATAGAAATTTTGTAAAATATACTATGAAATTAATTAAGGAAATAAAATAGATAATGCAATCTTATTGAATCCGTCATTTATTTCTAAGCATTTTTTTTGTATTGCTTTGCTTTGGTATATATATGTGAGGCTTTACATTTTTCAGATCCAATAATCAGAAGATTTATATCATTTGCTTTTTTAAAAATCTTTCTGTCAAATATTCCAACTGGCAATAAACAAGCATTACATCTATAGAAACTAGTCTTTTGTTGGTATATCAAAAAAATATATAATAGTTGAATATGTCAGCATTAGTTACGCCGTTAAGGATAATAACTAAACTAATGTTCTCCTGAAGTGAACTAACTAAATACCTAAACTACAATATATGTACACAAATCTGTACACTTCATAAAAACATTTTTCCCCATTTTACTGTAAACTCACTTAAACCAATCTATGGAAAATGTCAAAAAGTTGAGAATACAAATTTCAGTTTTGGTCGAAATTTTTAATTAAATCGCTGAAAATATATACAAATATCTCGTTTATATGTTTGCACAAATGAAAGCAAATAAATAAAAAAAAAAAAAGAAATGCCATATGACATAAGCTTTTGTAAAGAACATTTTATTTATGTAAATATTCAAATACCCTGTACGCATTGAAAATGAACAGATTGAGTAAATTAGCCCATTTCTTTAATGCATGCAGTATCGTCTTCTAGATAAGTATTGCCCATTAATCTATAAAGAATGTTAATTTCTTATGCAAGCTTCAATTTCGGTGAGATCACATGGGAACAAAGCGGGGAAGCCTGTAGTCGATCACTGCGTCTGAAGCATACTCACATATTTTTTATATATTTTTATTTCTTCGGACTCACTCGCACAATTGAATTACAACGGCTTTTCATATGTCAGTGAGTGAGTGTACGGATATATAAATTTATCCTAGTTTTTCTCATTTCTCTTTTTTTTTTTGACTCGTTTGAGGGTACGTAATTTGCACATACATACCATGCACTGAAATTCGCTGACAAATTACTAATTGAAAGCGCGCGGAAACTCACTCTACATGTTGTCGCAGTTAGGTGGGCGTGGCGAGCTCTCCTCTCCTCTCCTATCCTCTCATCCACACCCACAGCGCTCTCAATATTCAGTGAACCGTACGGTCCACGTTTGTTTGCCCAAATGCACGACGTGCATGTGGTGCGCCTAAAATTTGGCTATACTCATATGGCTACTACAACCAGCTACCAACTACCACTATCGTTCATACAACTAGTTAGCTGGTATGACTCTGTCGTTGGATGCAAATGCTGTTTGTCGGGCCCAAGGCTACTGGTAGCTGCCTGAACTGAACGACTGACTGACTCTATGGCTGACTGACTGATTTATATGCAAAACGCGCCGAAAACAGTTTTTCAATTAAATTCGTTTGAGTTGTCGTCGCAGATTTCAATTTGAAAGCTGCCATATAATTTATTAGCATTAGCCACACAACGACTTGAGCCGCGCTACCAAACACACCAGACACACACAAAAATGAAAATGAAAATTCTACAGAAAAAAATGGAAAAAAATGAATGAAAACCCCGTATATAATGAAAGCAGAGCTTCATCAAATGCGGCTCAATCCAATAACACAGCAAATGAAATTGTGACAAATTTGCTTTTCACTTTGGAAAATTAAAAACGCGCACATAAAATACGCACTCACAAAAAAAAAAAATAAATAAGAAGAAAAAAACTGTTCATTCATCATCACAAAATTTCGCATAATGCGCTCTCCAAACGGGCTGCTCTTTTTTTGATTTGGGTCGTCTTGGCTGCTTCATAAAGTATTAGGCGTGGAGAGGAAGTTATGTGACAAACAATATACTAATAAAATTGTTAGCACAATGCTGAAAAGTATTCACATTAATGCTGTTAATGTTGTGGGTGTAACCAGAGATTAAGGAGATCAACTGTTTTATCTTAGTGCTAAGACCGACATGAAAATTAAACATTGATTGGTATTTAATATATAAACAGTCAAATTTAAATTTGTATATCCGAAGATACAATTGATTTTATGGATAAATCTCAAATATAAAACAATTAGTTACAAAACCATCCTAGTTATCTATTGAAATTAATTCCACACCTTTTAAACAGAATTAGAAATAATAATATATCTTTAAGAATTACAATATGTCTTTCTCCTTTTATCACTAACTGTTTTACAGTAGAAATTTTATCGGTAACAGGCAATAATTTGAGTTATTTAAGTGAGGGCACTCAATTGTCGGCATGACTTGAATGAAATTTCCTTTCTGATTTTATTCACAATTTTTGTTTGTTTTTTTCGTTGGCTTGGCAAACTTAAATCCGAGGCATTTGATATTGATTTACTTAAAAGGCAATATCAGTTTGCAAAGCGGCAGTGGCAGCAGCAGCAATTGGTGGCAGTGGCAGCAACAACCCTTAGCTCAAAATACGTATTGCACAGAAGGACCTTGCCCCCGTTCCTCCTGCCATATCGAAAAATGCGAAAATTGTACAATGAAAATTGGAGTGAAATTAAACTAAGGCCCGCAGGCGACTAAGGATGAGACTCAGACTAATACCGAGATTGAGACTGAGACTGAGACAGGCTGTCCAGCTGAATGACTGGCTGACTTGTTGGCGTTTTGGCATTCATTTCGCTGTGTGGCCGGCGTAACTTTGGGACACTTAAGCGGCAACTCACTAGAGAATGTCTGGCCCCATGGAGTTGAGAGTGTGAGCTGGATGGGTTTATCATCGTGTTTCAGGGCCACAATAACATTGAGCCTGCCCTTTTCTAATGAGACAAAAATTGCGATTTGAATGCAAATAACTGCAGGGCTGCTTTCGACAACCTTCGAGCCGGACAACAATTACATGGCATTGAAGTGGACTCCGAATTGGGGTGTGTGAGTTTTGGGGTGTTTAGCTTTGTCAACTGACATTTAAATTTACAAAATGAAATGCAAAAGCATTTCTGGACTTTGGTTTTGTGCGAGGCCTTTTGGTATTTTAATAAAGTTCTTTAAGGCCATCTCTACTGTCAATGGGTCTTGGCCACAACATTTTTTGGAGGCCAGGTAAGGTCTGTTTGCATTTAATTAAATGCCAATATTTGAATCAATTTGCATTGTGAATGTGAAAAATGTACGGCAGGTTGTCTAATCAACTCTTGGTTAAAATTTCTGCGTTACTTTGCATATTTGTATTCTATTAATTTTAGCCATTGACAATTCGGCAGGAGAGGAATGTGCTCCATTCTTGAAGAGGAGAGGCTAGAAGTATGAGAAGCATTTCATTTAACTTGGCCTGACAACATTGCTCGGTTCATTTTGATTGGATTTGATTAAGTTCATGCCATTTTACTTTGTGGCCGACTACAACACAGGAATTAAATTTGATTAAGTGTATCTGATGTGGTGGTATCAGTCCCAAATCAAGAGTTATGTGACTCGGCATAGTGTTTGTAATTAGTAATTAATTAAACATTGCTTTATATGTATGTCTAAGTTTATTACTTTATATGATAATATTTCAGTGTTTTTCATTAAGTTTTTAAATCTATATACATATATACACTGCTGGTCATAGGTTAGACGCACCAAATTTTTTTTTTCAAAAACTGTTGTAGTGACTATTTGGTATGTATTAGCTGTCCCAAATATTTTTTATATCAAAGTTCGAATCTTGTCGAAAAGCATCTGTTCATATTTGGTTAATTTGCGAAAACATAACTGTGCATTCGAAGACTCTAGAAAATGTCTATGCAATCACGTAGTCTTTCGGTTGGTCATTGAAATAGACGCACTTCACGTTTCTAAGTCTTGTGCTAACAAATGCAATTATTTTGATTAAATAAAAAGTAAAAATTAAGAAATTAATAGTTTTTGACCAATATTTATAGAAAAAATGGGGAAAGCTACTATATTGAGTTTGTTAGAGCGTCAGAAAATAGACTTCTTTCACTCACAAGGACTATCAAATAGAAATATTGCCAAACAGATAAAGCGCAGCTCCAGAACTGTTGACAGATATTTGAAAGATCCGGAGGCATATGGAGAACACTTCAAAGGGCGAAAAAAAGCGCTAACTTCCCGAGACGAACGTAAAATTGTTCGAATTGCTTCCAATTCGACTAAGTCAGCAGCTAAAATTAAGGAATTAGCCGGAGTAGACGCAAGCCTTTCAACTGTTCAGCGTACTATCAGAAATGCAACACATCTTAAGCGTCTTAAATCAAGAAAAAACCACCTCTGGATGCTAAACGCAAGGAAAAACGGCTTCAATATGCGAAAGAATACATGACGTGGACTGTTCAATCTGACACTCGACTTAATGATTGGCGTTCGGTGGTCTTTACTGATGAAAAGCGTTTCAATTTGGATGGCCCAGATGGCTTTCAATACTATTTTCATGATTTGCGAAAAGACGAGCTGTATTTAAGCCGCCATCACAGCCGAGAAGGTGGAGTCATGGTGTGGGTGCCATCACGTTTTATGGAACAATTAATTTGATTTTTATTGATCAGAAGATGAACGGTGAGCGCTTTAAAACATTGTTGGAGTCTGTTTTTCCAAAACTTAATGATCTTTTCGGACCAATACCATGGATTTTTCAACAAGATAATGCTCCCATTCACAACGCTCGAGTAGTAAAGTCATTTATTTCGAGTCAAAACGTTAATGTCATGACTTGGCCACCATATTCTCCAGACCTCAACGTAATTGAAAATGTTTGGGGCTGGCTTACACGGAAAGTATATGAAGGGGGAAAGCAATACGAAGATAAAGAAATATTAATGCAGCAATAAAACTTGCCTGGAGCGAGATTTCGCTGAGCTACATAGATTCCCTATATCATTCTATGAAGGACCGAATATATGAAGTTATTACGAACAAAGGAGGCAGTACTCATTACTGAAATTATTTATTCTTTTTTTCTAATAAGTCAAGTAGATACATAAATTAAAAATGAAATTTTTAAATAAGTTACTTTTCTTCCAAAAAATAAATTAGTTTAAGTGCGTCTATTCTAGTGACCAAGAAAAAAGTGCCTTAATTTAAATAGCTTTAAGAAAATGTTTGAAAACAGAATTTTGTTAAGTTTGTATAATCTTTCGAATAGTATACTTGAAGAATCATTGAATAACCAAGGTTTCTGCATTTCAACTTTTTTTCAATTGTATTTAAAATAAAAGTTATAAAATATTTTGTAATGTAAGTAATGGTGCGTCTAACCTATTGACCAGCAGTGTAAAACTCTGTCCTGACTCTCTGACAGGATCTTAATTCGAGTACAAGAGAACTTGGAACAAGATCAACAATACTTATTTCAAGAATGAGAAGAGAATAAAAAATGTTATAAATTTAAAAATTTATTATTCAGTACAATCCTGATAAACTGGACAACTAAGGATCAGCCTTTCAATTTTGCGATATATTTAAAATATAGACACGTAACTTTAGTTACTCATGTAAATAAATAAATTTGAATAAAAATAAACTAAAATGCGGATTAAGCTTTAGAAGGCAGAGCTGTTCATCTACTCTCTAACGAATTAATCTTTATTGTACACCACTCGTTTTTCTTACTTTCAATTAAATTAATTTCTTTGTCATTTCCTGGAAGAGTAGTTTGAAACATTAAATTAAATATTGAAAGCAACATGTTTATTTTATTCATTTTTTTTTAATTCACAAAATTGCAAAAATTACAAACTGTTAGATGGACAGAGAAATTTGATTTGATTAAAATAAACTAGTTAACGTTTATAAATGAAAACAAATTATATGTATGTACGTTTATTGCTTTCGTGTGTTGGATTTAAATAATTTATACAAATCATTTGTAAATCTGTTTAATTTAATTTACGAGTGAAATTCCAATACACATGTCCACACAAGAAGCATATGTTAATTTATATAAATGTTTTTATTAATCCAAGTTTTTTTCATAATCATTTAACGATTGTCAAGCAAACATGTTAAAGCATTTATTTGTTTTTCTTTAACATAATTTAATTATGTTGATTTTCATGCATTTATTACTAATTTGTTTACATGATAAACAAATAAAAAATAAATATAAATAATTTGAATTCTCACTATGCAAACAAATTGCCGGTTATATACTTACTTCTGAAAGTTTTTACCATTAATCAGAGTTTATTTATTGATTGAACACCCTGGGCCAATGGATTAAAAAACTTTTAATTCAAAACTATTTAAGCTCGACACAGCTGCTATCCAACTGCAACCGTAAGAAAAGAAACAGTTTTTTTTAGATGTGGAAGTTTAAATACCCTTCAGAGCTCGAATTTTCAACATCTTTTTTATGTACTTTCTAAGAAAGTAAAATATCTAATATCAAAGAGAGCTGCTCAACTTTAATATCATAAATGAAAATAGCTTACCTTCTTAATTCGATTGTATATTGAATGAAACTTTGGCTTTAAATAAATATAAATTGCGCATACGCAGAGTTGTGCAGGCAAACAAGAGAAATTAGTGCATTCCAAAGAAATGTAAAAAAGGAAACAAGTATTGCTCAACTGCGCATAAACTGATTTGGCTTTTGCTTAAGTTGGCTTTCAGTTTAGCATGGCATTCGCTTTGTTGTGGCCTGTTCAACAACGGTCAGTGCTTTGGCATTTCTTTAAAAAGATGTTTTTGGCTTTGTCCATAGCTATGTCTTTGGCTATGGCTATGAAATAATATGCTAACCGCAGGCTTTTGCTGTGGCTTGATTGCCAATACTGCCAGTATAGAATCCATAACATTCCCTCCCCGGATCCCATTCCCAATTTCAATCCTATTATGAAATCTCCTGTAAAAAGTTGTTTCTGTTGCATTTGAACCAAAAAATCCTTCACAAGTTGTGACGCAATTCATGTGAACGTGTCTCAATAACAAAATTAACAGAAAATCCAACATATTGTAGGATTGTAGGAGTGTGTGTGTGTATGACCGTCACATGCGTATGTGGCTTCTACCACAAATTGCTGCAAAAGCAAACGAGGTAGTCAGCAACTGTGTCAAAAATTGGCATTGAACCACTTATTTGGTATCCGAATTGTGGTTCTATTAAAATCAAATCTTTTATGAAACAACAATTTATTTATTGTAATGAAATACAATTTTTTTTTAAGTTCCCTTAACCAAGCAACCAATGCTTTTAAATATTAAATAATTAATATCGAATTTACTAAATTTGATTAAATCGTAATTTTATTATAGAGCAAAAAATGCATTAATGAGTTTTTTGTACTATACAAAATATAACTAAAATTAATAGTTTAGTCAAAATTTAGAATTTTTGGCGACGAAACTATTTAATTTCTGACACCGAACAGGAACAGGAACACCGAGATTTACTTTCAATGTGTTTAAAAACAATTGCCATCAGCATTTCTAGAGGTTTATGAAACACTGTCTTATATAAGATATTAGGGGGGCTCCACCCCTAGATGTAATAGACAGTCGCAAGCATACAATCTGTGAGTTTGGTTGAGATATCTTTAGAAACAAAAAAGTTTTTCATACTAAGCAATTCCGTGACCTTTGATCACGATTTTGATTTACAGGTCGAATTTCATAAAACGCACGATGAAATTACCTCATCTATGTTGTGTGAAAATTTCAGCTTTCAATCTTTTACCGTTTGGGCTACACGTTGTTGTGTCAGTGAGTCAGTCAGTCAGAATAAAGAGTTTTATATATGTATATAGATTATATATAAATTTGCCAGAATTCAAATTTTAGCTAATCTGCGAATAAATATGAAAGGTAAATTTGTAATTCCATAAAAGAGTTTACATCGTAAACACTGAAATGTACTCAATTTAGCTGACATTGCGGGCAGTGTAAACCACAATCAAAAACTTCAGATGCAACATTTACACAATTTACACAATCCGGCACAGCTTGAGCTCGACAGCAACAACAGCAACAACAAGAAAAGTGCTTAATGAAGCGACTGCTGCTGGACTCCTGCCACCGAGGACTCCTGCCACCAACAATGACAGAAGGGTCGCAGTCTTTGGCAACTGTTGCCTGGAACAAGCCATGAACAGAGTTCGTTTCACGCCCATTCACACTGACAGACAAACAGACGGACAGGCGACACCAAGAGAGTTAGTATCTGTACGATGGAGGGGGGGATCAACACATGTGACCAACAGCTGGACCACTGGCAATGCCAAAAATTGGATGGCGCCCATTGAATATCATAGAAATAGAAATACGTACGTGCAAAAATTTGTGCGCTTGATTAAATTTGAGTCGGGCACTGGGAAAAGAGGGTGGGGAACAGGGAACACCGAGTCCGTGACCAGTGGCAAATGCCACAAGTGTGAGCCAAGTTGAAAGACAATCAGGCGGCAATTTAAAATCATTTTCACAGTGGGCAACCCGCCACCAGGAAGTCACCACCTGTCGTGACAAAATCAGGCGAAAAATGGGATAGTCGGAAAGGCGGAAAGTCGGACTGGCAGATGATACAGTTGCAGTAACTTCTGCTCGATTAGATTTCATTTGGTTATTGGGCATTAGGCAATATGCTCTTTTACTTTGCCCAAATTCTTTCATTTTCCCCATTGTTGACTCTCGCTGGCCTCGTCAAATAAACTAATTTTATCGCCTTGATTCAGACCAGCTGCGTTTCGTGACTAGCTAAGGAACTTTGTTGTACCCCCAACAATTTTGATACAAAGTTGTTCTTTGTGCGATTCGCCATATGCCACACACACGCACACAGTCGTAGAATTTGTTGAGTGGGATAATTTGGAAAGCTTTGCCCGGGCTGAGAATAGTTTAAAATGGATGTAAATTATTTAAGAGGAGTTATAATTTTATAAAAAAATCTAATTGTAATTAAATATATATTTTTTTTTAATTTTTAATATTCAGTCAAATGCCAAGTCAAACTTTGGCTGTTTTTATCAACTGCTATACGAATGATATTATACCTTATCAGTTCTTTTACTAAGCAAAAGCATACGCAACCCAATTGACTTGCCTTTCACTGACTTAAAATACAGTTTTTGGATTTACGTGCGTTTTGCTAATGCAACATCTTGTTGGTCACACATGGCGTATACTTAATATCAGCCAATGTCACGTTTTTATGCCAAAATCAAAGCATCAAATTGTTGGATTGCTACGTGGCATAAGCTACAAATTAGAAACCATTTTTTTGTTTCTGCTTTTAAGCAGGAAAATGAGTACAGATTAAGACATTAAAGAGGCCTGGCCAGTACAAGGTACATAGTACAATGTGACCAGTCCACGTGCGTCGTGGCTTCCTTAACACCTGTGTAATTTGACATAAAACCAGAGAGGGAGTTTAGAGCCGAGAGTCGAGATCGTTTGTCGCGCGTGTTGTTGGGCCCTGAATGAAAGGCATTACACTTCCGTTAAATGTCGCTATTATTTAACAATTTTGTTTATGTATGCTTCCCATGCAGAGACCCCTTCTATTGTATCCTCATTCTCATGCATGCATACACATAACTACATATACTAAGTAGTAGAAAAAAATATAATTTATGGTTACTCAGACAACCCCAGCATGAGGGAGGGAAACAAAATTGTCGTCGCCGTTGTTGTTGAGCCGAAACAAAAGTAGGAAAACAATTACAGCTGACTTAACACTTCCGTTTCTTGTTGGAAAAAAGCCGCACACGTTTATCCAGGCAACGACTTGCCACTTGCCACTTGCCACTTTGGGAGAGGCGGAAGGAGGGAGCTGTTAACGCACTACCCGTCAAGCACTTGAAATTGTAATTTAACACGTGCACAGTACACCTACCTCTTTTGGAATTCATTTTTTTCGGAGCTGGCTAGTATTGGGTTATGGCGGAGCCACAAGTGCCTTTTTGACCCTGTTCCAATTGGCGGCACCAAAATTATATTTTAATTGGTCCTAGAGCTTCCACACAAAATTCTTTAAACTTTAAATAAAAAATATATAAATTCTGACATCAATTTCACGTCAAAAATATATAAATGATACAAAGATTGCTATTACCATTGTATTTTTCAAGTATGATAACATTTTATTGGCTCCATTGCGTTTTTAAATCAAGAAAAATATTCCAAAAATATTTACTGAATAATGATATAAAAAGCACCTTAACGAAATCATTTATGTTACGTTTTGATTTGTGCACTTACAAATTTAAAAGTAATAATTGGTATACAGATTAATGCAGAGTTCGTTTACAAAATATATATGTATAGTTCAATACATTGATACTTATTATCGTTTCGATAAGTACAAAGACGATTTATAGATACACAGACCGTAAAGCTCAAGCATTTGTTTACATTGCTATCCGCGTATTCGAGTAAATATCTACATATTCAGCCATATTCTTTATTTCATTTTATTTTCAACTCAGTTCGACTCGGAAATGATTCGAAAGTGCATTTCAGAACAATTCTCTTAAATAAAATACGTTTTTAATGTGGCGTGAAAAAAAAATAAGTTCAATATATATATGTGTCCTTATAGAAAATGATGATTAAAATCAAAAAAAGTATATGCCTGACTTTTGTGACTTTATTTGTCTTACAAAGACTAAAATTGTTAAATCTAAACGCTAAATAAAAAATAATCTTTTTAAAAGCTGTCACAAAATTTTGATCTTTTTGGTAAGTTGAGTAAAAGTAAACACAATATTTGAGACATTAAAGGGATTCCGGAAAACAGTTTTAGATTTGGTTTAGATTTCTCCACACAAAATTTTCAGTGTGCCCATAGCAAATCGGGGAAAAATCAGGGCACACTGAAAATTTTGTATCGAGAAATCTAAACCAAATCTAAAACTGTTTTCCGGAATCCCTTTAATGATTAAATAAAAAAATATGTTTTCAGTATAAAAGTTTATAAAAAAGTAATGAAATTATTGTTATTTTAGTTAACGAAATTGTGTAAAGTTCTTTTATCTAACTATTAAAAAATTCGAGTACATTTGAATAATAATATAAATATTTTCGTCTTTAAAATTTGAGCCTATCAGGCATGCCACAAAAAACACTAGTGAAAGTGATTTCAGAAAAAAGCAATTCCACTTCGAAAATTTCTCCGTGCCACAGAAATTCGTGTGATTTAGGGTTTTAAGCATGTTCATCAACCTTTTCGTACTAGGCTGCTAAGGGTTGGCCCCTTCTCAGATTAAATTTCCCAAGGGTTTGTTTAGCAATTTTTGTAAGTTTATTATTGCTGAAAAGTAGGTTTTTATTTTATTTCTTCTTTAATTAATATTATTTAATTTATTTATTTAATAATTGATATTGTATAGCTCAAAAAAATTTAAAAATTATTGGCGCGACAAACAATAAAAGATACTCGACAATTCTAAATTCTAAAATTCGGACAAACAATTTGACATTATTCTCATGGCATCGGATGCCAGTGAATTGAGCGATGATTTCGTTTCACCAAAAATTGTGCAGGTGATTGAGACTGTGGCACGGAGAAATGAAATTGACGTGAAAGTCAAGTGAAAGAGATTTATGTGGCATGCCTGTATGAGTTTAAAATTTGGTGAATAACCTGATTAAATAATGAAATTCTCTTTCTGTCACGCCTTTTTTAAAGGTACGTCATGTGAACGCAAGACTGACGTAAGTCTGAATAAGCCCAAAAACTACATAAAAGCAAATCAAGTAAATTTTTGCAGTACTTGTGTTAATCTTACAATTAATATAAACGTATAAATTATAAATTCAAATATTAAATAAATTTCAAGCGATAATTTGGTGCACAATTTACAACAAACTGTTGTAAATATTTTTGAGTAAACTGATGGCATTGATCTGTTAGTTACGGTTTGCTCATTCGAGATACAATTTAAAGGTTTAGTTTAAGATATACAACGCGAGAAGTGATATAGGCATGGTTGTAAGCTCTCTAAAGTAAACCTGAAGCATTCGCATGCTAAGCTTAGATATAACTGGGCGGCATAAAATATGTGTAGTGTGGGGCAGCGAAGACAGCTCACTTTGGTGACTCCGGTGGAGCATTGGCACTGCCAAAGAGCTCATCATACGATGGAGCTGGAATAGAAAAAATGTTGAGCTTCAATCTAATTGCAAACTTACAAAGACGACTTACGCAAAGCCTGCGATCCGGATGCCAGGGAGGTGGATGGCAATTGGGTATAACCACTAGCATACGGCATTGGTGGGTAATTATATGACGGTGCGGATGAACTGGACGCCATCAGATGGGGTAATGGATATGGATGCGGCAGTGGTATCTCTGTTACCGTTACTTCGTGGGCTAATATATCATTATGCGACGATGCTGGGGATACACTCGTCGGCGGAACATCTTCGGCTAGAACATACTCGGCTAAAGTTGGATACGGCGCTGGACAGGATTGCACCATCAGTGGACTGGACGAATAAGGCATGTAGGGCACGCTGGAGTTGCTTCGCAAACTGGCGCGAGCTGAGGGGCTGCCAAATTGTGAAGATTGCGATCCAGAGGTATATGACATCTCCACACCGCCAACAGCCGGACTTAACGTTGAGTCCGATGTTGTGGAGTTCATGGAGCTGCATTCGCTGTACTGCGAAGAATGCGATGGCGAGCCAATGGAAGAGTCTAACCTGGGATAGACAAAGGAAGCAGCAGATGGTTCAAATGGATTACCACTAGCAGTAGTTGCATCATCTGGTCCGGGCGGTCCATTTTCGGGTCGAGGTGGTAACGTTGGCCGCACAGAGCCAAGCCTCGACGAAGTATCCTGCGAATAGACCTTAAATGGTAAATTAAGCACCAGATTCTTGAAGAAGCCACGCAGTACGGCCTCTACGCGCAGCTCATAGGAGATGGTTATGACACCGCTAAACTCTTGATCCGTCGGCTGCGCTGTGTCCGGCATGAGCAGCTCATGGGCAAAGCTTCGCTCACTCTTCTTGTGCACCGAGCCCGTCTCCTTGCTGGCAATCCCAATGCACTCGACCTTTTGCACCCGCAACGGCACGTGGCTATAGTAGGTGACATACTGTAAAATGCTGAAAACGAATTAAGTAATAATTAATCTAGTAATAATCCATTTTGATCAGAACTTAAAGCCATGCACATGATCACTGTGAGCTTTGGAAGCTTTTGAGCAACACATTACAAAACAAAAAGCAGATTCCGATTTTTTTCCATCGATATCGAGATTGAAATTAACTTACTTGAAGCGCAGCTTCTCCACATTTGTTGTGCTGTTATTCATGACTGTGACGCAAATGCGCAACGGTTCACCGCGCACTGCAAAATCCTCTGGCAGCAGGGCGACCATTGTAATGGGACGTGTGCCAAATAAGCTAATTGTCTTCGTGATTTGCTTCTCCAGCGGCGTTGGGTTGCTACGATATGTCGTAGGCAGCGGCATATTCTTCACAACCGTAAAGGGTATGGTGTGGCGTTCATTGAAGCTCCAGGGTCTTTGTATAAGTACACGCATCTTATACTTGATGCTGCCGTAGTTGCCTCGAAAACTGGATGGCAGTTGACGCCCCAGTGCCACACTAAAGGTAAATGTATGCTCGCCGGGTGACAGTTCCATACCAAGTGGCTCAAATTCTGGAAGCGGTGTTTCGCTATGCTCGTAAATCTCTTTGCTTGTGTAGAATAAGCTGCGAGTGTATTCATTGTTGTTTGAATTTTTACGCAAGATTTCCATCCATTTGCATTTGCCTTTGCCAGTTACTTGAATTTTGATGGCTGCAAGGGAAAAGATTTATATGATCATTTTATGTATTATGAAATTTTACTTATGAAATTAATTAAGTATCCATATTATAAACTACTTATGTGTGCTTTTATTGCAGGGTTTTCCGCTTTGCAAATGCAAGGAGAATTATTATTATTATGTTAATATATTGAAAGAGCTTTTAAATTTCTTACTCTGCTCTAGGTCAGGGGTCGGCGCGGCCCTATCTCGTAGGCATAGAAAACTTGCGTAGCTACTGTGCTAGAATTTTGGGAATTTTACCTGAATTTTTGTTGCATTTTTCTCGAGTTTAAAATTTTTTTTCGATTTTTCTCAACTTTGCCACGCGAAGAGCGAAATGCACCAAACCAAATATTAGAATGAACTTCATTATTTTACAAAATTTTGAATTGTTTTTTTTTTTTAAATTTTGTTTAATTGATTTTTGAAAAATTCATTCAAATATCGCATGTAAACAGCGCCATCTCTTGCCTTTGCCAGTTACTTGAATTTTGATTGCTGCAAGGGAAAAAATGTAAAATTGTAACATTTAAAAAGGACGCCCCCTGGAGTAAGTTTTGTGAGGCAACACAGCAAGAGTTTTCATTCAAAGGTTTGTGAGTTGGCTAAGCAAATTCTAGTCTAGATTAGCGGCGCTGCTCACGTTTGATAAATGCAGTGCTGCAAGATTCGCTTTTTTCCCGTCAAAAACGCTATTTTCTAAGGCCATTTGCAAGAAAAATTTGAAAACAGCGGGCAGCGGGAATTCTGGCTTTTTATTTTTTTGAAATGCTTTTTTTCAGATTTTTTTGGTAAATGCCCAAATATAGGGCAAATTAAAAGGCCTGGCTAAGGTTGCCATTGATATGTTATCGTTGCCTTGGTCCAACGCCGAAGTGGAGCGCAAAAAAAAACTACACTTGAGAATATTAAGAAATTGGATTAATTGTTTGCTAATTAAAAAAAAAAAAATTTATTTTGTTATGAATTTACTGATACGGCTTGCACAGACTCGAAAAGTGCTGCTATATAAGCTTCCCAATAAATTCCTGCGGATGATAGGAACGGGATTATCATACGATAATGAAAATAGGAGAATGAGGACAACATTGATTAAATTATTCACATCTTATGAATAAAAGATCAGCAGATGCTCAAATAGTTCAGTTTCTTTCTAGGCAACCTGATTTGGTGCGCTCACTCTTCCGCTCTCAGGAGAAAATACTGGAATTAATGAATTATAAAACTAGCTTTTTTATGGCTTTTTTCATTAATTTTTCAGCTTTTTTGCATCGTTCCTCCCGTCAAAAACAGCTTTTATTTTCAAACAAAAGTTGGCAACACTGGATAAATGGCCGCCGAGATAGCGAAATGAACGATTTAGTTCATGATTGACTGAATAAGTTCATTCGTTCATCTTGATGACCCGTTCATTTGAACTTTTTCAGAACGAAACGACACAACTCTACTTTTTTCATTCTGGCATTCATTGTGGAAAAGTCTGATATTAAATTTAATTGTCTACGTTAAAACAGGCAAGTAAATGGTTAATGCATTTGCGGAAAAAACGCACAACAAATGTAAATCTGTGTTGCAGAAGTGGCAAAGCACAGGCAAACGTATTTATTCAGTTATTGCCAAGCCGGACAATTTTTCATGTGCTTTCTACACTAATTTTCAGGACGCCAGACAGTGAAAATTTAAATGGAGTAGAGTTTTGTTGATAATTTGCAATATCAAAATGAATGCAAATTATATAGCACGTGCTCTGTGTTATCACGGACAGCCATTACAAAAAATCTGGGACGATGAGCGGGGCGTTGAGGACTTGCGGCACCTGAATTTGACGCAGCCGAACTACGGCGTTTACCAGGAGCGGCAAAAGTTCTTTACGTTCCAGGAGCGGGCCAAACGGTTAAAGATCCATCAGTTCCTTGCACGCAAAGCATGTGATTTGTATGACAGGCAGCTGGTGGGCAATGTAATGGAGGAATCGTGGTTGGCCCAAATGAGCAATTGCTTTGTACCCCAACCGCCAATGGAGTTCTTTATGAACGTGAAGGACAAACGCAAGGCCTGGGCACATCGCATGGGTGCACTCAAGCAGGGCGACATCATATGTGCCAGCGTTCAAAAAGTCATGTCCAATGCCAATCGCATTGTGGTGAAACCGCTGTGCACCGCGGAGCCTTTACACTTCTATTTAGCCGATATACCCATCAAGGTTAGTCTCGCTGAATCTAGAGAAGATTTATCTTGTTTTATATTTATATTGTTTCGCACCTTCTAGGCAATTATATTTCAGGATCAATGGGGTCCACTGCCGCTGGACAAACAGGGCAGTCCACGTTCATTCACAGTAAATGATTTTGTACGCTGTGAAGTTTGCAGCGTTTCCGCTGATGTGGAGCGTTTGACTTTGGGAATGCTGGGTGTGTTCAACAAGAAACCCGACCTCAAACTGGGTCTATGCGATCTGTCGGATTTCCCCAAATACTATCGGTATGCGGATCAAGCATTTATCTTTTAGGTTCTGCACTTAGTCGTATACTCATGTTTTATTTTTAGTCAAGTACATAGTCAGGAGCACCCGACTATGATTCACTATGAGGATCAATTGAATGCAGCCCCGGAATTTGAGAATCCAAACTATGATGTACTCTTTCAGCTAAACGGATTGCAGCCCGATGAAAACCTAACATTAATGAACTACATCAAAGTTGGCTTCCCCGAATCGGACTATGCACCTGAGCTGCGTCAGAAACAAGCCTCACAATGGGCATTCCGGTAAGTTTAACCGCTGTAATCACGGCTGGCCGCAAATCTCACATGCTACTGTAGTTTATGCTCTTTCTAAACGCTGATAAGCGCTCAGGCCTCAGCTCATGGGGCTATTTTTAAATTGAGCAATCTTATCAGTTATTGTGATGCTGAGCAGCCAGTCGCGAGTAGAGCATATTGTAGTCAACATGCATTAACATTTGTATGTATAATTGTCCTTATGTATCCATTGCACTCCGCTCAAACACTCGAACGAAACTCACATAATTGATTTTAAAATAATAATACAATCAGCTCCGTGGCTGATGGCATTGAACACTTTAAGAATGGCCAACAAGTTGAGGCCTTTCAGTGTCTGAACAAGGCCCTAAACATTGATCCGCGCAATGTCGAGGGTTTGGTGGCGCGCGGTGCGCTCTACGCGAATCGGGGCAGTTTCTTGAAGGGTCTCAAAGACTTTGAAAAGGCGCTCTTGTTGAATAAATACCATGTGAATGCGCGTAAATATATGGGCGAAACGTTGGTAGCGCTCGGCCGCAGCTATGAGGAGGAGAATCGCATACCAGATGCCATCAAGGCGTACACCGATTGCCTGAATCTATTGCCACAGCATGAACAAGCGCGCATATCACTGGATGCACTGCAGCGACCAGCTGCTGGCCCTAACTTTCTAACCATGCAACCAAACGCTGAGATGCTCAATTTACCCAGTGCTAGCAACACTGCCGTCACAATTGTCTCCTCGGACGACTCAAGTTCTTCCAGTGGCAGTGAGGACATCGAGGATCAGGGTAAGTGCCAGCCAATTCTAAACTGAATTTACCAAAATCAACCAATTACATATTTTAGCAATCAAATCGCGCATAAAGCAATCGTACTTACCAATTGAACAGGATAAACGGGCTGTAAGCGATGCTCTAACCGTTAACGAGTTCAAATTGGACGACGATGAGACAATAAACAGTGCGCGCAAGCTCCTACGTGAGGCCAGCAAGCACAAAAAGTCCAAAAAGAAGGGTAAAAAGAAAAAGGACAAGGAGAAGAAGGCCAACAGCAGCCATGGAAAGAAATCAAAGAGTAAGTCATCGGATGATGGTGGAACAGTTACTTCAACCGAGGCAGCTCTGGAAATGCTCAAAAAGATTGATTTTGCTGAGGCATTCAGGTAACTGTGTATGATTAATCATAAGCTGGTCAATGTAATCCTAGATCATTTAACTGAAACAAGTATTTATGCCGTTGGTGCACCATACTTTCTAAT
The DNA here is from genome assembly GCA_963924055.1 of Drosophila limbata. NCBI lineage: Eukaryota > Metazoa > Arthropoda > Insecta > Diptera > Drosophilidae > Drosophila > Drosophila limbata. The sequence goes on along the minus strand of OZ001352.1, from coordinate 13,101,421 downwards.
GTGATCCTTGAAATTTCGATGTAACAAAGTATCAGAAACATGATCTAGGGTCATTGGCCCTCTTTATGTCAATCAATTAATCAATTGACAATTTCCTTGTGCTCTATCCAATGCATGACGAATTAGCCGGGATAAGTATGATAAGTGAGTTGATTCTTTTAATGCCCATTTTTTACCTGTTTCCCTTTTACCAAACCTTTGCAGGGTCATGAGTACCAGCAACAGCGATGAGCAGCTCAAGTCTCAGCTGAATAATTATTTCAAGCGAAAGCAGCGCTCGGAAACGCCCCCGCCTCCACCTCCACCTGTGCCCACAACATTGCGTAAACAGCCGTCGGCTACTGCTTATGACCTTATGATGGGGCCAAGCACCTCGAAACATGCTTTAGCTGCGGCGGCTGCCATCATCGATGATGATGAGCAACCGCCGCCGGCGCCCAAGTTTCATGATCATCAGCATCAGCAGCAACCACAGCCGCAGCAGCAACAGCAGAAGTTATCCTTTCAAATTAAGAAGCGTCCGCTGCAAATGGACAAATTTGGATTGTTACGTTTGGCTACGCCGCTTAGCTCGCACTCGCACAGTCGTAGCCGGAGCCGCAGTCGATCACCCAAACGACGCAAGAGTCGCAGTCGGTCGCGTGCCAGACGCCCATCCAGAAGACGGGGCGTCTCTCGTTCCCGCAGTCGTAGCAGAAGCAGCCGTAGTCGGAGTCATTCGCGACATTCAAGATCGAGACGACGACGTTCACGTACTCGTAGTCGTAGTCGCAGCCGCAGTCGCAGTTATTCATCACCACGTTATGGAGGTGGTTCACGCTATAGAGGACGTGGTGGTGGGTCTTGGTTTAAGCGCGATAGACGATCCCGTTCACGGTCCTTCGGCCGTGGACGTCGATCGCCATCGCCGTTTGTGCCACGACGCAGTCCATCTCCGTTTGTGGCACGTCGAACGCCATCACCGTTTGTGCCACGTCGAACGCCATCACCATCCAGTCGCTATCGACGCACACGGTCACGCAGCATCAGTCCACGTCGTTATCAGCCACGCGGACGTGGTCGTGGACATGCCCGTGGACGTTTTCAGTATCGCTGGACCGCCGATAATCGCAACAACGGCAGGCGCCATAGTCCGGAAGAGGAATTGAGACCACCAGGAGTCGAGCCCAGTATCGAAGAGGTGGATGAAATGATCAAAGAAGCACAAAAGGAACGCAAACAGGGTATTATCGAGGGCGATAAGGACATACTAAAGAAACAAGCCACAAACACGTCTAGTGATACCGTCTAGAGTTTAGGTTTAGCCCACATCAATTCAATGTGAAAATTATCCAGTGTTAAGTTTGCCCCCTATACTTAAAGATTCATTCGAAATATATTAAGTAACTGATAAAACTGCAACACAAGCCTGAGCACCAAAATAAAGAAGCTTACGAAGCAATTTGCATGGTTTGCATGCCTAACATAAAATACAGTTTGTATAATTCCGAATCACTTAATGGACATAGTTCGAGAAAGTAAGTTTTAACAAGTTTGTTTTCTTAAATTTGCTTTGCAAATCAAAAATTATTTTTCAATGAAGTGACATTTGTATTTAATAATCAAATAGACTGCTTTTTTTTTTATTATCCTGTGAATAATGAATTTATAAAAATATACCTCTTTTAGTATTTGTTTAAAGGGTATTTTTCAAAACAGTGACAGATAAGTATATCAACAGTTGATATAGTGTTTGTTGTGTTCTTAGCAAATTACATTTACACACACATTGTAGACATTGTGTGTGCGTGTGTCGGTGTTTCTATTTATACCAAAGCGCGTGCTTCTCTCCTCTCACGAGCGACTAACGCTACGAACAACAATAAACAAATATTGCTCAAACCGGCTATTCACAATAGTTGGCGCTCTTTTACTCTCGCACACACACAGACGCCCACCTCTAAAGTGAGAGTATGCAAGAAGAGCGCTTTCATGTATTGGTGCACCATATGCAATCGTCCAACTTAAAATCGTTCGAGACCTACGCATAAAATGTCTGAAAGCTAACCGAAGTTAAAAGGCTGCCTGAGATAAAGCGTCCCTCGTATTCAGTTGATATTTGCCTGCCGGCAACAGCAGAAGCAACTTTGGAGCCCGCTTTGGGGGAAGGTGTGTGTTTAGTTGTCTGCCTATGTTTGTTTGTGTATGTGTATTTGTTTGCGTAGAAGACTTTGATTTAAATAACAAATGCGACATGTTATTCCAATTAGAACGTGAGCTAAAATTAAAATTCAATTATTAAGCAAAATAGACGACGAGCTCAATTTGAAAAATATTGAAATATAAACACACACACAAGCGTACAAAAGATACGAGTTTGCCGTGTAAGTGAAAAAGAAGAAATATATCTGGCAATTTACATAAGCGTTGCAATTCTTCTCACAATAACAACAACAACAAAGTGCATGACTAAGAAAACGCTCTTATAGTAAAAACGCAATATTCACGAAAATGGCGAATAGGAAAGTAAAATTCACATCAACACAGCACGCGGCGGCGAAACTGGCTTTTGTTTGGACTTTGGACGATAAGAACGCACCCACAAAAACAACTACAACTATAACGACAACAACTACATATGTACATACACTCGCTACATGAAGACAAAGAACTTGAAAAAGCCACGCTTGTTGTTGTTGTTATTGTGACTGCGCTACAGTTTCAGTTGCCATGTGAGTCTTATGGCCACACATAAGCAGAATGTTTGCAGAAAAAATAAACTAAAAATTAGATTCATTTAACACTATTACGTTTAGCAATCGCTTGTAGCACAGAATAGTTATGCTTATCGTTTAATTGCGTCTAAGAATCAGTTAGATATGTGATATCTAAAATTAAACATTTTTACACTTAATATTGGCAGCAAAAAAAATTTCACATGTCGTGCAATATTAATTTTAATTACCAATCAACGGAAAACTTTTAATTCAAATGTATACACTTGCTTATCTATAGATAAGATTGTTCCTTGTTACATATTTCGTAAATAAGAAAAATTTATTTAGAAGCTTCATTCATACGTTATCAGCATATATTAATATTAAATTATTATTATTATCTGCCAATTACTTTTATTTAAAAACTTTTTTTCATATCTCTTGCAGCATAAATTCGACGACATTACCAACTAATCATGTATACAAAAATCTTTCGTGCTGTGATAATCGGTGCTCCTGGGTCAGGTAAAGGCACAATATCGGAACGCATTGTCAAAACCTTTGGCTTTCTTCACATATCCTCGGGCGACATTCTGCGCCAGAATATAATAAATAATACGGAACTGGGGAAGAAGGCACAACACTACATTGCCGCCGGACAATTGGTGCCCGATGATATAGTGACAAAGACAATGATAGCCCGTATTACCGAAGTGGGCAACAAGTCCTACATATTGGATGGATTTCCTCGCAATAGTGCTCAAGCTGATATTTTGTCGGCACGTGAACAGATTGACGCTGTTATTGACTTAAACATTCCGCATGATGTGATCATTGATCGAGTGAAAAATCGCTGGATACACGTACCATCTGGTCGTGTCTATAACATTGGCTTCAATGATCCCAAAGTGCCTGGAAAGGATGACGTAACGGGCGAGCTGCTGACTCAGCGCGAAGACGATAAGCCTGATGTGGTGGCCAAGCGTTTGCAGCTCTATGATGAGCTGATGAATCCTGTTTTGTCCTGGTATGCCCAACGAGGTCTGGTAACCACTTTCAAGGGTCGTGAAACGAATGAAATTTGGCCCCGTGTGGAGCGCTTTCTTAAGGACAAGGTCAACAAGGGTTGAATAGGGTATTATAAAAACTAGAAAGACAGTTCAATTAGACATGTGCACAAATGTTCTTTTATAAATAGGCAGCTGATGCTAATAATGAAGAAGTGTTCAATTAAGGCATAGCATACATACATACATATTGCGCAAGAGGGCGGGTTTAAGGGGGTACGGTTTATTATAACTAATCAAATGTAATTGCGAAGCCTTACAAACAAAAAACGAATCAAAAAATTGTGTTTCCGAATGAATTTATCCCCACATATAAATGTTTACATACATTAAGCATGACATCGAGGCTGGCAAGCTAAAACCATCCAAAACATTCCCCTCATAAAAGTGTTTTGTTTTGATATGATTATTATATAAATATATACATATGTATGTATATATATATATACATTTACTTGTACAAACGCTCCTAAGTTGGTGCTCTGATAATAAATCGTTTTTTATATTACCTACTGATAGCATTTTGCTGCTGATTTTGAACTGGAGCCATAAAATGTATGGCGAAAACTATTTGTGGACTTCGTAATGCAACAACACTTAATTTTTTACCGTATCTTTTGAGCCCTATGGCTTCCTATGTATGTGCTTCGATGTAGTATAAGAATGCCCGACAATCTAACTAGTAGCGCAATTTTATTTAAAACCCGACAACTGCCGATGGCTGCGCTCACCAGGGCGAGAGCGCACCCTCTCATCAACATGCTCAATTGAGAGTGAATTAAAAATACAGTGATTGGAGCTCATAAATGTTAATGAAGTTTAACTAAACAGAAAGACGTCACTGTATGCCGCTCTCTGTGTGTGACGTCACACTACGAGATGTAAATTTAGCCTCACAGCTGATTAAACAAAAAAAAACAAATCACGATTGGTTTTATTTAATAGTCAGCTGTTTTTTTGTGGACAACTGTGTCAAAGCAGCTGTTGTGCATTTTTAAATGATTTCCTTATTTTTACAGCAAGATATTTTAGACATAATAACAAGCAAATGTTTTAATATTTTATTATAAATCGAATATATCGAAGGGTACCAATTTAAGCGCTGCCGATGCATCTTTAAACTATAAACCGTAAGGTGTGCTCAGAATTCTATGCAGCACTGTTCTGAGAGCAAAGCTCTCTTCGTGTGTTGTTCAATGTTACCGCATTTTTGACACACGTACACACACGCACACATTGAACTTATACTCGTGCCCTGCCCTCGCCCCCGCTCTGTACAGATACTGAGAGGGCTCGCGTAGCATTTCCTGAATCGAATGACCCCAAAAATAAAAAGAGCAATTGCCGAGTGCGAGCAATTAAACGCTTATCGATGAATGACAATTTAAAGAATTTGCAATCGAAATAACACACAATCCAAGTGCAACTAAACGTAAAATGGCTGCGGCTGCTGAATTTCACTTTTGTTGATGTTTTTGTTGTTGTCAAAGATTCTTCTTTGTTTATGCCAATGCGGCCATAACGAAACCACGATGACAATGGGCAAAATAAACTCAGAAAAATTCACTACTGACCATTACTGATTCAGGTCTGTATGGCCTGACTCATCCATGATGCAAGCTGTGCTTGTGAAATAAGATATAATAATAGTAAAAATTATTCAAAATTTACCTCGTATTTTGGTTCGTTTATTTAGATTCATCCAAATTTCGCCGCGTATGACTTGGCCGGCGTAAAAAATGCAATCTGGATTGTCTAGTCGAATGCATAATCGCTCGCTCTCCATGCTGCCGATAATTCTGCCAATGCTCTTATTTAATTATCATCCAAAAATAACACATAAAACGACACATTGGAGCAGCCGCTGAGGTATCCTATATGCAGAAGTACAACTACAAAGTTGTCCACTCTTTTATTTACTTTGGCGGTGTTCAAAGCAATCACTTCAGCTGCCAATATATAGCAAGATATAGTTCATTCAATTTACGCGCACACTACTTTGTTTAAATTACATTAACCACAGCAACTATTTTAATAATTAACTAAAGGTAACTCGCATCGTTGTTGCTTTTGTTTTATCTTGCCCCATGATATCGATAATCGATTACTCTTACAATATCAGCTGACGCCAAATACAGCGTGGCGTTGCCACACACCTGAAACTTAAGCGCTGAAAGCTTTGATTTGAAAAAGCAAAAATGTTAAAATTTTTGCAATTGCATTAAATATTGTTCAGCATTAGCATGTACTTCCCCGTTAATGAAACAGTTACTGCAATATTAGCAAGAAACTCTTGCACACACAGCAGACTACTTAAGAGCATATAATAATTGATTAATCGGATGTTGCTTCAGTATTAATTTGCAGCTGCTCGCGTTCAGTTGTCGCGGTCGCAACGCGTTTAGTGGCCTCGTGTGTGTGGTTCTCTGTTGCTTGCCACTACAATAAATCATCAAATATACAAACACAGCCTAAACCAAACATCCTGACACTGCCTGTCACCAAGGCTCTATGATACTTGACTTGAGTTATTTAAAGTGTAACCGCACACTCAAAGATGAGCAGTAAAGTGAATTTTAGCTTCGATAGCGTCTTGGGCGTCTACTATGCTGGTCAAGTCGTGTCCGGCACAGCTGAACTCATCACAGAACGGTCGAAAACCATACGCTGTAAGTGTGTAGCCTAAGACGTACTAACATTGCTTTGTGTCTGCGAATGGCATGACGTCATGGGAACCCTCCCCACCTCCAGTTCCATTGCGTATTCAGAACTTTCAGGGCTTGACGACGCATCATTAGTATTCGAGCCATCGTTGTTATTGTTTTTGCTTGTATTGTTGTTATTTCTTTTGTGATTGAGCCGGTGGCAAATGTATTTCCGAGTGTCGACACCATAATATCGTTGAGAGAGTAAAGCAAAACTAGTTTGTGTTTGAATTGAATATACGGCTGCTGTTTATTATTGTTGTTACTAAAGATACTTGCTGGTATGCTGTACACTACGATTTTTCGTTGCGGTTACCACAAAAAAGGAACAGATTATAAAATATTCCAACTACAAACTCTTTTTTTTTAATTCTGCACATACTGGCAGTTGAATTCGCAAGTTCTGCTTGTGAGAGAAATTAGCCCTGTAAGCCAAAGATCTTGAGATTTAAACTAAAGGAATTTAAGTATTACAATAAAGCCAAAACGAGAATCGGTCTCAGTAAAGGTTTATTATAAAATAAGAATACCCACGAGAAGATTATAAAAAAAATTTGTTCTTATGCCTTAAACTGGTTTTTTTGAAGGCCTAGAATTATGTTCGCACATGTTTAAAAAAAAGTCAGGGACAAGTCAAACGAAATTGAGTTACACGAAATTGAACTGAACGGAATGACGCGCTTGATCTATGAACGGACAGCCCCCACACTCAAAATGCAGCTTAATAATGCTACAAAGAAATTAATTCAATTGCTCTTATGCCCCCATCTCATGCCTCCTCTTCCCATCCAGCAATCTATATTACAGTAAACGGTTTTGTGGAGACACGCTGGCAGGAAAGTGTAGAAAAGCCCGGAGCCGATGGCAAACTAATCAAATCATTGGAGACGCATACGGCCACTGAGATCTACTATAGTAACGATAAATATGTGTACGGTCAGAGCGGAGGATCGCAGCTTGAGTTGCCCAAGGGCAAGTACGTCTTCCCATTTCAGACCACCATACCACCGCAGGCTCCAACCTCATTCAATGGCACTCACGGCCAGGTTAAGCACGAAGTGACCCTTACCATAGATCGAGCCGTGCGCTACAATAATATATTCAAGCAGTGCTTTACAGTTATACTGCCCAACGATTTGAATGGAAAGGCGGAACTTTTGGTAGGTAATAATATTGCCTTAAATCAGCGGTGGGCACGTTGTTATTTGGTATGTGGCACCAGAGAGACGCACAAGCACTCCAGTGAACAAGTGTTGATCTCGAGCGAGCAGCTTTTCTCCTGCTGCTCCCAGTGCTCTATCCGTAATGATTTGAAAAGTGGCGCCAGAGAGCCGCACAAGCACTCCAGTACTCTTGAGCGAGCTGCCCACCGCTGCTTAAAATCAATTTACTTTAATATGTTTATATCGAAATCTTTTAGCAACCATTAAAACGCATTGAGGAGAAAACCTTTTGGTGGGGCTCAATTTTCGGTGGCAACAAGCCCATGGTTATGGATGTAAGCACCTCATACAGCGCCTATGTGCCAGGCCAGAAAATACACTTTCACATTGTGCTCGACAATCAATCAGATGTACAGTGCCAGGATGTGAAGGTGCGTTTATTCAAGAATGTCACTTATCGCGGCAAATCGAATGATCAGGAGCAGCTTAAGACAACGGAAGCTCGCATAGCCGATAAGCACTGTGGCGAGGTGGACAAGCATAACAAGGCGCAGTTCGATGAATACCTCCTGGTGCCGCCCACAACTCCAACAACTCGGGGGGATCGCGATCCCATACGGGTTAGCTACACACTGCGTTTCATTGCGAAGACTTTCCGCTTACATGGCGGCGGGGATATGGTTGTGGATTTTCCACTCGTCATAGGCACTGTACCGCTGTTGGGCAGCGCAGATGACAAGGGACCAGGACAGAAACCCAACGCACCCAGCACTAATGGCAGCTATCGTACATTAGGTAAATAGTGTAAAAAAAAACCAATCTATAATCGACTAAGAGATACCCAAGGAATACTCGAAGTACTCTAAAATTTTCTTGGATAAAAAAAATCCTTTCTTTCTGCAGCTGCTCCGAACTTCCAGGAGGATGTGAGCAATGAACATTTTGAGTCAAACACATTCAAACCACGTTATCCGGTTTATTTGTTCGATGGACAGCCGGGAATTACTAATGGAGCCGGAGCTGTCAAATCATCCGTCCCTAATCTTTATCCAAAAGCAGTGGACACTCCTCCAGCACCTCCAGTTCAATACACTCCAAACCCTGTTTCACCACCTGGAAAACCTTCGGCCGCCGAAGCTCACAAGATCCCACCATATCCTGTCCAAGCGCCCGCAGCTGTGCCAGCTACTGGAAATAATTTTGAAGTGCTTGGTTTTAGCATACCACCGGGCTATCAACCTACGCCCAGTGCACCAGCTGATGCCACTGGTTCAATAGGCTGGAAGTAGTTAATAATCAATACAGATCTTTTAATAATAATATTCGCACGCACAAATATAAAGCGGTCTACTTTACTTTATTTAATTGCTAAATGAACTTAAGACAAATTCACATTTAAATTTCGCGCGGGCCATGTGTAGAGCCGGAACCGGCGCTGTTCATGTAAATCGAAACCAAGGTTGCCACACAGTTAAAAGATTTTCAAAAGACAGGGGTCCCGCATAGTTCGTTCATACACTAAAGTTAATAGTTCAATCGAACTTGTTCTGAACGTTTATATTCAACTCATTGGGGCCTGCACTTGACGTAACTTGGAGGCCAAGTTTGTTGTTTTCAATTTCATTCGTATAGCCGAAAATCATTTCGAAACCGGTTTTTGTAAATAAAGAGTCTTTGGCAAAGTGCAGCAACATCAGTGGGCCGAAACTGAAAGATATTACGCATACATAGACACGCGTTCGGCAAAAGAAAGTTTTGACGCAATAGTATTGCCGTTACTTGTAATTTGTAATGAAGAAGCGTCGTCGTCGAGCGACAGCGCAACTGAACAGTAAGCGCTGCACTCTAGCAGCGGACAGTCGAATTGATTTCGGTGTTAACAGACAAGCAGTGAATATTTGAAATATTTATATTTGTGAGGTAAGTTATTCATTTGTTATGCATATCGAATGCATGTGCTTTATCTTTGTTTGGTTTGGCAGCATCACCCCTGGCCCCCAGTGGAATACCAACAACGAAATCGAAATCGCTGATAACGACAGATCTCTCTTGAATGAATGGATTTTGAAGCCCTATTCTAACTTTAAGATCATGTCAAATTTGGCGCGCATAGGCTAGCATAGGCAAAATCCCAGCGACAATAGCAATAATAATCATAAAACGAAGTGGAACTCGCTCCACTGGGCATGACACACATGACATTTTGTAAGTTTGGCCTACGATCTTCGTTCATCTCATCTCATCAAATTTTTATTTAACACTTAACTTCGCAATAAATTGTTGTTGTTGCTGACGATTACGGACAGCAAATTGAAGTCAGACCGTAGGGCGCACCTTGAATAATTTTTCACTAGAGTGACGACAAATTTTAAAGCTATTTCTGTTTGTTTGTCTAACAGCTGAATTAATGCTGCTTTTTTTTTGCTTATTGTTGGTTTTGTATGATTTACAGAAATGCCATTGAAGACGTAGCCGCAGTAATAAAAGTGAAATCAGCACGAATACCTTCACACACACACACACACATCGATACACTGAAGCACAGTCAGTTGAAGACATCAACAACAGACAACAACAAGCGATATGACGCCAGCGGTAACAAGCACCACTGTAGCTGCAGCAGCGACAGCCACGCCCACAACGGCCAGTCCACGTCGCACGCACAGCACCCGGGAGCAACTGCATCAGATTGTGGCCGGCGGTATGTCGGCAGCTATAACGCGTTCCACCTGCCAGCCCTTGGATGTGCTCAAGATACGCTTTCAGCTGCAGGTTGAGCCACTGGGGAGTAAAAACAAAAAATTGGCTCTGCAGTCAGGTGGACAGCTCGCGAACCCTGTCCTTCAATCCTCTAAATACACATCGATTAATCAGGCTGTGCGTACCATTTACCGCGAGGAAGGTCTGCTGGCCTTCTGGAAGGGTCACAATCCTGCCCAGGTGCTAAGCATTATGTACGGCATATGTCAGTTCTGGACGTATGAACAACTAAGCCTGCTGGCTAAACAAACGCATTACCTCAAGGATCATACGCATCTATCGAATTTCATATGTGGTGCGGCAGCTGGCGCTGCTGCAGTTATCATTTCCACACCGTTGGATGTCATACGCACACGTCTCATTGCACAGGATACCAGCAAAGGATATCGGTAGGATCAATTATGAATATCTTTTTATACCATTTACTTAATCGCTTGTGAAATTTTAGTAATGCAACACGCGCCGTCACAGCCATTGTGCGGCAGGAGGGACCCCGTGGAATGTACCGTGGATTATCCTCGGCTCTGTTGCAGATTGCCCCGTTGATGGGCACCAACTTTATGGCATATCGACTGTTCAGCGAGTCGGCGTGCACGTTCTTCGAGGTCGAAGATCGCAGCAAGTTGCCAACATGGACGCTTTTGGCGCTGGGCGCCTCATCGGGAATGTTGTCAAAGACAATTGTCTATCCGTTTGATCTAATCAAGAAACGTCTGCAAATTCAAGGATTTGAGCGAAATCGACAGACTTTTGGACAAACTCTACAATGCAACGGCGTTTGGGATTGTCTGCAACAGACGGTGCGGCAGGAGGGTGTCCGGGGTCTCTATAAAGGCGTTGCTCCCACACTGCTCAAGTCAAGTCTGACGACAGCGCTGTATTTTAGCATTTACGACAAGCTCAAACAAGTGCGCTTCTAGTGCAAGGTGAATCCGTGGAATTCGTTTTCTGTCTAGCACATAAGTAGGGGAAAAGTTGATGGCACAGAAACTATTTTTTATATGAAAGTTTACAAAAAAAAACCAACAATTTAAATGATATTAAACCTAGTTTATCTGTTAATTAGTTGTCGTTTTGAGTACGGGTTTGTTTTATATTAATTTGTATCTTATTATTATTAAAAAGTTTTTGTATACTTAAATATACTAATTTTTTATTTAAAAATAGTTAACATACATTGTTCACATTCGTGAGTAGATAGATTGACTGGTTCTAATATCGGCAGTGGAAATGGAACCACCGATAAAAATGTTACCAATTATAAACACAAATGGTATACCTTGGCTACCAACATCTTAAAATAATCGAACGGTTCAGTGAAAGTTGAAGCTTTGCGGTTTGCCGCTTTTCATTACTTCGATCAACATTACAAGGAGCTCAAAAAATGGAAAGATTTAGCACAGGAATATGCAGGACTTACCAAGTTTGCAGATTAAGATATAAAAAAACATTGAAGCATTCCACAGCTCTTTAAATTCAGATGATTTTGGATGCTTTCGTGCAAATGTTCCAGCCCGACTCTTCGGCGTGGACAACCCCGGATGCATTTATAAGATGCACATGCTCTTCTGCTATAAATATATTACCGATTTCTGTGAGAAACTTTTTTAGGGCAAAATGTTTGAAGCAATAGTATTGAGGCCGCAAAATTATTATCACTTGCAAGCTCAAAATGGCAAGGATCATTTTGTAGTGTTCTACGTTCCCTCGTGCTATTATTTGTTCCTTTAATTGTGCAATTTGCGTCACAAAATTTGACACTTAACGATTTTAAATCAATCTAATTCGCAAGATAGCACACGGGGATATCTGCGATACATTGCCCAGCATAGAAATCCTGAACTACAGGTTTGTTCGAACGCAGATATCTAGGTCAAACCCTAGAAGATATATAATACATATATACGACATGTGATAGATAATAATCTTTTATCTTTAATAAAAAGCTAAACTATAAAGCTCGGTCTGATAATATTAAAAGCTTTTAATATGTGTTTCTTTATTTTGGTAACATTGTGATCTTAGTTTTGAGTTTGGTTATAATGTTACGCTCGTACTAATCCCTGGTAATTAGCGTGGCTATTCTGTAATGCCCTTTCTCCTAAAAGCTAACTTTATTTTTTATAAAACAAATTTTTTAAGCGATCATAAAAATGTTTTTATTCACACACATGCAACTACTTCCCATTGCCATTACTTACATATGTATGCACAAATGACCCGCTTTTATTGGTTTAATAATTCTCTCAAAACATTTAACTCGGATGTAATATTAGTGTGTCCATGTACATACATAAATAATACATAAAATACAAAATTATACCATTTTCGATGCAAATATGGCCATCTTGAATATGAAAGCACGAATGGTGTAATTGTTAAAGGTATCGCACATCATTGAAATAGCCCACCTTGTAGTAATTCTTCCATGGACCAAATGAATTTTTATTAATTTCTGCAATTTACTAAAACAAGGGTAATTTAAAGGGAATTGTTGCTCATTTGCAGTGGGAAACTGCGAGAATGTTTAAAAATGTGTTTTGCTTGCATAAAGTGCTTTTATTTTGCTTTGTTTAAGTTTAAAGTTGACATGAAAAGAAGACTGAGCTTCATTGCAGTAATCATTGGGTGTCTTGGCAATGTTGATTTTGCTTGATTCACAAGTAGCTCATGCTGTTGAATCCGTATCATTTTCTTCGTCTTCCTCCTTCTCGCTGTTCTCTGGCTCTGGGTCTGGTTTTGGCTCTTTGCGTGGACGTCCGCGTCCGCGTCCAGGTGATTTGTTGGTCTTAGGCTTCGGCTGCTCATCTACGTCCTCGTCCACTTCATCATTGTCGAGATCTTCATTAGCTACCTTTGCAGGCCTTCCGCGTCCTTTTGCCTTTGGCGGGCGTCCGCGCCCCCTCTTTACTTTTGGACTGGCCTCAGTCGAATTTTCCGCTGGTAAGTCAGCATTGGCAGCCTTCGCTTTTGGCGGGCGTCCACGCTTTTTCGGCACCGCAATATCCTCCATTCTGGCAATATACACAAATTTTCTCACAAATATAAATAAACTAAATTGTTTCTATTTAATTTATTGCTATACAGATTCTATTGCGACTTTCGAATGGCGAACGCAATAAAAAATCCCTCCAAAATGAAAATCGACTTGGCGTCTATTTATTTGATTCTCACTTATTTTGTTCTTCGTTGCAACGATGATATAAAACCTATCGATATACAAATACACTGTTACCGATTTCGACAGAAGTTAAGTTGAAAATGTAATTTGAAATTTTTTGCACACGATTGATGATTATTCAAGGAGCAAATGGCCGGCCGGCATTAAATCATGTTATCGACGCTAGCGCTGCCAACTTATTGCAGCATATGTTATGTGTTATCGGTAGCCTCTGTAAAAATGGCGCCAAATTGCAAATGCCATAAAAAAGCTCAAGATTTTATTTGCAAAAATAAATGATTTATTTGTCGTAATTTCTACGACCGTCAGGATACTAGTAAAGTGCATGGTACTACAACAGCAAGAGTTTCATTGGCAAGGGGCAATGTAATCGATTGCTTTTTATCGATAATTTGTTGGGCAAAATAAATAAATGAACATGATAAAGTTGCAATCAAAATATGACAAGGAGAAGCACGCACTTTTGCTCAATCATAGGCAATTAATTAACAAAGCATACAGAGCGGCAGTGGCTGATAATGAAACTTATGAGCTTAAGCACCAGTTGTTCAATTTTCATCAAAGGTCAGCACAACAAGTGCCGCAGAAGCAAAGGAAGCGAAAACGAAAATCGGATGAGGCAGCAGCAAATGACGAACAAGTGGACAACGTTAAAGATTATCTGCAGCTATTGCCCAAATCAACTGAGAACTGTGTGGAGAAAACACTGTCACGTCACTGGGAAGATGAGTACACGGTTCCTCAGCTGCACGGCAGCAACCTTAGCGGAAAATTTCAAAAGTTCCAGGCAACCAATCCCGATAGCATCTCTTTTATTATACCACAATCAGTTCGGTTTTACAATCACAATGTGGAACAGTTGACCGCATTGCTACCGCAGCTGTTGTCCAGCTATGATTTAATTGTAATTGATCCGCCCTGGCGCAACAAGTATATACGCCGGATAAAGCGCGCGAAGCAGGAACTGGGCTATGCCATGCTGGACAATGACAAGCTTGCACTATTGCCGGTCCGCCAACTCACGCATAAGCACACATTGGTGGCCATTTGGTGCACGAACTCAACATTGCATCAGCAAGCGCTGGAAACGCAGCTGCTGTCCAGTTGGCGGCTACGACTACTACACAAACTACGCTGGTACAAACTGAATACGGATCACCAACTAATAGGTGACGTGAATCAAGCTGATGCCACACAAAAGCAGCCCTACGAGGTGCTCTATTTGGCCTGCCATGCTGACAGTGATGCGACTTATGCCTCGGACATATGCCACACAGAGCTGCTCCTCAGCGTGCCCAGCATTGTACACTCCCATAAGCCGCCACTGCTGGAATGGCTGCGTCAACACTTGCAACTCTGCGACGAACAAGCAGAGCCCAATTGTCTAGAGCTCTTTGCACGATATTTACAGCCTAACTTCACATCTATTGGCCTGGAGGTGCTAAAACTGATGGACGAGCGCCTCTACGACAGTACACTCGAGAAATTATAACTATCTATATGTGTATTTAAATCCATAATTGCCTAGCCCTGCTTTTTGGTGGTGTCTTTAAAATTGTTACTTGCTTTAATAAATAACTAAAATTAAATTTATATTTGTTTGTTTACTTTTCCTGATAGCTCTCATGAATTTATTGACGGTCTTTCTGAGCTTTCTTTGGTGCAAATCAATCCTGTGTGCAATTCTATCAACAGGACACTTGACCTGTTATTCGTATTGGACTCTACCAATAGCATTGTATACAGGATTGATCCATTGGTTATTCCGGAAGACCCTTACCACCCAACTCTAAACGCACGCATTAATTTACCTTTGTGGCCTGTTGTTCTATCATCTCAGCCACTTGAGCGAGTACGGAGTTTTAGTAAAACTGATTTTAATAAGTTAAACAGTCTAATTTCATGTTCTGATTGGTCTCAACTATACACATGTTCTAACTTGGATAATGCCATTAAGCTTTTTTATAATACTCTTAACTCTTTTTTTGACATCTGTGTTCCACTTGCATCACCAATTAGTTGCAATAGACCTCCTTGGTTCTCTAGAGAATTATCACATTTAAAAAATGTGAAATCCAAGCAATTTAAAAAATATAAAAAATCTGGAAATCCTTATGATTTCTCTCGATATTTAATTACCTGCTCTAGCTTTCTAGTTCTTAACTCACAATGTTATAATAATTACTTGCAACGTTGTAAGCTTGAATTCTCTAAAGATCCGAAGCAATTCTACAAATTCGTAAACTCTAAACGCAAAGCCGCATCATTACCATCTTCTGTTGTCTTCAACGATATTCAAGCTAATACTGATCAATCCATAGCAGATTTGTTTGCTGACTTTTTCCAAACTACATATTCTACGAGTAGTCTCCGTGTTGGCCAGCCTTACCCGTATAGGTTAAGCTGTTCTAACTGTATTTACAGCCCTCTAATCACAGAAAGCTCGCTTCTTTGCGATCTTAAATTGATTAAGCCAGTGCACGCACCAGGTCCCGATGGGGTGCCTGCTTCTGTTCTTAAGTACTGTGCAGAATCTTTATGTAGACCATTACATAAGTTGTTAACTTTGTCCGTAGATTCCTCCTCTTTCCCAGCGCTATGGAAAGATTCTTATATTATCCCTCTTCATAAAAAGGGTATTAAGTCCGATGTTCAGAACTATAGAGGTATCTCCAAGTTGTCTGCTATTCCGAAGATGTTTGAGAAAATTATAACCTCTCATCTTCAACATTTATGTAGCTCTATTATCTCACCTACTCAACACGGGTTTATGAGATGTAGATCTACAACCACTAACCTACTTGAGTTCACTTCCCTAGTGATTAAAGGGTTCAAGAAAAAGATGCAAACTGATGTTATTTACACTGATTTTAGTAAAGCTTTTGATTCTGTAAACCACTCTCTACTCACTCATAAGCTTGATCTTCTTGGTTTTCCGTACAATCTTCTTCTTTGGATTTCAAATTATTTAAGTAACAGAACACAAAGAGTTATTTTTAAAAATTCATTTTCAAAGTCAGTTAAAGTTACTTCTGGAGTACCGCAAGGTAGTCATCTTGGTCCACTACTCTTCACGTTATTTATAAATGATCTTCCATCTATACTATCTCACTCCCATGCAATCATGTATGCGGATGATGTCAAGCTTTGTTTATCGTATAGCGATCCTTCTTCTATTAGTCTCTTACAAGCTGACTTAAATGCTTTCCATCTTTGGTGCCAAGATAATTTATTAAATCTCAATAGTTCGAAATGTAAAGTTATGACTTTTTATAGATCTTCCCGCGTTATTTCACGGTATTCACTTAATGGCATTTTATTGGAATGCTTGAACGATTCCGAAAGATCAGTTAATGACTTGGGTATAGTTCTAGATCATAGACTGAAATTTGATAAGCATATCGCGATAGCTGTCAATAAAGCAATGGGAGTTCTCGGGTTTATTAAGCGATGGTCCAAGGAATTTGATGATCCCTTTACTACTAAACTTCTTTACACGTCTCTTGTTCGTCCGATTCTTGAGTATGGATCATGTGTGTGGTCTCCTCAATATGAATCCCATCGTGCCAGGATAGAGTCGGTTCAAAAACAATTTTTAATTTTTGCTTTACGTGGCTTGAGTTGGAACTCAGAATTTCAGTTGCCTTCATATTCTAGTAGGCTTCTCTTACTCAATCTTCCCTCTCTTAATAACCGTAGAATTATGCTTGGAGTAATGTTCATCCACAAATTACTGCACGGTCACATAGACTCGGCTAATTTGTTGGATGAAATAACCTTTAACGTACCCTTTAGAGTAACTCGAACCTTTAATCCTTTACATCTTTCACGTTGTTCCACTAACTGGGAGCTTCACGAACATCTTCGTACTCTGTGTGCAGATTATAATAGTCTGTACCGTACGATTAGTTTCGAGTGTTCTCCGCTCACTATTAAAGCCTCTATATTATCTTGTTTAACTAGTCTAACAAACTAACTGTTTATTAATACTATTTTGGTCTGATTGGGTTTTTCTGGGTTTTCCCCAATCCTAGCAACAAATGTTGGGCCAATCATTTTCTTTCTCATTTTAAATTCCCCAGAGTTTTTAATTCTAACTTATATTGTAATTTAAATATATATATATATACTATTTTTAACTTTAATGTTATATTTTTAAATTAATTGTTATGTCGGCTGCTTTTAGCCTGACAATAAATAAATAAATAAACTTAAATAAACTTACGTTTTTTAAGTAGAACAGGACATATTTCAGCATATTTATGGTTTATTATCGTTTTTATTTGTGTACTGTTAATGAGAGCAAATGCAACAAAAATTTTGTATGTGAGGGTAGGCGAAATGTTAAACATTTGTGGTGTTGGGTGGTGTAGTGTGTTTGGTTTTGTTGTTTTGTGTGTTAAATTAAGTATTAAGATATTAAGCATTATTAATACACATGTATTTGATGTTGTTTGCCTATTCGTGGCCCTGAGCCATGGCCGCCGGGTTAGTAGGTTCGTTGCCTCCACGTTTCTTCGAGCCGGATACAATGTCATCGATGCGTAGAAGCAGAATGGCTGTCTCCACTGCAGTTTTGTAAGTTTGCAGCTTAACAGCAAGCGGCTCCCAGATGTTCTTCACATTCATGTCTACAATTTCACCAGATTCACCATCAATACCCCAGGCACAGACACCGGGACCAGTGTGGGAAGCGTGCTTGGCGCGCAGGGCCGTTAAAGCGCGAATGGTATTGGCACCACAATTCTGGGCCAATGTGCGTGGAATGATCTCCAATGCATGTGCTACAGCAGTGTAGGGTCCTTTGACCTGTTTACGCGTCAACAACTGAGAGGCAGCCATTTCGACGGCACCGCCGCCAGCGACAAGGCGTGGTTCAAGCACCAGATTACGAGCCACATGCAGAGCATCTTGAAGATTACGCTCCGTTTCATTGAGTATGTCCTTGCTGGCACCGCGCAGCAGTATGGTGCAGGCCTTAGGGTCTTTGCACTGTGTGACAAACGTGAAATATTCATCGCCAATTTTCTTGATCTCGAAAAGACCGGCACCAGTGCCCACATCCTTCTCGGTAAGTTCCTCAGTGCGATTCACGATTGTTGCACCACAGGCACGCGCAATACGCAAGTTGTCTGTCTTGCGGAGTCGTCGTATAGCTGTGATGCCCGCCTTGAGCAGATAATGCTGTGCCAGATCAGAGACACCCTTCTCGGTGAACACCAAATCCGGTTTAACGGCAATTATGTCGGCGCAAACTCGTTGCACAAACTCTTCTTCAATTTGCAGCATACGCGTGAAGTCCTGCTCGCCAATAATCTCAACATTTGTCTGACTTTCACCCTTCTTGTACTCCAGGGAGCAGTCCAACAGCACAATGCGAGGATTCTCAATATAGCGACGCATTTTAGCATGTGTTACATCTTTGTTGATCATGACGCCCTTCAGCACGCATGAATCTTCAATAGCTCCGCCGGGGATCTTCTCAACCTTAGCATAACTACATGGATACAAAGTTATTAGGATGCACGCTGGCAGGTTATCGCAATCACTTACCGCTTGATATCAACTTCCAAACGTCCATTCTCATTCAGGGTAACTGTCTCAACAGCATCCAATGCTATTTTTACAGCCATGTCCGACCACTTGCCAATGAATTTGGTGCCAACACAAGCCTTGACCACATCAGCCATCTTGGCCTTATCCTTGACATCCAGCTGAACACTCAGATCGGACTGCAAATAATTGACAATGTCCTCGAGGGCCTCACGATAGGCACGGATGATCACGGTCGGATGGATTTGCTGTTGCAGGAATGGCTCGGCTGCGGCAAGCATTTCTCCAGCCAGAACAATAACAGAGGTTGTGCCATCGCCCACCTCTTCGTCCTGTGTGCGAGCAATTTCAATCATGCTCTTGGCCGCTGGATGCTGCACCGTAATTTCACGCAGGATCGCATTGCCATCGTTGGTCATCACAATGCCGCCCATGGGATCCATTAACATTTTTAACATGGCCTGGGGGCCCAAGCATGTGCGTATCACATCGGCAATAGCCTGAAAGAGTCGTCAAATTCTCTAATTTTAAACAGATGGTCAAAGATGCACAACAAACGCAGACATGTGAGTCACAAACGTTACACACACACACACACATACGCAAATTCACACACACACTCATACCTTTCCGGCTTGAATATTCTCCAACTGCACTTTGCGGCCCGATTCTCTTTTTGTGTTTTGACCTAAGTGCAAGAATTAACTAATAAATTGTTCAAGATGTATTAAGAACGTTGTACTTACTCAACACGAGGATTGGTTGCTGTCCACCAAACATGATTATAGCGGTTTTTAATTAATTTTTATGTGAAAATAAAAGAACTCGTGCCTCGCGTTTGGCTATTGCCGCTGTTCGATAGAGAATGATTGACGTTTGTTTTTGAGGTTAGAAACGATGACGCACGGTTCGAGAAGGTTCGATAACATAAATTAAAATGATCTATTATTTCAAGATAGATGAGCTAATTATAATAGAAAAAAAAAACTTATCAAATTGTAGATTAATTCAAAAGACAGTTTCTTAATATCAAATTATTTTAAATAGCTTTGATAACTCAAAATCAGACAGATGCTATCGAAATGTAATCGGTAACATTGCACGGGCTGGCATCGCCGTCACAACAGCTGTTGCGCTTTTTTGTTTATAAACGTTTTCGTACGGCGTTTTATTTGTATCAACGCTGCTCTATGGATGCCAAGAAGATATCCTTTGGCTTTAGCAAAGTTGCTAAAAAGCCTAACATCTTACCCCCCAAAGTATCAAAGGATGAAAACAAAGTTGAGCTCATAAAATGCCTTGAAGGCAAGGAAATCAAACTTGTCGCGTAAGTTTACTTCGCTTGTATATGCACATGTGTAAATAAATTAATAAATAAATGAAATTTTTTGCAACTAGAGAGAAGCAAGAGGAAGCACCGCTGGTCATACAGATGGCAAGTAATCAGAAGACCTCAACGGCGCTGGCCAGTCTAATGAAGCGACGCGCTGTATTGCTTGGCGAGGATGACCCAGAGCCCGAGGAGACAACAGCCGAGCCGCAATCTATAGCTGAAGTCACATCCAATAGCGACACCATAAACTTGGAGCTAAGAGCCGCACGCGAACTTCTTGCCGCAGCACAGGCCAACGGGGATGAAATTGTTGAAGGGGAAAAACTTATATTGCCTGCACTGAAAGCCGATGAGCTGCCACTAGACGGTGCCAAGGAATCAAGCATAGACGATTATGACTCAATTCCCATACAACAATTTGGTTTAGCAATGTTGCGCGGAATGGGCTGGGTGGATCCGCCACCCGTGTCAAAGAAAAAGGGCGCTGCTCTAGTGGACGACGCGCCATTTATGCGTCCCAAAGGCATGGGACTGGGCGCCGACAAGGCACTCAAGGCAAAGACACTTCTAGTGCAGCCGGAGAAAAATGAAGTGTTGGAGATTAAGAAACAGGCTTTTGTGCGGATCTTGGGTGGCAAGCAAAAAGATCAATATGGACAAATTGAAGGCTTTGACGATCATGCCGGCCGTGTGATTGTCAAAATGGCCATTGGGGGCGCCAAGGAGGCGTTCAATGAGTTCCTTTGCCAACCCGTATCGCGCAAGGAGTATTCCCAATATGGCAAATGCATAAGTAAGTGCCAATAGATCCTATTATAATTTGAAAAACTTAACTTATAGTTTCTTACAGATACGGCTAAGTACGAGGAGTTTAAAAGGCAAGAAAATGAACATGGCCAAATAATTGTTAAACGAGAGAAGTCAACGGAGCGAAACAGTACAAAGACAGAACGTAGGGAAAGTCAACGTGAGGATGAACGTAAATCAAACCGAACAAAAGATGAAGACCGCAAATCATATAAGAAGGAGCAGCGCAGCATTAACCCTGAGGAACGGCGACCTGAGAGCAGGGGCCATAAAGAGGAACCCACTCGTTATTGGAAGGAGGAGCGTAAACCGTACAAGACAGAAGATCGTCGAAGAGATGATGTTGGTCGTGAGAATAGCAGCAGTAGTCGTTACCAAGATCGTGGTCATGATTCGCGCAGCAACAGTTGTACTTCTAAATCAAGTAGCCGGCGACGACAAAAAAGCACATCTGACGAAGCCGATGATACGGGTGAATCAACAGAAAGTGATGCCGACTCAGCTTACGAACGCAAGGATAAGAAAAAATCGAAGAGCACCAGCAGCAACAGCAACAAATCTAAAAAAAGGTCAAAGAAATCAAAGAGTAAATCTCATCGCCATCGTCGGTCGAGCGGATCCGACGATAGTGACTGTAGTATGGATGAAAGCTCGCGTCGTCATCATCCAAGCAAACATAAAAAGAAAACCAAAAAGAGCAAACATGCGCGTTCTCGCACACGCTCCAGATCTCGCGAAGGGCGTGCCAGGTAGAGCCAAGAGAAATGAGAACGCATCAATTGTTGACTCACTTGAAAACTTTATTTAAATATGTATGTATTATCAGTAGACGCCTAAGCTTGTATACTTATGCAGGATTATCATTAAATTTCAACTAACTCACAAATTAATCACAAAAATGTCTTTTCTTCGAGATTCTTAGGGCCCCATACACAATACAAACTTAAAGTTAGAAATGTGGTGACATATAGGAATCCAAAATATCTTATGTTTAGGTCATGGTTTTACATAGTTAGGTGAATGATAATACTTTTAATATGCGCATAGTATACTTAGCTTTTATGATATACTATATGTAATGTAATGTAATGTTTGATAATGGCAAGTAAATGACTTAGTTATGTGAATTTTTGGTCAAATGTGGTGTCTGTGTGCGTGTGTACGAGCGTGTGTATTGTATGTGGATGCATACCATGTTTTATTTAATAATCCATAATAAAATCAAATAAATAATTATAATTAAATTACTGCAGCTTCTTTTTGCCATACTGAATTTTGTCATTGACTATTTTAGATGCCTTTTGGATAATGGACTTGAATACGTCCTTTTCATTTAATCCCGGCCACATGGCCACCAACACAGTGGCACAGTACATTAGCAATAAATTGTTTATTATGGCACCAATCCAGGCAAGAGCCAGCAGTCCCAGGCTTATGACAATGACAACCTAAAAAAATTATTTAAAAATTAAGTAATGCAAATATTACAATAAATAAGGATTATCTTCTTGACTGCCACGCCTTCTTCAATGCGTTGCACATTTCAAGAGAAAATTATAATATCTAGCTTACAATAATGAGAACACTCACCAATGTTGGTTTGCGCTCCTTGAACAGATAGTCATACCAGTCGGCGATACCAGACTTAATGCCGTACAATTGTCCACAGACTTCCTCAAACTTGGCCTCCTGTTCGCCATCCCATTTGCCACCGCTGCAGACCAAGCGCGATAGCACTGGAATAACAAAGTCCATGAAAAATGCCAGCAATGCCAGCAAGGAGAATAGCGTGATGAATGACAAATCCATATACCAGAGCAACAGATACAAGATACTGATTGCTCCAAACACAACACCGGCATAGTATTGTTTCTCCCAAGTTAGAACGCCATAGGCACCCACAATGGCATTGCGAAATGGTTCCAGGTCATGCTTCAACTTAATTTGGGCACGCTTCTGTAATTCAATGTTTGTGTTCTTTTCATGATGGCGGCATTTGTTGCGAGAATGTGAATAATAAAATGCAATTGCAATTGGATATTGGGGTCCTTGCTTACCTGGTCAACCTGCGAAGTTGTCATCTTTATTAGTCAGCCTTTTTCAAATACTCTTTTGATTAGGTATATCGTTTACGAAGTAAAACGCTACGTTTTTAACGTTATTATTATTTTAGGAGAAAAATCAATTGCCGGATTGAGCTTCCAGAAAGGATGTAAAAAGCATCGATAGGAACTTTTGCTGACGAAAGCTATCGTTTTGACGTATCGATACGGCTGAGCCGATTATACTCGATACTAGTAGTGAGCGATATTTTAATATAATGCAGTGACTGAATTTAAATATAAATATGTGATATGTATTAAATTTAAACAAAATAATAAAATATTATCAAAGCTCTTACAAATTGTACTAGTATGTTCAAATTAAGTTACAAATATCTAATATCATAGATTTTTAAAAGGCATGATATTTTAAGCTGCGTAAAATTCTACCGTGACTTGCTACTTTTGTATGAGTGACAAGTAAATTCAAAATATTTATTGTCCATACTTACTCGATACTTTTGAAAATGACTTGAACAAATTA
Organism: Drosophila limbata; assembly: GCA_963924055.1. Taxonomy (NCBI): domain Eukaryota; kingdom Metazoa; phylum Arthropoda; class Insecta; order Diptera; family Drosophilidae; genus Drosophila; species Drosophila limbata. The sequence continues at coordinate 13,077,570 of OZ001352.1, read as the reverse complement.
AGCCAAACACAGAAACGTTTTGTTGCTTTTAATAGAAATTTTGTTTGTTCAGATCAAAATGAGCTGCCCAGGCTTTGGTGAAGTAAATATACCCTCGTCCCGTGCCTTTTGGGATGATTGTGAAGAGGATGAGTTTGATAGCATTGAGCCGGCAGTGAAGTGAGTTTGCAGTTTTCTTGTTTACATCGTGATTTGGCTAAAAGAATATATTAACAGGTTGCACCTAAAATTTAATGATGGCGAAGATAAAGCACCCATTGGCAGTGAGCTTTTTGTGCTTATCGAGGGTCCGCATGCAACAGAGTTTTGCCGCGGCTCGTTGCTCCAAGATGCAAAACGTATTTGTGAAATCCCAGCAAAAGCTTCGTCTTTACATTTGAATGCCTCTAGTGGACACTTGATGGCGGCACTGGAAGAGGATCTTACCAACAGTGGTGAAATAACAGAGTTGCTCATACCGTACGCACAGCTGGCTAAGAAGGTCTTGACCATCACACTAAAGCCAAAGGTCGACTACAAAAGCGAGGAGATCAACAGATACTCCGACGATATAGCCATTGTGCACAGCGTGGGAGGCACTGGGGACGATAAGTCAGTGAGCGAGTTAGAGGCGCCCAATTTCATAGCCGGAGTGGCTGCTGGCAGTAAGTTTTATTTTGGCGTTCACCAGATGACACCTGGAATATCTTCTTGTTCTCTTCCACAGTTGCGAGTTGGCGCAGTCAAATGGAATTGCCTGTGAGCTCGTATGTTATTTATGTGGATAGGTTGCCATTGGACGCAGTTGCTGCTAAACCAGTGATCAAACTGTTGCAGAAAATGGGCGTGCAGTGCAGCGAACGATATGTGCCGCCATCCAAGGACAGCTCTTACTTGTATATTTAAGAAAACAACAAAAAAAAGGTGGCTGTTAATATTTTAATAAAATGGTGAAGTTCAAAATATTCGTACAATAATCAATCCTGAATATATTTCACTTATTTTAATACATCAAATATACTCAAATTAAGCTCCCTTCTGCGCTGTTCCATGTGCGCCTTGGCAATGGCTATGAACTGTGGCCGCGAGAGTAATGAATATGCGGGCACTAGCAGCGACGAGACCAGCATGTGCAGCTCCTTATGCCCGCTGCTGAACAGATCTAGACCCAACTCTAAGGCAGTACCAAAATCACATTCATCCACTGCAATATTGGCTGCATTTGCTACCGGCTGTAACTTCTCGAGGACAGCCTGCTTGGCATTATCGCTGCCATCATTGAGATCCTTGCGTTCAAATAGCGCCAGAATTTTTTTAAGCTCCGCATCGCTTACAGTCAACGGTCGGTAGCCCTGCTGGGATTTGCGCTCGTAGGGCACAACGATGCCAGCGCGATGAAATGACTTGGCCATTACACGTTTGTTGCGCTCCTTCGTTAAATCATCAAGCTGCGCTAATCCCAACGAATTATCACTGATGTACTGCTTGACAGCTTTTTTGGTAGCAGCCACTTGGGCCGCTGTGAATGGGGTGCCATGAAAATCGTGTTCCAAATAGTAAAGGAACGCATCAAATATGTTGCCAGCGACAAATTGAAATTCACAGTTTTGTGTGGAATCATTGCGTGCCAGCAGCAGACGCTCCTTATCCTGCGGCACATCCCGCCAGTAGCCATAGTGAACGCCACTTCCTTTACGCACAAAAATGGTTTGAAACTCTGGCGGATCGTAATAGAAGCGCCAGTGTCGCAAATAATCTCCGGGCTCACCCATCTTTGCCTTATGGAATTTACCAGCCAGGAACTCAAAGGGGCCAACCAACTGCAGTTGAAACAAAGTTTCAATGTGCTGAAGTGCAGCGACTTTGGTAGTGTCCTTCTTGAGTGTGTTTATAAACTTCCAGAATTCATAGAAATCTGATGGCATTTCAACCAAAAATTTGTGCCTGATGAACTCATTGGTTTCACAGAGATTATCATACTCTTGCTGCACAGACAAACGAATACGCTTTTCCAGTATTTCCATGTAATTCTTGCCAGCCATATTGCTCATTGCCTCCTTGTGGAGCTCCGCCGTTTCCGATTCATAGTTGCCTACGTCCTTTTCTACATCCATCGTATCCGCAGTTTTTTTGCTACTGCAGGTTTTTGCACTCTCTCCTGTCTCTTCTTCCTTGTCGGTCGGCTTACGTTTTGGCGCCATTTTTGGCGAATCCGTTTCCTTGCTAGGGTGATTGTATTTCTCTAGATGGGCCTCATTACGCTGATAGCATTTGTCCCAGTATTTACAGTCTTCCTTTGGCATACTTTAAGATGCACACAATAAAACCTAATTATCTTACTGTCGGCAAAAAATTCACACTAAATACAACAAAAAGGAGAGCTTTTTCTTCTTGTCAGCTGGCGAAAACAGTAAGAAAATATCAAGCAGGGATGATTAATTTGCAAGATGTATCGATAATATTATCGTCTACTTCGATAACACTTTGGTCACGCTTTTACAAGGTTCCGAATTTAAGCCCGCGCGAAATCGAAATTTGTTTTAGTTCATTAGGTTATTTTAAAAGGGCGCAGCAGTCTGAATCTATTTAAAAAAGTTGTTATTGCATGATTCCCTCAGTAAATGTTTTAATGATGTGTTTGGTTTTAATTGTTGTAGTTCATTCAATGAATCCAAATTTTTGCAAAAGAATCAGATTGATGTTGGTTAGTTAGTATTACAATAAATCTATGTATATGGGCAGGTGTTTTAAATAGAAAACACAATAACTAAAATGCTACTATTCCTCGACAGCACACATAACTGAGTAGACGCACTCCTCCTTGTTGATCAAGTGACAGGTTTTGTTGACCAACGACATAAGCTGATTCACATCGGTTGCCCAGTTGTTCAATATATCGGATGCACTCTTCTTTGTAGTAAAATAGATAATGCCAGCAGGTCGATCGATCTTGACACGTATTGTGTCGGTATTAGCCAATTTGGATAGATATTCCTCACAACGATTTGTGGGCAAATTTAGGAGCTCACTCATGCGCGCCAAATGCAATCGTGAATAATACATCGCTATTATACGAATATTCTATAGAAATTATTAAATGTTAAAATATACTTTGAATTGAATTCCAATATTTTAAGCTTACATGCTCTATCAGGCGATCTTTCAGCTCAGTTATGCATTTCTTTCCATGCTTGGTACTATCCTTGAACATTTCATTCTCGGCCAATACCATGCCAAAGTCTGCATTAAATGTATCAAAATTGATTAGCTCTTTCGACATAAATAGACGCAGTATTTCCCTAAATAAAAAAAACGAAACATTAGATAACCTCAAAGATAAATAATCATTTTAGGCATATTACTTATAGACGGGAACATCCTCCAGTTTTTTGTTCTTTGATAAATGCGCCATCATATCGCTCTGCTCGTTGTCATAGGGAGCTAATACACAGTACAGTACAGCGCAGACCAGCTTGTCTGTCAGCTCTTTTTTCTGCGCATCTGTCAGTTCAGTTTCGAGCTCAATGGCAGCGGCGGGTTCCGACTTCTTATCATCCTCGTCCTTTACCTTCTTGTCTTCACTCTTTTTCTTTTCATCAGATGACGACTCCATGGGTTCCGGGGCTTTTTTACGAGGTGGCTCGGCAATTGCCTGATAGTGACGAGATGTATTTAGGAACGATGTTTCTCGATTTAGCTGTATCATTAAGTTGTAGAACTTTAGCTTGAGATCATGCTGAGCTGGATCATCGAAAAACTTTATGCTGATTTTTTTGGCAATGATCTGAGTAGACACATAGTCCTCCTTCGATAGACATAGGCGCATTTGCTCCAAAATGAGTTCAACCTTCTCTCGCTTATCCATGGAACCATAGGTCTCAACCTGTAGTTCTTCCATGACGGCTGCAGCGCCAGCAACATCGCCATCGGCTTCTTTAATGTCCGCTAAGATTTTTGTTAGACGGGCGCGTTCAATTTCTACATAGATTTTGCCCTCGGTAACTGAACGCAGCGTATCAATCAGCTTCAGCTTGGACTCCTTGTCGGGTGTCTTGTCCACATATGTGCAGCATTCCTGTATCATCTTGACCACCGCTTGTTTTAGCTGCGAGCGGCGACGCACCAGCAACGATACGTACTCGTTCAATGCATTCCAATTGCCTGCCTCAAGACATATCTGGCAGATAGCCACAAGCACACGGGAGCAGGAGACCATGTCTGCGCCCAGACGGGTTTGTTTCTCCAACTGCAGCATCATTTCGATGGACTCGTGAAAGGCGTCGGGGTTCTTTTTAGCGAGTTCCTTAGCCAGTGGGATTTTCTCATTGCAGGCGGGCTCGTAATCCACCTCCATTTTTGTAATACGACCGCCATCGAATAAATAAGTATCCATGATGAGCTGCAAACAAACAAATGTGCAGTTATTAAAGGATTTTTATTGATGTTGTTGTTGTTGTTGCTGTTTGTGAGTGCTATGACAAGGCAACTTTTGCGTGTACCGCTACTTACATTTTATTACGTCAAACTTGAACGAATTCTGTTTTATGATATTTTAATAAGTAAATAAAACTTTTTGCCGCACTTTCCAGCGGTTGCTGTTTTAAATAAATACTTTTAATTCGGGCTAAAGCAAATAAATGCGGTGAATTTCAATAAAAACTCTGCAGAAATTTGCTTACAAATGATGTTAAGTTGGCTGCGCGTAGTTTCAGTGTTGAGTAGTATTTTAAATTTGAAATAGGCATCGAAAATAAATAGTCGATAGTTCTTAGCATAGAGGTGAAATCACAAAATATATATGTGAAATTTTTAAAATAGTTACTAAATACAGAGCCAAAATATTTATATTAAACAAAATGCGAAAAAGTAAGGTAAATTGTGCAGCCCTAGTGTTGCTTTTTGCAACACTGTACAGCACTGTCGCTTTTTGCAACACTGTGCAGCACTGTCGCAAAAAGCAACACTAAACAGCACTGTCGCAAAAAGCAACACTATACAGCACTAACGCTTTGCCTTTGTTAAGCCGCGTTAAGTTTCGCAAAACCACAATTAATAGCCAATTGTTATATGAAAAGCGTTTGTAAACAGCTTTAGTTACAATAGACAGCGTCGTACCACTCATAATTAACTCCTTGCACAGTGTCGCAAGCGTTTGTTGTTTCGACGCTACAACTACAAAAGCATTTTACGCGCCAATTTAAGAGGCAGCCGAAAGACACAAAGCTACAAAATGGCACAAATCCAGGAATATCAAGACCTCGTATTGGATGCAGTCGAAACGGTCGAATTCAAGCTGAGTAAGACACACACTCACATTAATTTCGTCTATGGTGATAATTGCCATGTGCTGACTTGCTTGCAGTACGCGACAAGACGGACATCAACAATGACTCCTTGATATTTCACCCTGCTATGGCCCATCAGATATTTGGTGAGTCGGAAACGATTTTTGGTTATCAGGGATTACATGTTCGCGTGCTATACACGGCCGGACCGTTGCACATCTATCTGGGTATTGAGTACGAGAAGCGTGTAAACGAAATCTCTGGCGGCGAAATCAAAGCCGACGATGTTGTCGCTACCATTGCTCAAAGTCTGCCAGACGGCTGCTATTTTATCAATCTCGACGAGTTTCTAAAGACGCTGGACAAAGCTGACAAGTTCCAGCCATTTGGCGAAAAACTCAGCGAGTACACACAACGCGGAGATGATGGCAGCGAACGACAGTTTGAAATCTATCAGTGCGACTACAAGATGTCCTCGTTTTTGAAGTTCTTTGCACGCCTGCAAACGTTCATATTGTGGTTTGTCGATGCTGCCTCTTACATAGACACCGATGATGCCCAGTGGTGTTACTTTATTTGGTAAATTACGTTTAGTGTTCGATTTGTATCCCTGTTGAACTCTAGTGTATTGCAGCTACGAGAAGTATAAAAACAAGGATGGACAATTCCAGTATGCCACTGCTGGCTACACTACCGTTTATGAATATTATGCGTATCCTCAAAACAAAAGGCCGCGCATTAGCCAAATGCTCATTCTACCACCATTCCAGAAGCTAGGCTTGGCCACACAGTTGGTGGAAACGATTTACAAGTTCTATCAGTCGCAAAGTAATGTCGTGGATATTACCGTCGAGGATCCCTCGGAGGACTTTCAGCGTTTGCGCAACTTTGTAGACTCTAAACTGTGCATGGAACTGAAGTGCTTTACACGCGACGAAATCATTAAAGGCTTCAACAAGGAAATGGTGCGGGAGGCACGTGAAGCTTTGAAGTTGAATCCGCGTCAAGTGCGCAAGGTATACGAACTACTGCGCCTGTACTACACCAATGTGAACAATGAAAAGGAGTATAGAGCTTACCGGCTAGAAGTTAAAAAACGACTGAATGCGGTCTACTACAAGCAGCTAAAGGATCTTCAAAAAATGGAACGCTACAAAATTGATACGGAAATGATGCGCGCACGTTTGCCCAACATGAAACAGCGCATTGAACAGCTGCAGGAGGAGTATGAGCTTATCGAGCAGGACTACAAAAATACAATTGATAAGCTGCGGGCTTAAGCATGCATCCAAAACATCCATAAATCCATAAAAAACAAATGCCTTTGGGTGTTGATTAATTTATTTCGTTTTTCCGTTCTTCATATGTTGATTACAAAATACAATTTGTTGCTATAAGCCTACAGTAGGATTTTGTCGAATAAATATGTATTAAAAAAGTACCTAATGTGTGGATCAAAATTTTCAGGCGTGTGGAAACTTGAGCAATTAAACGCATAGAGAAAACATATTTGCAGTAAAAGTATAGCTAAAATATATTGTTTTTACACTAATTAAAAAAGGAGGTTCGCGTATTGGAAGTACATAATGTATGGTTATAAATAGAGACGGGACATTATAAGTCTGATGGTGCTGCAGCGGCGGCAGCAGCACATAATCCATACAACTAGCATGAGCCGTACTCTTCCATCCATTTCTCGAAACGTGCAACATCGTCAGCGGATACGGACTTCTTAGTACGCTGTTGGGCATCGAGAAAGTCCTGCAGTGTTATGGGCTGGTCAACATCCTCGCGGCGAATTTGCTTAATCTGCTGCGGCGTACGGCCCGAGATGAGGCGACGCATGGCCATCATGGAGGCATCCCGGCAAACATTGCTTATGTCTGAACCGGAATAGCCCAGCATCTCATCACCAATGATGGTCGGATTAAGATCCGGCGACAAAGAGACATCCTTGAGGCAGAGCTTGAGCAACGCAGCGCGTGTTTCCTCTGTGGTGAACGTAAATGATTAGATAAGAATTTGATGAGATTTCATGCACTCAAAAAAATTAAGATTTCCCTATTTAAGCAGGGGATATTCAAGTACAAACGATCTAAGAGTTCCGAATTTGTAAAACTGATTATTAAATCTCATTTTAAGTTCGCCATTTGCAAACCCGAAAATCTAAAAATAAGTCTTTTCTGGGATGCTTAAGCTGGTTTTGGAATTAATTCAAGTCTGTAAAAGCTCGAAACATACCAGTTGGAAATTTAAGGCGCAATAATGACAAAAAAAAAGTCATGAACCAATCCCAAAAAGTACTGGCATCTAGTTAAAACATTCTCATAGTTAAGTTTATTTCAAACTTAAATTCTAAAAACAAATTTTTAGTAAAAACTCGTTTCTGGAGGTATTTTAACCAAACTCACAGATAATACTTTGGCAGGTTATTTTACACACCGAATTAGTTTACTTAAATATAGAAGTCATAGGAACGGTAACCCGGAATTTTAAATTTAAGATCGTTTCATACTAAATTCAAGAATAACAGTATTCAGAAATATTCAAATTTTAAAAATTTTTATATTTATTTTTTATTTATATTTATACTTATACTTAATTTTTCTGAGTGTACTTACCATTGGGAAGTGGAATGTAGATGCGTTTCTCGAAACGCCGTCGGAAGGCCTCGTCAATGTCCCAGGGATGATTGGTGGCTGCCAACACCATGATGACCTTGTCGTCCAGCAGACTGGCATTGAGACCGTCCATTTGGATGAGCAATTCCGCCTTGAAGCGACGGCTCGCCTCGTGCTCCGAGTCGCTGCCGCGGGAGGCGCATAGGGCGTCAATTTCATCAATGAAGATTGTGCTGGGCGCATAGAAACGCGCCATCTCGAACAGCAGGCGGACCAGTTTCTCGCTCTCGCCGCGGTATTTGGATGTCAGCGTGGAGGAGGACACATTGAAGAAGGTGGTGCCGCATTCGGTGGCCACGGCCTTGGCCAGCATGGTTTTGCCCGTGCCTGGTGGACCCACCATAAGCACGCCCCGCCACGGTCGACGGATTCCCTTAAAGAACTCTGGCATTATGATGGGCAGCACGACAGCTTCCTGCAGTATGGTCTTGGCCTCGTTAAGGCCAGCAACATCAGTCCATTTGATGCACGGATGACGCTGCAGTATGTCCTTCTCCAGGGTATCGACCAGATGCCCCTCATAGCCGAGGGGCGAGAAATGTTTTGTCTTTGTCTTGGGTGAACATCTCGGGGTATTTTGCGTGGTGGACTGCGTCGCCTGCGAGTTATCCTCCAGCGATGTGGTCGCATCCTGGTCATCCGAATTCGAGTTCTCATCCAGCGAGTTTTTCTTCGTCACAGCCTTGTGCTTAAGTGTCAGCTGTGTTGTGGTGCTCAGCTTGCGAGCCCTCAAGCGTTCCACGGAACGACTTTTCCGGACAGCGGCCGTCAGGGCAGATCCCCTGACGGGACGACCTCCCAGACGCAATCCGACGCCGGCGTTGCTGCTGGCAGCCATGCCCACATTGCCAGCACTGCCATGATTCTGGCTCTGGCTCAGACTGCTGCTGTTGCTGTTGCTGTTCAGATTGCTGTTGATCGATGGCAGCGTCGGCTGCAACTCCGGATCCCGGCGACGCAATGAGGACACCCAGCGTGTATCCTGGGAGGGAAACGGCGGCATTGCAGACTGACCAGGCAGGTTGGAACGGGGTTGTGGTGCCACCTCTGTTACGGAGACTGCGTTTAATTGTTGGGTGAGCGGGCAAATGAACATGTGATGGACCAACCTTGTGTGGGCAAACGCTGCTTGCTCCGCAATGGCAGCGCACTTCCAATACCCAGGCCATTGGGTGCATTTCCTCCCAGCTGATTAATTGGCCGATATGATGCAGCGGCAGGGGGATGACCATGTCCATGTGGGTGTGGATGAGCACTCTCTGCCGGCGGCTTCTTGACGGCATTGCTCCGGGATGGCCTGCTGCTGGCGGTGATTTTGGTGAAGGCAAACGGTGACAGCGAGTCCAAGATCAAAGAGTCCATCATGCGCGCCATATGCGAAAGGCTTGTGGGCGGCGTTGACGAGCTGCAAAAAAGGGGACACATGGCATTGCATCTGATTAAAATGTATATGGCCAATGGCCATTGGCATTCACATTCAACTTGGAACATGTCTGCCAAAGGTCATTTGCTTCGCTTGTCAACAACAACAGCAATACTCGAACAGTTACTCTAACAATTCATGTCCCTTGCTTGAGTGGAGTGTTGTCGTTTTAGTGGATTTACCGACAGATTTAGCGGTTTTTTTCCTTGTTAGTGGACAGAAAAAAAATCTACTGGCTTGTGTATTTTTTATGGGCTTTTGTGTATGCATAAATTATAGATTAATTTTATATTGTTCATAAATGACATATTTATCAACATATTTTATTATATTCAAAAAATAAATGCAAAAATTATAGATTAATTTTATTTTTCCACAAAAAAAAACTATTTAATCAACATTTTTTAGTATACGTATTTAAAAAATAAAAATTGGGCTGCAGGAAATAAGGCCCCAATGAAATAAGGCCCCAAATGGGAAAATGAAATAAGGCCCCAAATTTGGGGTGTTATTTCATTATGAAATAACACCCCAATTTCAAATATGAAATAAGGCCCCACTGCTATGAAATAAAACCCCAAAAAAAAATGAAATAATGCCCCAAATTTAGGGTGTTGTTTCATATGAAATAACACCCCAATTTGAAAAATGAAATAACACCCCATTTTTTAATGTTTTTTTTAAATTTTATAATTCCATTTTTTTTTTTTTTGTATTTTTTTATTAAACAAAGCCATGCATGAAACTATCCACATGTTTTCTGCAATAAGGGCAGCTGTAACGCTCGAAGTTTTTTGCAATTGCATCTGCTTGTACATAGCTTTGAATTACATTCTGTACAAGTTTTTAAATGTTTGCGCTAAGATTAAGAGATAATGAAAATTTTATACAAAAGAATAGACAGATTTTTTATAAGAGATAATGAAAATTTTATACAAAAAATCGCGCGATTTTTTGTATAAAATTTTCGCCTGCGGCGCTAAGATTCACACAATTTTTTTTTTAAATAATATAATGTAATTACCTGGTCAAAATATTGAATATAGATCGCTAGGACCTGGTTAAAGTTCCGTCCATTAAATACCTTCGATTCGGCGGTGGAATATTTTCCTTTATTTCGCTTATTATTTTTAAAGACGAAAATATACAAAAAGGCTGTTTTTGGTCTTCAAAAATCCAAGCCGTGTAAAATGGCAGTGAATTTGCTTTATGCATTGTAAGCAAAAACGAAGTCTACACAGATTCCAAATTAAAAGCCACTATTACTTGAAGAGGATGGTCAGGCGAATTTACAAATGTTTTGCTGACGATATATAAAATGAAATAAGGCCCCACAAATAGAATTTGGGGTCTTATTTCATTTCTTCTTTTGGGGTATTATTTCATATGAAATAAGGCCCCAATGAAATAAGGCCCCAAAAAAGGAAATAACACCCCAAGTTTGATTACAAATCGTTGTTGTTGCTTCCTATACATTTTTTTGGGGCCTTATTTCATTTTATTTTTGGGGCCTTATTTCATTGGGGCCTTATTTCGCAGAGCCTAAAAATTGTTTAATTTTTTGAATGGTCTAAAATTTTTTTATGTAGTAAAAACAAATTTACCAGGTATCTTGGTAACTTTCAAAGGTTGAGCAAGAAAAAAAAAAAACTACGATTATAACTATTTTAAATTTTCTCATATTGAAATCTACACATGGAATTTATATTTGTTTTATTAAGTTTAGTGGGGTTTTCGTTGTAAAATAGTAGTATAATAATATTTATTCGTTATTGCTAATAAAGTATTTTAATGTTATTTTCCCAATGGCAGCACTACTTGCGTGTCTCGATATTCTGTGCTTGCGTTTAGGGCTTCAAGTCTGTCCAAAGATTGTCTAATGTTGTCTAGCCATGTCGCACAACCTTTGAGTCTCACACACACTCACACATACATGTACAGATAATACTCAGGAATTTCTAGGAAGCCAAAGTTCGTGCGGCTCTAACAGAAAAACCTCCCGTCATATATATGCAAAATAGTTCCGAGTTCAATAAACTCGAGTGGGGGGAATACCGCCCAGGTTATTGACGTGCCGGCGACAATTGTTATTGTTGACACTTACATGCGTCATCGTCATTAACTTCAACTCATTTTCGTCTACACACAATAGTGCAATTGTAATTTTTTCTATTTTAGTTTTTTATTTTCAATTGCTGCTATGTAAAGATTCCATCACGCTTAAAAGTATGCTACAAATTTTGTTATTCCTTTTTTAGCCGCTGCCTAATTAAGTTGGCCACTGTCGGCCATATTTCTTCCGTTTTGCAGTAACAACCGGAAGTGTTCTTATTGCGCGCCCATAAATATTTGGGTTAATGTTTCTGATAGCTGAAGAGATTGCCGCTGATTAGCTGACCGAACTGGGGCAACTTCTGTGCTTATGGATTCATTAAATTTGGCTTATCCGCCTATTTGGCCTATATATTTATTGACTCGGACATTGTATCAATTGATTATTGTATTGGCTCGCTTTTTAACTCATTGGGAATATTAATAGAAACTTGAGTGATTGTCAAACAATGAGCACAAGGCTGTCATAGGAAAATTTCTGACCACTACTGTTGTTTAGATGGAACCGAAGGCTTTCCAACCCATTCTTTGAGTCATTCGCTTTAAATTCATGTCATTGAAAGAAAGAAAGGTGCTTATGTTAATTTTTTACAAGAGAAATTCAGCACAAGTGGATGTCAATTTATGCAAATTACCAATTGCAATTATGACAAGCAAAAAGTCAAGTTACCGGAAATGCAAAGGTGTGGCGGGAAAATACGATTTAAGCTAACAAGCTTGGAATATCGGTCAACTCAAAATTAATAGACTTGGGCAATTTGATAGGAGTGTGGGAAAGCACGCACCGCTTTAGGTTAAGGTTAGGTTTAAAATTGAATTTAAAATTACTAAGGTAAAGGAAAGAATTTTAGTAGGAACATTGTCAAATTAAAGCGGAAGAAAGCATCGGAAATATATTAAAAAATTTAAAAAAAAGGATAGAATGGCTTTGTGCAATGTTTGTGTATGGCTTAAAAAGAGATTTCGGACCTTTTAAATTTTTTAAGTATGTTCGTGATTTCAAGCTGCATAAACGAGTAAGTCTCAGAGACCTAATACGATACTATATATATCAAAGTTCCGATTTTATCATGATCGCTCAATAAACTTGGAAACTCTGTTCACTGTTATATATCCCTGTCATCTTCATACTTCGATCCCCCTATTTAATTTGATTTTTCTTATAATTACCACTGATGCAGATCCCAAAGCGAGTGATATGGTGTGTGTCTATATCCGGACATAAAGGGCACGGCCACTTCGTACTCCACTTGGACACTGGGCGGAGATTGCGGTCGTAGTGCCAGCGTGTTACGCTCCAGCGTCGGATTGGAGCAAGTCATCGAACGTTGACGCATAAATGGATGTACATGGGAATGCGCACTTCCATGGTCGTTGTTATTATTATGATTACTGTTTAGCAATTGGGCAACGTTGCCGCCAGCAGTTGGAGCAGGTGCAGCAACCGATTGGGCCATGCCAAACCAATTTTGTGCATTCGTATTAAACATTATTGCATGCCAGCAAAAACGACACTTTTAATTTATAAAACGCACCAAATTTTCTATGAAAATGCTAACTAAAGTTTGACGGAATTCTCTTAAACAATGCGACGCAACGCGAGGTGGCATCCACCAAACGACTCAAGGGTTGTCCGCCAACTGACCACAAAACTGGACGACGGACGACGCGTCCACAACAAAAAAAGGCAGCTCATTATTTACTTGGCGGGTAGTTTCAGTTATTTCTGAGAATGTGTGTGTGTGTGTGTGTGAGTGTCTGAGTGTGTGTGTGCATGCGAAATGAGGTTAAAGGAAGTATTGCTTTGTGGTTTTTTTGTTGTTCATTTATTGCCTCCACCTGAGTCTAGTGGTCAATGCACGCTAGCCCAAGTCGACTCCAAGCCACACAAAAGATGCCATCGATTTCTATGGTCAACCAAGGCACTTTATATATAAAAAACATGGGCATACAGTAAGCCGAGTAATTGCTTTGACAAAAAATTAAAAAGTAAACGTTTTTGAATTTTTTCAAATAATAGAAATCAAAGATACTTATAATAAAAAATAAAAAGGGAACAACTTAGAAAGATGTGTAGATTAAAATGTGTGAAATTTTTTTAAATTAGTCAAAACAATTACTTGACTAACTGTACATGTAAATACATACTATGTTGTTTAACGTGCTTAACTGATTTCTTAATAATTATGAGTTTGCTTTTGCCGGCATTAATGGTGCGCTTGCACGCGGTTCAGGCCGCAAATTAAAAATTTCAGAAAACTTAAGCATATAATAAACATTTTTAAGAAATTATGAATTTCAAATAAAGTAAATGCTACGAGTGTCTTGTCAACAAAATATTTGGCATAAGCAGTTATGAAAATGCTGCAAACGAAGGTCATTCTTATATAGTATTAGTACTTATAGACAAATCAGCTGCCTGAGATAAAAATCGATATCAATGGAGAGAAAAATTCACTTGATTTTATTTCGCTTGTTCTTGTGGTTGCCAGTCAAGGCACGTTGAAGTGGCCCGGCACGCCTTAAAAGGGGGCGGCATGTGGTGGATGTACGTACATATAAGGAAAAATAAGCCTTTTTACTTACCCTGCTGCATTCATCATAGGCAGATACGTGGATGTGGAATCCACAGTGCGTATGGTGGTATTTCCACGCAGCACAATCTTTTCGCGTGTGGTGCGTCTGTAGGTCTCTTCGCACCGCATTCTTTTAATGCTTAAAACTTTGTAAAGTGTCCAAAATAAGTAAACAAAAATTTACACTATTTGTAATTTTTGTTATTTTTAATTTTAACTTGTTTACTTTTTGCCAAAACGGTTGAGTGTTGAAAAATTTTGCGTCTGCTCTTCCCACAGGCAATGTCAAACTGAGCAGAGAGCGAACGAAAACGGATGCTGCTGCTGTGCCTGATGACAACAGTTATTGCTCTCTTTCTAATTTGATTCTCTCTGCTCTCTTCGCTCAGCAGACGAATTGCGCAACTTTAAAAGTGCTGTTGCTGTTTGGCTGCACAAATGGTCACTAACTGGCCGCAATGTTGATGGTCAGCTGCATGCAATGCTTGGCCGCAAGTCAGCTGTTGAAAATGATGAAAATTGGGGATGTTTTAGATATGCATTCTGTTGGGTATATTCACTCTTCCATTGTAATTTATTTTTTGTTGCATACTTTAAGTGAATATTAGTGCAAATTTTTAGAAATTTTTATAATTTCGTATTTTCTACTTATTAAGTTGATAAATACAAGTAATTGGCTAATACTGTACTTTTTCCATTGTTTAATTTAATAATAAACTAGTTGCGTTTTTAACCCACTCAGAAGAACAAATAAATATGTATCTTTATTTATCAATTTTTAAAAAAACTACTTATACATTTTTGATAGTAAATAACCATTTTACATTTTAGAAATTTACAAATTTCGCAAATTAGTTGTACAAATTGATGATCCAACTTCGAACTTTTCTTAAACACTTAAATTGCATTTTGAATAATAATTATCATAAATATTTAGGGCAGTTTATGAAATAAATTGGACACTAGCAGACACGAAACTGAATGCTGTGTAAATTATGTAGTTGAATAATAAAAACAAAAAACGCATTAAAAACCATTTAGAAATTTCTTTTAAAACTAGTAGTGTCAAATGTAGTCATCCGTAATATGTATCAATATAGACATATATATTTTTACAAGTATTTTAATAAGTATTATAAACCGTTTCTAACAAACACGAGGCACGTCGAAATGTAAGTAGAGCACAAAAAACACAAATTTGTTTATATTTTGTTTCCATTTACTTGGGAAATTTGGTGGCTTCAGTTGCTTTGTTGTCGACTCGACTTTATAAGGTTTGCACGTGTTTCGTATTTAGTCATAATGATAAATGTTTATAGGTTTTGCTGTTTCTCATAGATGTAATAACGTTTGAACGTTGTAACTTTAACAATAACTTTAACGTTGATAGTTTTTATTTTTTGTTTTTTTTTTCTGTCTGACTGTACTAAAAATGTGCGTTTATCTAACATTTGATTATTTATTCGTTTGCATTGTGCACTAGAGAATTATGTTTTAGAGTTTTTCGTTAGCTTTTCAAATTATTTACAACTAGCCCTACAACTTCTTGCACCGACGTCTTACTAATTTGGCGAGTATTTAGTACATTTCAGCGACTCAATTGATTTACTGAAATTTGCGCGTGGATGTGCGTGCCTTCCAGGCCTTGACTAGGTTGTAGGCAAAGTAGAGTGTAAATCCGTGTATCTGAAATCCAACAAAGCAGAAGGCATACCAGAATACGCCATAAGGAAATCCCTGAAACAGATGTAACGAAATGTTTAAATTATATTTGAATTAATCAATTAGCGGTTTACTTACATGCCACACAAAAATATCCGTCTCATCCAGCTCTACGGATTTGTCCATGGTCACAAATTCCCAAACGTCGGAAAAGTAATAGGCAAAACAGTAGAGTAGCGGGAGCATGGCCAATGTCAATATGGCAATCATATACTTTTGCATATCCCGCACCTTGTTGCCCCGAGCCGCCGACAGGCCCAGAAACGAGGTGAGCAGCGAGGCAGCCCATACGTATTCCCACCACAGAGGCGGCGGGACCTCCAACTCTTCAATTTCTAGTACAAATATATCCAAGCGATCCAATATGTCCGACGTCAGCTTGGCCAGCATGACAAAGAATAGCAGGGCATGAAAGAAAATGCAGTACTTCAGGCGTGATTTGTTCAACAAGCTGCGACAAAAGAAAAGGAAATTTATTTGTAATTTCATTTGTATTACTTTCGACTCGATAGTTTCCATTTGTTTCCTTTTTTGTTTAGTGAGCCTCGGCCTTTAGCTATCCAAAATATGTACACAAACAATGTTGTTGTTGTTGCCACTGTAAACAGGCACACATGCTGAGTGTGTCTAGCTGGCACTTTGCCCACCCACTCTGCTGGCGCTGCCTGACTGGCTGGCTGCTTGTCTGGCTCAATACACCAAATGCAGCAGGAGCTGTAACTTTACTGTCCGTTGTTGTGTGGTGACCTTTTCGTTTTTTGGCACTGCAGTTGCAGCTACTTGTAAGTAATTAGATAATTTTACGGGCGATTAGAAAGTATTATTAACCTAATTTGATATGTGTTTGCCACTTTCTGCCTGAACTCGAAGTCATTGCCATCGGTGCCCGCGACCATTGGACCGCCGCGAGTTGCCATTTTGGTGCGTCAATTTGATGCCGTTTTTATCACGTATTTTAACTATTTTAAATGAAATGTAACTGCCTCAATAATAGTGTTCTCGTAGCACAGAAACAGCTTTCAGCTGTGTAAGTAATGTGGAACTAGAGTTGTCAAATTGTTCAAAAGACCAACAAACGGTGTTGCAGCCCTGGTTCCTAGAAAACGGTGGCAGCCTTGGTTCCCAAAACACAGTGGCAGCCATATCAAGCCACAGAAAAAGACAATTTCCAGATTTTAGAGGTGGAGAAATATCGATGTCCCCTCCATCGATGTATTCGATGTTTAAAAAATAAGCATCGAAGAAAACATCGACAGTAAATGATCAATTCGAAATTTTTTAAATTTGGAGCCCAACCAAGGGGCTGCCACCTTGTTTTGCCAAAGTTGGGCCAAGGCTGCCACACAATTGCAATTTTTTGTGTGTTTTTTTGTAATTTTTTTTTTAAATTTTTAAATATTGAAAGTAATTCAATAATAATATTTAAAGCGCAATTCGAAAAACCAAAAATATTATAAATTTTTTTAAAATAATAAACTCTATTTTAAAATTAGTTTTGTCGCGTAACCCTTTGAGTGGGAACAAATTAAAGAATTAGTAAAAAATTAAAAAAAAAAATTTGAAAAATCGAAAAAAATATAACAAAACTCCTGTGTAAGTTTCAAAGTCCTAGCTTCAATATTTATTTGAAAAAAAAGAAATCTTTAAATTTAACTCTTTTTCTGAAAAGAGTTAAATTGGGTCAAATATGACTCCATTGCCAAGGCTGCCACCTTTTTCTTTTTTTTTTTACCAATGCAGTCAGCTGATTTATTAGAGGTGTGTGTGTGAGTCCCGATGCTTCGATGTTTGCAGAACACATACAATTTTTTGAACACATCTTTCTTTAGGGATTTGTTTAAACATATTTTCTCATAATATTTCGAAATTCGTTCCTTCCAATATTTAAGAGGGCCTAATGATCAGCATTGTTTACTTTTGTTGTAAATAAATACATTCGATTGTGGCCAACCAAACACCGATGGTTCCGATGTTTTGCAAGCATCGACGACATCGATGTTTCACTCGATGTTTCTCCCCACCTCTACAAGATTTAGGAATATTTTAAAATGCATCCTATTTTTGAATATTTATTAATATTATTGATTTTTTGTTCGATTTTTTGACGCATTTGAAATAATTTTTTATTTAAATAGAATCAATATTATCAACTTCAGTTTCCGAAGGGTCACAAGTACCTTACATTCATTAAAATTATCTCCTTTTTTTTATTTACATTAAATTTTTGTTTGGTTTCAATAATTTATATTTTATTGTTAAATAAACTGAAGACAAATGTAAATTTAAATTGCTTGCGTGATCGATAAATCTTTGATGACACAAAGTTTCCAGTGTTGTCAAAGTGCAACCCATTTATCGATGGCTTTAATATAGTGTGGCGGCTAGGCGTTATTAAAGTGCTGGAAGATTCGACAGTGCTGTGAATCGCTGTCAGATTTAAAAATAAACTGCTGAGATTTAGATTACAAATAAGCACTTATATTCCGCCATTTATCTGTGACATTAGCATAATTGACTTCTTAATATATGCAAATTTGTTCAATAATGGACCTTAATTTAGTCATAGGGTGTGTAAAGACCTTGAACTAAAGCTCACTGGCGGGGCCACTGCGTCACTAGTACCTGTTGCTTGTTTTTCCCATCAATCCATAAATCAAGAGCCAGAAAAACAATAAAGAGTGCAACAAGCGCATATTTAAAAATAAAATCGGACATTTGAAGCTCTTACTCTTTGCTTTCTCTTTTCCTTAGATTCTCTGCTTGCTTTATGCTCGTTGGGCTACAAAAGTCGAATGTGCCTTAATGTGTCATCAGTTTAACGGCGGAATTCTTTCCCACAACGTCTTGGTGCTAGTCGCATGCGATCGGTTGCGAAGCTTTTTACTCGAATTAACTATACGCGCACCCTTTTAATGCCAGTTATTGATAACTATACTTTAACTGTATATGCAGAGATAGGCAGCTGAATTGACAACGCTCGCTTAACGGTATTTGTTGTGTTATTTTTATGTGAACTACGCTGTTAGTGATATTTGTTTAAGATTTTAAAAATTAATGTATGCACCCGCTTTATTATATGTATGTACATGTATTTTTGGGACCGATCTTGGTTGCCTTTAAAGGCTGACCTTCTTGGCTGACAGCCGATTCTGTTGATATTGTGCCCAAAATTTAAAATATTTTTAACCATTTCGGTTAATGTTTCGTGCACCTGCGTCGATTTCCGCCTGTCATCATTCAGTTTTTGGCGCGTGCTTTTTCATTGTACTATTTTTATTCTTTTGGCATGAAATAAACGTTGTTATTAAGTCATCGATCATAAGCTTACAAAATAGTAAATATTATTCTCTACTATATTTGTCTCTTTGCAGCTGCTCTTGTGACGGTTAAAACCAACAGAATCAAACGAAACCCAAGTATATTTAATTTCCTAGACCAAACCATGTCTGCCCTTGCCGCTGCTGAGAAACGTGCCTCCTTCGCGCGCCGGGCCGAAAGTTTGGTGGAGCGGGTGAGAGTTTTGAATACCATATATGAGGTAAACGGTATCAAGTGACCAGAGTATGCGTGAGATATAACAATTAGTTTGTTTATCTTAGTTGTTGTTGTTGTTTTGTTGTTTGCATGGGTGTTTGCGTCCAATTGAATTTTATTTGCAATTATTACAAATTGTTTGCCTCATTAGCCAAGTTCTAAATTAATGCCAAAGCAGTCGGTTCGAGTATCAGCAAATTTGTAATTTAAATAAACAATAGAATGAGCAGGAACTAAAAAGTCATAACACATGCATAAATACATATATATAGCATATATATATTTATATTTATTTGATTAGACGCAATGGGTGTGGGTGCAAGGCATTAAGAATTTAGACACTCAGACGTGCTTATTTGACTTGGCTCATTGCCCTGTCTTTCTGTCTTTGGTGTGCTTTTTTAATTAATCTAATCTATATGATATGCTGACAAATACATACAGATATATAGAGTCTACAGCATATGCTTATTTATTTATTACAAAATATTTAGTGATGCAAGTTTGTGTTTTCAGTAAAAGTGATCTATTAATTCAATCAATTTTTGACTTTATAAGTATTAAATTTTATTCTTTATTCTGCGCTTAACGGTTATAAAAACATTTCACATGCTAATTGAATTCGAAATTTGTGCATAAATTTTTCCCAAAAAAATTATTCACATTTATATAGCAGACGAGCGTTCACACTTGATCTAATATCTTAATTATAATTGGGTTAGCGATCTCATATAAGCAGGTTATTACCTTTAATACTAATGAATGTATTTATATTGCTAGACCGAATTTACTTAGTATATACACATATTTCCTTTTTGTCAGATCAAGTGCGAAACTCAGTATGTTGTTTCCTTGTTCAATATAAAAATGTTAATTTATGTAATTTACAGTCAAGCTAAAAATAGTTACCTAAAATTTAAAATTAAAGTTCTACTTCAATATGCTTTGTAATTGCTCGAACGTTTCTTTTTATCAGGCTGCGACTCAGACGTACTTTGCAATGACATCAATTGAGTCAAGAGTGGGTAGCAAATAGTTACATGGAAGTATATATATATGTATATACAACATATACAGTCAGAGCATTAATTAAGCGGGTGAAGCAATAACCAACAAACTTACTCACAAATTATATACAGATGCACATACATACATATGTTGTTTGCCAATGACCGCCCATTTAATTTACTTTGTGTAACAGAAATTTTAATTGAACACCAAATTGCGGTGAGCGAGGGCAGTTCTTACGCTATATGTAAGAAATCAAACTAACTCAAAGCCCAAAAAATAAAATAAAAACGAGAGAGATAATTGAGTATCAAATATAAATCCATTTGAATTTACATTGGGTTTGGTTGCCTGCCTTCAACATTGTGAATGTCTTTATTTGTCTTATCAAAAATAGCAGAGCAAATAAAGGAATTTAAGCGGTAAGAGGAAGAGAGAGGCTAAGAGCAAGCGAAGAGTACAAAGCGAAGACAACGAGCAAAATAAATGAACGATAAAATGCTAATAAAGTGCAACATAAATAAATGCGTGCGTAAACATCGCGTGAATACATTGTGTAAATGAATTTCACAGCGGATAGAGAAAGAAATAGATAGAGAGCAAGAGACAGAGAGAGAGAGGGCTCAGCTGGTTTGTAGCTTGATTGTCAGCTACTGAAGAAGACGTACGTCATTTGCCGCACTTGAATTCTCTTGCTCCTCTTGCTGTTATCCTCGTAGTCTTGGCACGTGTGCTTGTGTTGAAGTTTGGGCTTAAAGTCTTCATTGTTTTTGTGTGTGTGCGCCTGTTTTTTGTGGGTTTGTTTGCCTATAAGTAATTCACTTTTAAAAGCCAAGCACTTGAATTTGTCTGGAGCTCACAATTTAAAAAGCATTAGATTGCTGTCGAGTATTTTTAAATTGGCCAAATATCTGTTGAGAATACGTAACCAGAGATACTACAAGTCTTCACTTAAAACATTATTAACTTAAATTCCACTTCATTTCTGTTCGTTTCCAATTACAATTATACAAACTTAAAATACTCCTGAATTTATGTGGAGGGTACACAAATCCGTAATCATTTTATATGCTCAAAACATTTTATATGTTGTCATATAATATTTGTTCAGCTTTGTTTACATTTTACACACATATTTTTATTTGAATTTAACCTGCTGTTTTTACTGCTGGCGTTGAGCTCAAAAATAATTTAAATCGTCAATGGGTGTGCGAGAAAGCGGATTAAAGAGCTTATTGCGTATACGCCACGTTGTTCGCATTTCTTTCATTCGCTTTTTATCAAGAGTGATACAGATAAATGGGCAAGTGTAATGTTTTAATTTCGATTTAATTAAACAAAAGGCAAAAATGGTTAAGGAAAGGAGCACAAGAGTGGCTTCGGGACTATTATGTGAGACAAGCGAAGAAATTAAACAAAAAGTGAATGTACAGCCACAACAAAAACAACAATGGCAGCCACTGTGCACACACATATCAAACAACACACAGTAAGTAAGAACAACAACATAGTCGCTACAATTACATAGGCAGGTGCGCAGAACAAACAACAACATCGATTTATGTGCACAGGCAAATGGTTGAAAAACAAAATACAAAAGACGCATTACTTAAGCCTTAGGCAGCAGGCGTAACAGGGGGGTAACAGGTGGTAGGCATAAGGTTGTAGGCGTGACAATAAGTCAACAGACAATGGCAAAAAGTTGCCTAAAGCTGTGTATTGCATACCTTAAGACGCCCAAGTGGCAAAACAATTGAAAACCCTGTAAGCCACTTGCCATTGGCAATGTTAAGAAGTTTAACCAGCCGAGTTGTTGGAGGCGGAGGCGTGGCAATGTCTGCGTCTCTAAATTGCTATTGAAATGTGTATAACAGCAGATAATAGAAAAGCGCCAAGTTAAACAGTAAACAAAACGAAAAAAAAAAGATAAACAGCGCAAATCTGCTAAAAGAAACTGTGATTCAGTGGGATGTTTATTGACTCGAATTCAATAGAAAAATCCAATATATACTAGCATTGAGAATGTGAGAGAGAAGCGGCAATATAGTCATTTAACATTCAAGTCCTGCAGAAGTGAGTTTAAATGAATTAGGTTCGTTAGACTCTTTCTTGCTAAGCTATAAATCAATATAACGTAAATCAACTAATTTGAATGTCCGCGTACTTTTAAAGTTTGCCGCAAAAGTTTTCTTCAACTCCAGCCTTAGCTGTACGAATATTACTGCGTCAAGATTAAATTTTTTTGTGCTGTGTCAGTGAGAAAAAAAAATAATAACCTCATCAGACTTATGGCCATGCTCATTGACAACCGTGGTACTTGTAGTGGAACGTGAGCAGCATTCATATCAAAATATGCATTAGTACTTGTATTCATTTTCGTTTGAGTTATAAACATCATCATTATTTCAACAAAATTTTGTCAGCTGCAAGCGCATTGTGTATTTTAAGTACAATAAAAACTTGTTCTCGGCTTTTTAAATTTATATAAATATTTTTAAACAAGTTAAAAATATGCACATATAGTACATATGAAAAATGTATATTTTGTAAAAACAATTACTTAACCAACTGTATATACATATTTATTTAATATGCGCATACGTAGTTATTTGTAAGGGGGAAGTTTACTCTCGGATTCGACATCCATTGTTGCCACACACAGTTGCTGGATTGTTGTTGTGACTTCTGTGGCTGACATTTGCTGGCTTGACCTACGCCACCTAAATTCTAAATGCGCATATCGGATAAATTTCAGTGCGAGCTGGGAGACTGCCTGGTTGGGTTGGCTGTGTGACAAATGAATGGCGATGGCATTCGCGCTTTTACCGCGCACAGCTAAATTAGCGCATCAAAACAAAACCAGCATTCGCTATGAAGAGTTGGCGAAACAATGAAAGCAAGAATGAGAACTAAAACAAAAGGAATTTTTCATATAAAATGCAGACCATCACACACACACAGTTGCAGCCAAATAGACAGTCGACGCATACAAGTACAATGCGTGGGTGTCAAAAAGCATTGCGCTCGTAAGTAGACAACGATTTTTTGTAATGTGCTTCCAGGAACGTTGCGTGGGCGCTAAGGCCGAAGCGTTGCCAGAAAGTTAAAATAATAAAATGCCAGTGTAGATCAAGACGCGAATCGTTCAATAAACTTTAATAATTTCTTAAAGCTTACAACACTTGCAACAAATATAATTACATATTTTAAATCATACCAGACTTTTTATCGTACATTTTCTTAGGTTTTAATTAAAATTTAAATTGTAATAAATTTTTTATGATGTAATTTTTTTATCTTGACAGTTGTAAATTTAGTTTACAGTTGTAATATAATTTTAATTATTTGTTAGTTTAAAATTTCCTATTTTAAATACAATTGAACTTCTATAACTCGAATTTTTCTTTAATTTGAGCTAAATGAGTGACAGTAAAATTAATAAACTTAAGAAAATAACTCTATAAGTCGAATATCTCCATTACTCGAACTTTTCCTTTGAATAATTGTGATTCGAGTTAGGGAAGTTCGACTGTACCTAATTTCGACTGTTTTTAGCTGGTGTTTAATAAATAAATTAATTACTTTTATAAAATTTAAAGTTTCGTCAACTTTATTCACTTAGCTTAAACTTTACTATCTGGCAACGCTTGCGGTCCCAACACCTGCCCAACTAACTGCCCTACGGCAACATAAATATAGACGCCCCCCACATAACAGAATTTAAAGCATCTTTTTGCGTCGCAACATCTCAGAGGACACTATACCCCAACCCCATTTACCCCTTACCGTAATACACACACACACACACACATACAACTACAATTACCATTACCATAACACTTTTTGGCATTTTGTTTTGCTAGCAGCTTCGTCGTTTTCGTTGTCATCGTTGCGTCGTTGGCAGTCGACGTACGAGTATTTCGTGCTTCGTGCTGCTTCCGGCAGCATCGTCGTCCAGGCAGCGTTGATAAGACCAGGCGGCAGCACCAACAACAGTCGTTGTCGTACAGTCGAACGTGGTTGTTGCCATCGCTGTGAACTGAAAACTGAAAAGTGAAAAGCTGCCTTCAGAAAGAAGCATCCGCATAGAAGCCAAGCGTGTTGTGTATACTGTTGCAAGTGCGTCTGAGCGCCTGATAGACGCAAATCAAGAAACGTTTGTGTGTTGAAAGTTGGACGTTTGCAAATTGTGTTGTGAATTTTGAGTTTGAGCCATGTCTAAACCGGTAACACCACAGCATCGAGCCGCTGGCGCCGCAGCTTCCGGTTCGGCTGAAAAGATTAGTGTAAGTTTGTTTATGGTTTGCAGACGTTTGCAATTTATTAACATTTTTTTTTTAATAGTTTTTACAAGCTTGCCGCATTACAATTAATGTTGCCTACTTTGCTGCGTCATTTCGTTGAAATGCGCAGTAGTTCTTGAGTCGCGACATGAGTTTAATTATGTTTGCGATTCCCATGCAATTTTTCAACTGCATCCGTTGCATATTTTAACCGCTACGTGACTTTGCGCCATGCTAACGACACATTTATGATGCTCACACCTTAAGCTGACTTTGCAAGTTACATACATATATATACACAATATATATACGAGCATCAACTGCATCGTCACAAAGAGGCAAAAGTCCGTTCAAGCAATGTGACCTTGTTCGCAGTCTGTGTTTGTGTGTGTTTCTGTGTGTATTTGTGTGTGATAGAATTTCTTATTCGCCGTCTTTTGGTGGCTTGCAGGTTGGTCTCAAAGGGCATATCATACTTTTTGGCGTGCGACTCATAAAAATTGCATAATTGTCGCTACATCTGTGTGTGTGTATGTGTAACTGTAACTGTAACTGTTATAGAGACATCTGTATGTGTGGCTTGACCATTACCGTTAACGGTCTCATTTTACGTGCCATTTGCGTTCACATCTGGCAGGCCAAATAAATTGAGCTGCTCAAATGGCCAACGAGTGTTGCTAGCTGTTTATTAAGTTTGTTATTAACGGCCTTCCATAATTGTCAGCTGAAAGACATTACAGACTGGGCAATTAGGTAATGCAATAATTTACGGACTTTTATTTATTTCTCAACCTTTTCACGGACTTGCGTTTCTTGGAATATAAATTCAACAGGAAATCTATAAATCTCAGCAAAATCAAATTGCCTCTCACTTGAATTATTCTATTGTGCAGATTAACTTGTGTTTAACTGGATCAGCAGCCATAAGGTATGCAGTGTTCTTGAAGTTTAGCCCAGCGAAAATAATGCATGCCTTGTGGCACATTTCATTCCATTCATTTCGCATTCCATTTCAATTTCAAATGTGCTGACAACCACAACATATTTTCGTTGGCATCAAAAAATAATAAAATTTACCCTGCAGATATTTTCTGCTTGTTCCAATTCAGCAACATTTCTCTTCGGTTTTTTATATTCATCTTGACTTTGACTCTATTGTTCTGAGTGAACAGTAAAGAATGCAAATTTAATTAAAAGAAGAATTCCTTTTGACCCTGAAGTACTTTTTTTTCTGAATCGAGTTAAGAAAAGCATAATTGGAAATATGATAATCTTTTCAATGCAGTTTGAATACTTATATACGAATCAGCAAGTATTTTCTTAAAAATCAATGAGAAATTTTTTAAATTAAATTTCAGCTACAGTAATATTTCAATGCTTTTAATAATATGATTAAAAGGTATATAGGTTTGCTAGTGTAATTTGCAGTAGGAAGTATATATCAGGATATGAATTTATTATTGGGCCATTGGCTACAGGGTATAGATATAGTCGACCAATTAAAGTTAAAAAATGGTATATATCTTTTCATTGGATGTGCACAACGCCGCAGGTTGCCATCATGGACCACGCACACACATATAACTACACACGCATACATACCAACACATATGTATGTAATCAAATGTCTTCCATTTACATGAATCTCATTATTGCTGCATAAGAGAGAAAAATATATGTATTCTGCCAATTTTTCGTGTAATTTGTTGACTTACACGAAAAACCAAAAACGTAACAGAGATCAGAGTTTTTCTCTTTTCACTCCCCTATCCCCTTCCCATACATTTAATGTACCCTTATATGGATTTCGGTTGCCTTTTGGATTGTCTAGGGCATCGGTTGGGCAAGTTTATGACCTTGTGCATTGAATAAACTTTCATTTAAGCAAATTGGACGCGATGTGTAAAATGTGCCACGCCTCCAACTCAGTGTAAGTGTGAGTGCGTTTGTTATGTGAGTCCTTTGTCTTTCTTTATACGAGTACTGAGTGAACTTCAAGCATTCTCTTATGTTTATTTATTTATCAACTCGATGTTGTTCGTCACTTAATCAACAATCTCTGCTGACTTTTTAATTGCATTTTTAATGAAGCTTTTTCAATTTTCATTTGCGGCAATTACGTTGCTTCCAATAAACATTGCACATACGCCGCGTGGCTTCGACAATTTCTGGATACAGCTGCTCCTTGGAAGCTGCCACATATTTCTACATGTTTCTGGCGACATTTGCGATATCGCTGAGTATTTTTTCTTTTGCGTTGGCATAACTTTGCCATTGACAAAGTGACGAAAGTTTTCAAGGCCACGTTGCGCATACGCCGCATAAAACAAGCAGCCTGTCAACTGCTCATGTCTCACAGTTCGGGTGTCAAAGACTGTTTAAAAAAACTTAAATGACCTTTAATTGAGGTGCTTTATAATAGGCCTTAGCTTGGTTTTGTCTATTAAAAACTCATTTAATGCGACCTCTAAAGTTTGACTCAATTTATTGGGCAAAAGAACTTTCAACATCACATCAGAAAACTTTGTACGTACAATTTTCAGACAATTTTTTGTAAGGCTTTTAATACGCAGTGGCAATTTTCCAATAAGCGTGCCGAAGCATATAAATTTATCACGTATACGACAGTTTGAATTTAGCAACCTTCAAATGAGAATGAAGCTTCTGATGCTGCGAGGATTTGCCATAACTTCTGATTGAGCTTAAGAGATAAACAGGATAACTAGATGCCGTAAAATAGATAATTATCAATTAGCGGCAACAGTAAATAAAACGTATGTCAACGTTAAGATAAAAGACTGCCATGGACATAAGAAAAGTTTATTAAGCCTGTTAATAGCTGTACTAAATGATTTTAGCATTTGATTATAATGCTTTGATTAAGTTAATCAGTGTTGGAGCAGGCACAAAAATCCATTGGATTATCTGAACCTATTGACAGGGTATTTTGGATTATATCAATTATTTGAGCTCTGAAATATTTGTTAATTTTTTTGATCATCTGTTTCCATTGAAATGCACGAACTCATTTTACATTTAAATGCACTCAATGTTGGCCAATGTTAGTTTAAATTTTGTGTTTTTATTCCGATTCATTGCGCTAATTATTGAAACTTTGATAGACATTTGTGGTGCCAATTAGCAGACGCTGCATATTAAATTCGTCATGTAATGGCCGCTAATTGAATATTAATTGATATTAATGTGCGGCCAATAGCTGTCAGTTAAGGTGGCTAGTTTTGAAAAATGTGGAAATTTTATATAAATAAGCATGCGTTTATCAAATTCGCATCAATAATATTGTACTTCTGATATTTGAGCCCCCAACCAATGTTTTGCTTAACAAAAAAACACAGCATGAAATGTCAATAATTAAATTTGCATTTCGCATGCCTCAGAGACGTACAGGAATTTACGCAATACTCTCTACCATATCAAAAGTGAACCATCAATTTGATGAGCAAACCGAGACATCCGGTTGGTTGGTTGGTGGGTTGGATGCTGTGGATTTGGCGGTTGACACATGAGAGCACTTAACCGAATATAAGTACCAATCGCAGCTGAGTGCCGTAAGGTTGTATGCTAATGGCTGAAACTGTTTCTAAAAATACCCTGTACTTTAGTAGAATACTTTAAAGCTTTATAATCGAGGTCATCAATCCTTTAAGTTGCGCTTTCTCAACATTACTTTAAGCTTATATGTGACTGATGGTATATTTTCACTGTGTAGAGTATCTCCTAGCCGAGCACACTCTGTTACAAAATTCTTTCTTGTCTACTTTTGCCGGATGTGGCAAGCGCAGTGGGATATTCACAATCCCCAAAGTATATGTGTGTGCACAAGCACGTATCTGAAGTTGCGACTCTCTCTGAGTGTGTGTGTGTGCGTATGTGTATTATGAACCGAAAATCCATTTACACTTGAATACATATTGGTCATCATGAAGTGGACAGAAGCTTAGGCGTAAAAAAACAAAGAGTGAAAGAAAAAGGGAGAGACAGAGACAGGGTCAAAGAGTAAGGGAAAATTGTTTGTTTAAATTATGAATGCAATAAATGTAACTAGCTGAAAGAGCGGCGATTGAGTTAGGAGTGTCCGGCAAAGAAGGCGCTGATTAGCTGCACAGCTACTAGATAAAGAAAAGTGGAAAACTGTGACCAGAATTGAGTAGCAAGCACTTTGTTAGATAAACTTTGCGTTCAAGTGTTGCGCTCCCAGTCAGCGACAATGCCTTCAAGAGCACTTGTCAGGATCTTGGCTTAGCTTTCAGCCAAGTTAAGTTGAAGCAAGTATTCGCAGAAAAATGGGCGACTGTTGCAAAAGTGTGCGGAACTTTCATTTTTCGATATTTGTGGTGTCAATTGCAAATTTGTTTGCACATCAACAAGAATTTTTTACTGCCAGTTTTCACGCCGAGCACAAGTCTCCCTGAGAAATTACTTTAGTGCTTTAAAGTTTTCTTGTCATGTCTGTAACACTAAAACACTATAGCATTCATTTTTGCCAAGGTGAACAACTACAACAGCATGCAAAATAACAATACAGAGAGCCATAAAATATAACGCAAGTGCAATTGCATTTTCATGTCCACAAAGTTTTCCTTTAGCTTTGGGGGTTTGTTTGTTGTTTTTCTCATTTCAATTTCTTGTCGGCTGTCGACATATAAAATAACACAACAGGCTTATAGCACAGCTAACAACAACAACAGTTGCTGCTGCTGTTCCAGCTGCATATTGAAATATTTATACATACATTCATACACACATTTGTGTGTACATAAGTATGTATATTTGTATCTTGTACGCTGCTCACTAAACGTTGGCTTTTGTTTCTGTAACTATGCCTGAATGCCTGGCAAACATGCATGAAACTGTATCACTTGACCATCATACTCTTACACTGTACGCCAATGCACTGGTAAAAAAAACCCATTGCAAAGAATATTTAAAAAACAGTCAGCAATATTTTTGATTTAACTTTACTTATTCGAGTGGAATTTATACAAATTAAGGGTGTTTTCTTGAATAAAATAATGTGGGTAAAAAGTTTTAAGGGTAGAGTGTATTTCAAAGTTTGCATGTTTTAGTTTCTCAAGCAACGGCCTCTAAAATAAAATCGCTTCTCTCGAATCGTTCACCAGAACAATATTGCCAGATCGGTAACATATTCCAGTGACGCTCCGCAAAGCATTTTGGCTGACACATTCATTTGTTTGGGATGAGTTCTCTATAGGTTATTTGCTTAGTGGTAAAACATTGAAAGAAAACATATATTGTATCCTTAACAAGTAAAAATAAATATGTCAAATTGCCCCAAAAGAGTCAACCTCTCCTAATAGACAAATGGTCATAAAATTTATATTATTTGACAACATTAAGAGATTTTGTGTTAGATATGAGTCAAGAACATGCAATGCTTTTTTTTGTCAGTGTAGTTGTGTATGTTTGAAGTCTTCATACATACAATGTACAGGCATTGCCCTTAAGCTAAAAAAGTTGCAGCTTTGCAATGCATGAGTGTGTGTGTGTGTATGTGTTTACGTATGTGTGTATGCGTTTGTGTATTTGTGTACGTGTCAACTCATTGACCTCATTGCCGTTACCCTCGCTCTGGCTGTTGCCAGTTAGTGCCGATGCTGCGACTCCTGACTGACGTGCTTTATATTTTCATTTTCCTGACATCGTTGACGTTGGCAGTTTCTCTGCCACCGCCTTCCCATTGCCTGTTTCCTGACTGACTGCGCTTACACTTTTACCGCTCATGTTGTGCCCCATTCACACATTCCATGATTCGCCGTGATTCTGTGCCATTACCATTACCCTGCCCACCTCAACAGCCGACAGCAAACGTTTTAATGTCGTAATCGGATAGCATCGACCTCAGTACTTGGAACTTCTGAGCTGACAGCATAGTATGGAAAGGTCTCTGATTCTGCTGGCACTTTTGATTAGACTTCCCATTTGCAAGGATGTGATATATGACATGTTGGGGGCATTATACAAATGATGTGGGGCACACTTGAAATTGATTTTTTTTTAATTCAAGGTAATTAAGAACACAGCACAAATGATTACACAGAAAACTCTTTAAAATTGTTCATTGGCAAAACTTTTTAAAATATTGTCTTTAAGTCTCTTTTAACAAATTTCTACCATCGAAAAGTTCTTAACTTTTTTAATCCTTAATAACAATAACAATTTAACAATTTTGAAGATGAATAAATGTTTTTATAATTTTTAGCTTAATTTAAGTTGAATTAAGATTTTAGCAGTCCAAAAAGGAAATTAATTTCAGATTTTCTGTGATAGTCATCTTACATATGTATTAAGTTTCAGTTGGCACATCTAATTGATTTCATTTTTTAATATACTTTGAATCAACATAAACGCAAATACTCAAGCACAAATTGCTTACTTGACAATTTTCAGACCTCAAAGCGTTCCCACACTCTTTGAATGAATTGCATGCACCAATTAGCAATCCCTTCTGCGTTTAATGAGGCGTAGATCAATTAGAACGATTTCTCATCGTCAAAAACATGCAAAATTCGTGTAATATCTCAATTGAGACAGAAGTAAAAACAGTTCAAAACATTGACCCACTGAGAAGTCAATTAGAATGAGCGCCCGCTGGCAACACAACAAATATTAACAAGCATTTGAAAATTGTTTGATACATGGTACAAATACATATAAATCAAACGATTGAGGAAAGTTGGATTCTTTTTTTAATTGATTGATGGCAATATTAAAACTGCAAAAGCAATAGGAAAAAAGCGCTCGAGGCAAAAAGCACAAATGAACAAATGCAATTTACAATTGAACAAAGAAAACCACAACAAAAAGTACGAGACACCTTATAGTAGAGATTGAATGGCAGCAAAAGTTTTATTCATTACGTATACGACATGTGCGGTTAAGGGTGCGTACCACCATCGACTCTGACGCTGTTTCTGTGTCTGTTGCTGTTGTTGTTACAGTCTGTGTGCGACAGCTCAACAACCGCAACATCAATCATCGAATGCGTCAACCTCAACGATAACAGCTGACGACGCGTCGTCCTTACTTTCTTTACAGCTCCTCAAAGGGCTCAACGTCAGCTGGATGAGCATTGTCAGGTCGTAAAGTGCAGTCAGTCAAGCGGCAGGTGCTTGCACGTCAGCGCTGTGCAATTTATTGCCAATTTCATTATTTACAAACGTTTTTTATGGCATTTGCTCCAATGCTGCTTAATTCGATCACTTTCGCGTTGACAGTTTACGTATATTTATTTACTCGCCAGCTATTGAAACATACATTTGCATAAGAATTAAATTTGGTGCGTTGCGTGCAGCAAACCAATATATGATATATGTTTGGATTTATAATTTCAACTCTGCTTAAACTTTTTACTTGGAAATCAGCATACAAATTATGGCTTCGTTTTCACTAGTTCTGCTGAGGCTTTAATTTATTAGAATTAGTACTCAAATTAATTTTTTTTTCTATTCTTAAGCGTCCAATTAATTTCAATTGATTTTTAATGAAAATGTGTGCAATTTCCATGTTGTTTACTCAGCAATAATTGCGCGTTGCGACTGCGACGCACTACAAACGTCACATTCAGGCCTATTCCCATTTCCATATCCATTGCCAATGCCATTAATATCACCATCATCATCACTCTATTGTCAACGCCATTATTTGCCTTGTTATGTTTGTTAGCACAGCACTTTGCTGCCCTACTGTGCCTCCTGCGAAAGGACGTGCGCCTTAAAGGCGTGGCATTGCCATAATGTACATTGCTTGTTAACGCAAAGCAACATTAAGGCTGTAACTGACTATAGTTTCATGTTATCTGTATTTTTTATGGGAAAACTAGCTAGCTCCACGGCCCGGAACAGTTATGCAAATTTACTGTAGAGGCCACAAGCCAACATCAACATGTTTTATATATGCTTTTAATTTGAAAGCGCAACTTTTATTGGCATTTGGCAAACAGATGACCTGCAGCTGCCTCTAACCACAGATACTGGGTCTGTCTCTGTCTCTTTTTCTGCTTCTTTTTTTCTTTTTTTCTATCGTTATTCCCTGCGCTAAACCAACACATACAAATGATATTTAAAGTTGGTGCTACATTTACATAATACTCATTTGTTTATCTACATATCTATTTATTTACTTGCTTACAAAATAAAAATAAACACTTTAGAATACATTAAGGAGCTTAGGTAAATTGTGGGCCAAAGATATTGACGAGAGCCCCTAGAGCCGAGAAGCGCTATACTGTCTGGTCTTTTGACACTTTTATAGTTTCCATCAATTTCAATAAGTGTTTCTCATCAGTGTGTGTGTGTGGGAGTGTGGGTGTCTGTGTGTGTAAAGGATACTCGGTCTGTGGACAATGGCTAAAGAATAAATAAAGGGAACTCGTTTACCTTAAGCTTCAAAAGGTTATAAATAGAAATTAGGTAACTATTAGTGCGGCTTCATTGTTTATTGTTTTAAGCACAAGCCCACTCTAAATTGCTTCAATAAATAATGTGAATGCTTTGAGCAAACTGAATATTTTATGTTAATTGAATACTTTGTTCAGCAATTGAATATAATTAATTATCATTTATACAGAGTACTTCCGTTTTTTAATGCAACGCAAATTGTATAGCCTACTTTTAAGGGCAAATTCTAATTTGAATTTCTATGTAATATGTACATGCAATTGACATTAAGCATTATCATTGAGCAGACATCATCCGGTTCCCCCCTCTGCCTGCATATTCAGATCCCCTCCTCACAAAATAAACACACAACAACACAAAAGCTTGTCGCTCTTTATATTTTTTTGGTCATTTCATGCCCAGTCATTTTTCACGCTTCAGTTTGCTTTAATGGGAACCTGAAAATGATTTTGCCTTTTAGCTTAATTTTTTTTTTTTTTGTTGAAATTTACATTTTGCCTGTAATGCGCTAACAGTGCATAATATAATCCAATTAGTATTTAATTCGAAATGTCAATGGCATTACAGAAATACAACATCAGCACGGAGAAATGCGGAGATCTGACAGTCATAGTCCAGGTAAAATGGAAAATATATTTAATAAAGTATTTAAGCAAATAAAAATCGATTACTTATTACTTTTTAAAGGGGGATCTGTCGCAGCAGGAGAAACGTGCTGTTTTCATTACAGTTCATGATCTGGGCTGTAATCGTATGTAGACAAAAAATACTATGGCGTTAAGTAATCCAACTTGAGCTAATTATCATATTGCACATACGCCGCATTGGCAGATAATTCGTTTCAGGAATTTGTGAGCAGTCCCTGCATGACGGAAATAAAGGAACGCTCTTGTTTTATCCATGTCGATGTGCCCGGCCATGCGGACAATGCCGATGCATTATCTGATACTTTTCCATTTCCATCGCTTCAGGCTTTGGGCGAAGATTTGGTCACCGTGTTGGACTATCTACATGTCAAATATGTGATTGGTCTCGGCGAGGGCGCTGGTGCCAATGTCTTGGCCCGTTTTGGCCTCGCCCATCCCAGTCGGGCACTCGGCCTGATTCTGATCAATGCCACAGGCAGTGCTGCAAGTGTTTTGCAATCCTTCAAGAGCAAGGTACGAAGATGAAACTCTATGTCTATTTAATTAGCGATATTACATTCGGATCACTTTGCAGTTCATTAGCTGGAAAAGTGATGAGGTGGCCCAATCGGCGGAAAGCTTTCTAATTTATCACAAATTTGGACATGTAAGTATTTGAATTTACCGTAAACACACTCCGATATTCAGTGTGTTCTGATCTGTATTCTGTGTGTTGTGGTTTGTGAATTAATCCGTGTTATTTTCTTTTTACTTTCCGATTTGTATATTTTTTTTCAATCTATTTTATGTTTAACTTTGGTGCATTTCGCTTGCACTAAAAGGTCATGGAGGTAAACGAGTTTCAAGTCTTATATTAAAGTCTCATCAGCTCTGTTTAGTCTTCTAATTAGAACAATGCTATTTTCCATAGTCTCAGGACAATTTCAACTTTATACAAATTTGCTCAACTTTCATTAGTTTTAGGTCCTTGTAAAGCATGTTTATTAAATCTTTTTTATTATTTTCCATGTTTTATTATCTTTCTTTTAGCCCACGGTACGTAGACCTCTCAATCAATCAATCGGCCAATATGAAAATGCAAAATTCTTTCAAAACTTTTGTAATTAATTTTGTTTAGCATGTTTTGTTAATTGCATTATTCTAATTTTTGTAGCAAGCAGTTTATGTTAAAATGTTGTAAAGTAAAACAAATATCTAATGCAAATTTTCTACTTGCTTACACTACACAACAAAAAACAATAACAATAATATTGAAACATATAGCAAATTGTTGGCGAGAATCCAGACAAGGACAAGATTGTGGCCGAATATCAAAAGCGTTTGCATCGTTCCTTGAACAGCAAGAATGTTGGCCTCTATGTAAAGGCGTTTATGAGGTAGGACGAAATAAAATATGCTAATAAAAGACGCCTTGTTAATGCTACTTTTTTGTAGTCGTAAGGATCTGACACTCAAAGGTTGCAAAGTTGATGTCATATTGATCACAGGCATGCTCAGCCCATATGCCTCAATGGTGGAGAAGTTGCACCGCGATGTGGAGAAAGAACGCGTGACCATCTTGAAGATTGAACGTGCTGGCGATGTTCTGGCCGATGCTGTAAGTTTATTTCACTCCGATTCACTGATTTCGGTTCAGTCTTAATCTGTCTAACCAATATTACAGCCCTCAAAGGTGGCTCAATCCATACTATTGTTTTGCAAGGGCCAAGGATTGCTCACCTCGATCGTCATGCCCGGCGTTGATCGTGGACGATCCTACTCCACTGCCAGCTCAAGTTCTTTCGAGCGTCGCTTATCGCGCGGCATTTCAATGGAGGATTACGACAAGCCCAACATCAGGCGCCTCAGCATTATGAACAGTGAGTCGCCCAAAAAGGAGTAATCAACAGCAAACAGTTACACAAAAAAGCCGGAGCAACAAACTTCAACGTTGAGTAGAGAAATTCGAGTTAAAAAAAATTAACGCATATTTACATAAAATTATTTAACTTGGTAACAATCGGTGTGTGAAACTAGAGGGCAAGCAATCATTCATGATGCAATCGTATTAATGTTTAGCCAAATAAATAACATGAATTTTAAGCCAAATTTAAATTACATACGTAGTCATTTTTTTTAATATGAAAAGAAACAACTTAACAACTTGTACGTGTTTACATTTAGAACATATGTATGTATTTTGTGATTCCCAACGATCCACCTGTGAAAGCCAAAGAAAAGCGATCATATCTCAAGTCAACTTCAAATTGTGTCATTAACTACTACTTATACTATATAAACTTATATGTATACATTGAATATGTACAAGCAATCATCTATGTAATACCTCCGATTAGTACACTGTACCTAAGTAACAAAAACTACAACAACACAATTGTGACTCCCATTTTTACTTTGTTGTCCACTGATTTGTCTACATTTATGTATTTGCAAACAGTTAAGAATTGCTATTTTAATACACAATTATTAAATAGGGTAAGTTCAAAGCACCAAAGGCATTAAGCTGCTTATTTAACGAATATATGATACTAAAAAAGGCACACAAACCAAATATTGTGTTTTATCAAATTAACGAAGCAATGAAAAATTACACAATGTTAATGTAGCTAAGCTTACAAAGCTGTTTTTAGCATAACGGTTACTATATGCTATGCTCTTAAAAATAATCCAAGCACTTAACAATAGATGTAGCAACCGTTTAATAATAAAGTTTAAATTCGAAAACAATCTATTGAAATGCATTTTACTACGTAAATCGGTAGTTAAATTTTAAATGTTTCACGGCATAAAAATATCGGATCTTGTTCTTTGTTTGTTACGTAATGTTGTTTGTTCCAAAGCTGCCACATATTGACAATATCGAATATCTTCTCTCTCGCTCTTCACTTCTTGACTCTCTCTCTCACAAAATATCGATAGAAAATTGGTCCCATGTAATTTCTCCAATGAAATTAATTATTTTAAAAAAATAAATAATTAAATACTTGTAAGTACAAATTCAAAAAATCAACAAAATTCAAAATGTTCTAAAATAATGAAGTTCATTTTAAAATTGGTTTGGTGCATGAGACTCTTCGCGTGGTGAAGTTTAGTAAAAGTTCGAGTGCAATTTTCAAAATTCAAGCTTCATACTTAAGCAAGTCCATAATTAACTCAGGGTTTTCTAGTTGAGTTAAATAAGATTTGAGTTATCCGTGGAACCTGAAGGTTGCCACTTTTTTTTTTTTCTTTTGGCTTAGCCAGGGCTGCCACATGATTTTTTTACCGGACGCGATGCCGCCATATTCAAATAGATGTAAATACGCAAAAAAAATTAAATTTCATGTCGCAGAACCTAATGATTTTGTGCAGTATGTTTTCTTACGTTTTCTTTGAATTTTTATTTTTAGCTTATTTTTACTGAGAATCTAGCTTATATGAGCTCTGAACACCTGGCAACACTGTAGCGAAGTTCCATTTCTTTAGCTTTTGCCCTATGTGGTCACACTGGCAACCAGTGCGACTCATTTTATAAAAATAATAGAAAATAAATACAACTTAAGTACAAAATGTTATAAAAATAATCAACTGAAATATATTCGCCTACAGTAAAGAGCACGTTCTCGGATAACTTTGAATTCAAACGCAATTGCATGGACGCGCCACCGCCAACAAAGCCACCGAGAGGCATTAAATATGGAAAGGATGAGGTACATTTAATTAAGATTTCATAGAAAATTCTTTAAAAATCTTAAATACAACTCGTACAACAAAGTTTTTAAATATTTGCAAAGTGTTCATTGCTTGTATTGAATCTTTGCTTAGCAATCAACGATGAGCTGATGACGCCATCGCCGCTGCTGCGGATTGATTCCGTAGTTGTTGTTGTTGTTGCACGCCCTCTTTGATATTTGATAATAAGAAGAAAGAAGCGAAATTCATGATTTTTGGGCGTGTTTTATTTTCAGTCGGCAGGTTGTGGCTTCCTCGTCAACGTCATCAAGTCGTTGGGGTTCAGCGAGACCACCGAAGAGCGACAGAAGGAGAAACAGAAAATCGAACAGGAATTCAAGCGTTCGGATTTGCGACTAAATGAGTTGGTCTCTCGACATGACCAGCAACTTACCCAAGTACTGCCACTTTTTAGTCAGGTGTCCACGGAGGTGACGGCCAGTCGCGAGCGTATTCACGCTGTCAAGGAGAATCTGGGTGCTTGTAAGCGGCTCCTCCAATGCCGCCGTGATGAGCTCAAGAAGATGTGGACGGACGCTGTGCAGCACAAGTACGTGCTAGAGATGCTGGAGCAAATGTAAGTTGGTCATTCTTCAATTCACTATGTAAGTAATTCAAATATATGCACTGTCTTGCAGCCAGGAGTTGCGCAAAGTGCCTCAACGTGTGGTCAGCTACACTGCGAAGCGACAGTATTTGCACGCCAGCAAAGCTTTGACGGATGCCCTGGCTACACTTAATGGACCGCTGTTGGGTGTCGATGGATTGGCTGATCTGCGTACCGACTTGCAAGCGCGTCGGCAACAGCTTTATCAGCGTCTGCACGAGGAGCTTGTTACTCAGGTTTACAAGAACTCGGCCAATGAGGCGTTTCAGCGAAGCAATTCAAGTCGCCTCAATTCGAGTTTCACTCGCGGCATCGCAGCCCGCCGCTCGACGGATCGCATTGAGGCCAATGCTCGGGTGCGCAAGGCTTTGAGTGAAATGGCACAGGGTTTTGACTTGGAAAAGGCAGAGATGGTCGAGGATGCTGATCTGGTCGATCCGGAGCTCAGCATGAGCTACTTCATTGCCATTATTGTGGAATGCTTTGGCATGCTGCACAAGGTGCCCGATTCACTGGAAACGCTTCGTGTAAACATTCAAACGGAGCTGCTAAATGTGGTGCGTCACACCACTCATCAGCTGGCGACTGGTGGATTGCTTCAAGCTGGAACTGGCGAAACAAATCCGCTGCTAACACTGTTGGAGATCATATTCAAGCAGTTCAAGGCTATCGCCAAGACCCACACTCTGCTGCTTAAGAACTATCTGGCTGTGGGTCAAAAGTATGCCGTGGTCGGACCGCAGCCTTATGATCTTACAGACTTTTGGGCCCAGGCGCAGTCAGTGGTATGTGAAAGTAACAAAATATTCAATTAATTTCCATTAACTTGTTGTATGTCTGTCCACAGCTGCAACTGCTACTGACAGACTATTTGGATATTCAAAATGCTTCAGCGGATGAGGGCGCACAAACGGGCTTTGCGGAGCCGACCAACAATATCAATTCATATTTCCTAAGACGCAAAGTTCCAAGGTATGTAATCGATGGGTACTTCTGTGGACATTTATAACTCCTTGCTTATAATTAACAGCACCAAGAAGGCCATGTTTAAGTTTGACAAGTCCTCGCACATAGCCAATAACGCCAGCAGCAACAACAACACGCATGATACCTTTAAGGAGCATCGGCGAAATGCGTCGGACGCCTCTGTCGATGACAACTTGGGTGGTAATCTGCTTGGCAGCGGCAAGGGCTCCGTGACTGGTCTGCTTCCGCATGAAAGGAAGCAGCGCGAAAAGCTATTGATATGCACGCCTGATCAGAATGTGATCACCAAAGTGTATTTGCCTTTAATGGGGTACATACAGGAAATTGAGAACTTTATGAAGTGCAAGCCGGGGTAAGTTCACAAAACATAGAGTTATTTTATAATATCTCAACTCGCTTATCTATCTTTCAGTCAACCCTGCAGCCTGCATGACTTTGTGGATAACTATATTAAGGACACATTCCTTTCCAAGGGTCACAATCGCAACTTGCAGTTGACCATTGAGTCGCTGTCAAAGAATCAAGATGCATGGCGTACAATCATAACGCCCGAGGAAATGAAGTCACTAAATTTGAGCCGACTACTATTGCAGTCCACTGTCATGGTAGAGCGTCGTCTGGTGGAAACCAAGACTTTAATAGAAGATTTGCCCTGCTACTCGGAGGAGCTGCTCAAAATGGTCTGTGCGCTGTTAAAAGCCTATCGCGAGATCTGTCAAGCGGCATACAGAGGCATTGTGCAGCCGGACTCGGAAGATAAGCGTATTTATAGCGTGGCCTGGTTAAAGGACGAGGATATCAGTCGATTTTTAAAGTAAGCAGTTAGATTTGGTTGACACTTGCCAATTTACTAAGGTTTTTTTTCTGCTGTTTTGCGGTAGGTCGTTGCCCAACTGGACGGATCTGAAGACATCGAGACAGCGAGCACGACACACGCGCAAGTTGCATCGCGGCAGCTTTGAGCCGTCCGAGGAGGAGAGCCCGTTGCAAGTGCAGCAGCGAAATATTCGTGAGGCCGAAATGCTAACGAGCAATTTGGGAGAAGGCGGCATAACCCAACAAGAGATATTGGCTGACATAAGCGTCCTCAAGGAGTTGGCAATATTACAGGAGAGCATGGAATGGTTCTCGGTTCGCGTCTCCGAGTTTGCCAACGAGTTACGACGTCCTTTGGTGAACGGCTTAAACTCGGCGACGGCTGAATGCGCGGCGAATGTGGCCATCAAGGATGGCACAATTAAAGTAATGACTAATTTGGCATTGGAATTCGATGAGTTGGCAAATACGTGCCTGCTGGTACTGCATCTGGAAGTGCGTGTGCAATGCTTTCACTATTTGAGATCCAAGTCGAGCATTAAAACCAACAGCTATGTCGGCTCCAAGGATGATATACTGGAGCCAGATCGCCAGGTGTCGGTGCTAACCAAGCGTCTGTCGGAAATGGATGAGGCATTCAGTTCAACGCTTCATCCGCGCAAGACGAGGGTAACTACTATTTAGACTTTCATGTTATTATCTTTTCTAACTTTTGGGCTTATAGTACATCTTTGAGGGATTGGCACATCTGGCCTCACGCATACTTATCCAGGCGTCCAACTATTTGGAGCACATTGATCAGATCACCGTGCAGCGCATGTGCCGAAATTCCATTGCCTTGCAGCAAACGCTCAGCAACATAACAGCATCCAGAGAGATTGCCTTGGATCAGGCGAAACATTTCTACGAGCTGCTCTGCATGGAACCGGATGTAAGTGTTTGTCGAGATTTACTGATGGTGACTTTAATAATTGATTTGTTTTAGGAAATACTCAATTCTCTGCTGGAGCGGGGCACAGAGTTCTCTGAGATGCAATTGCTAAATGCATTACAATTATCCTGCAAGGCGAGCGGAATTACCGATGCCAATTTATTGGCTTCCTATCAGCAAAAACTTTCCGATATACTGGGCACTAAGCCCTCAAAGGGTGTTGTTGTATAATATTTTTACAAGCAAGTGGAATACCAATTTTAAATTAATTGCGCCTTGTATGCCCACTCACACATACATACATACAAACATACATACATCAAAAATAGTTTTTAACGTTTAAGTGCAAAGTATGCTAGTGTTAAGCCCAAATTGATTATAAATGTTTTGAACATGTTGGCATGCACTTGGTGTTGCGATATAGTCCTTTATAAACATATATTCTAAAGTTCATGAACAATATTGTAATATGGCTTATACACAATAAATTAATAAAGAAACAAACAATTAAACAATTAAATTTTAATTTTTTATTTTTAATAAAACCACTTAAGTTACAAATTAGTTAAGATAACTAGATTCGTGTAATTATAATAATAAAAAATAAAAGCAGTGAGTAACAACAGGGCAGACAGATCAAGATGAATTTATAAGAAGGTGATGTATTCGTTTGACGTGCTTTCTTTTCCGGGGCGCAAATGTCATTACGAAAGCAAACATCGTAGTAAGCGGTTGTATTAAATTCTCTGA
The DNA here is from genome assembly GCA_963924055.1 of Drosophila limbata. NCBI lineage: Eukaryota > Metazoa > Arthropoda > Insecta > Diptera > Drosophilidae > Drosophila > Drosophila limbata. The sequence continues at coordinate 13,036,080 of OZ001352.1, read as the reverse complement.
AAAATGTCCCGTGTGTGCAAAATACTTATGTACATATCTTGCTCGAACTTGAGTCGTTTAGATTGTGTTCCCAGAGATATTAAGAGGAGACAAATGTGGATAAATGCATCAGGAACAACAATTTATTAATTACGATTTTACATACAGCGCACAAAACGAAAATGAGTAAAGAGTATAGAAAAGCAAACCAAACAAATTTTCTATATATCTATCTCTGTCGTCTCTCTCACGTCAGACTCTCTTTGACAGATTCGCCCCGAGAGAGAGCGAATACATCACCTTCTTATAAATTCATCTTGGGGCAGAAGCACAAACGAGTTTCATCGGCAATTAGGCAGAGTTGCTTCGAAATCATCGAAATCATCCCTAATATGAAAAAAATAAAACATTAAAATAGTAAAATGCCCGAACAAATTGAATCAAGTCCGAAACTAAATGTAAGCGGTGAGATTAAGTCTCCAACTTACGATTTAAAAAAGTTCCAGCTGAAACGCATACTCAATAATAACAGCAAATTCAAGAGTATAACCCTACTCGGCACTTTTCCGGATTTATCAGAAACGGACGCGGCAATTGTAGTATTTGAGAAAAATGGTAAATAGCTTTGACAATTATAGGGAAAATTAAAAGTAATGTATTTATAACGCAGCTTACCAGGAGAGTGATGTGGCGACTGAAGTGCCGGCAGAAAACGAGTCAGAATCCGAGTCGAAGCCAAGCTATTTCAGCACCGATTTGAAAGTACGCACTGACTTTGTCAACAATATCTACGGCAGTTTTCAGTGTGTACCCAACCCGGAGCTTTGTGGTATGTTGAAAAGCCAGTAGTGTACACAATTCCAAAATAATTACTTCTTATTTAACAGCCGTGAAGAGCACTGTAATCTATCCGGCAACCGATAAACACATTGAGAAGTATTCCATATGCCAGAAGTACCTCATTAATGAAACTCCAGATCTCTATGAAACTGTTACGCTTCCGTACATTACCTCAAGCCAATTCTCACTGGATTGGGTCTACAACATTCTTGACTACAAACAGGAAAAGGAACGTATTGTTTTCGAAGACAAGGATCCTGAAACTGGATTCATATTACTACCGGATCTCAAGTGGGACGGACGTAATATAGAGAACCTATATTTACTGGGCATAGTTCGTAATCGTGGTATCAAATCGCTTCGTGATCTTAATGATAGCCATTTGCCCTTGTTGCGAAATTTGCGGGTGACGGCCAAGCAGGCGATTCTGGAGCGTTATGGCTTAAATCCGACTCAGCTACGCATGTACTTCCACTATCAGCCGTCTTTCTATCATCTGCATGTACACATTAATCCGATTAGAAATGATGCACCCGGCATTTGGTGCGAAAAGTCACATATGCTGGATACAGTCATTAACAATTTGGAATTAGTGCCGGACTATTATCAACGTGCCTCCCTGCCATTTGTCTTGTATGAGGGCAACAAGTTGTTGGATTTGTATGACAGGCAGTTGGCTGTGCGAAAAGCAGCAACCCAGAAGAAAGATGATCCGGAGAACGCTGCGACCGATGAAGCAGCAGCAGAAGAAGCCTTCACCGACGAAGAACCAGATGAGGCTCGAAAATGCAAGCGCATTAAACTGAGCACTCCAGAGAAGGAAGCCGCTGATGACAGTGAGCTTGTGGTAACGTCGTGTGCCTAAGCTAAGCATAAAGTATTATCAATGTGATTTGATACAAAAATAATAAAGAAAAATTCATATAAAACTGTCAGTTTTTGAATTCTTTATTTATTTATTTCTTAATAGTGTCGCTATGTCTGTTGTGTATTGTTGTTGTTGTTTTTGTAATTTTGTTGTTGCTGCTGCCTTATGCTACGGGTCTGTCTGTAATTTGCTCTTGTGGCCTCTGTATATTCTAATATTTGTAATACGTTGAAATACATCGTGCCTTTGAGAATTTGTTATTTCGTTTCTGCTCGTTAATGATCAAAAGTTTAAATATGTTTGTATCATTCAATGCAAATCATATACATACATATTTTGTGGGCGCCTAAATGCTATTTTTGAAATAGGTCGAGTTTGTTTTTATTTGTTTGGGATTTGTGTGGCAGCTGCCATTGAAATGTTTTTTTTTTTATAGATTAAATTTTCTAGCGTTATATATTGAAAAATGCCGAATTCAATTCGATATTTTCAAAAGTCATGCTATGCAGCAAATGCTTCGATTTTATAAGCTCGTCTTTTGCTTACGAGAGTTACAGCAGCTGCGTGTGTATGTGTGTGTTTCAGTATCTATGTGTGTAGGTGAGTTATGAGTAAGTGTAGGATACACATCTCGGAAATCTCTAGCCTGGAAGCCTTGCACAACATCGTTTAAATATACATACATAAATATTATTTCAAATACATACATACATACATATGCCATATATACATATACACATATGCAATACATATATATAGGTATATAAAAATAACAAAAATAATAGTAGCAATAAAATCGCAGTGTGTAATTTTTCCATTAATAAAAACAATTCGCACCACGTCGGCTTTGGCCCGAATACTTTCAATTCTTCAATTGCTGTGGCTGTTGTGGATCGGCGTCCCCTCAGCGTCAGTCTGCTCCTGTGGCACATACATCACAGCAGCAGCGCTGGGCGATGTGTTGACAGACATACTGCTCGTCATCGTTTTGTCCGCATCCGAAATGGACCAATTTCGCTCTAGCTGCTCCAATGCAGCCATCGTTGCCGTTGTGGTTACACCAGCGCCGGAACTTTCCGAGCCGGCACCATCATTTAGGACGCCAGCTCGCAACGTCTCTCCGAGTAGTAACTCAATCTTGTCCTGATCATCAAGATGCACAAATCCCAGGCGCACCAATTCGCTGGTCAAATCGGCTGCCGTATCCGCTTCGTTCACCTGACATGTCAGCTGTCTATTCATTTTGTCGTCCATGCGCAACAGTATTGTCATAAGAATATCGTTGCTATCCTCCTTCAGTTTCTTTACGCTGCACATCATGTTCACAATGCGGCGCGACTCGGTGTCCACAGGTTCCGGTGTAGCCGACTTCACGGAATCGGCACGTTCGGGAGAAGCGGCACGCGAACGAAAATGTGGTGGCTTCTTGCCGCTGTACGTAATCAAAGGATATACGCCATACTTCACGTCCTCGACAAACTTTTCCAGCTTGTCGGCGCCAGGCACATCCGACAGGCGAAATTGGCGCTCATTGCTGCCGGACATTTTGAGCTGCGCCATAACCACGTCCGGGTGATTATAGCGCTGCATCAGACCATCAAAGGCTGTCTCGGAAAACATAGTTTTATTGGCGGGCGAGAAGACCAGACAGTGGGCGGCTAGAAGTTTTAATGCATGCACCTGTGAAGATTTCCAATAAATCAGTAAATTATTTTTGAAAAGTTTCAATTGAAAATCAAAGTCAATAAACAATGAAAATAATTAATATATTTATTACGTATTATACCTCAAAGAGCAGTGGATGAAACAGCAAATCACTGGCACTTGGTCGATCCTGTGGCTGCGGATTTAGACATTTCAGTATTAGATCACGCTGCAGATCATTGTCCAGGCTATTGATTGTGCGCAGTATGGTCTCCTCGTTAATGGCAGTCGATTCGCTGTTGCTGGACTGGGGCTGTATCTCCAGAGCGGCCATTTCCAAAGCGCACATGCCGAACGCGTAGATGTCGACAGCGGCGGTCAATTGTTCCGCCGCTCCATATTCCGGAGCATGGAAATAGTGACCGCCACGCCCCTGCTCCCGCTCCGGCATCTGCTCCAGTTGGTCCAGATGTTGACGGCGCACGCTATAATGCACCGCATCCGGGACCACAGAGCCAATTTTGACCAGGCCATTGTGCTGTATGAAAATGCTATCACAGGTTAGATTGCCATGAATGATGGGCGGCGTGCAGGAATGCAAATAACTGAGCGCGGACAGGATCTGTGTACACCATCGACGCCATGACTCAAGCGGCAATCGCTTGGCATTGCGCTTGGTGCGCTTGAGGAACTGTTTCAGTGAACCCGACGACATGTACTCCGTTATGAAGATGACGCGCGGTCGCTCTGCTTGCTGTATGTCCGTCCAATAACGATGGAACTTAACGATATTTTGATGATCCAGCTGTAACAGATTGTCAAATACCTGACGCATCTTGTCCTCTTGCGTTTTGAGCTCCTGCAGCTGCGCATATTGCACCTCATTCCAAACGACCTCGACACCTTCCTCGGTGTCCATTGCCAGATGCACACAATCGATGCCGGGCACATCGCGCTGATCCACCTCCTCGCGTCGCTTCAGCCATCGACCGCATGGTGACTCCTCTAGTATTTCACTCTCATCCTCTGAGTCATCGCCAGACTCGCGCGGCGATGAGTCCACAGCCAAATTGGGGACGCCACCATCAACTGGACTTGCTGTTGTTGTGGTTGAGGCGCCCACTATGTGCGGTGCAGCGGCCCCAGCTACGGCTGTGGACGCCGGCTGCACTGAGGAGGATTGAGCTGAAGTCGTCAAGTTGATAGCGCTGGCGGTGGCGGCACCCTGTGTCGGATTAGCTGCATTTGGACTCGGATTGGGATTCGTTTCATCCACGACGCTACCGCTGCTGCCGGCATTTGCTTGACTATTTGACATTAGGGCGCGGTCGTCGGTTGTTATTCACAAAAGCAGTTCAACCCGCTGTTGCCACTTTTATTGTTGCTGTTGTTGTTGTTAGAAGTGTTGTGATGATCAATCTTAGTATTTGAACTTTTTCACTTTTTGCTTAAATTCGCAGAAATGGTGGTTCTCTGTGTTTGCTCTGCTCCAACTAAACCTGCCACTACCGCCGCCGCCGCTCCACAGCCGCAACTTCTGCCCACACTCACACACACAGGCACACGAACACACACATACACAAGCACGTAGCTCACTCTCCGCCACCACCCTTCTCATACAAGCACAGCCTCTTTAGCCGTTGTTCAATAACGCACTCTTTGTCGATGGGACTTTTTATTGACGTTGTCGCCCTCAATTGATAATGCCTTATAGTGCAGCGGTTGCGTGTAATAATTTCTGCGCTTCGTTCTTTGGTCAATAATACCAAATCTACAGGAGTTCCGCGATTGGTTCAATATTTTACAACAACAATGTTTCTATTTCACTGTGCAACCTTCTAAAATCGATAATTCATGTATAAAAAATTGCATATTAATCATCGGAGTATCGATACATCGGTTGTTAATTATCGATTCATCGATCTTTTGAAAAAACGCTAAACAAGCCAATCGGCTGCACAAAACTAGCGATGATAGTGATTCCGATAGTGATTTAGATAGAAAATGGTCCCATGTCATTTCTCTAGCGAAATTAATAATTTTAAAAAATCAATAAAAAAAAAATTGAAAAAAAACTTGAAAAAAAGAACAAAATCCAAAAAAAAAGGTAAAATAATTAAGTTCATTTTAAAATTGGTTTGGTGCAATTTTCTCTTCGCTTGGCGAAGTTGAGTAAAAATATTAAAAATTTGAGAAAAATTCATCAACAAATCTGGTACAATTTTTAAAATTCTAGGTTTAAAATTAAAAAAGGTTCCACTCTTTGCTCCCAAAAATTTTCGCACTTTCGCAAAGTGTGAATTGAGCGAAAAATGGGGTCCGCTTATTGGGCTTGATGTGCAGCCGATTTGGCTTGCTTAGGCGTTTTTTTCACGCTTTTAAAACACCCAAAAAATTTGAGTAAATCAATGTATTGATGATATCGATAATTAACAACCGATAATCTGAAATTTTTGATACAGGATTTATCGATTTTAGAAGGTTGCACAGTGCGCACTGCGCAGGCAGTGACGTCAGCAGAGTGCTTGTTGCAATTACATATACTCTTTACAGTTTTCCATTTCATTAGTGTATAAAATAATACTTATTAGGAAATTGGATATTTAATATTTTGCGAAGCAAATTCATCGCTATCAATGACGATGATGAGAAAAAAATATCACGATATTCGAGTTTTATTCGTTTAATTTTTAAATTCTGATTTTGAGCACATATCGCACACTTGACAGGCCATCATTAATAGTTATCGAAAACTGGACTCCACATCGGTTGCACTCGCGGCATTTAGAAATAAAAATTTGTGTCTAGAATTTCCTGACATATGCGAAATGGATAGCATTATTGGACGCAGTCAGTTCGTTTCAGAGACAGCGAACCTATTTACAGATGAAAAGACGGCCACTGCGCGAGCAAAGGTTTGTTATCGCTGTCATGCCGAAATGGATACGGACGATTGCCATTTGATAGATTTCCCATTTCTCCGTTTAGGTCGTGGAATGGTGCAATGAGTTTGCCACAGCCAATGCAGCGTTGAAATGTGAACTTCTTGTTAAAGTGCAGGAAATCGTGTTAGGCTCGTGTACTGAGTTGGCTGAGGAGTTTTTGGAACCGGTGCTGTCTCTGGCGCACGATCAAAATCAAGAAGTGCGCAAACAAGTCGCTTCATTTGTCGAGCAGATATGGTATGTTTTTCCGATCACTTGTGGCACACGTAACTAACATGTTTTATTTACAGCAAGGTCAAAGTGGAGCTGCTGCCTTACGTGATTAATGTGATCTCTATGTTGTTGCGGGATAGCTCGGCACAGGTTATCAAACGTGTTATTCAGGCTTGCGGTAGCATTTACAAAAACGGACTGCAATACTTAAGTGGTCTGACTGATGCCACCGATAGCGCTGAGCAGGCGTGGAGCGTGCTGAGTTTGATTAAGGCACAAATTCTGGACATGATTGACAACGAGAACGACGGCATTCGCACAAATGCCATCAAATTTTTGGAGGGCATCATTATACTACAAAGTTATGCAGAAGAGGACAGCATGAAGCGTGAGGGCGACTTCTCATTAGCTGACATTCCAGAAAATTGCAAACTGATTAGACGTCAAAAATTACAGGACGAGGGCACCAACATATTTGACATAATGCTGCAATTCCATGGCACCACACACATCTCATCGGTGAATCTGATAGCATGCACGAGCAGCCTCTGTACGGTATGCAAAATGCGGCCTGTTTTCATGGCCCCCGTGGTAGAAGCTTTTCGACAGTTGAACAATAATCTGCCGCCTACTTTGACCGACTCACAGGTCAGCTCGGTGCGTAAGAGTTTGCGCATGCAGCTCCAAACGCTGTTGAAATTGCGAGGCACCTTTGAGTTTGCTGGTACCATACGCAACATATTAATGGATTTAGGAGCGAGTGCTAATGAAATACAAAAGCTTCTACCTAAAATGGACAAGCAGGAAATGGCGCGCCGACAGAAGCGAATACTTGAGAATGCGGCTCAAAGTTTGGCCAAAAAGGCGCGTCTGGTTGAGCAGCAGCAGTCGGAGCAACCGCAACCGCGCGAAATGGAACTAGATGAGGATGAGATAGAGCGGCAGCGTCAAAAAAGCTCCCGTGTTAATGAAAAGTTTCTTACCGAACACTTTCGCGTTACTGAGACGGTGGTCAGTCTTGTTGTCGAGTTTTTGCACACATTGCCCGATGAGGCGCCGGAAAAGTTTTTGGCAGAGTACACGCCAATCAAGCAATTATCACTACCGCAACAGGTGAGCAATATTGCTCGTCATTTCGGACAGCAATTGACTGAGTTACGACTTGGCCCGGGATCGGCTGCCTTCAGCAAAGAGCAGCCCATGAGACCAAAGACCCATACTCAGATTGAGGCAAGCAATGCTTCGGCAGAGCCAGCACCTGTGGCTATGGAGGTGGACAATACCCCTGAAAAGCTAAACGAACAAGAGTTGCAACGCAAGGAGGAGGCCACCAAGAAGTTGCGCGAAACTATGGAACGATCAAAAGGAGAACAGACGGTTATTGAGCGCATGAAGGAGCGTGCCAAGACGCTTAAGCTGCAGGAGATTACGAAGCCCTTAGCACGCAACGTTAAAGAAAAGTTTTTGTTGGAGGCAGTCATGCGAATTCTCAACTCCGAGAGGCAGTGTATTATGGGTGGCGTGGCAGCCAAGCGCCGCAAGTTGGTCACGGTTATTGCAGCCACATTTCCGGACAATGTGCGCTATGGCATAATGGAGTTCATTCTTGAGGATGTCAAGCAACGCATAGATCTAGCATTCTCATGGCTCTTCGAGGAATACTCTCTGCTGCAGGGCTTCACCCGACATACCTATGTGAAGACGGAGAATCGTCCGGATCACGCCTACAATGAATTATTGAACAAACTCATTAGCGGAATCGGCCAACGTTCAGATTATAAGGATAAAATTATTCTGCTGCGTCGTGTTTACTTAGAGGCGCCTATTCTGCCTGAGGAGGCGATTGTGCAACTAGTGCAGCTGTGCCTCGTTGACGAGTTTATGCCGCATGGCCTGGAGCTGGTCAAAGATCTGGCTGTATTGCGACCACCGCGCAAGACTCGTTTTGTGCGCATACTTTTAAATTATGCTGTGCACGAACGCGCCGATCTGCGCGAGCGTGCGTTGGCCCATCTGGTCACGATCTATCATGTTCACAAGATTGTGCCAGCACGCATTGATGAGTTTTCCATAGAGTGGTTGGAGTTTCTGAATGCAGAAACCCCGCCTAAAAACATATTCTCATCGGATTTCGGCAGGCCAACACCTGAGGCCGCTTGGAAGGAAGATACAGCCAAGGTGTGCTTGTTGCTAGCTCTTACATTGTTGCCATATAAGCCAGAACGTAAGTAATAATAATCAACAATCAAATGCGACGCTGATACATTGTGCCCATTTTATTGCAGTTTACCTAGAGAAGATCTGTGACGTATTTTTGGAAACCTCCGCGGAACTGAAGCGTACCATATTACGCAGTTTGGATGCACCTATTAAGAAACTTGGCGTGGAGTGCCCGGTACTGTTGAAGTTGGTGGAAAACTGTCCCAAAGGATTGGAAACTCTGGTGATCCGCATCATTTACATACTAACTGAACGAGTGCCCACTCTACATCCCGATCTGGTTCGCCGGGTGCGTGAACTGTACCAGAACAAGGTCAAGGACGTGCGTGTGCTCATTCCCATTTTAAGCGGACTGTCGCGTTCCGAGTTAATCGCTGTGCTCCCCAAACTGATCAAACTAAATCAGGCTGTGGTTAAGGAGGTGTTCAACCGTTTGCTTGGCATTGGTGCCGAATTTGCCCACCAACAGATGGCGTTGTCGCCCACAGATTTACTTGTGGCATTGCACACCATCGATACAAATGTTTGCGACCTGAAGGCAATTGTAAAGGCGACGTCCTTGTGTCTGGCCGAACGTGAGGTTTATACGCAGGAAATTCTAATGGCGGTACTGCAGCAGTTGGTGGAGATTATGCCTATTCCTACACTGATGATGCGCACCACAATTCAGAGTCTCACACTGTGTCCACGTCTTTCCAACTTTGTGCTAAATCTGTTGCAGCGTTTGATCATGAAACAGGTGTGGCGTCAAAAGGTTATCTGGGAGGGCTTCCTGAAGACAGTGCAACGCCTCAAGCCGCAGTCCTTACCAGTTATGTTGCAGCTGCCACCGCCACAACTAGCAGATGCACTCCAGCAATGTCCGGATCTCAGACCACAACTGCTTGAATATGCAGAGGGCATACAGGACGAGCCCATGAGCGGCATCACCCAGCAAGTACTGGACATCATTTCCGGTAAATCGGTGGATGTATTTGTAACGGTAATTGATTTGATACACTTATGTAGAATCTACTTTTTAAAAGTTTTTTTTTCAATTTACAAAAGGATGAAAGCGGCGGCTACATCAATGCGGACAACATTAAGAAAGAATTGCTGGATCCCTCAGACATTGGCGTGATTTCCATTGTACCCGTTCTCACTTCCCTGCCAGTGTTGAATCCAATGCTTGTTCCTGTACCGCAGCCTGTTCCAGCGCCGGTACAAACCGATTTGAATCAACCGCTGCCACCTGGCGAAGATTAGTCTAATATAATAAGTATTAGCATCATTTGTTAACTTTGAGTGTTTTGAAATAAACACGTTAAAGTTTTAATTTTTAGAATTTTCGTGTCCATAGTTATTTCCCGTAAATATTTTGCAGGTAATCAAAGGTATTTTGTTCGTTGCAAATCAGTTTAATTTTGAATGTATTTTCTTTGCGCGTCCTCTTGATACGCGTTCAGTATTCTTGGTGCTTTTTCAAAAGTGAATTTGGTATATTGTTAATGGTTGCCTTTTGGTCCCATTGTTAAGAAGCTTAATTTATCCGCGAAGACGAAACTGGGAACAAGCGGTTATTCTAATAAACCATCATGTTTGTGGAAATAATCTGGTCTATATTTAGTTTAATTAATTTAATCTTCGATGGGGGGTAGGCGATTATAATTTGATTATTTGATTTGATTATTTTATAGCTACATGACGTTCGTTATTCAAATGCTTTTTTACATTAATAACTTTCATTCTGATTCTTTTATTATTTAAAAATTAACAACATTACATAAGCACCTTTCATCTTTTAATTTCAATGTCTTCTTCGATTCTTTGTGCAGAAGTCCCAAAAGTTGTTAAGTTTTTCCTGTTACGAGTTATTTGTATTTTATGGCAGTTTTGATGTTCCTGCTTATCTAAAGATTCCTTATATAACAACAAAAACATTCCTGATAATCCATGCACTTGATGATAAGCCTTTAACAGGCTACTACAAAATTTAGAGTGCAACGTTTGACCAACTTCAGTTGTTGCTCGGACGTTAAACCATGCAGAACCGATTCATCCTGGGTGTAATCTTCCTGGTAGCCTCAGTGGTTTCTGTGAGGTCAGCTGCCGTAAATGTACAGCCAGGCGACATTGACTTTTATAAGCTGTACAATGATCCAGAGGCACATATAAATATTAGAGATCGGCGCACAACGGTAAGTCAGTATTATCTGTGGCACCTAAATCTGTTTTGATCAGTTAATTGTACCAGCGTGATCGTATGGCTGCCCATGGATATCCGGCGGAGCACCATCACATTGTCACCGAGGATGGCTATATCTTGGGCGTATTTCGCATACCCTACTCCCACAAATTGAATAACCAGGATAAGATCCGACCAATTGTGCTCATACAGCATGGCCTGACAAGTTGCTCGGATGCCTGGATACTTAACGGTCCAAACGATGGCCTGCCGTATCTGCTGGCAGATGCGGGCTTCGATGTTTGGATCGGAAATGGTCGTGGGAACACATACTCCAGGAATCACACATCGCTCTCCACAGAGCATCCTTATTTCTGGCGTTTCAGTTGGCACGAGATTGGCTACTATGATATAGCGGCCATGATCGATTACGCACTTAAGACAAACGGACAGGGACAGAAATCCATACACTATGTGGGTCACTCGCAAGGCACTACCGTATTTTTCACACTGATGTCCACGCGACCCGAGTACAATGAGAAGATCAAGACGGCGCACATGTTTGCTCCAATTGCGATTATGACCAATCTAGAAAACAAATTAGTCCGCTCCGTGGGACCTTATTTGGGTCATCGGAATACCTTCTCCTTATTGTTTTCCAGCCAAGAATTTATACCTCAAAATGAGTTTTTATTATCTCTGCTTTTCAATCTATGTGAGCCTGATCTGATGCTGCGGCCAGTTTGTGACAGGGCCATGGATAACTTATACGACGGTGGACGTGTGAACATGGTAAGGAGCTGCAATAGAAAAATTTTAAACAAATCAAATATTCTTATGTTTTAATCAGACTGCTATGCCCGAGGGCTTAGCCACACACCCAGCTGGTTGTTCAACAAATCAAATGCTGCATTATCTACAAGAACAGCAGTCGGGGCATTTTCGGCAGTACGATCACGGCCCTGAGAAGAATCTGGAAATTTATAAATGTGAAACGCCACCGGATTATCCCGTTGAGAAAATTACCGCTGATATGCACTTGTGGTATGGAGATAGCGACGATCTGGCGGCGGTGGAGGATGTTTTGGCGCTGGCGGATCGGCTGCCTAATAAAAAGGTATATCGTATGGAGGACCCATTGTGGAACCATGGTGACTTTGCGCTTAACGTGGAGGTTCGCAAACATCTAAACGAGCCCGTCATTAAGATAATGCTAGATTTTGAAGATTTCAATAATTAAATACCAATAATCTGACTAGCTAATGGAGCTTAGACCTAAGTTAAGACTAGTGCTGTAAAATACATGTTAAAATAAAAAACTTTTACTCGATAATTTGTTTGTCTATTTATTAAGTAAATTGAATAAATTTTCGTAAAAATCGTCAATCTGATGCAGCTTCTCTTGGGGTGTTCGAAAGGAAAATTGTTCGTGAAATCATGGGACCTGTTTGCGTTGGCGGTAACTATCGTATTAGGTGGATAGACGAGCTGTATGAGTTGTACAATGATGTTGAATGAACACACAGCGACTTTGCTGGCTGGGTCACGTTGTACGCAGTAAAGAAGAAACTTCGCCAGCGGTAGTAGGCGAACAACGAAGGAAGTGACTGAAGCCCTGTCAATCGTTGCTGTAACCAACTGAAGGAGGCAAATTGTGCTTCAGGCTATGACCAAATACGGGATACAAGTCATATAATAATAATAGCATTACATGTCAAAATTAGTGTTCAATCTGACATGTTTTTAAAGAAAAATAAATGGTACGTTTCAGAATAAAGTATAAAGTGCTGTTCTAAGAATATTAATTATAATATTACAATTTGATTGCAATTTAAAACTTGAGATGTGATATTTTCAATTTTAGAAAAACACAAAAGGGGACCATTTGCATCAAAATGAATTTATCAAAACTAATAATATTTGAAAGCAAAATGAATATTAAACCCGATTCTCTGTTTGGATTTGCACTACTTGTTCATGTTTGTGCAAATAACCTGATCTATATTTAGTGCGATTAACTTAATCTTCGAGGGGGGTAGGCGAGTTTACCGATAAGTTAAGCCCTGCTAATTTGATAAGTGTGACGTTTGTTATTTTTCGAATAATTATAAAATTTGTTGGAAATATCAATTAGTGATAATGATCCATATACATCTTGATACTAATAATACCAAGTGCTTTTGTACTTTAATCATTTCCATTTTGATTCCCTTTTTATTTTAAAATTATTGCCTAACGTTTTGAATGGGGTGAACATGATATATAGTATGCACCTTACTTTTTTCAATTGAAATGCGTTCTTCAATCTTTTGAGCAGAAAAGTCACTTAAGCTTTTTTGTTAAGAGGTTTTTTTTTATTTTATGGCTATTTAGATGTTCCTGCCTATCTACAGATTCCTTATAAATACACAAAAATTCGTGATAATCCATGCACTTGATGATAAGCCTTTAACAGGCTACTACAAAATTTACAGTGAAACGTTTGACCAACTTCAGTTGTTGCTCGGACGTTAAACCATGCAGAACCGATTCATCCTGGGTGTAATCTTCCTGGTAGCCTCAGTGGTTTCTGTGAGGTCAGCTGCCGTAAATGTACAGCCAGGCGACATTGACTTTTATAAGCTGTACAATAATCCAGAGGCACATATAAATATTAGAGATCGGCGCACAACGGTAAGTCAGTGTTATCTGTGGCACCTAAATCTGTTTTGATCAGTTTATTATACCAGCGTGATCGTATGGCTGCCCATGGATATCCGGCGGAGCACCATCACATTGTCACCGAGGATGGCTATATCTTGGGCGTATTTCGCATACCCTACTCCCACAAATTGAATAACCAGAATAAGATCCGACCAATTGTGCTTCTACAACATGGCCTGACAAGTTGCTCGGATGCTTGGATACTTAACGGTCCAAACGATAGCCTGCCTTACCTGCTGGTAGATGCGGGCTTCGATGTTTGGATCGGAAATGGTCGTGGCAACACATACTCCAGAAATCACACATCGCTCTCCACAGAGCATCCTTATTTCTGGCGTTTCAGTTGGCACGAGATTGGCTACTATGATATAGCGGCCATGATCGATTACGCACTTAAGACAAACGGACAGGGACAGAAATCCATACACTACGTGGGTCACTCTCAAGGCACTACCGTATTTTTCACACTGATGTCCATGCGACCCGAGTACAATGAGAAGATCAAAACGGCTCACATGTTTGCTCCCGTGGCGATTATGACCCATTTGGCAAGCAAATTAGTGCGAACTACGGGACCTTATCTAGGATATCGAAATACCTACTCCTTATTGTTTTCCAGCCAAGAATTTATACCGCAAAATGAGTTCTTATTGTCGTTGCTGTTCAATCTGTGTGAGCCAGATCTAAAGCTGCGGCCAGTTTGTGACAGGGCCATGGACCAGTTACACGACGCAGGACGTGTGAACATGGTAAGATGAAGCAATCGGAAATTTTGAAACAAATCTCAATAATTTTTTTCTCCCAAACAGACTGCTATGCCAGAACAATTAGCTACACATCCAGCTGGTTGTTCAACAAATCAAATGCTGCATTATCTACAAGAACAGCAGTCGGGGCATTTTCGGCAATACGATCACGGCCCTGAGAAGAATCTGGAAATTTATAAATCTGAAACGCCACCGGATTATCCCGTTGAGAAAATTACCGCTGACATGCACTTGTGGTATGGAGAAAGCGACGATCTGGCGGCGGTGGAAGATGTTTTGGCGCTGGCGGATCGGCTGACTAATAAAATGGTATATCGTATGGAGGACCCCGGTTGGACCCATGGCGACTTTACACTTAACGTGGAGGTTCGCAAATTTCTAAACGAGCCCGTCATTAAGATAATGCTAGATTTTGAAGATGTCAATAAATAAAAGTCCCTATATCTGGACTATCTAATCTATATTACATATACAGTCGAACTTCCCCAACTCGAATCACCATTATCCAAAGAAAAGGTTAGAGTTTTGGAGATGTTGGACTTATAGAGTTCTTTTTCTTAAGTTTATTAATTTTACTGCCACTCATTTCGCTCGGATAGAGAGAAATTCGAGTTAAAGAAGTTCGAGTTATGCAAGTTCAGCTGTATAAAACATTTTCATGTCCCAAAATTTCTGATATTCAATTTTGTGGCGAATAATATTAAGTTAAATTACAAAAAAAAAATTGTGTGGCACTCGGCACATTGCGCTAAATTCTTCCTACCAAATAAATATTACTTTTTGGCGCAGTGCCGAGTGACAAAATATTTTTTTATAAGAATAGTAAAAAAATTAAAAAATCATACCAAAAGGCTTTAACTGCCCTATTTGTTCCAATCGTTTAAATTTTGCCCCTCCCACTTACACGTGTTTATCTCACGAACCAAAAATCTTAGCATGTCTTTATATAACTCGACCTGATCGGACAGTCATAGCAAATTTTCCATTCTTTATGTATGTATTGCTAGTCGCCTTTCGCACCCTTTGTGCTGCTTTCATCTCTAGCGCGGACTGCCGCCCGCAATGATACCGTGTAAATATATTTACACTTAAACCGAAAGTATGTTTGGAAGACTTAGTAAAGGCAATTCTGAAAAAAATGTAGTCTTTATCAGCTAATTATACACATGTGAAACCTCGTATTTTTAAGGCTAAACAAGTGTTTGCTTCCAGTTACGAATCGTATCTTTTGTTTTGAGTTGTTGACAACTAATTATTTTGTATAGGTTTTTATTTTTTATTTATGGCTTTTACTGCATATTGTGCTTAAAACTGTCAGCCAAATGTCGAGCTGGCTGCACTTGGAATTCACTCGTCGGACTAACGCTATGCAGGCACAACTGATTTTATCTTTAATTCTTATGGTCAACTCGGTAGTTGACTCGCAGGAATCAAATATATTTAAAGAAAAAACAACGGTAAGTCTGTGATACGAAGATTCCTAAAATCTTTTGAGGATGGACTACTGAACGGATTACGTTAACAGCGTGACCTTATTGTTGAGCATGGGTATCCGGCGGAGCATCATAGCGTCGAAACCGAGGATGGAAACATGCTGTCAGTCTTTCGGATTCCCTACTCCCACAACTTACAGAATCAGAACCAGACACGGCCCATTGTGTTGCTGCAACATGGTCTGCTGTCTTCCTCGGATATCTGGGTAGTTTCTGGACCCAATGATTCTTTAGCCTACTTGCTTGCTGATTCGGGATTTGATGTGTGGATTGGAAATAATCGTGGGAATGAATACTCAAAGCCGCTCAAAACACCTTCCTGGAATTTCAGTTGGCACGAGATTGGCTACTATGATGTACCAGCCATGATCGATTTCGCAATAAAAACAAATCAACAGGGACAGAAATCTATTCACTATGTGGGCCACTCTCAAGGCACCACTGTGTTCTTTACATTGATGTCCTTGCGTGCCGAGTACAACGAGAAGATTAAAACGGCTCACATGCTTGCGCCCGTCGCTATTTGGAAAAATGTGAAAAGCGAGTGTATTACCTGTGCGGCAGACTTAATTAGTAAAGATGGATGGGTTGCACAGTTTTTGTCCCACGTAGAGTTTGGAATCTCAGTTAGTTCTTCTTCAGCTTCACAATGTTTCGAGGCTAAATGTAAAAATTTTACTGAAAATCTAAGCTCAGGACATTCCAATAAGGTAGGCACATTTTACTTATGTACATACATGAATATATATATTCTAGTTTACACCATTTCCACATGTGTTGAAAAAAGACTGCTCTTATAGAGGCCGCAAAAATATCCCAAACCGGATCGTGGAAACAAATTTTTCACTATTTATTCAACTTTAAGTCGGGACTATTTCAACAATACGATTACGACACCGGGAAAAATCTGGAATTGTATAAAGCAGAGCATCCTCCAAATTATCCAATAGAAAAAATAAACTCCGAGGTGCACTTGTGGTATGCAGACAGTGATGAGCTTGTTGCTGTGGAAGATGTTGTGGTCTTAGCGCACCGTCTGCCCAGAACGGTACTGCATCACATTGACGATCCCTTATGGGCACATGGTGATTTTTATTTACACAACAGAGTTCGAAAATATGTCAATGAGCCCGTCATTAAAATTATGCAGCAGTACAAACTGGACTCAAAGTGATATACATGTCTAAAGAGATAAGCATATTCTAAACAAACAAAAATAAAGTATTTCGATTTGGGTCATTGACAAAATTCGGAGCAAGGTGGATTTATATATGGTGGTGTATTCGCTCTCTCTCGGGGCAAAGCTGTCAAAATGAGTCTGACGTGAGAGAGACGACAGAGATAGATATATAGAAAATTTGTTTTGTTTTGTTTTCTATACTCTTCGCTCATTTTCGTTTTGTGCGCTGTGCAATATATAAAATAAAAATAAAATGCAATGACATGCTTGTCTTGTTGTTCCTGTAATGACCCGTAGGTAACCAATTAATTAATTGTGATTATGGAGATCTTTTAAGCTCCTGTTAGCCGTCAGCATCGACACTGTTATCCCTGTTGCTCTCTTTGTGGAAGCTGCTCACCGGTGCATGCTCCCACAGTTCCTGTTGCATTTATTTGTCTCCTTTTCATATCTCTGGAAACACAAACCAAACGACTTGCGTTCGAGCGGCATATGTATTTTTCACACACGGGGCATTTTTCAGAGAATTTAATACAACCGGTCACTACGATGTTTGCTTTCATAATGACGTTTGTGCCCCGAAAAAGAGAGCACGTCAAACGAATACACCACCATATATAAATCCACCTTGATTCGGAGTGTATTTGATATGGCTTTGCCTGCACACAGGTAAAATGTTGACAAACCCTTTAGTCACATTCACAAAGGAATGTCACGGGAATCCGTAGGGAATGTTTCCCTATGCTTAAGGAATCCTTAGGGATTTTGTATGAAATTCCTTAGGGACTTTAACATTGTGATGTCCTACAATCGAGGAAAAGGGAACACTCCATAGCGATTCCCTTACGTTTCCCGTTAGGGAAACCTTGGGGAACTCTGCCGAGAATTCCCCGATGATTCCCTAACGATTCTTAAGCCATTTTCGCTAGGGAATCTTCCATGAATTTTGCGGAAAATTCCTCAATGATTCCCTAACGATTTTTTTTGTAAAAATTAAAAAAATTAAGAAAAATTAAAAAAAAATATCTTTTTAATTATGTATTTTTAGTTTTATTTTTATTAGACTTTTTTTTACATTTTTGAATAAATTTCTCAGTATGTTTTGTAATACCGTGCGCAGCTTGTCTTGCCAAGTACATATGTACGTATATGTAGATGCAGCTCCCACTATATGCCGTCGACCACTGCCTTCAGAGAAATTCCAGACGAAACTCCTTGCATGCTTCCAAGTTCAATTCATATTCTATAAAAAAAAATAAATGCATTAGTTTTATTATTTTAAAAATTAATAAATTAGATTATAAAACACTTACGATTTGTCTTAGCAGTAGCAGCAGCAGCCGGCAGCGACATTGTCAAATTTTTTTCTGTTTTGTTTTCCTTTGACACGTGCGCTTGCTGCGTTTTGTTGCACAAATTTCGTCACGCTGCCGGCAGCAGCGTTCGACGTTCGTTCGACAGAGACGGAAATAACAAAAGACGAACAGAAACAGCCTCTGTCTCCGCCGTACAATTTTTGTCGACGTCAACGTCGGCCGAAAACTTGTACGCTAGAGAGGGAAAGAAACAAAGAAAAAACGAACAGAAACAGCCTCTGCCTGCGTCGCTTTAGCAGCGCACGCACGATGTGCAATTTTTTTAGACGTCGGCAAGCAGGGGAACAAGAAAAACGAATAGAAACAGACGAAAAGTAACTCTGCCTGCGTCGCTCGAGCAGCGGCCGGTCGACGCTGGCAGAATTATTAGAAAAATAACAACAAAATGTCAAAAAATAACAACAACATCAAGGGAAAGGAATTTCATGACTGCAGGGAATATTCAAAGAATCAAGACCACAATGTTAATATGTTTATTTACATACATATGTACATACTTTCGAGTATTTTAGGAATCGTAAATTGTTCTACGCTTTTGGAAAGTCGTTCAAATTTTCTAGACGTAAACAAACATTTGTTAAATGCTGACACATATTTTGCTTGTTTCGATTGTTATTCACTGACCCGAAGACACCAGCTCACATGCAGACATATTAGTACGCTAGAATGTTAGATAATTAAATTTAAATGAAATATTGAATCGATTTTATTAGATTGAATGATTATTAAAATGGTAGTAGAAGCAATCAAAATTCTAAAAATCGGCTTAAAAAAATAGTATATTTTTCAAAAAAAAAAATAATTTAATAGAATTTCAGAACTTATAAAACAAAAATTTTAATTATTTCTTGTCAATTTAAATATTGAAAACCAGAAAATCAATAAAAAAACGAAGCCAGAAAATTTGATAATTTAAAAATTATGTTGGTCTTTCGTTGGAGCTCGTTTTAAGAAAATTTGGAACATTAACGTTTTTCTTTTAGTCAAGTTTACGTTTTTCTTTTAGTCAAGTTTACGAGCAAATAACAGTTTTACAATTGACGAAACGAAGAGACACAGAAGCGTGCCAAATATAAAAAACACGGAAGCGTTAAATTGGCTCACAGTAGAACAATTTGAGAATACTCGAATATCAAGTCAAATACAATAAAAAGACTGTACATTTTTTTTATGCCAAATTTAATGATTTTATATTTACTGTATTTGGATATAAGGTATAAGAAGCAAGCGACATCAAAAAAGTGGAGCCAAAGTCAAACAAACAACTGCCTCAATAGCAAGAGCAAGAGTACAAAGTATTGATATATTAGAAATTATGGAATAAATACCAAGGAGGAGCATTAAAATACAATTGCAAGGGTAGAGTCAAGGTATCTTGATGCACTTTTCGCTAAAGTTAAACAGGCGTTGATTGCTTTCGACACTCGCGATAAAGTAAAATTAGACTCGCCTCCCAGACGAATTAAAAGGCCAAAAGCAAGGCAAGTAAAAGCCAAAAAAAATGTACGTAGTAGTATACTTGTGCAGGACTCAGCAGAACGGGTAAAGTGTTTCCATTTGCCGTTGCTCATAACTTTGCATATGGTAAGCTGTTTTTATTTACGCTTTCTCCATTTGGTTTTTTTCGGGCTTGCTGCCGCTCATAATTCTTTTTTTTTTTAGCTTAATTATTATTAAATTTTGTGAAGCTCTGCATCCTTTTGATGCCAGCTCGGTGTACCCTAAATACACTTTGGTTGTATTTTATTGTGGTCGACAACTGTGGGTCGCCGAGCTGAACCCAAGGGCAGTAAATGATAACGTCTGGCAGATTGAGATTTATGAAACTATATACACTGCGCGTCATCAGGTTAGCGCCCCCCCTTCCACTCAATTGTTTTTGCATTTTTCTACATTCCTATTGCACTCATCTTCGAAATTTTTGTTATGTTTTCGCAATAATCATATTTGGTCTCTTTCACAAGAAAAAAAAGCTCTTTGGAAGAACCGTTATATTTTATTTTCCATTTTGTTTTATTTTCGTCGAAAAAGCTTGCACTTATTTTGCGTCATCAGGTTAGCGCCTGCAAATTCAATGTTAATTATCTCGCATGTTCCTGCAATCAGAGTTACCAAATTTTTTGTGAGATTCAAGCAAGTAATTATCTACAAATAAGCGCACAATATGGGAAAAGGAACCGTTTTATCTTTGGAAGAAAAATCAAAAATTGAAGCATACTATGATTCTGGCCTATCCTTTCATAAAATTGCTGAAAAAACAGGAAGACACAGAAAAACGATTGCCAATTTTCTTAAAAATAAGGAAAACTACGGAAAAAACTTCAAAGGCGGCAACAATCAAGTGGTTTCCCAAGCCGACAGGAGAGCAATACTGAGGCAAGCTTCAAATTCGCACGAATCTTCTACGAAGATCAAGGAAAAAACGGGTGTTAAGGCAAGCTTATCAACGGTGCAACGAGTTATTAAGAAAGCTGCACACATACAGAGACTTAAAGTAAAAAAAAAACCACCACTTAATATGCTTCGAAAAGAAATGCGCCTAAATTTTGCTCGCGCTCATATGACTTGGTCTACCCAGTGGCAACACGTTGTCTTTTCTGATGAAAAAAAATTTAATTTGGAAGGTCCCGATGGATATAACTATTATTTTCATGACCTACGCAAAGAGGAGCATCACTTGGACCGCTTGCACAGCCGGGTGGGTGGTGTAATGGTGTGGGGAGCCATATCGTACTTTGGCACCTGCGAGCTGCAGTTTTTAACATCGCGCATGAACGCGCATGACTATAACAGCGTGCTAAAAACGGCATTTCCGCATTTTCAAAATGTGTTCCATAATCTCCAATGGCATTTCCAGCATGATAATGCTCCAATCCACACCGCCCGATCTGTAAAATCGTGGATTCAGGACCAAAAAGTTGATCTCCTCGATTGGCCACCATATTCGCCCTACCTCAATATTATCGAGAACGTCTGGGGATGGTTGGCTAGAAAAGTGTACGAGTCCGGAAAACAGTACAGTAATAAAACCGAGTTAATCGAAGGCATCAAACACGCTTGGTCCACGATATCATTAAATTACATTAAACAACTTTACAATTCAATTCCCAATAGAATTTTCGAAGTAATTGCAAACAAAGGCGGGACCACGCATTACTAATTTTACCTAAAAACTACAAAAATATAATATACTAGTGCTTTAACGCATCATTGTTGCTCAAGAATTTAAATAAATGAAAATTATCGCAGGTGGCGCTATCCTGATGACCAATTTATTGTTACATTCATTTTGTACCCTTTTCGTAAAAAACTTTTTTAAAAAAAATCTGAAATGTTACAGAAGTCATTTTTGTTTTATTTTAAGAAGAATTGTTAGGAGTTAAATGGATAAAAATTGTAGGGCTATAGCACAAATGGTTCGGATAATATTTAACTTTGACTGTGAGTGTAAAGGGGGGCGCTAACCTGATGACGCGCAGTGTATATACTGAGAATTTAATTATAATTTTTACAAAATGTGTGTGTGTTTATCTAAAAAATACAAATTTAATTGCATCCCACAGAAGTTGAGAAATTGACGTAAAATATCCAGGGAAGTTTAGTAACAATAATGAAATAGACTGTTCACACTTGAATCTTTCACAAAAATACTTTGAAAATTCAGGGAATTGTTTACTTACTGTTTAAAGATTGTAATTTTACACGATTTCTAAGTCTCTTATTCATGTAGACTTCAACATTACTTATACGTCACTTTGAGCGCTTTACTGAATTGAATTTTCGCACGTATTTATGTAACTCACGCAGTGTTGCATGCAACATAGATTACCTATATATGTACATATTATTGTTAATTTTAGAAATGGTTATAAGACTCTCCTGCTTCCAATTTACATACGCAATGAAAATGAATTTAGTTATTACAAACAGTTAACTAAATAAATGTCTATATTTCGGTTGATTAACTTTACAAAGATTTTATATGGAATATCTGCTTATTGGGTTGACAAGAAGGTCATATCTAAAAATGTAACATAATATTCTTGGCCACACAATATTTATACCCCTATATATCTATTTAGCATAAATTAATACACAATTCATGTGCATTACGCTATTGTATTGCATTTAATGTGCATTTGTTCATTAGATGAACTCAATAAAAAGGCATGCTGACTGCACTGAGAATAATAACGAAGCAACAATTTTAAAAAGAATCAAGAGAAAGCCGAAATTTGGGTTTATTGGGAGCTTTTTTTTGCTTATTACTTGAATAAATGAGTAACAAATTCAGTAATAATTATCACGAATACGCCATGCGTGATGCCAGCATTCATTTAATACTTCAGAGGCCGAACCTTAATCAGTCATGACAAATATAGCTGATTCCTGGATACTTACACTCTTTAACAAACTAGAACCAAAGGTGAGAACCTTATATATTTAAGCTTTGATGATATAACTTTTTAGTTTCCCACATTAATTCTTTTGTTAATGAGTGTTGGATAAACCAGTAGCCACTTGTATGTGGCCAGTTAAATCCAAATAATATATAACACGAAGACAAGGAATCAAAGCGCTATCGGAAATGTCAACACAACACCTGCCTGACGTTCAATCCTAAGTTGTGAAATGAGGGGAAAAATGCCTAAAACAAAAAAAAAAAAATAATAATAATAATTATCTTAAACAGACGGCTTACTCTAAGTAATCTAACGGCAGACCGTCGGCGATGTTGAGGGGGTGTGAATCTATTTATCTTGTACACGTACTCGAGCTAAATCTGGTGATAAAGTCGACTTCCACACACAGACAGGCATTCTTATAAGATTTACACGAATTATGAGGTCGTCTTTGATAAGCGATGCTCACATCTCAATTTCATTGAAGATGCTCAGCTCGTGTCGCTTATAAGTTTAGTTTTCCTCTGCGATCTGTTCGGTTCACTTGTGCTAACGGAGTAAGACTTAGAATATTAAAGTCCGAATTAATTTTAAGTAATATCCTGATTGTTGTTAGTTAAAACGTATCTGTGTTGGTGTTAATCTGTACATTACCTAATTGAAAAATCTACTTTTTTTTTGGCTTCCACATTCGAATATATATTATTAATCTCTTTTAAATGTTTCAATGTTATTAAAAATAATTAAAATGAAAGGTTTTTAAATAGCTTGATACATTTCTGACTTGCTTAAAGTACATTAAAGTGTTTATTATTTATATAAAATTTATTTTTGGTGTAATCAAAATTGTATTGAAAGTATAAAAGCAAAACTTAAACTATTTACAATTAATTTCTATTACATTTATATGATAAAAACTTTTCGGAATAAGCAGTTGAAGCACAGTCCACTAATTAAAAATCAGAAATAGTATTTTGAAACGGTCGAAGAAAGTCGCAAGTGGTTGTCATTAGGATACACAGGAAGCTAGTGACAAAAACTTAATGAAAAATCGAAGGAACCTGCAGCAATTGTAGTTTTACTAAGCCTGAGTGCGATTCTGTGTGTGTGCCTAAACTAATACAAAAGTAATCAAAGTTGAATGCTGAAAGTGCGCGAAGGCAACACGACAGGAAGTCAATAAAAATAAGCACATTAAAGCAACTTGCGGTCTACGGAATTATGTCAACGACCATTGAGGGGGAGGCAGCGACGACAATGGACGCGTCGACGACTGATTCAACAACGAGTGTGGGCAAAGCGATTACTCAGACAGTCCAGTTCATAATTAGCAGCACAACATCAAAACCAATGGCAGCAAGTGGCACAGCCTCCTTCAGCACCGTCAGCACCACCATCTCGACGGCAACAACAACGGCAACAACAACAACAACGACAGCAGCAGCAACAACAACAAGTGGAACTGAGAAGCTCAGCGTGAATGATTTGAGCAGCGCTCTGCAATATTTTGGAATTGTTGATTATATTGTTTTCATAGCCATGTTGGTGGTCTGCGCCGTAATTGGCTTCTATTTTGGATTCATCGAGAAGAAGCAGAAAAAGCAAAAGGGCCAAGTACCCACCGATGATAAGGATGGGGCGGGTGGTGCTGGCAACGAGGAGCGTCGCGGCTCGGAAGCATTGGATTACTTGGTGGGTGGACGCAAAATGAAAGTGTTTCCGGTCTCGCTGTCACTGGTGGCTAGGTGAGTACCAAACACAGCTACAGATGCTCTATTTAATTGCGGTGCGGGCTCTGGACACTAGAATATACAAGGTTCATTTAATTGATTGGAGTGGGAATGATATTGGTGTGGATAATATGACACTTGGTCAGGCGGTTTTGTCATTTAGCCTTAAATTGAATTTTTCACGAACTTTACCCATTTATTAAGAGACATTTAATATGATTTTTTTAATTAGGTCCAGTATAAAATTTAAAGAAAAAAAAAAAAAAACCTAAAATTATGCAACTAATGTTATAAAAATAAAAGGAGGATAATATTTATATTGCAAAATAAATACAATTCGAATGTTCGCTGCAAATACTTTGGATCTTTAATCGTCTGACTGCTTGGCCAATAGAAATTGGCCCATTTTCTCAGAAAATCAATCAAAAACTTGCGCCTAATTTCACTTGATTTGTTTCAAGGGGCCGCGTTTAACCGTGCGTATGCGTAATCTAAAGAAATCATATAAAAGCTGGCCAAGCCCTCGCCGTGGCGTCTGGCTCGCTGTTTGTCAAGCTAAACAATAGAATTTTATTTAAAATGGCCAAAGAGCACAGAGAGCAAGCTGAAAATCGTATATATGATAAGATATTCAGTGTCAGGGTCAAGTTTATTATGTCTGATGATTATGCAGATAATACTCTTTGATATCTCTGGCAAACTTGCGGAACTTTGTCGGTAAATACGAGTATCTGACGCATAAATACAATTTAGCAGCTCGTTTCTCTGCAAAGCCGGGCCCGTGAACTAAGCCTGATTGAAGTTATTTAAACTTACGGCAGCCGCAAACTCAAATAATTTGCCAAATTACTTTTTTGTTTTGGACCGACCTTGGTTCTGGGGGCCATTCCATTTGACACGTTTGGTCAAGCACCTTTCGAGCCGAGCTATTGTTGTTGTTGTCGTTGCGGTTGCTTTGTCTTGGGCGTATTGTCACCGCATTAATGACTGGCAATAGGATTGCTCCTGATTCTCCCGTCTCCTGTCCCGCTTATGGCCATTTGCCTCGCCTGACAATTGTTTTGTGCGCCTTTTATTGTTATAGCATTCTGTTTGTAGTCGTTTGCTTTCTGCAACAAATTTTGGCGACGTGCTCTGAATTACAATTACATGCCAGCATTTTTCCCAGATTCTTTTGAGATGTTCCATTATGTTTTTCGTTCTTTCACTTTCATTTTGTCCCCCTCTATTTTTGCTTCGATTTATTAAATAGGTCCTGCATCTGCATACTTCAACGACAGTCGTTATCAACTTTTAATGGTGTTTTGGCCTGCGAGCAAAAACTTTTATTTCACTTTAGTTTTGGTGAGAGGCAATGCATTTGCTTAGAGGCTAAATTCAAATAATTGTTATGAGCATTAATCATCAGACTGTGATTACAATGTGATTAAATTGTATTTTTTTAAATATATTATTTGTTTTTAATTTATATTTAATTCTTTAATACATTTTTTTTTTAGTTTTGTTTCGGGAATTTCATTGCTGGGCACCTCGACGGAAATCTATGTCTATGGAACTCAGTACGCTTTTATACTCATTACGCTGGCCATATCGGGACTTATATCATGGTACATATTTTTACCCGTATTCTGCAATCTACAATTGACTTCCAGTTATGAGGTAAGCTGAACGTTGTCTGATCTCTGTATCTGTGTCTGTGTTTTTCTTTTACTGCTTTTATTTTTAAATGTTTTATAGCATGCATTGCATATCTATTGTTATACATTTAACTTCCTTAAGCCTGGCTGTATTTATTTTTGCATGCTAAAGTGTAAGTCGAATATCTGTGTAATCTCGTACCGCAATGACATATTTATGATGTCGTTTTTTAAATCGCAGTGAGAAGAACATGCTTGACCGTAATATTTGGACAGATCAACTAGAGCTGTACTTGTGGCTAAAATCAAAAGCATAGAACAGACACTAGACAAATATGTGTACACATTTTTTGCCTGTCATGTAGCAGAAATAGTCGTTCCTGGAAAAGCAGAGCATTGTTTTCGCTGCTGGAGTTGTTATTCCATGTGAAATATTTGCGTGTGCTTCGCCAGAAATTTAAAATTGGATCTGCGTGAAATATAGTGGGCCAGACAATTGTTTTGGCTTGGTTTGGCTGGGTAGACGGAAATTTGGTCGTTGTTCATAAGCTATCTGGCGTATCGGGCTAGGCTACATGATGTATGTGTAATATTCGATTATGTATGCGCCACGTTGTCTGTGGGCTTGTGTGCGTGCGCTCGTGTACTCCTATGTTGTTTATGTGAATAACAATGAATGAAAAGCGACAACAACAAAAAACAAAACAAAATATTTACAGTACTTTGAGATGCGCTTTAACCAAACCGTCCGTGTTGTGGCCTCGTCACTTTTCACCATAACCACAGTAAGTAAATCCACACGAAATCCCCAAACATTTTTATGTAATCCAATAATTATTTCTACTAGTTAATCTGGCTACCCATAGTCATCTATGTGCCTGCGTTGGCCTTTAATCAGGGTAGGTATTCAACCTGATCCTGATCCTGAACCAAAACAATCGCTGACTTCGTTGTTTTACAGTGACTGGCATCAATGTACATATCGTCACGCCTGTGGTGTGCATTGTCTGCATCTTTTACACCACTGTTGGCGGCTTGAAGGCTGTCGTCTGGACGGATGTCATTCAAACCGTAGTTATGGTGGGCGCCGTGCTCTTTGTTGTCATTAAAGGCACCATGAATGTGGGTGGTCTGGGTGTGGTCATTCAACGCAATTGGGAAAGTGGACGTCTCGAATGGCCTGAGTAGGTGACAATCACTCAATGAATACAATTAGTCATATCTAAGACCATAATTTTCCAAACAGATTCACACTCGATCCCAAAGTTCGCATGTCCTTCTTCTCCGTATTTTTCACCTATACGTTTTATGGCGTCTACAATTTGGGTTGCAATCAGATCATCACACAGCGCTACATGTCATTGCCTGGCGTCAAGGAAATGAAAAAGGCATCGGTTCTGTTTGTTGGAGGTTACATCTTATTATCCGGCATTTGCTTATATAATGGACTGGTGCTCTTTGCCAGATATTACGACTGTGATCCGTTGACCACAAAGGTATGGATTTTGTGTTTTTTTATTAATTAATTAATAAATTAATACATGGAAACTTAATATTTTAACTTAGTATTTTTTGGCTAGTTAGAAGATACATATAATTGGTTTTTCATATATTATATATAATAATAATGTATTTAGCTTATCAAACACCATAATTTTAAATAAAACGATTTAGACTGAAGAGCTTAACTGTATAATTCGCAGCTGGCCAAGGCCAAGGATCAATTGGTCCCGTTGCTGGTAATGGATACGTTGAGCATGATTCCTGGCCTACCTGGCGTATTTGTGGCTGGTGTGTTTAGTGCGGCACTTAGCTCGTTATCCACAGGCCTCAACTCACTGGCCGCCGTCTTTTTGGAGGACTACATCAAGCCGCTCTGCCGGAAGCCCCTGACCGAGCGCCAAACGGCCATAACCATGCGTCTCTGCACTGTCGTCATTGGAACGGCGAGTGTCGCCTTGGTCTTCGTTGTGGAACGTATGGGCACTCATGTGATGCAGTTGTCCATGACTCTGAGCTCCTTGGCCCAGGGACCGTTGTTTGCTCTCTTTTGTATTGGCCTGCTGTGCCCGCGCCTTAATGCCAAAGTTTGTATTACAGTTTGCAAAATGGCTTTAGTATGCAAATGTGATTAATCTATGGCTTGGTTTTCAGAGTGCGCTGGTCGGTGCCTTTTGTTCCTTCGTCTTCATGACCTGGCTGTGCCTAAATGCTCAAATGGCCATCAACTCCGGGGAGTTGCACTACGAGACCAAGCCAACCAGCGTTGAGGGCTGTCAGTATCAGTTCGAATTGCCCCCAGTAACTCCTGCGAATGCCACTGTCACGGAGCCGGCGTAAGTAACGAAAATTTGTTCTGACCCCAATGGCATCTAATTACGGATATTCTTTTCCGCAGTTCGCTCAGCATTTTCCAGGAAATCTATCATATATCCTTCATGTGTTATACATTCTTTTCCTCCGCCGTGGGCGTCATCAGTGCGTA
This sequence comes from Drosophila limbata, assembly GCA_963924055.1. Lineage (NCBI taxonomy): Eukaryota > Metazoa > Arthropoda > Insecta > Diptera > Drosophilidae > Drosophila > Drosophila limbata. The sequence goes on along the minus strand of OZ001352.1, from coordinate 13,007,433 downwards.
TCTATCGGGTTTCGTATTCGGGTTCCGTGAGCGCGAAGACATCGATGTCGAGTTGTTGGCGCCGTGTGTGCGACGCTTTTATAGAACCAAATATACCAGCGTACAGCTGGATGACACTCGACTTAAGTCGGTCATTCAGAAATCTTAAATTGTACTTAGCCATCAGACTTGTCTTGCAAAAAACATTTTGATTAGTATGTAGCTGTAACGTGCAACTTGCTGCTTGACTTATTCTTTAATATGCTCTTGTTATGATTTAGACCTGTCACTAACTGCCAAATATAGTTACTTGCACACACTTGACTAACACTCGTACTTTCATTAAGCTTCAGAATGCATAAATCACTTTGTATTTACAACCGTGCATTTCGAAAATTATATTTATACGACAATTAATATTTTCAACAAGTTAAACACTATTTAAACTTCATTTAGTACTTTGAACTACGCTTTGGTAAAAGCATTCGCAGCTTGGGATCTATTTTGTTTTCTGTGAACATGGTAAGCATACAAAATTGAAAACAAACGTTGAAGTCATCAGTCCCTTTGTTCCTTAGTTGCTTTGGCTGCCACTTGCTATGTATGTGCCTGCCATCACTTATAATCAGGGTAAGTTTTGACGTGACAATCTGCTTAGACATTTGGGAAACTTAGTGCCTTGCAGTGACTGGAACGAGCATCCATGTGATTACGCCCATTGTGTGCATCATCTGCATCTTCTACACCTGTGTGGTAAGATTTAATTACTTTTGCTGAGTGAATAGAGCCGATTTCAAGTACAAAACTCAAAATCTTACAATGCCAGGGTGGCCTAAAGGCAGTCATCTGGACGGATGTTATACAGAGTTTTGTTATGTACGGATCGATTTTGTCTGTGTGCATCAAAGGCACCTATGATGTGGGCGGCTTGGGCGTGGTCCTGCAGCGAAATCAGGCGAGTGGGCGTCTCAATGCACCAGAGTAAGCAGCAGCAATTTTTATTTTTTTGAAATTGCTAAACATTTTTGGTAGTTGGACCTGGGATCCAACCGTACGCTTGTCCATGCTGTCAGTCATTGTGGGTGGAACTTTGCATAAAATTCAATCGTCGGATGTCAATCAGGTGTCCATACAACGCTTTCTATCGCTGCCCAGCTATAAGCATGCCAAGCAATCCATGCTCATCTTTACAGTTCTCCTTATATTTCTGTTGAGTTGCTGCTGTTACATTGGCTTAGTCGCCTATGCCGTCTACCATGATTGCGACCCCATCAGCACCAAGGTAAGCTACGAATTTAAGTATATTTAAATATAATATATTATTTTATATTTGTCTCTCATTCAGCTTGCCAAGGCTAGCGATCAATTGCCCGCGCTGCTAATGATGCGGACTCTTGGCTCGATTCCTGGTCTGCCAGGACTTTTTGTGTCGGGGGTTTTCAGTGCAGCGCTGAGCTCACTTTCCACAGGACTCAATTCCATGGCTTGCGTGATTTCACAGGATATGGTGCGACCAATGCTAAAGAAACCCCTAACTGAGCGTCAAACTGCATTCTTGCTGCGTGCGATTGTCGTGATCTTTGGCGTATTCTGCATGGCTTTAGTTTCTGTTGTGGAAAAGCTGGGCATGGTCTTACAACTGGCTACGATGACTTCAGCGGTAGCGATGGGTCCGCTGCTGGGCATTTATACCATGGGTGTTTGCTTGCCTTGGGTCAATGGAAGAGTATGATCTATTTGTTCTACTGCATAAAGGGCTTATTTTAGGAATTGCATTTTATAGAGTGTCCTTACTGGCAGTATGGTATCCTTTTTTACACTGGCTTGGATCTGTCTCAAATCGCAGTTGGCACAGATGCACGGCGAGATTCGCTATCCGAAGATGCCAGTTTCAGTTGACAATTGTGACTACACTTTTGACAATGCCACTGCATGGCAGACCATTCACAACTACACGTGAGTATAAAAGGAATTCAACTCAAAGGAAACTTCGTTCTCTTTTCACATGGCAGGCCCTCTACGGATCGTAATATATATCATTTATCATTTTACTGGTACACCGCTTTGGGTGGTGTCATTTGCACTGTAGTCGCCCTTCTGGCGAGCTTTGTCTTTGGCTGGCAGGATGTGTCCCGGTTGAATCCGACTCTAATAACACCCTGCATGCGTCGTTTTTTACCAAAGAAGGACTATCAGACTGTTGACTTGGAGGAACTTTTCAGTCGTAAGGCCCAAACTGAAGCCAGAAAAATGGCTGAGAGTTCGGAGTAGTTACTCTAAGAATTTCTTAATGTGCTAAGAGTGTAATCTAATAAAATCTTAAAGTTTATCTTTTGTGTAAACAGTGTTTTATTTTGTTCTTTTTGCATTTTGTACTTCACTATTCTTTATAATTTGATACATGGGATAGGCTCCTTTTTTTTGTTTCTTTGCCGTACTTTCCAGTACTTTGAGAGAGGCTTCGATCGACGTATCCGTATCTTTGGATCGTGCCTATTCGTTCTGATGAATGTAAGTGCACAAAAATGAATACGTATTTATATATGTTTTCTGATATAAATATTTATAAATATTGCTTTCTTCCAGATACTTGGGCAGCCAATTTGCATTTATGTGCCGGCGCTAGCATTGAATCAAAGTGAGCGTTGACAAATTTGCAAATAATATGAGAAAAAATGCATTAAAAAAGGCTACAGCCAAGAGAATACCCATCTTGGAGTTTCACAAAAATTACATAATTTTCTCTGTTTCTGGCATCAGTGTACAAACACTTACCAGCCTGATATGCATTATGTACACCAGTATTGTAAGTGACATTATAATCTCAAGATGCGTTTACTCAAATATTTACTTTTGTAATGTTTAATTTCACAATACTAGGGTGGCATTAAAGGTGTTGTGTCGACAGATGTTATTCAAGGCATTGTCATGGTTGGTGCCATGGGATTTTTCCTTGTCAAAGGCACCTACGATTTGGGTATCTTGAAAGTGGTTTTGGAACGTAATCGCCAATTCGATCGTTTAGTGGATCATGAGTAAGTACAGCACAGTAAATCGATATATCGATTACTTTGAGTCGGCTGTGTTTCATTTGCGCTCTGCATTCAAATTATATTTTCACTGCATTTACCTGCTTTTAAATATCTAAAAGTGTCTTTACTGCTTATCTTTGCTTATCTGTGCTCTTTTCAATTGTGCATAACTTAATCAGCTGGTGCTTTGTAAGTTTATTTACATTTATTCTTTCGTAAGCGGCGTCTGTGCTGTTTTTGTTGTTGTGCTTTGCCTATTTTCGCCTTCGGTGCTGTGTCAGTGCATTTCGCTTTTGTGTTTTGTGCTCTTAGTTCTTTCCCTCTCTATTCTGCTTTAAACTCTGTTTGTTTACCACTCAAAGTTTTTACTTTAACTCAATTTGAGTGCTTTCATATTTCTCACTCTTGCTTAAACGGTACCTTATTTAACCCAGCGAACATTATGTCGTGCTGCAATAAGTCTTGCTCATTTAAGCAACTGGCGGATTCCACTCATCTTCAATATGTTAGTTGTTGGTTGTGTGAGAATATTATGCATGCCAAGTGTGCTGGCCTTTCTGGACGCGAATGTGATAAAATCAATTCTGCTCCTAAAAAGCATGAAGGTGGCCTAAGATGGGCTTGCCCTGTGTGTTTTGGGATGCAATTTGATTTTACCAGAATGTACAATTCTGTCCGTGTTAAATTCTTAAAGCTAAATAAGGCAGCTAAGCTTCTTGCGAGTGATTTTGACTCAAGCTCTGAATTGCTAAGTCAATTCAATTTTGGGTCAACATCAAATCATTGCACTGATGTTCCGTCTCTTTCTATTTCTTCTGAACTGCGTTCTCCCAATACCAATCCACAAATTCCTTCATTAGATGTATCTTCTACTCTCTCTTTATCCCCTTCTCCCAGTAGATTTTCTAATCGCTCATCTACCCCTTCACTGGATGCATCCGCTCCCCCAGCCACTGATTTAAATACTGTTGCTGGAACTGCGGAAATTGCCTCTGGCCGTCGGAGGAGATCCTCCCGCACCTTGGCTCCCTCTGCTACAGTGATTAACATTATTCCCCCGACTCCCCCTATTCCTCCTACACTATCTGTTGTAGCACCTCGTAGACAAGTTTTCGTGTCTAGACTCTCTTCTGACACAACTTGTGAAACTGTAGCTTCCTATATAGCCAGTAAATCTTCTGCTAATGTATCCGTTACTAAATTTAACTTCTCTGTACCTCGTGAAATTTCCTCATTTAAAATCAGTGTCCCTAACGACGTGTTTCCTACCATATGTGATTCAAATTTTTGGCCGCCTCATATGATTGTTCATGAGTTTAAGCCAAAAAAGCGAACGCATCCTTCACCAATAGCTCTTGTAAATAACTTATCTCCAAATTCTACTCCAAAAAACTAGATTGTCTTACTATACAGTACCAAAATGTTAGAGGACTTCTTTCAAAACTCCAACATTTGTATTTGTGTAGCACTTCTTTCGAGTCTGACATTATCGTTTTTTCTGAAACTTGGCTAAATTCTACTATCTCCGATAGTGAAATTTTTTCAAACAATTTCGTATTATATAGAAAAGATCGGTCGATTCGTCGTGGTGGTGGTGTCCTAATTTCTATCAAATCTACTCTAAACTCAGAAGTCATAATCCTTAACTCTTCTATCGATGCTGAAATAGTTGCTGTTAAAGTAACTCTTCCTTCATCTACTCTTTTCATAACCTGTTCTTATATTCCTCCTGCTTCTGATATACAAGTCTATATGCAACATATTGACTGTATCAACGAAGTATTTTCCCAAGCGCGTGACAATGATGCTGTCGTTGTGATGGGTGATTTTAACTTGCCCTCCATCGAATGGTCATTTTTCAGTCAATTCAATTTTGGGTCAACATCAAATCATTGCACTGATGTTCCGTCTGTTTCTATTTCTTCTGAACTGCGTTCTCCCAATACCAATCCACAAATTCCTTCATTAGATGTATCTTCTACTCTCTCTTTATCCCCTTCTCCCAGTAGATTTTCTAATCGCTCATCTACCCCTTCACTGGATGCATCCGCTCCCCCAGCCACTGATTTAAATACTGTTGCTGGAACTGCGGAAATTGCCTCTGGCCGTCGGAGGAGATCCTCCCGCACCTTGGCTCCCTCGGCTACAGTGATTAACATTATTCCCCCGACTCCCCCTATTCCTCCTACACTATCTGTTGTAGCACCTCGTAGACAAGTTTTCGTGTCTAGACTCTCTTCTGACACAACTTGTGAAACTGTAGCTTCCTATATAGCCAGTAAATCTTCTGCTAATGTATCCGTTACTAAATTTAACTTCTCTGTACCTCGTGAAATTTCCTCATTTAAAATCAGTGTCCCTAACGACGTGTTTCCTACCATATGTGATTCAAATTTTTGGCCGCCTCATATGATTGTTCATGAGTTTAAGCCAAAAAAGCGAACGCATCCTTCACCAATAGCTCTTGTAAATAACTTATCTCCAAATTCTACTCCAAAAAACTAGATTGTCTTACTATACAGTACCAAAATGTTAGAGGACTTCTTTCAAAACTCCAACATTTGTATTTGTGTAGCACTTCTTTCGAGTCTGACATTATCGTTTTTTCTGAAACTTGGCTAAATTCTACTATCTCCGATAGTGAAATTTTTTCAAACAATTTCGTATTATATAGAAAAGATCGGTCGATTCGTCGTGGTGGTGGTGTCCTAATTTCTATCAAATCTACTCTAAACTCAGAAGTCATAATCCTTAACTCTTCTATCGATGCTGAAATAGTTGCTGTTAAAGTAACTCTTCCTTCATCTACTCTTTTCATAACCTGTTCTTATATTCCTCCTGCTTCTGATATACAAGTCTATATGCAACATATTGACTGTATCAACGAAGTATTTTCCCAAGCGCGTGACAATGATGCTGTCGTTGTGATGGGTGATTTTAACTTGCCCTCCATCGAATGGTCATTTTTCAGCAGCGCAAACTACCTTACTCCATCCTCTCAACACGACTTTTTAGATCATTTATTAGACTTTCCTCTTTTTCAAATAAATGCTGTTACTAACAGTCTAAATAGAACCCTAGATCTTGTTTTCATTAACGATTATCTAAATGCTTCCATCTCCAGGTCGATTCCTATATCTGTGCCTGAAGATCCTTACCATCCCACATTAGAAATTTCTCTCTTTGTTCCTAAACCTTTTAATACACCCGCACCCATATCCTCTGCGCCCCACCGCTGCTTTCGCAAAGGTAATTATATTCATCTTAATCAACTGCTTTCTGCAATTGATTGGTCCTCGGTTGACAATGCAGCTGACATTGATAGCGCTTTAAACTCATTCTATTTAATACTTAATTCCTTATTAGACATAACTATTCCCAACTCTTATCGACCATCTACTTCTTCTAAACCACCATGGTTTTCACCCAGACTCTCAAACTTAAAAATATTAAATCTAAATGTTTTAAAAAGTTTAAGATGTCTGGTTCCAGCCTTGATCTATCTAAATACTCTATTGCTAAATCTAATTTCTTCCTTCTTAACACTCAATGTTATTCTGCTTATATTTCCCGCTGTAAAAGTCAATTTTCATATAACCCTAAATTATTTTACTCTTTTGTTAATTCTAAGCGTAAATCAACGCGTCTTCCTTCTTCTTTTTTCCTTGGTTCTGAAAAAGCAGGTAATGACTCAGCTGCTGCTGATCTATTTGCCAAATTTTTTCAATCCACCTATTCCCCTATTCTTTCTACTAATTCTTCATATCCCTATAACATTAGTTCATCTTCGATTATTTTTGCTCCCCTCATCTCCGAATCTTCCTTATTATCAACTATTAGGTCTATTAAAGTTTCCTACTCCCCTGGACCTGATAATATCCCAAGTTGTGTATTGAGAGAATGCAGTTCTTCTTTACTTTATCCTTTACTTAAGCTCTTTAATCTTTCAATTACCACCGGGGTATTTCCATCTGTTTGGAAAGAATCTTTTATTATACCCTTGCACAAAAAAGGTGGTAAGTCTGATGTATCTAATTACAGAGGTATTGCAAAGTTGTCGGCTATTCCAAAGCTTTTTGAGAAAATTATCTCAGCAAATTTGCAACACCTCTGTAAATCTGTCATCTCCCCCTTTCAACATGGATTTATCAAGAGTCGGTCTACTACGACCAACTTGTTGGAATTTTCATGCCTTATTAATGATGCATTCCAGAGGAAAATGCAAACTGATGTCATTTATACTGATTTCAGTAAAGCATTTGACTCAGTGAATCATGATCTTTTACTTTTTAAACTTGGTTGCATTGGATTTCCTTCTCCTTTACTTTTCTGGATCTCTTCTTATTTAAAGAATAGAACACAGAAAGTTCTACTCAGATCTACCATATCTAAACCTGTTTCTGTAACTTCTGGAGTTCCTCAAGGTAGTCACCTGGGGCCCTTATTCTTTACACTTTTTATTAACGACCTTCCGTCTATTTTATTAAACTCTCGCATACTAATGTATGCTGACGATGTAAAACTTATCCTGTCTTTTAACGATCCTGCTCAGCTTGATCTACTTCAAAATGATCTAAATTCTATGCAACTTTGGTGCTTGGCTAATCATCTTCCTCTAAACTGTTCTAAATGTATGTTCATGTCTTTTAGTCGCTTAAAACCCTTTCTTGGTTCTTATACGATTGATAATGTTCCATTACAACGTATATACACCGTTAAAGATCTGGGTGTTCTATTCGATTCTAAACTTAACTTTAATCTTCATATTTCTTCTATCATTAACGTAGCCAAGGGCGTGCTTGGATTCATAAAGCGTTGGTCGAAAGAATTTAACGATCCTTTCACTACCAAACTCCTTTATGTATCCCTTGTACGTCCTATTCTAGAATATTGCTCATGTATTTGGTCCCCTCAATATAGGAACAACGAGGTCCGTATTGAGTTGATCCAGAAGCAATTTCTTCTCTTTGCTCTACGTAGTTTAAATTGGGATCCCAATCTTCGCCTACCTTCTTATTCCAGTAGACTTTTACTTATAAACCTTCCTTCACTATCTGATCGTAGAAAAATGCTTAGTGTATTATTTATACATAATCTTATTAATGGTAACATTGATTCTTCTTTTCTTTTAAGTCGTCTTAACTTCTCTATTCCTTGTAGACCAACTAGAAACTTTCTTCCATTATCTCTTCCTATTTGCACCACTGATTATGCTTTGCACAATCCTTTTCGTGTTTTATGCACGTGTTATAATTCTCTCTTTCATGTGTTCTCTTTGGAACACACTCTGTCTTCTATTAAAATTTGTATTCTCTGTCACCTACGGTCCATCTCTGGCCAACTCTAACTTCGTGTCTTACACCTCAATTCTGTCTACTCTACTCTTATTCATATTCTTCTTTGTTCTGTTGATCTTAAATCTTCTGTCTTTTCACTTGACCTTCTATATTTTTCTACTTTCTATTTCCTATGAATTTTGCAACCAACCCTAGCTGTGAACAGGGGCATAGCTTGCCGGACCGGCTAATAAACTTCCCCCATCGGGTTGCATTTTTCATCCTTACTCTCCATTTAATTTTAAGTTTAAATTAAGTCTTATTTATTAATTCTATCTTTAATTCTTCACTTTTCCTATCCAGAATTAGGCTCTAATAACGCCACTGACAGACCTTGGCTGTGAATAGGGGCATAGCTCGCCGGACTGGCAAATAAAACTCCCCCATCGTGTCGGTGACGTTATTAGACTAAACTTGTAAGTTCATTTAGGCTTTCTGTTCTTTATAAATTCTTATATTATTGTAATATCTATTCTATCAGGCATGCCACATAAATCTCTTTCACTTGAGTTTCACGTCAATTTCATTTCTCCGTGCCACAGTCTCAATCACCTGCACAATTTTTGGTGAAACGAAATCATCGCTCAATTCACTGGCGTCCGATGCCATGAGAATAATGTCACAATTTTTGTCCGAATTTTAGAATTTAGAGTTTCCGAGTAACTTTCATTGTTTGTCGCGCCAATAACTTTTAAATTTTTTTAGGCTATACAATATCAATTATTAAATAAATAAATTAAATAATATTAATTAAAGAAGAAATAAAATAAAAACCTACTTTTCAGCAATAATAAACTTACAAAAATTGCTAAACAAACCCTTGGGAAATTTAATCTGAGAAGGGGCCAACCCTTAGCAGCCTAGTACGAAAAGGTTGATGAACATGCTTAAAAACCTAAATCACACGAATTTCTGTGGCACGGAGAAATTTTCGAAGTGGAATTGCTTTTTTCTGAAATCACTTTCACTAGTGTTTTTTGTGGCATGCCTGTATATTGTATTTGTTTTAAACTTTTGGCAGCAATGTTTGCTTTAAATAAATAATAATAATAATAAATGTCGAATAATTTCAGCAACACTTAATGGACTTCAAAACATAATAACAGCTTTAAATATTGTATACATTTAACTATTTGCAATTTTTGTCATTTAATGCAATGCAATGGCATTCTTCAAGATGCAAGCCAATGGTATTAACCAGGCGGTGGTGCAGCGGTTTATGACCTTGCCGAACATCAAGGCGGCCAAGCAGACATTGGTAATAGCCCTAGCAGGCCTCATCGTAGTCATGGACATGTGTATTTACCTTGGAGTGCTGGCACTTGCATCATTTTATCACTGCGATCGCATAACCACGGGTGTGAGTATCCCAATTGATGTTGCAAGTGAGAAGGACTCAATTATATTTCTGTTTTGCAGTTGGCACGCGCCAAGGATCAGGTGATGCAAAGTGCTGGTGTCGTGCCCGGCGTTGTGGGTCTGTTTGTGGCTGGAGTGTTTAGTGCTGCCCTGAGCTCCCTCTCTCTCTCCGCTGTGGTGCTTAAGGATTTCATCGAACCCCATCGCAGTCGCCCGTTGACTCAGCGACAGACTGCCTATGAGTTCAGAGAGTTCGTCATTATCTTTGGCCTCATCTCGATGGCTAGTGTGCCCATTGTACAGAAATTGGCCATGGTCATGCAGCTCTCTTCTACAGTGGCTGCCATCACCTGTGGTCCACTACTGGGCGCCTTCTCTATTGGCATGCTATTGCCTTTTGTAAAAACAGAGGTTTGTCCTGGAATAGTTTACTGACTGGCATTTCATTGGCAATGAGCTTTACTTCCTACATTGTGGTGCGTGCCCAGATTGCCATGGCCAATGGTCAGTTGACTTCTCCCCCAAAACCTGTCTCTGTTGAGGGTTCCGACTACAGTTTCAATTGCCCGACAACTGGAATGCCAGCAATACGAGCAGACCGTAAGTATTATTATTGTATTATTATTTAAATTAATGATGTTCTTTTTCTAGTGATCCAACTGAGTCTAAGGGATTCAGCCTGCATGAGATTTCTTTTCTCTTTACTTACTTTATCGATAAGTAAAAGGAGGAACTCTAGTTCCATGAATCTATAAAGCAACTTAAACTGGATGAAAATGCGACACAATAAATTTAAATTATTTACAATTTATTCGTTAATAAATATGCTTAACACAAATGCAGTTACTGTAGTTTTGTTATTGCTTTTAAATGTATATCTTAACTTAATATTAATCCATAAATTACTCTATAATATCAACTATGTAGCTGGGAACTATTTTAATCTCTGAGTCCTTTCCAAACCTTCACTTACACACACTCACTCTTTCAGTATTTTGAGAGACGTTTCAGTCGACGAATGCGTTTATTTGGTGCCTCGCTCTTTGTCCTGAAGGCCGTAAGTATTCCATATACAACTATAACTTATGGTAGATACTCATGTATGATTATGATTACAGATCATTTGGCTGCCAATTGCGGTTTATGTGCCAGCTCTAACCTTCAATCAGGTCAGTGGAATTGGCATTCACACCATTACTCCAATTGTGATCGTCATCTGCACATTTTATACCACGGTCGGTGGCATTAAGGGCGTCGTCTGGACGGATGTGGCCCAGAGTATTGTAATGTTTGGATCGCTATTTGTCATTATGGTAAAGGGAACCCTGGATCTGGGTGGATTTGATGTAGTCTGGCAACGCAACTCGGAGGGCGGTCGTCTAAATGTTCCCGAGTAAGAAATCTAATTTTATGAATTTTTGATAACTTCCCTGATATTCAAAATTCTTAACATTGCTTAATAGATTGAGTCTCGATCCCACAGTTCGTTTGAGCGTCTTCTCGGTGTTTGTGGGCGGTACTTTCTTCAAGCTGCAGAGTACGTCCATCAATCAGACCACCATACAGCGCTTCATGTCCTTGCCATCCTTGAAGGAAATTAAGCAAACCCTCTTCATTTTTACCATTGGACTTGTCCTGCTTTATATGGGCTGCATTTATGTGGGTCTTGTGTGCTATGCCACCTACTATGACTGTGATCCAATGAGCACTGGGGTGAGTATGTTAACGATGTTTAAGACTTGAGCTGTGATTAAATTAGTTCATCCTTTTAAATGTAGCTGGCTGGTCGTCGGGATCAACTGGTGCCGTTGTTGGTAATGCGGGTGCTGGGAGTTGTGCCCGGACTGCCGGGTCTCTTTGTGTCCGCCGTGTTCAGTGCCGCTCTCAGCTCCCTCTCGACGCTACTCAATTCCTTGGCAGCCGTAATTTTGGAGGACTTTGTGAAGCCCCGCATGAAGAACAAGCCGATGCCGGAGCGCACAGTGGCGTTGACAATGCGCCTCGTTGTGATTGTGTTTGGAATCAGCTCCATTTTCATGGTGTATGTGGTGGAACATCTGGGCATGGTGCTTCAGCTCTCGGCCACACTGCAGTCCAGCTTGTATGGCCCCATGCTGGGCATCTTTACCGTGGGCATGCTTATGCCCTGGGTGGGCGAAAAGGTATCCAAACATCCCAATAGTAAGTTAAGTGTAATGTAATACCCCCTTTATTTATTTACAGAGCATGTTTATAAGCAGTATTTTCTCATTTGCCATAATGGCTTGGATCGCTGTCAATGCGCAGATCGCCAATGTTACTGGTTCTTTTCGTCATACCAAGCTGCCGGTTTCTGTGGAAAATTGTGATTACGAATTCGATATGAATCGCTATCTGAATTCCACAGCTGAATAGTAAGTGCAACTAATTAACAGAAAGTGACTTAATTTATACTGATTTCTTTTTCTTGTAGTGAACCACACAGTGGTACTTCAATATACCACATGTCATTCCTCTTGTATACTCTGACGGGCGCTTCCCTAAATATTATATTCTCGAACTTGGCTACGTTCATATTTGGACGTCAGGATGTGGACACAGTGGATATACAGCTATTGGCTCCAGTTCTTCAACGCTATATGCGCAGGAATAGGGATTATGAAGCTGTAAAACTAAAGCAGCAATTCACAGTTGCTGATAACTCGGACTAAGCACTTAAAAGGAGCTTGGCTATAAGTCCCATAAACATATTAGATTCTCTTATTAGTATTCAACATTTCTACGCTTTCTTTTCCCTAATTATATTCATTTTTTTTATCTTTCTTTTTATTTAACTTTTTTATCGTTTTATAACCTAATCTTTTTTAAAGCTCGAAAGTATTTTAGCCAATAGCCCAATTTAATGCAAATAGTTTAATTTTTTACTAGTATGTCTTTGAATATTCTTAATGCAAAATTATTTGTTCTTATATTTGATTTTATGATTAAAAGTGTCAATAAGAGAAATTTTATAATTCAAACACTTATAGCTGTTATAAATACGTATTATATTATATATATTATATATATTAAAATTGTAGGACATTCAATTTGTAAAAGGCTTACAATTTTGTATTTATTTTATACACAACACTAACTATCTATGGTTGCCAATTATGCTCCATTTTCATAACTTGTCTTCATATTAATGGAACACAATTGGCAGCCACAGATGATTGGCGTTCAAGTGTACTTGGGAATTTGGCAAGAGATCATGTGTGCGCTCTCACATCTTCCATGCTGGGCAGCGTCTTGCTCAGAGTTCGCAGCTTGCGGCCCAACGAGGAGTTATTACTGAGCAGGTAGTTGATGTTCTGGGATGGGGCGGGTGAATGACAGTGGCATCGGCTCTTCTTAAAACTGGAGTTGGTTGGAGGCGTTGTTTGGTTCACCAAGCGCAGAGTACCGAATTGACTCCAGTTACTAGGCGTGGGTGACCTTTGGGGTCGTTGGGTCTTGGTCTTGTTGTTGCTATTGTTGATATTGGATGAGGATAATGATGCTTGATGCAAATCGGGCATGCTGACGGTAGAGATTCCCTTGCCCGTTCGGCGTATGATCGTACGATCTGCTTTCTTAGAGCTCTTTTGATTACCACAATTTTTACAGGGTTTTGGTTGCAGATATGCTAAAATGTTTGGATCTTGTTGTTGCCACAGTTGGTGCTGTGGTCTTTGAGTTTGTTGTTGCGGTGTCGCTTTGATGTTGGCGTTCTGACAACGACTGCAACCACCCGATGGCCGTGTGGTTCGCTCCGAACTAGCGCTTCTCTTTGGATGATCGAGGTCATTTTTGTTGTGCTGCTTCTGCTGACGCTGCTGATTCAGGGCCCGATAATGAAACGTCTGACTGTCGATAAGCATCTGTGCAATAAATTTGAACTGATTGAGGTTCGTCTCAGTAAGTTCGGAGATTTCTAAAAAAGTCACTTAAGGATGGGAAACATTTTCGCTTTCAGGCCTCGCGCACACTTAAGCTGAATTAGAAGCTGATATCGAAGGCCTCGCTCAGAACTTTTTTCTGTCAGCTTGAAATTAAGTACACTGAAGCCGAGTTAAAAGCTGACCTGAAATCTAATTACCCTCTTTTTTAAATGGCTGCTCTCACATTGATTGACTTTTCGCTCTCAGCTGCTGTTAAGTTCAAACATGTTTAGTCGATCGAACAGAGCTGAGCTTAGATGATAAAGCATTCAGCTCTGCTAACCGTACAGTGTGCGCATTTGCATGAACGCAGTGCATTTTATTTTTTTTTTTAGCTTTCAGCACTTCTTTCTTCTCCTCTTTCAGCTATAGTGTGCGCTAGGCCAAATGGAGGGATTTTTTTTACATACTGTTCATCAGATCGCTATTGATTTGTTTTAGCATTTTTTTCTGAACTGACATCTCCGAATTTAACTGGTTGACATTTGAGATAATGTCCTGAAAGTGCTTTTCCACTGTAAGTTCGACAGCTCCATTCACTGCCTCCAAGACATTCTCGTAGATGATGTTGAAGAAATCTGCGCAAGAGTCCTGAAGGTCGCGAGCAGAATCTGAGGCACTCGATGGCATATCACTGTGTGAAGGTGACCCCGTTGGTTGCTGTTGTTGCTGCTGCTGTTGTGGCTGTTGTTGATGCTGCTGTAGCTGCTGTTTCCGGTACAAATCTCGCTCAGACGCTGCCGATCCTCCGCTCTGGCGAGGGGAAAATTGTCGCCGCTTGTCCATTGGGGGCAGGCGAAACTCCACATTACGAACTGGCGAATTCGTTATTTTGCGTTCATTTTGTTCTCGGAGAGCCTGCAGCGTTATAAGATCTTCAAGGCACATTTTTGGGTATTGCTGTGACCGCGATCGAGATCTGGTATGAGGTTGGTTAATCGACCGGTTCGATTGTTGTGCATTTGGGCCATAGTCGTCTTTTGGCATATACAATACCTCATAGCCGAAATCATCAGCACGTTTCTTAAAGCAATAGTTGGGAAACATTGTTAATGTTGATTAGCTAAAAGTTGGAGTTGCACAGAAATTTACAGAGTCAGATTCCAAAAATATGGAGTAACACTTTGATTTTGAGTGTGAGGGCGTATGGCTACAATTTCACTTTTATAACATAAATTTCGAATTAATTTCTGTTTCTGTATGGGATTCATAATCAATTCTGAAGGAAAAAGCCGACATACGAGTACATAAAATATATATACTTTTGTATATTTATATATGTATTTATAAGAGATAAGAAAAAGTTGATTGTTTCCTTTTAATAGTTTCTCATTTCTTATGGCTTACCGCAATTTAAAATTCTCATTTTCCAAATGCTTTTCAAGCAAATCAACTCATACCTGATGTTTTTTGAGTTTGTTAACATTAAGAGCATAAAGTTGGCCTTCACTTTTATCATATCAATTGCTTATTTCTGTAATGGCATTTCAATTAGAACTTGGCAAGCAAAAAGCAAAAGTCTAATTGAAAAAATTAATGTTTGCTGACTTAAAATTGCATTTTAACAGCTTATGGTCTTGGTAGTCCACTCAATAATTATTAACAGTTGCTTTGTCAGTGAAAAATCTTTGATTTTGAACAACATGGTTATTAAGTTTCCATCCTGCTCAGGAATTTAATACAAGGAAACAGCAGAGACCAAGCTGTAAGTGTTGAATCAGTCCTACGGATATTTTGTGTATTTGATTGTAACAGGTAATAATATTTACAAATTATATACAATAAGGAAAATAGCCCTTGGCTGTTTGACGAGCCGGGGAAACAGTGTCAAATGTGCTCCGACATTTACTTCCGAAAGTCGCTCAATTTGTTGTGTTGACTTTACGTATTTGCTCGTTGACGTCAAAAGCCGCAGTCCCCATAACAATTATAAATGAAGTGAGAATGAAAATGAGAATGGAACTGCCTGGTTCTGTGATGTGCCATATGTCCTCTTGCCAGACTCGCCTGGCACTCGCAGCTGCTCGTCCTTGAGCCCATTGTGCGCTGAAGCATTGACTCTAACGAATGAAACTTGTGGCGCGTGCCAGAATGAATTAAAATACTTAAAGGACCACAGATTTCGACAAATTTGACCTTTATTCTTTGTATTCTCCTGCTTTATACACATAATTATGAAATAAATATTAGCTTAGACCAAATTGACTAAAACGTTATGCTTTATTAACTCTTATGCTAAAGTTAAAATGTAAACAGATTTTGGTTTTTTATGCTTGGACAAGTTACGCACACAGCTCCCTTAAGTGGTACACTTACTGCCAATTGTATATGTACAGAAGAAGTAGTTATATGTATATGTAGTTGGCAAAATAGAGATACGATTAAGATAAGTGTTGGAGTATAGCATAAATACTTAGTTGGTTTTACATCTAGTTGGGCTTAAAAGAAATGCAACTATTTTTAATTTCGTGTAAATAAATAACATCAGTCTGGTAAATAGAATACGAGTAGGAGTGTTTCTAAAGTATATCGAATGTCTATCTAACATCACTGAGTAAATTTTCAAAGGGTATTCAAGTTGTATTTATTTAAATATTTTTTTTAAAAGAACACATTCTTAGTTTTATGGGCTTGAACATTTTTTAAAACACGTTTACAAGAAAATTTAAAAAGTTATCATTTGCATTGTGATGTTAAAATGCCATTCATTATAAAACTTTATTGTTTTATATTATTAGAGGAGTTTGCTTAAGATCTAATGCATAAATACTTAAGATAGATTGCAATGGGAGACACTAGTAGTTGCATTAAAATTCGTAGTACATATATCTACAATACATTTAATTCGAATTGAGTTTTCGCTTTGCATACACAACTATCGCACTTATTGTCTAAGCCTCGTAAAACTTGTGGAGAGTATTCCGTGATTTATTTAGAGAAACTCAGCGTCGCTAAAGGATGTCGGACCATGGACAGCAAACGATGACCGCTTACGGGTCGAGTGCGCCAGCTATCATACCTCTGACATGGCCGGAACTGTAATCACCTTGTTGGGCCGCTCGCAGATGACCACTCGGGCGTTCGTCTTGTTGGTGGAGCGACGTGACACTGTCAGGGATGTGGTCAGTGTGCGCATGGAGTCGCAGCTATTGTGCAGGCGTCGACCCACTGTGTGGCAGCGGTTCTGCTGTGAGTTGTTGCGATAGGACTTGCAGCAGCAGGTGAACCACTTGAAGGGTGGAAAACGACTGCGGGCGGGGGAGTTGAGTGGTGTTAGAGGAAAGTTAAGGGTACTTTGATGATTGTATGATGCTTACCTGAGTGTTCGAAAGACCTGCGAGCTGAAGAGGCAGTAGATAAGTGGATTTGCTGCCGAGTTGAGTGGTGCAAGACTCTGGATGAATGTGGCTATGGCTATGTTAGTCTGCGAGTGGGGTATCTGGCCAAAGACTTGCAGCAGATCGAATATGATGTAGGGTGACCAACATATGATGAACACAAACACAATCGTCAGTGTCATCTTGACCGTTTTGACCTTGGCGCGGGGTATAATTCCCCTGGAGCTGGCACGTCGCGTTGCTGCTGCTCCGAAACCTACACGTTCTAGGCGAAGTACCAAATGAGAAGGGAATACCAAGGGGAATCCAGTCAACCTACCTGTGGGCACAAATATGGAGCCCTTGGCCCATATGGTCTTCACAATAATTGCGTAGCAGGCGGATATTATTAGAGCTGGGACGGCAAACAACGTGGCTGAAACGAGACTCATATAAATCTGCCAGGCCATGGGCGAGCCCAACTCAATCCAGCACTGCGGATGGCCCTGTATGAGCTTCTCCTCATACAGCACCAATATGGGCAGCGAGAAGAGGGCGGAGAGAAGCCAGGCACCAGCCACCAAATGACGAGCCCGTTTCCCTGTAAAAGTGGCACAAACATGTTCCTTGTTACTCGAACTCCAGGTGCCAAACATTTTCCAATTAAAAAAGTTTTGTGACTAAAGGAACTTACACGACTTTGAGAAGTTCATCGGGTGCGTTATTGCATCGTATCTGTCAATGCTCATGGCCACCAGCACATAGGTGGAGGAGTACGTCACGCACACCTGTGAGAACCTAATGGCCTTGCAGGCCAGATTTCCAGCCCGCCACGATATTGTAATGCGCCATATAATATCCGTCAGCACATTGAGCAATCCAACGCACAGATCTAAAACAATAACAATAATAATAATGTAGTTACATTTTAGGGTGTTCCCCCCAACACACACATACACACTCACACACACAGACACAGACTCACCTGCCAGCGCCAGTTGCTTGATGAAGTAGTTCATTCGCGACTTACGATTCTTATTGATGAACATGACAAACAACACCGCCGAATTGCCCAGCACAATAATGGTGAAAAGTATCCACAGCACAGCAAATTGTTCTGTCTGCAAGAAGAAGAGAGATGGGAAGAGTAAGCGAAAGAGACAGAAGAATATAAACGTGTATGATTTTAAGCACGCTTCACTAAGCGCCCATCAAATTCATCGTCAACAAAGTGTTAAGAGCGGAAATCACGCATAAAACTCAATTTAATATCTGAGCAATTTCAGGCACACACGCACACCAGTGTACACCAACACACACACACACACATACGCAAACAGATATATTGAGCATCACACAAGCGTCTTTGTTTACGGCTCTTTAAATAGCCATAAAAATGATAGATACCAACTAACGCATAGGGGCATAGGGGCAAAGGGACGTCAGGGGCCAATGTGGGCGTCTGGGCCTCGACGACAGGATGTGCCAGCGGAAGTTTACTCTTCGAGCCAACAAGACACGTCAGAAGCAGCAACAACAACATCATACGTACATGGAAACATTGCCCGTGGTAATGATAGAAAGCAAACAACAAAGTTGTTGTTTATATCAATTGATGGTTCCACGTTCAGTTTGTAAAGGTAATTAGATTTGCAATGTCCTCCCAGCAGGAAATTGCTACCAAAATTAAGTACCCAAAAGTCAAGAACTTGACTCTTCGTAAGGACTTTTGTTATTACCAAAAAGAGCCGTTAATAATTTTCATAATCTTTACATATGTTCAGACTTTAGTTATCCTCAAAGTTTGCAATTAGCTCAAGATACACGACATACTGGCATTAGATTATTGTGGAGTTTGGCTTCAGAACAACATTTTCTGAAGTCTGGCAAAAACATAACCACACACTGAAAATAAACTTGACCTTAGAAACTTGTCAGTCTTGATGTTTGCTTTTACCTCCCGGCAGACTGAAGACGCCTGAGCTTATGCTACAACTTTTTGTCCCTTAAATATAGCACAGACTTTTTTTTTTATTTTTTTGGCGCCTGCGAGCGAAGTATGCAAGTATATTTTTGGCTAACTGCTTGAAGCATTGAAGATGGCTTCACAGTCCCTGAGTTGTCCTGATTCGTGGAAGTTGATCATGTTGTGCAAATTGCCGCATAAATCAGCAAAAACGCCAAATGAGCAGACGTGGCCAGACAGCCAGATAGCCCAGTTAAGAGTATTTTTGCGAAATTTTCATTTATTTTGAACTTAGTTTGCTTAATTTTTCATTCTTACTTTCCACTTTATTAAATTTACACTTTTATAATGCATCGCTTTAAGATTTGAATTAAATTTAAGAAAGCTTTTTACATGTGACAATAATTTTCCCTAATTCTATTTTGTTTTGCATCAATAACTGAAACGTATATAAAGTCTTCGGCTTTGTGTCCTGCAGTGTTTGGGCCTGGTGGGAAATTTTCTAGCATGACTTTGACAATTTTTGCCTAAGTCCCAATACCGCCAAAAAAAGTTGTTGCAACTTTGGCCATTTGACGTTCGCTCAGCTCTTACTTTTATTACAGCACACATTTTTTTTAAACTTCTTTTCACACTCTTTTTTTGTTGTTGGCAACTGTTTGAAAAATGTTTGTGCTGTGTTAAAAGCTTCGCATATTTGCGGCCCGTTTATAAAAGTATATAAATACAATAAATACATTTTCATACATTCCCAAAAACATTTTCGCTTTTATTTCTTAGTGCGAATTAATTTGATTTAGTAAAACAATTCTTAGTCATATCAATCTGAAGAGAACCGTTTACCCACCCACATATTTCTTAATTTTACAGCTTTAATTGAAGTAAAATTGAAGCTTATATAATTAAACATTTAAGAAATCGAAATGCACCTTTAAATCGTTATATTTAAATTTTATCGCTTTCCAAAGTCATAAAATTAATATTTTTAATTTATTTTCTTTTTGAAATAATATTCCTTACAATGTTTCTCAGAAATTGTTTTCCGAAACTCGATTGGGATTGTGTTTTTTATAGTAAAATTTTGCTCAAGTTTTTTGTCAGTTTTCCGAGTGCCATGCTGCGGGCATATTAAAAATGTAATAAATGGCACGTTGTAAGCCTTTTTTAATGATCAACCTATGCTGTCGTTGTGTGTTTTTTATTTTGAGAATGAGCTTTCCTTTTTAGCTTGTTTTTTAGCAAGTCATTATGCCTTTTTTTCAATTTCGCTTAACACCTCAAGGAAATTGCTTTTTTGTTAGGAGCAATAAAAGTACAAAATTTAATTTAGAGCCAAAAGAGTTAAGGGAGCTGCCTAAAGGCCAACAGCTTAACCGGTTGCAGATAAGACCTCTTGGCCAACCGTAAGTTCTTATTGAAAGACAATTTCGCAAAGGACGGGGAGCGTTAGGCCAGTTGCAAGGGGCAAGTTGCAAGCTGTAAGCCAACAATAGCAGCCACCTGTTGCGACGCAACTATTATGTCTGATTATTAAGTGTGCCAACCATAACAATGGCTGGCACTTGGGCCCTCGGCTGTTGTGGCTTCCTCTGTGGTATTGGCTCTCAAGTGGAACATAGACTGCAAAATGGTTGCACTCTTTTGTGGCTTTAGCGGGACTTTAGAGTGGCTCTCACCGCATTAAAAGTAAGTGTAGTTGAGGCTGCTTGCAATTGTGGCTTTTGTTTAAAGTCGTCCTTAATCGTTTGGGTTGAAAAATTTCAGCAGCTGCAAATCGTTAAGTGCAGCAACAAGATAAATGTATGGCCACTAAACAATGGAAATGGCAAATTAATTTCATTCCACTGCAAACAATTACAACGACAACGACAAGAACGCTAATAACATGAGAGAAAAAGCAAAACTCTAGTTGCTGTTGCAGCTGCTCCTGCTGCTCAGCTTATGCTCGTAAATCAGCAGCTGTTGCAAGCAGGGTGAAAGAGGAATATTTGCAGTTGACACACACACACACAAATTAGAGCAATTTTATTTTTATCATGTAGTATCATGGAATAAGATACATTTAAGATAAGAAACTTAATTTAACTTAAATTTACAGTGAATGAGACTAAGTCTTACATATATTAAAAATATTTTAAATTTTTTATACTTGTTGAGAATTTGTAAACAATATTATTTAATTTTAAGCTTTTCCTTGCAATAAAAGGGATTTGATTTATATTATCTCACTACTACAATTTCATAATTTTTCATTTATAGGAGTGTCTACTTAAAGAATGCTTTAAAGTAGTTTTCCTCTTCGTATTCAGACTGAACATTTTTTTATTTTCATTTCACTTTTCATTAATAGCGATTACATTGAGCTTGACTGCGGAGTGCTGTAACTGAAAAGAAGCATAAAGTGAAATTAAATGGAATATTACGTATACGAAGCGTGGTAAGCTACAAAGAATGGTCAGATAATAATAAGCTGAATGATTTTGTTGCTATAATGGCAAAGTGGCAGCATCTTGGCTTATACAAAAGTTCGATGAACTCAACTCGTGTTTGGTGTGAAATGCTGTTTAATATTTAAGCAGCGGCATATTGTCCACGTACACACACACACACACACACACAGGCACGCGTGGACCGTAAAGGAGATGATACCGAAAAGGCAGCATATCTGTTAAGTAGGTATCAAAACATGCATTTGGGTCAAGCCGTGCGCATCAATCATGGCTTTTATAGCTGTCGTTTGGACAACAATGGTCAGTCGTTGAGTTTTATGAACTATGCTTGAACCAAAGCCACATTTGTAGAGTCACCGAGCAGTGGCAGGAGCAGAAGACACATGAGTGATGTTTACCACACAGCACCAAAAAAAAAAAAAAAAGTGCGCTTTAATTCGCCTAATGGGCAACACTTTGTCATCAGCTGGCTTAAATCATTTCACTTGGCTCACTGGCTGTGCATATTTGGGACTGATGTTGACACAAATTGAAATTAATAAAGCAACCCCTCCGTCCCCTCCCCGCTTTAGCTACGGGTGTGACAGAGATGCCAGCTGTGTGTTGTTTGGTTGCTCTTGTGTGTTTGCATTATGTTTGTTTACATGACAAACTGTTGACAGCTCGAGTGCGAGGCAGAGCAAGAGAGAGAGAGAGAGAGAGGCAGGAGCAGAGAGCGAGAAAGAGAGAGAGAGAGCAAGGGAGAGCAACTGGCGGTTGTGCGAAATGACCAAAAATTTGGTTAACATAATTTTGGTTAGTTTGTTGGTCACAGCTGCTTTGCTGGGGCTACGAAAATATGGTCAATGATGTGGGGGAAAATGCTAAATGCCGGTATAATGGCATATTAGCTCGATTTAAAGCTGGTCTGTGAATTATAGAGCTATAATATGCTGCAGAGTGCAGATTATGGGTTAAATATGTTTCAGAAATAACTGCAATTATTCGTTTAATAAGCATATTAAAATGTGCAACTGTTCTTCTTACGTAATATGTTGTTTAACTTCAAGCCTTATTCAGTTGTGAAGAAAAGGCATTCTCCACCTTAAAATTCAGTACACTCCAAATTGAGGAAGAAATAAATAAGTCTATTTTAGCAATTTATTTATTAGAAAGAATAAAGTCGCTTGCCAATTGACCAATAAAAAATAAAACACATCAATAAATTTAAAAACCTAAAGTTAAAATTTTGCACAAGCAACTCGTAGATTTCGCCACCCAACAAGGACACATTAATCAAATGAGCCGTGCATAAATCTAAAAGGCATGGAATACTGAAAAAAAGACAAAAGCCGCAAAAGAAATAGATAGATGACAGTAAAAAAAATGGAGAACATCAGTGCTAAATTCTGTTGCTATGCAAAAATGAGCAATAATAAATTAAGGAGCACATAAATATTTACAAAAAATGGCAATGCCAGTGCCTTAAATATCATGAATAGGCCAAATTAAATTTGGCCTAAAAATAACAGGAAAATAAACAAAGCTTACGCACAGGCAGAGGCAGAGGCAGCGGCACATGCCGGATTGACCAGACAATCAGTTTGTTGTCGAGTAAACAATAAATAGGGACACGCGCCTAGAACTATGCAAAACAAATTACACACATAGGAGGCTCCGGCTGAATGGAGTGCGGCTTTTGCCAAAGTTATGACCCCACAAGCCCATGCGTGTACGTGCTCCAGTAATTTGCATATATAACAACATCATATAGGAGTAGTCTAGGCAAATCATGATAGCTATGTTTAGACTCCCAACGACTCAAGTCAAGACAGGCATAAATTTGAATATTTTCGTTGCCATTTGACTTTGAGTTAGGTCTAGATGAGGATGCTTAGTGCTAATTAACACATAAGCAGCAGACATAACTATCTCCCTAATCGTCTCTCTTTTATCGTTTATATCATGCAACTAAGTATTCTATTATATATCTGCCAAATAATCTGAGCGTGACAACAGATTTGGTTGTTGTTCAACATCAAAAAATTTGTTGGGTCAGCAGATAAACTACCAATCTAAGTTGAAGACTTGCCATAGAATGCTCAACGACTAAATTCCCTGTATGATTTTATAAAGAATTATACTAGAAAATCTATTATTCTAAGCCAATACAAGCTCTGATATCAGGATAATTGTTGAATTAAGTACAGGTATTTGCAATTTGTTTGATTGCAGGGTATATAAGGTAAATTATTTAAATAAATATTTGACACCGAGTACAATAAGAAATTTATTTTATTTACATGTTCATGTATAAATATACTTTATACTTATTAATGCAAAATTTGGTAGATGACCCAAGCATTTTATGATTATAATGATTATGTCATGATTTTGCATAAATATTAATTAACTTTGCTCATAACATCAATATTTGTTGAATTGTAGAGCTGCTTTGTTTTTAAGCAAGCAAACTTTCTGCTTCGATAACCTAAATATCATTAGATGCCGACATCAGTTTCTTATCTGTCTAGCAGAAAACTTCCTGAGCAAAACTCTTTTGAAACTTCTTAACTACCAGAAAGTTGCGCTAAAACAGTTTTTAGTGCAAATTATATGGCTTAAAGCTGCCAAAAGCAACAATAAAATGTATTGAAGTATTCTTCATGGGCTGTCACTCGCATTACACTATAACAAATTTAATTAAAGTCTACTCTACAGCAGCACCTTATGGTAAATGAATGGACAACGATTCTGAATGCTATTAAAGACCGACTCAAAAGATAAATGATAGAAGGATGTAGTAAATAGCTAGAGGGAAACCAAGGCAATGCTTATCAAAATGGTGAAGCTATCGGTACCAAAATAAAGCTTTTCCTATTTTGAAATTCCACAACTGGCAGTAGTCAAAGGACGCACAAACATACCAACATAGAGAGAACAACAGCAACAAGAATCTGGCAAATACAAATACACTAAAAGAGACAAAAATGCACAGAAAACGGAAGCTAGGAACGCAACCGGAAATGCAGCAGCTTTATAAGGAAACAGTTCGGACAAGTTGCCAAGTCAGAAGAACAGACAGACAGGCAGTCAGACGGACGGACTGGCGAAGGGTGCTAGACATGCAAGAGCAGGCTAGCAAAGCACAGTCGATTCTGTGGCATTCAAGTGGCCCTGGTCGCAACTAAAACTAGACGCCCGAGTTGTTATTTCTGATTTTGTTGGTCTTACAGTTAACGGACACTCCGTAAAGTTGCAATGGGCGGCACTTGGCGGCTGACTTTGATTCTATTTAAGGCAAACAGCTCCAAAGTGTTGTTGTTTCCCCGTCTTTGCCGCAGTCTGAACAAGTAATTTGGTGTGTAAATGAAAAGTGTGTGTGTTGCCCGCTCGTGTTATGCAAATTGCTGCGGTGTTTAAGCCATTGAGGGATTTACTACGTGTTAGCCCTTGGCCCTAATAGTTATTTCCGAAAAAAAAGAAAAACTTTTCGTTATCCAGCGTTGGATGCTTAAGTATGTTCTATAGTCCAAGTTGCCTCGACTGATGACACTTTCTGGGGACTGTCTACTAATGACTTGGTTAAAACTTTGGAATTTTGGAACTTCAGTAAAATTAATAAACTTAAGAAAAATAACTCTATAAGTCGAATATCTCCATAGCTCGAACATTTTCTTTGGATAATGGTGATTCGAGTTAGGAAGTTCGCCTGTATATACATTTCAAGCAAAAATCTCAACATTACGTTGTTACGTATACGACACATGAACTGGTGTTAAATTAAAATGAAACCTCAAAATGAACCGTTTAATTGGAATGCAAAACGCTTGATTGAATACCGTTATTTTATGCAATGTTATATGTATGTGAATCAAATGTCTCTATAAGTACAGTGTGTTAGTGTGTATGGGAGGGCATTATAAAGTGCTTTGTGTCAAAGAAAAAAATACATAGAGTGTACGTGCAGTGCAAGCCAAATACAAGCACGCACTTAATCATTTATGCATTCACACACACACACACACATACATACACACCCACACACACATAGTGCTACAGTGTGTCACATTTGACATTGCTCACGTACAAAGCACCGACTGTTACTCGCGCTGGCAACATTTCGCTTTTAAGTTTCTATTTTATTCTTTTTCTGCGAATGCAATATTCGTAACCATTAGAGTAAATTATGTGGCAAATGACAAATGCAACGTTGAAAGCAAAGAGCAAACCGAGGAAAACCAAAAAACCGCAAAACTTAGCAATGATGTTGGAAGTGTTCATGTATTTCGAAAGTTCTTAAGTTTAACATGAAACGCAACGCCGCGCAAAAGTTTCTTAAACATTTTGCGTCATCTGTCAGCATCAGTAGCGCTCATAAAAACCAAAAATCACCTTCGGGTCAATGGAGCTGGCAGCGGCAATGAGCTCTGCCAAGGGGATGTTTGTCCCAATTTTATTGGAATTCCATGAGTGTTTCTTTGTCGTCACAGACTGTCTGACTGCAGCTGCATTTACCTATCACTTCTCATTCTCGTATCACATCCCATATGACGCTTTTCCGTTCTTACATTTTGTTTACTCCATTTTTCTATTTTTTTCGCAGTATCTTCCGTTCATTTGATGTGTTTGCTGGCGGAGGCGATGAAGGTGCACACACTGAGGTGACGAAATGAAATTTTCACGAATTTTCCTCCTTTTTGAAGAAGCTGTTTCGATAAACAACTGATTGACGATGCTTTCAATAAATTACTTTGAAATTCAAATTCAGTGCAATATTGAAAGAAGAAAAAAATGTAATATTTCAGATGTCTTTTAGCGCTGTTAATTTGTGAAAAGTTATTTTATAAACTTGCCAACTGAACTGTAAATACGAGTATGTATGATGCTATAGTTCAAAGCTGTGCATTTTTGAATTCCCTCTTGACGGGATGTAAGTTTTGTTTGACTATCTTTTTTCTATGTTATTTTATTTCCATCTAAGATTTCAAAAAAGGGCCTTTAACAACGTGAATTAAATAAATATGAATACTTTGAATACTACAGAAACTGCTGTGGTGGTTTACTTGTCCCCTCTCTTTCTCTCGTTCTCTGTCTCTCCCTTTCTCTCTCCCAATCTCCTTGCACTTCTTTTTACTTCATTAACTTCAAAGTGTCGCACAATAAAACCAGAAGTTCATCATCATGAAATTTGGTGAAGTCATTTAATTTAATATAATTTAATTTAAAGCACCACCATTCATCGCATACTTTGGTGCGCTGTCAACTGGTGACACTGACCTAGTTCCGCTCGGACAACTAAGTGTAGCTGCTGTGGACGGTTTTTGAGTTGAGTTGAGTTTCGTACTCGTATTCAAGTCTAAAAGAAGTTCTTGCCTTTGTTGTATCTCAAGTATTTGCATTTGCTCATTAAGCGCATTACATGCTGACACAAAAGCAATCCAAATGGGATAAAAGAATGAATTTTTGCCCACTTTAGGGCAACCCTCCAACTTTTTTCCCCATCTTTTTTTCTTCCACACTTTGCGTGCAATTTAATATTACTTACGCGTATTTTTACTGCAGTTCACATTCTGTTGTAATTATCTGGCCTGGTCCGGGTTCTTAGGCGCGGATTTTAACGCTTTTCCACATTTGCATAATTTACAATTTTCGCTCGCGTTTCGGCAACAATTTTTACGATTTTTTAAGTGCCCCTGGGTCGCGTCTGCATTTCTTTTTTCTCTCATTCTCTCGCTTATTTTGTTGTCGTTTGCTTTACAACGACCTTCTGCCTGATGTTTGTTTGTTTAAGTTTGTTTTTTGTAAGTTTCCTACAGCTGCATGCACCTAGACAAAACAGCAGGCGACTGTGTCTGTTGACTGCTATCTGCTGTCTGTTGTCTGCGAGTGTTTACGAGTGTGCGCTTCCGTTTCCGGCAAAAACTTGTAGCACACTTTGCTGGGTTTGCTGTTGCCCTGCATATAGCTCATACGCACCGTGGCCGCGCTGCATGGCAGTTAAACTGTAATTGACTTGGGTTATGTTAAATTTATTGCCTGCCAGCTTATTCGTTGCTGCCACTGCCACTGCTTATGCATGCAAATTGTCATTGCAATGACGTGCAAGCGTTGCTCACTTTTTCCTTTCTCACTCCCTTCCTTTTTCATTATTCCGCATTTTTGTGCAACACTTTCGTATTTGTATTCGTAATATTGTCGGTGCCTGCCACATGAACTGACTGGCATTCTGTGCTTATGAAATGAAACTAAATTTGTTTTTTACATTAAATTTCTCTCTTTCCGGCTGACAAGAGAGGGTCTATATGCCTCTAGTTCCATTGTTCTCGTCGTACTCTTATCTTTCCAGAGCTTAGTGTTGTTTCCCGCTTACAGCACAATGTAACCTTGTGTCTGTCATTAGGACAACTTCCACAATGATTACAAAAAGGAACAGTACTCGTATCTCAAAGACAAATGTGCACTTATTACAGCTGATAACTCATTGTTACTGGTTATTTAAGTACCATTCTTTTAGGTTTTTATTTTTATTTCGACTAATGATTTGCTTTATTTGTTAAGAGTTATTGTAAATATGAATAAATGATTGAATAACTTAATGTTTCTGTTACTGCACTTTATGCTTTTTATTACTGCTTACATAAAACTGTCTTAATGTTTATCCATGGCTAAAAAATATCTATGGGAATTATTGGCAACGGCAATTAGATTAAACAACAGTTTTTATGAATGTTGAGGTTACAGATTTTTTTAAAGCCTAAACGACATTTTGGTACTTTTTCATGTGAATAAACTAAAAAAAGAATAGTGTACAACTTTACCTCAGCTTTATCTTTATTATAATTGTAATATGTCAGAAATGTTCAATTTATTTAGTCAAGGTAATGTGTGTATTTAGGTTATCATTGATTGAATTTTTTGTTGTTGTCATTTTTCAAGAATTCCCTTTGCTAAATACAAATATCGAAAATCATAAGATACGAGTACATATTGTCAACAAACAGGACATCAGATATGCCTGTGAGCGCTGATTGTGCTTTGGCAAGCACGCAAAATAAATAAATCAACAATAACAATGGGCTGGCAAAACAATTGTGAGTTCCATGCTTGTGGTGTGTGGTAGTTCCCCTTCAGATATCCTCATCCCAACTCTGCCCTGGCAACGTCTGCACCCGCTCCCAGGCGAGCTTTGCAAAAGTACAAATCAATTAAGCGTTAAAAAGAATATACAAAATAGCAGGGTTCCAAAACCCAATCCCTCTAGACGAAAAAAAACTCTGAAAGCATATGTACATACATATGTGTGTGTGCCTGAGTGTGAATGTGTGTGTGTGATTTTTATTTATTTGCTACTCCAGGATCTTTGTGGAAGCCCTTGGCGACGCCTACTTAATGGTTATCAGTGAAAACGCTATTAACGCCACGTTGATTTATTGCAATTTAATTTTGTTTCAATTTGGCCATGTTCGAGTATTTTATTTCACAAATTATGTGCAGACACGATTGGGGCGTGGCCAATCGCTTAGATGCCTGGGCGTTTAGACCCCTGGTTATTTATTGCGCCGGGCACATGATTTACTCTTAATGGCCACCAACTGGAAACTTGCCCTAAACTTTGTTTACAGATTATCCAGCAAATGTTGAAATTTTTATAGCCCGACAATAAAATGACAACATTTTCGTATTTCGATTTTGTCTTTAATTAATTTGCCTGCCTATTTTATTTTTTATGCTTTTTTTATAGGTTCACTTTAAGAGCCCGATTACTTTGCAAATTTGGCGCATTTATTGAGCAATTGTTTTCGATTTCCTCAGCTATCGTGTTCATCTTTATCATCGTATTCAAAAGCTAAATAATTATTTTAGCTTAAGTTGCCCAACTAGCGTACAACAATTTAAACTGAAAGAAAGTCGAGTGAGAGCATTAACATTGTATGTTTAACATATGTATAAAGTTGCGCCTTTGTGTATGCCACACATCTGGGCATGTCCTGAGACTGTTCTCGACTAGAAACATGATATGTACGAGTATGTTAGTTGTTAAGTTGCTCTGACGATTCTTGTAGTTTCATTTTGTACCGAGAAGACAGATTCCTGGAATTTTCACGCGATATTGATGGATTGTTGATTAACTTGAAAAGTGTTTTTTCTTTTGAGCTGCTCTTCGGCTGCTGTGCATTAACTTAAACTTAAGCTATGTTTGTTTAAATGGAAAGTCATTTACAGGCGAATTTAAATTGAAGCAAAATAAATTGACATAATTAAAGGTAAATAGGAAACTGTATCAATTGTTTATTGCAGCTTCACACTTTGTTACCCACACAATCAATTGGAGGTTTAATCACCACCCGGTGCTGGAAAAGTAGACTACCCCTTTTAATTGTGTAAATTATCCAAACACAAATATAGGGTTCAAAGTTCAAGCGTGACAAATAAACCAACAGTTAACTTTAATAGGCATTTCCCCCAAACAGCAACAATATTCATGGGAATATATTAACACTTTCACTCATTCTTGAAGTTATTGCCATTGTTTGTCTATCGTTAAATTTTACAAAATGCCTCAAACAGGGCATTAATGGGAGATGCCAAAGTCAAGGCGCAAATTATTGTAATTAGTTGGAGAAGTCGTCTATTGATTTTGTTTATCAAGAGACACTTGGGAATTTGAACTATGAGCTTGTTCTTAGCTAAAAAGTGTCAAATATTAATGATAAGGGAAGGAATTTCAAAGAATAATAGAAAGAGAGAGGCGTCATTGAACTAGAGTCCACGTGCTGGATGAGCAGTGAACTGTGGAGAGTCAGAGGCCGGGTTATTGCACGGTTAATGAGTTGCCAAAAATCATTGAAGCTGAAATGTCACGCACAAAATATTGAACTCAAATCAAAGCAATGTTAAAGTACACTTCAAGAAACAACAGGCGGAAGTGCATTGACATTGGTAAGGAATAAATAATACCAATAAGATGACTATTTCATAAGGTTGTCCAAACAACAAAAACGACAACAACAACAATTATAGCCACATAATCGAGAGCACGCACAACCGCAGAATCGACGAGTTGAGCTGGACACGACTAGATCTTGATGGCAACAAATCCTAATGCTTATAAATCGCTATGACGCACATACAGCTCGTCCAGGCGACGTGCCAGATAAAACTCTTGTCAAAATGTATTTTATGGCAAGCGGAGCCTTGCGGCTTCCCTCGTCCAATGTTGCACGTTTCTTGCTTCTCTCTCTCTCTCTCTCTCTCTCTCTCTCTCTATCTGTGTCTGTGTGTTGTTAATAAAATTGATGTTGCCGTCCATTTCGTTATTTGGCTAAGGGCACATAATGTTGTTAACTCATTTTTCGCCTACCAGTACCACACACTTCCCATGGGCAACATCGAAGCATTTTTAGCTTGGGATAGTCCAACACTTGCCTTCCTTGTGGTCAACTTATTTTGTCAACCACAGTGCTGGTGCTGGCTAAATGCAATTAAGACCAACTATGCGATTCTGTGGCTGTCGCCTCGACAAAATGCTTTAATTTGTGTTAAAGCACTGCATGTGTAATTAATGCCACGCCTTTCTCACATATGCTTATTTACAGCTCCAAGTGTTGGCCAAATACTTCAAGTCCTGACACAATAAACAAGCTGCCAGCTCAGCGCAGCTCCTCTTCTTCCTGCCTCCATCTTCATCCTTGTCGCCTGCGAGTCTGTTGTCCTTGCGCAAATTTGCGCTCACAAGCCGCTTAATTCTGCTGCCCATTGCCACAGCATTGCCGACTTGTGGCAAAT
This sequence comes from Drosophila limbata, assembly GCA_963924055.1. Lineage (NCBI taxonomy): Eukaryota > Metazoa > Arthropoda > Insecta > Diptera > Drosophilidae > Drosophila > Drosophila limbata. The sequence continues at coordinate 12,976,285 of OZ001352.1, read as the reverse complement.
TAAATTGTTAAAAGGGGAGTAAATGTCTCTCTTTCTCTCTTTCTCAGTTGCCTTTCTCCACAGGCCAACAACTCACAGCCTTCAGTTAATGATGACGCTTTGTGACCGCTAAGCGTTTAACCTTCAGACACTGCGACGACGAGACATGTGTTATATACAAACATATATCCTTCGTATATTTATATATGTATATTTTGTATTATATTTTACATTTACTTTCGCTTTTATGCTTTTTGCACATGTTTAATTTTATTTGGCAAATGAGCTTAAGACACATTTTGATGGCAGATTAATGAGTTCTTGTAAGCAGCGCCTTTAGCTTAATCTTATTACTTCATCTGACTAACTCGTATTATCGCAATAAAGAACAGTTTTTCAATGAATAAGATGTTGTTATATGTCTGACATGAAATATATACCGATCTGATCTACTTGCAAATAACATTTGCAAGTAAATTCTCTCAGTTTCACAAATGGTTTCTTCTCCTCAGCCTTCCAAGAGTAAACAGCTCTATTCTATTTTTAGCTCTATGTCATAAAAGCTGTCTAAAAAAATGTCGATTAACATTTTTAGCTTGGGCTCAAAGTAAGGCCAGTTGGCAACAATGTGTATATTGATGTTGATGCCTGCTATTGAAATATTAACAGGTAGAAATATTTATTGAAATTTGCAATATTTTTTGTGCTGATTGACAAAGGACCAATTATTGTTGGCCTTAAAGAGCCAAGGGAAGAAATATGTATATCCATTATTTACTTATATAATGTGTATAAATATATAGCACAATGTGACGTCCAACATGACCAGACTAAAAATAAATGTACAATATGAAAAACAAGTACTCCAGGTCCTTGAGACATCTGACGGCACAGAAGGCTCAGAAAGTCTGGGGTGGCATACCCCAGGAGGCGGCATTGAGTAACAACAATCAGGGTCATTAGCGTCACAAACATATGTGATTATCTGACCAAAATGCCTGACCAGTGGGCGACTCTGTCTGCTGATTAAACTGATAAAAATGGTCAATGGCAAAATTAAATTTTTAAAGTTAAGCTGACGGGTTTGTGCGCGCTTAATGATCAGTTTTGTAGCAAAAGTATTCGCCCACATGTATTGGTAAAGTGCTGCAAATCTGCTTCCAGGCCAAAGTATCCCATCTAAAGCTGGCGCTCAGCTAACAAACATACAAGCAATGCTCGGACTCGGACGAGGAGCTGCGTGTGCGGCTGCATAATATGCTTCGATTTCGCCAGCAAACAAACATAAAATGGCGCAATGTTTTCCTTTTCGCTGCTGGCTAATCGGACGTGTGTGTGTTTGTTGTGTGAGTGCGTGTAAATGTATTTGATTGAGTGGGGAAGCATGTGGAAAATTCCAACAGCTAGCAAGGAAAAGCTCCATGCACATCAAATGAAATTGTAGCTCATTCCACGCAGCCAACTCCATCGGGTTGGTCGGGATACGTCCATACGAGTATTAGGAATCTCGCATATTGGCAGCACTGCAGTATTTAAGCTGGCCATGGTCAGAACTTGTTCGTGAATTTGGCTGCGAACTGGCATATTTGACTTTGTGTAACCTTTTGGGCGCCACAACTTGGAGTATGGTTCAGTTGTAATTGGCATATCTGTGTCAGAGTCATCAACAGCTCGATGTGCCAGGATTAGCCTCCAGGGTGTGTGTCCTTGCGAATGCGTATGTGAAAATGGACTTGATGATGGGCGACAATGAAACCAATATACTAAATCCTGATACAGTTTATTGTGCTAATTTGTAATACTCGTACTCATCCATTTATGACAATCTCTCAGTACTCAGGTTCCACGTGTCGTATACGCAATGTAAATGTTGTGTAAGGTTCAATATTTGGAATTTCTTATGATTTACTACTTGGCCTGTGCTTACATTGCATAACAAATCACATAATTTAGGTTGTAAATGTGTTAGATTGCCATAAAAGCAATCCTCGGCAATCCTCAAGTAGATCAACACTTTCAAATCGGACCAAATCCTTTTGCTGCTGACCCACGTCAGCAAAGGCACATCGTCCACAAAATAATCAAGTAAATAATACCGGTTCAGAAACCTCTTTACGCCAACAATTTTCATACCCTTTCATCTTGCAGTTGAGAATTGTGGAGACAGATTAGCTCCAACCCTTAATCCAATTTGTGTCACGCAGACGTTTTTGAAATTTCTTATTTCTTTTCTGTTTGACAGGCGAATATAATTTCATTTATTTATTTTCAATTTCCTAACAGCAAATTGTTTAGTCTACGATCAGAGCGTTGAGAATCGATTATTATATGTTTTTACTGTGCTGAATCAACAGGTAGATCTTGGAATTTTCTTTAATAATGTGATGTTTTTTATTACTTTTATTTACTTTGCCAAATAGCTCAAATGTCTGCACGAAAATCAAAGATATTATTCTTTTTGTAAATAAATAGGAATTGAATATTTAACGATTTAAATAAATTCATATAATTTTTTACTTAAGGGAGACACATACTGTTGAACGATGGTTACAACTTTGTGTAAATGAGGTTGTTCTTTTGGACAGCTACAGTATCAGAGAATCATACTTGAATCAAATATCTAGGAGAGATTTTAAAACCAAACATGAGTTCAGATAAGTTGAGACGAAGATGAATCATATGCTCACTCTTGCGGTTCTCATCTAGGAAGGATACCCTCTTAGATGAGTCTCATAAAAACTATCACTCAAATCAATGAACAGGACCTTCTTTTGATTTTGGCTTTTTATAACTTTGTTTGCCAGACAGGAAGGAGAGAACTGCAGAGGTCTTTAACTTTATGGCCATATGTTGTCTGACTTTTTATGTGGAGATGACTGCATCTCTTTCTTTCATTTTTGTGGTCCTCATTTAAATAAACCCAAATTTATGGCATACACACACACGCACACACGAACACTCCTTGAGCGATTGGCGCGTTTTAACAAGTATACAAGTATACAAAGGAGAGAGAGAGACGGAGGCAAATAGGTTTTGCTTTGGGTTTGGCGCTATTTCCGTTCTAACAATGGCTGCTCGTTGGCGTGATTTATTCGACGCAGCATGTGGAGATTTCATTACGTTTTCGATGCGTGCTACATTTACTTGAGAGAGGTTTTCCTTTCCCCATTTTTATAGCCTGGGAGGCAAAACGGAAGTTTAGTTTAATCGAAGCTGTTGTCACGACTTGCGACCGCTGATTGATTGTCCAATTGATAAGCCAGCCGACTGGCATGCAAATTAACTTAAAGTTGCCACAAGATCTTCTTGCCAGTCTGCTCAATTTTAATTTGCAGCTGGGAAAGAAATGACATTTGCCTTTTATTGTTTGTCGTTGCCGTTTTCCTCAAATGGAAGTTTGTCTCTCGCATTTACCACAACAACAATAAGAACTTGAGTAAAATTCAAATTTGTATCAAAAACATGGCAGCAGCTGCAACTTTTGCTGTTTCTCGTTTTCTTCACTTTGTGGCGAACGAATATAAATAAGTATGAACTTTGTAGTTTGAAACCAAAGTCAATCAAATGCATAACGAATGCGAGGATGGCCTGAAAAGTTTGTAATATTTAAACAAAAAAATAAATAGAGTATCAAAAAAATCTCTTTTCTTATCTCTTTCTTGTAATTTCATGATTTATTAAGGAAATTCTTGGTAACGTTTCTCTTATTTGAAATTTTTATACCATCCACTAAACTAAACTTTTGAAAAAACAATTGAGTTGGAGTTGTGTCTTCGTCTTCTTTTCGATTTCAATGCATAAATTATTTGAGCAGACTCTGAAGACTGTGAAGCTGTCGTGGAGTCTTGTGACACTTACCTCATAAAAGTAGAAGGAATTCAAGTTGTCCAATTCGCCCGCATGTGGCGACGTTAAGTTGTTGGCCGCAGTTGCTGCCGCCTGGAAGTCGCTGCCTGGGGACGTTGTTGTTGTGGTTGCTGTTGTTGCTGCCGCTGCTGTTGTTGTTGTCATTGTCACCGCAGTCACCGTCTGGACTGAACTGTCGGTCGTTGGCGTCGGCGCCAACATCACGTGTGAGATCGCAGGTGTAAAATATGTCAGATTAACTGCAGCCTCCGCTGGCGCTGGAGCTTCTGTGTCACTGCCATTGGACGCCTGGGAAGGTGGCAGCATGCCCGACGAGACAGAGGCCAGGGTATAGTAAAGCGAGTTATCGAACAGCCTCAGATGCAACATTCTGCCTATGATTGAAACTCGTCTTAAGAATGAGCCGTTGCCACATTCAGATGATACCTGTAATGTCAACGAAATAAATATGAATTCTTTGTATAAGAGACCCGTTAAGTAAATTAATGATAGCTTTGTCTTAAGACCTCCGAAGTACTAGTATTTAAAACACACACACATAAATCCCAAGTGAAAAGATACATAATAAATGCTTTAAGCACTTGCTGGCTGAATGCCAAACAGTTGCCTCTGCTAACAAGGCTTTTGTGTGGGAATTCGCTTTAAATCTGGAGTGTGTGTGGGAGTGTAAATTTTATATATTTGACTGTTTAGCTGGGTTAATTTCGGCTTACGACGCCAACGGGCAGGTTGTGTACTGAACCTTGTTATAAACCTGGCGCCGCATGCGACATTAACAGGTGCCAAAGTTTGACGCCAAATAAAGCTGGATTTTGATCAGGGTGAGCTGAAAAACACAACCAATGTTCAACTTTTCAACTTATGGTGGGAGTAAATAAATTGTGGGCAAACTTTTAGCAATTGTTAAAATTGTATGAAATTGTTATAAGCTTAAATAGCAACTATTTGAGTAAATATTTAATAAAAAATAAATCTTTAGATAAAAAAACAAAATGAAAACATTTTTAATGCTTTTAACTAGTTGATTGTAATCGCTTTATTTGCACACGTATGTATGTGTCAGCAATCATAATGAGAATGATATCCAATTAAATCCACATTAGCAACACTTTTTCACTCCCATACACAAACACATACACACACAGACATGGAGTGCGTTTAATCAGTGAGTTGGAATAGCACGTATCAGGGTAGATTATCAGCATGTCACTAATTGAATTAAACATGTGCAAGTCTTGGGACCTTTGGACATGCAACGGATTGTTAGATGTCCATTGCTGATAACAATAACCTAAACAATTAGCTTGTTGCCAACAATGCAAATGTCCTGGAGACACGCACGTCTCTATACCCCATATACTACAACCAAATAACTTCTGAACTTTCTGTGGCCTCAGAACTGATGCATGCTTATGGATCGCTGTCTGTGTGTTTCTCTGTCTGTCTGTCTATCTGTGTCTGTCTGTCTGTCTGTCTGTCCGTCTGCCTGTCTGATGAGCGCCTGCTTACACACAACTGTCTGGTGTGACCTTTGACAGCGGCTTAAAATTAAAAACGTTACAATATGTCAACTTATTAGCAACAAACTGTGACTGTGGCGGCACAGCTGCCGCAAAACGTGCATGAAGTTTGCAAATAAATTTCATTTTAAATTCAAACTTTGTCGCGAGGCATTTGGTCTACTAATGCGAGCACGCAACTATTTTGGCAATGATTTATTAGCACACGCACCTCTGGGACGGAGGCGTTCTCCACATTACCCGCGTGCCCGAGGGCTTTTGTGTTGCCTGCCTTCGCTTTTTGACAGATTCAATTTAGTCGAGTGCCTGCCACTTGGGAGGCGGCTGGGCACGCCCACATGTCGCCACTTTCGATTCTTATAAATTGAACACTTTTTATTGCATTTTACATGCGCATAGTTTCATTTATTATTTTATTTTTATGTCTGTTTACTTTCGCTTGGCGCATTGCCAAAAAAAGTTTTGCAGCTTCTGCTTTATGTTCCGTTCACTCGTGCTATGTACGAATGTCATCCAAGTCTTTGCCCAAGTCATACCTCTCCCTCTCTTCTTCCTCTCTTCCTGTCTCTATGTCTGTTTGATGTGGCGCCTTTGTGGGTGCTGCCACAAAATAATTAGTCAAAATGCGCCACTAAAAAGTCATTTAAGTCTAAAGCTTTGATGTGATTTATGAAATATTGCGCATACGCAGAGGTGCATTTGATTGTAAAATTTGTAGAAAAATAAACACAATTTAAATGTCGTATAATATAGTACAGTTTTTGTTTGATTCCAGGAAATTCTGACATTTGAATAATAATCAAAAAACGGTGTAACTTTTTGTTTTACGTTGTCTAGTAAGCTTAAAACTGTAAATAAAATTGTACTTTAAAGTAAAATAAAATGGGTAGTCAGAATTTAGTTATTAACTTTAACAAAAATATTAAACTTATTTAGTTTACAACAATCTTAATGTAATAAAATGTTGTTTGTTGGATCCGTGATTTTGAAAACCTTTTTCGAGTACTTTACATTCAATATATTAGTTTATCTAATATTTGAACACTTGGCATAATGTTAAAAAAAAGACAATTTAAGTATTTTTTATCTAATATTTATTTTGTGTGACTGACAATTGGCTATGCAAATCTACCGACTATATTTCAGCTTGGATACCGACCTACTGTATGCATATGTAAATTGGCAATATCGCTTTGAAGAATTATTCAGTTCAACCCATTTGGACTTTGCATAATCAGTTTGGCATTAAAGTTCCAGGCTGCTGCTGTTAATGCGAATTTAATTTGCATGCAAAATATAAGGCAAAGCTCCTTTCATGGCATAGACCCGATTTGAGATTGAAGTAACACGAAATTGGTTGAGTGAGAATTTTGTTTTATTTGTTTTGCACTGCGCTTTGACTTAGACTGATTGACATATTTTGACTAAGCTGTCAGCCAAAATGCAGACAGTTTCAGACAATAAGAAGTCAAATCTCGGGTTTTTTTTCTGTCGCTGCCTTTGGCAGCTTGTCGATGTTGTTGTTATCGCAATTGGCGTTAGTGCCGAGAAGCATTCAATTTGATTGGAGAAATCAGTGCAGAAATCGCTCAAGTGAATGCAAGAGCACTTTGGTTTTGTTGGCGCTCCCAATGATGTTAAAGCTGGAACTGAAGCTGCTTCTGAAGTGGCTTTAATCTGACAGTGGCAAATGAACAACTTTAAAGATTCTCAAGAGAAGAGAGAGATAGTGTGTAATCAATGCAAAGCTTCTTGCATAGAATCCGACAATCTGGCTATCAGACAATCTGACAGCTTAAGAGCAGCCACTTTTGCCATGCTTTGTTGCAACAACATCCAATGGAACTTTGTGCAACGTTACGTCATAAAACTCGAATGCAGCTGTAGCTGCTGTTGTTGCTTACTGCTTTCTTTACAGCCATCGCACCATATTTATGTATTGCACATATTTTTTTTGTTTTTCCTTTGATATCAACCGCTTTGGGTATGCCATTAAACCATTACGTTGTCTGCTGTTACTGTTTGCTGTCGCTGCTGCGTTGCTTTTAATGTGTCCTGTGACAATTGCCGAGCACATATTGTCGAGTGGCGGAGGACACGTCGCGGCGACGCCATTCTGCCTCAACATGAAAAATTGATTTCATTGCAAAAATATGGCTGTAGCATGGTCAGTGTACCAATTTTATTGGGTCAACACATCGTCCACGTTGTATCTGTTGTATTTTCCCTTATAACTATACTTTTTATTTTTTTTATTTTTAACTTATGCTTTGCGTTATGTTTATGGCTGCCCCTCTGCAGACCTCATCATATGTGCAATTGCAGTTCATGGCAATCAGTGCAATAACGACAAAAGTTTAGTATTTCATTTCAATTTTATGGAGCGTGACGAGTGTTTGCCGCATAAAGGATGATTGGCAGAGAACAAAGCTAAAGGACAGGAATCATTTCTATATTTTTTTTTATTTGCTCTCCTCAAAATGTAGTCAAATTTCATTCACATACATACTTGCTAAATAAGTAACAAGCCACAAAGAATATAAATATGTTTATTTTTAAATCGGTTTGGTGGCGTGCCTTTGTCTCTTAACTGATTTGAATAGAGTCTCTAGAGTCTCTCCCTTGGACATATGAATTCTTGTAGCGTTTAGATAAATGTAAATTTCGAATGCTTTTAAATTTAGCCAAATCATCATGATGTAAACTGAACTCAAATGACTTCTTCAACATTAAATATAAATATTTCAATAATCCAAACCATTACAATTATTATTAGGACGCGACCATATAGTCTATGGCATCTAAAATTTTATTTGTCTGTTACAATAAATGTGGTATGTATAAAATTCTTTTGTAGGTTACTTATTATGTGCTTTATAGCTTATCTCTTGTTAAACACAATCTTTAAATACCAGAGATAACTCGCTTCTTTGGTAATGGCAGATTTGAGTTTGTCCTGGCAAACACTTAGAGCCTGTTAATGCGACTGTCGCGCGACTTAAGTAGCCACTAATTTGAAATCCAAATGACAGGCAGACATAGTTGCACGTTAAGCCGAACAAAACCTTTGGCCTATAAATGCTTGGGATACAGCCAAGTCGGCTCGTTATGCTGTCTCGACGGTAACAGCAAATGAAATGTTCTTATGCCCTATATTTTAAGCGTATTATGGGGTATATTGAATATTAAGAAGCAAGCTATAGTTTGCATGTTGCAAGTATTTAGTAATATGTAGCATACTTCTAGGCGATTTCAGTTTGTTGATATTCTTCAGTTAGTTCTCTACGGTATCTATGCGTCTCAGCTAGACTAAATATTCTTAGTTGTTTAAATGGTGTGCAGAAGACGCAACAAAATTGAAAAGTTTGTGGTGGGAGTTCGAAGTTAAACTTTTACCTCGTCCTGTGCCTTGAGCTTCATTCGGTGTTCCCAATGGCCAAAATGCCGACGCGTCTTTCGACGTGCGGCATTGAATGGCATATTATTTTATTATTACACACAGGTGCTTGTGCATTTATATTCAAATTTGTAGCACCTGTAAAACAGTTTGGAAAACAATGAAGTCCATGCCAGACCAGACCTGAGCAGGCGTCAGCCAGCCAGAGGGCGAAGGGGACTTGTAGAGGGCGTGGCATCGTTGTCTGGCAGCTGGGCTGTCATCTGCACACACTCAGCATGTATTCACACACACACACACACACACACACACACACACACACAACTGGTATGTGTGTGCAGCTGTGGCCATTTGGCAAAGTTAGACAAATATAAATGTGTAACACAAATCGCATCAAAACATTTGCCACTCGGGATTAAGTTTACATGGAGAGGCAGCGGTAAATTTAAAGTAAGCACTCTTTATCAATGGCCAGACATTATGAATATGACTTGGCCAAAAAGTTTTTGGCTTACACGTGTCTGAGACGATTGTGGGTTAAGGCGCTATACATGATTTTGCTCTCTAAGCTGACAGCCAAACCGGGGAGCATTTAATATACCAACTACGACAATTCAAATGGCAAAAGAAAAATGAAAACGTACAAGCGAAAAAGAAAAGGAAAATGCGTGTGCGACATGTTGCCTAGACTCTATGAGTGGGCGTTGCTTTTACTTTTGCTTGGCCTTGCATATTCCTGGGCTTATTTAAAGCCCGACTAAGCAAAATAATAATAACAGAAAGAGCTAGAAATTGATAAAGCCATGCCAGTGCCGATATAAAGCTGATTTGTTATTAATTTTCATCCCACACGAAACACGTCATATATGTATATATTTTACACTTATTATATGTTCTTATCGGCGTCTGTCTGTCAAAATGTCAACAGCTAATGTTGTTTTTTATTTTCTAAAGAAACTTGTGTGTGGCTCGAGGCCAAAAAGCAAACATACATTGCGTATGACTGACATTTGTTGAAATTTAAATGAAAAGCTCATGTAAATTGATACTTTAACAATGCCTTGAGCTATGCATAGACTTGTCTGTCTGCCTGTCTGTCTTTCTGTCTGTTTGATCCGAGCATTAAATGGACTTTGCTTCCCACTTTTCGAACACTTTAAGCGCCTGCAAAATGGCCACCCACACAACCCGACCCATAGTTGCCAATGTCGAGGACGAGTTGGATGAGAACGGGGAGACACTCGAGTGTCTGAGTGTGGCATTTAAGCGCCTTTATTGAATGTTTACAGAAAAGCGATTCGCACCTGTGCAAAGTGGCAAAAAACAAAGGCATAAATTAACTGATATAATTAAATTCATAGGAATAAATGAATGAATGAATAACTGTCGGATGCGGGATGCTGCCTAGCCCGGCTCATTTGGCCAAGCCTATTAAGTCAATTATAAATAAATTATGCTGCCTTCAACAAATACTTGACTGCCGAGCCTTGCGCTAATGAAATCGGTCCAGAAAGGTAAAAACGGGTGGCGTTAATTAGTGTGAGTGGAGGGAAAATGGCTGCCGAGCAGTTGTTATTATTATTATTTATGTATGTCCACGGTATGCAGTGCAGATAATTGCTTCACTATGCGAATGAGTTGTGAGTGTCACATTAATTCTCTCTCCAGCCTGACAGCCAACAGAGCAAGTTCCCTTTAAGCAGCTCCCAATCTTAATCAGTCTTATAAAATATGCAAGAATTCTATAATTATCTAGCAAAACCAATAGAAGTTGCTGGTGCTAATTAAACCAATGCCTCCGGCTAAGTCAGTGCTCAAAGAAGTCTGAGTGTCCACTCAGCCGTACAGACAGACAGAGGGACAGCTGTGAGATCTGAAAGATAGACAGCTAGTCGGATACGAAAATACACCATTTACTTTAACATATATACATAATTTATGCGGTACACAGAGCTGGAAAGCAACGTCTTTTGTGTTAAGTAGAATTTTGAACTTGACTTAATTTGACACAAAAGCACAAAATAGCAAATACCACAACCAGACCTCCCCAGCGACTTTCAGATTTGAACCGAATGGCAGACGAAAGACTAAAACTCTTAAATGTGATAAAACGCGGACTAAAAATCAATGAAAATTTGTAGAAATTATTTAAATATGAGAAACAATAAAATTTGTTAAATAATAATTAAAATTACATTATTCAACTGACTATGTGCTGATTTAACACTTGGCTAAAAAAAGATAAATGCTTCGCACACGTTTTCGTTTGTGGTTTTGACAAGCCCTGACTTTGACTTTGTCTGCGACTCAGACTCAGACTGAGACACAGACAGAGACTCAGACTGAGAGTGAGACTGAGACCCATCCCGAGTCATGCGTAAAAGGCGAGTTAATTAATCAAAAAACCGTTGATGGTGCTGCCAGCGGCTGCGACTGCTGATTTTTGGTGGTGCTTCTACTGCTGAACGATGGCAGGTCAACGAACCTGGTGCAGAAACAGTCGCAATTAAGAGAACGATAGCCAATCAAAGTGCATTACATTGAGTTGAATCGAGTACAGCATGCGTATTTATTTAAATGCTAAATAATGAATATAGCACACGTTATGTCAGGATATGTCACAATGAGCTTCACAGTCAACATCGCAGTCTTCTCGTAAATATCAGACAAGCAATTTTGCTTTACGTAAACAAAACTTGCCTTTGCAGGTCAACGGATCAGAAAAAGCGGTAAAATTGAAAACTCACGAAAGGAAATGGACGCGACGCGACGTGGGCGGTGCCAAAAAAGTTAAAAAGAAGACCAAGTCAAGCCAAGCGATAGACAAGTCAACAGCCACCAAAAGAGAATCAGCAACACAGAGACATCGAGACATCGAGGCAAACAAGAAAGAGATGCAAATACAATCAACACCTACAATAGCTGCGACAAAAGCAACAATAGATGAATCACAAATTTCTCTTGTTTTTGCCACATGTGGCATGGGAATATCAAGCTGTGAATATCACCGAATTTTTTGGGCGGACCTGTAATTAGAGTAGAGCGGGGGCTGAGTCAGAATACTGGGCGTGGGGATAAGCATCAGGCAATCGTATTTTAATTTTGCGAAATGTATAAATTTAGAAATCAAAGACCTTAAGCTTAACAGCGATTTTGTGTGCATATACCCTCTGCTGCAAATATAATGAGGTGTACCTATTGTTATATACAGGTGTGCTATAGAAATCTCTTCCACCCTCCGATTCCTGTGGCACCCCTGATAATAAGTAAAATATATTTAAAATTAAAAGCGTTTTATTCTATTCTTGCTGTGGAGTTAAATGGAATGAAATGTAATGTAGATATAATGCATAACATGAACATGATTGCATTTTAGCTTCGGCTGCCAAGTATTTGATAGTCGAGTATCATTTCTTGTCTGGATTAAAATTGTTGTCAATCAGAGTCAGTCTGCCAATCAGTCAGTCAGTCCGTCAGTCAGCCAATCAGGCATATAGCCAGATTTTAAGTCAACCAAGTAGACAGACATGCCTCAGCTCGCTCAGGTGTAAAATAATTTACTTCGTTCCTGCCAAGAATCAATAAGCGTCGCGGTTGCTGCAAATGTCATTTATACAGCCAGACGACAAGAGAAAAGTAACCAAAATCTATTGATTTCTCTGCAACTGGCACTTGACACTTAATGGTGCCATTTTGTACCTGTACTTAATGCCGATTAATTGCCATCGTCTGTCTCCTGCGACGGAGTCATCTTCTCCGAGTCAGAGAAGACTGCAGCCCATCTTCGTCTGTGTGTTTTGCATATGCCTGGCACGTACGCATCTCCTGGGCTGCAAAGGATTTTACTCCTTTCATGAGAGCTTAGCGCACTTTCTCCCAACTGTTTGCATACCTCGACATGTGGCATGTAATCATTGATTGCCGCACTTTATCCATAATCAAAATCAACACGAGGTTAATAGAATTGAGTGTGGATCGTGAGCATTGCATTCGTAAGCGAAGTCGGTAAATGTTTTAAAATAGAGACAAAGTCCTCAACTTAAACAATTTTATTACCGACTTTATCTTCATTAGTTACGTATATAACAAAATACAAAAATTAGATGACTACTGTTAATTTATTATTATAAGGATAGGCTTTAGGATATGAAAAATATTCACATAAGAAAATATGTTTGTATGTATAAATCTTTTACTCAATGCTTAAGAAGTAAAACTCGAATATAGAAAAATTTCTTATTTTATCACTTTGCCGTTGAATTTCGCTGAATCGATCAGTTATGTTAAGTTTTTATGAAGTACCGAATAGTTAATTTAAGTTTCAACATGTATTAAAATCGATTGCTATTTAAAAATCTTTTTGAAATAATATAATTTAAATTGGATTTTTTTCAATTGCTACTATTATTACTACAGTAAGTTGAATAAAATCTAGTAATTCACTTAAATACTTTCAACTTCATGTAATTATTAAATAGCATCACATCCTAAATAATTGAAAACATTCCTGCTGATTAACAGGAATTGCCCACACTGGCAATTACAGAACAGAATCATTTCTTGAAAAATATGTGGGCGGCAACTTGAAAGTGAATCAAGCACTAAAAATCCTTTTTTATTCTTACTTTAATTTCAAACCCACACTCACACACTCCTAGACAGCAAGGACGCATTGGCCAACTTTTTACATTTGAATAAGTTGCACAAAAGTTTATTTGCTCTCGAATTCAGTTTGTCTGCGCAGCGACCAAGCTCGGCGAATGGGAGAGTAAGAGAATAACAATTTATAAGAAAAGAGTTGGTTGCACTTTCACGTTACTTTAGTTAGCGTTACGCATTATTCAGTGAGTAAACCGAAGATTGAAGAAGATGCACTTAAGTGGCAATCATAGTTGTATTTCCATTGTCGCAGCAATCCATTCTCAAGTAATTGCTTTGAGATTATAAAAGATGGCATTAAGTGAAAGAGATGCAAATGGCAAAGTGGTTTGACTGACAGACTAAGCTCATGGCTTATATACTGGCTTTAAATTATGATGAAATTTTATATTTATGATATTCTAGTCTTTCAAATTAACAGCTATATTTTAAAGTTTATTGGCAACGAAAATATTTGGCAAAATAAAATGAATTTGCATTGCAACTGAGATAGTTGGCGGCCTTTTCGGAACGTTTGACTGACTGGTTGAATGGTTTTTGGCATAAGTGCATGACTGCATGAGTGCTTGATTGCCTGACTTCACACGCGTGCAACATGTTAATGAGCTGTCGTTCCATTAGCAAATTGCTGTTTGGGACTTTCTTTTGACTGCTATTGCTATTGCAATCGTTGACGTCATTGTCAGAGAAATTATCAAAACTCAAATGCAGTTGCTGCCGTTGTTATTGTTGTTACAATTTTCATTGGCATCGGCCCCCTGACAGCAATTCTGCGTATGACTTTTCCAGACTTTTCCCACACCCATTCCACGAAAGCAACAATAAAACAGGCCAACTAAACTGAATTTTTGCTGACAATGCTATTGTCAGCATTGACAACGCAGTCAACCTGCTCAGTTTATATACATACTCGTATATCTCTGCTTATCAGGACTGCCAGTTCAACATAACACATGCCCCAATTAGGCAATACAAAAAGGTTTAATCATGGCAGTGATAAAATTGTGAAATATGCTGTGGTTTTTAGACCGGGCCATACAACTCACTGCCAGGCGCAGATTTATGAGACATTTAAACTTGAATTTGTGGTTTTAGACATGCGGGTAACTGGACTTGGCCAACACTTTATTGGCTAAGCGAGCAACTTTAAGCTTTACCGACAAAAAATTTAACTGCAATTTGTGAGCATTAGAGGAATTCCTGAACAGTTTCATGTAAACCATCTTCACTTTCAAGTGTGGAAAACCGTTTAGTAAGTAAATTAACCTGTAAATTAAGGCAAATAGTTTTCACGCAAATTATGGCTCATTTACAGTGGTTTTCACTAAACGTAGCTCTCAGCAGTATTTACCGAGATTGGATTTGCTTAGTTATCATTCTTTATGTATAATTTAAGTATTCACTTTACATTCATTGCTAAAACATATGCATAAATATGTGCTTAATGTGCTATATTACGTATACGCAATGTTATTCAGAAACCAAGAGGATTTTGCACACAAACACACACCCCCATACACCCACACGCTGCCCAGTGGCTGGGCATACATGACGTATGATTAACGTGGCTTCCAAGGAAAACTGACGCTGCAAATGCAACTAAGTAAATGGCTTTTATGTGTATTTATATCCATGTCTGTTGTGGTTTTTATTTAAATCATGTAAATTATTATTGCGTTTCACACGGATTGCAGGGATATGGATAGCACTTAAAATGATATGATATTTCCATTAAAAATATTAACAATAAAAAATTATTGAACTGTCAAGCGCCAAGCTATTTATACGTATGCATAATTGCATGGCCAATAAAAATTAAATACGCGTTCAACTGTCAAGCGGCCATTGTTGGCCTCAAGTGCAGTCGATAATTAAGCTCCACTTGTTAAGAGCGCATAAATTATAAAGTAATGAGCAAAATTAAATGTCTCATATGAAAATAACACTTAAAGATGCGTTAAAAGTGGTGATGGCCTGAAATGACAAGCCACAGCAAAGTAAATGGCGTAGACGGGGCATCATTAAAAAAGTGCCGTGCACAGTATAAAAAAAGAAAATAGCAGAGAAAAATAAAAAGGGCGGCAGACATGCAGACAATTGGACACCCAGACATTCGGCACATTATTGGTAATCACAATATTTATGTGCGTTTAACGACACGACAGGCAAAGTTGTTGAAACAAATCATTGACAGCTGACACAGAGCAATGCAGAGCATCCTCACACATTTGTGGTGGTCTTCATTTCACAATATTTTCATTCTTATCTTACTTTTACTTATGTTTTCATTCGTTTTTTTACTTTCTTGCATCTTTTTTGGTAATTTGGCAAATTTTTTCTTTTACGAGACTTTGCGTACAATAAATCAGTTTTTTGTTTCGAAAAGTAAGAAAATCCAAAAAAAAAATACACTCAAGAAACTGGCTAAGACAAATTTAATTCCTCTGACAAATAATCCATAACAGTACAAAGTTTAAGAGCTGTGTACAAATTTAAATATTAATGGAAAAATATCATGTTAAATTAAGAGCAAAATATATCAAATAAGTTGTTTAATTAATTTTAACTGAAACTATTTGGTAAATGGTATTAAATAGAAATACTTAGTTTGATTAAGTTTATATTTACATATGACATAAAATTGCTGAACTAATTACGAACATTCACATTTATTTGACAATTGCCACTTTAACTTGAATAACCTGCACCTGTAATATAAAATTTAATTAACAAAATGCAAGTAAAAAACATTATATTTCTGCGTAGGTTTTATTGCCGAATTATTTAGATTAGATTTAAAAACAAATTGATTTCTTTTTAAAAACGGTTCAAAATCGAATTTCTTACATCAATTGCCATTTTCTACTGTATATGCTTGTATACTTAGGTATATTCGTGAGAATTAATATATTTCAATGATTACAGAGTGCTTTCGTAGTCAAAAAGTGCTTGACAAGCACTGCATTTTTAGGCCTTGTGTTTGGGAATTGTTTTGTTATTTTTGCAATTCTGTAACCAGAGCAATTAGCAATATTGTAGCAAAAACATGTTATACTGTGTAAATGTATAAATGTAATTTACATTACGTAAAATAAAATTTTCACATTCCAGAAAAAGTCGATTAAAATTGTTTGCATGTTTTTGGTGTGCTGCCTATTTAAAGAGGACCGACAAAATTAATATTGAAATTCCCATAAAAAAATTTACTTTACGAAAACTATGTTAGACGTGAACTTAACAATTAAATGGCTTACTTATTTGGGGCTAAAATAATATTAATTGAGTGCTAGTGGGAGTGACCCAATTTTTCAAACAATTTAACTTGAATAAATAAATTAGCCACACTTAATTTATAATACCGAAAAAACAGACGCAAAAATTAAATTGGGAGACACAAATCACAGACAATTTCATGTTAAGCTCATTTTTATGGACTCTGATAAGACTCGGCGGAACCTACAAGCAATTTAAATTGTATCTGTTCAAAATGTCTATGTGTGGCAGAAAACTGATGTAGTCGTGTGTATTTAATAGAAAACTTCCTGTTATTCCTGCCAGCAGTGAAGCCAATGACATGTAAAATTTGTCAATAGACTTTTTTCAAAGAATCCCAGAAATGTTGGCTTTTAAGGCTTGGAAACACTTTTGATTGTGTTTAAAAAGGAAGCGTGTTGGCTGCGATGGATAGGCGCACGTGTGCGGAACAAATACAGTTTAATAGCATCTCTGATACCACAATAAAAGAGAGACTAGCCTAGAAAAATGCTATAGTTGACTATTACATCCCTCGTATCCTAATTCTAAAGTATCCAAAGATGATGATAATAAAATGATAAGTACTTTTAGTTAAAATACCCATCAACGAATGTTGACCCAACTCACATTTACTTCCATTATCAATGCCATTTTATACCATTTTTATGAGTACAGGGTGTATAAATTCTTATAAATTACTGGTAGAAAAATTACGCACGACTGACAAACTAAATGCCGTCAAGTGAAAAATGATAAGAATGAGTCAAATAAGTAGCTGCTAAAGCTGTAAGCGAAGCGTATAAAACAACAACAACTTAATAAGCTTTTTAAGAAAAATACATACAATATGCCACAGCTACCAATTGGAAATTGAAAAACAGAAGAAAGAAGAAAGAAGCTGCCAAGCAAAACAGCACATACGAATGCTACAAATGCCATTTGCGATTTTACACGCACGTATTTCGATTCCTTTAGGCCACTGAGCATTACGACTGCCAAGAACAGTATGAGTTTGAGTTTGAGTAGTCAATAAGTACATATGGATATGAGTATGAGTATTAGTTTATGTTTGAGTATGAGTGTGCTCTTGCAAACATACGTGATTTGGCTGGTATTTCTGTTGCATACATCTCAGCAGCTGCCAGAATTGTTGTGTTGAGTTTGGCTTTAACATTCGGTTCGACTTGACTGACTCCATATCAAGTTTATCTCATAAGTTAGTTTTGTGCTCTTGAATTCCAGGAATAAATAAAAGTAGTTCAACTGCAACTGCAACTTTGGCTTTCCTAGCTAAGACAATTGGAAAGTTCACTGAACAGTTTTTGAAGCGTGGCAAATTGATATTTTATGAGTTTAGTTAGCATGGTCTAAAAATTACTGTTTGAGATATTAGTATGTATAAGCTGCTTGCTGCTTTCCATACTATGTGTAATTGAAAGGAAAGTGAAATTGGGGAATTGCCTTTTTGGCATCCGAGCAGTTTACAGCTGCCGTAAATCAGAGTTCGGCCTATCAACTTTGCCACACAAGACCACGCCCACATACTTCAACATTCACACACACACACACAAGTGGCTTATGAAAAACCATGCCCAGTAAGCATTTCGAATCACATAAGAGTCTTAAAAGAGTCTTTTGACTGATTAAAATGAATCTAAATGAGCGCTTTTTCGAATCTCAAATGATTGTTTCCTGTGAGAAAACGGTACCCTAGCAAAGACTCCTTTGGAAGAGTCATTTATGACTCTATTTTTTGATCACTTTAGACTCAGTTCGGAGTCTTATTTCTGAGCAAATTGTTTTATTTGAGAGTCATATGTGAATCACATATGAGTCATATTTGAGTCACAAATGAGAGTCATTTGAGAGTCACCTTTGAGTCTTATTCGAGTCGCAATTGAGAGCCATTTGCGAGTCATTATTGGATCTTATTCCCAATTGTTTGCTGCTAAAAAAATAATTATTATCATTTTGTATTTATTCAATGATTTTATTCAATTTATTCATTACTTATAAATGTATAGATTTTGAATTTAAAAATGAAATTTGTGCGTTTTTTGCTGCAACGCGGTCGCCAGCATAAGCAAAATGCTTCTGGAGTACCGAACTCATGTCCTTATCCGTTGCCGGGAACGTCTAATAAAAGAAGAGTTGTTAATTAAATGTACTGAAAAATTAATAAAAATATTTGTACGTACTTTTAATGGTCATAACCCCGAAAGATCTCTCAGCGCTGGGTTTAGTGCTGGTCCCCTTCACATTATATGGAATAGCCAATTCGCTTTTCTAAGGAATTGCGCCGCTCCGTCTCCACCTATTTTCCCAAAGTATTCTTTCTGAAATATCATAATTGAATTTATTATATGTAGTATGTATATATTTGAAATTATGTAATTTATACGAACCAATTTATGAAGTTTGTCTTCATTCCCTTGCAGCAGCGACTTACTTGACCGTCAGACAACTAAAAAACCGACAACTTAAAAGCAAACACTTAAGACTTGACGAAATGCAAAAGAAGTAACGAGATTAAACAGTTACATTTCCAGTTGCATCGCCAAACGCAAAACAAAATTCGAAAAATTACAGTAAAAATTCAAACGAAAGCAATCACATTTCGGTCAGCAACATGATCAATTTGAGATCGCTGTATATTTTGTTGTTGTTAATCTCATTTGCATCAGCAAACTGTTCGAAATATGCGCTCATAGAAAGAATCAAAGCAATCACATTTCGGTCCGCAACATGATCAATTCGAGTTAGCTGTATATTTTATTATTGTAATCTCATTTTAGGCATACACATGGATCATTTATGACTCTTTTTTAAATCACACAGGAGATTAATCTCTTTTTTATCATTAAAAAGAGTCAAAAAAGACTCTCCAAGAAGATTGCGATCAGTAAAGATCTTACAATTGCTAGCTGGGCACATGATTAGCTTTGCCAAAGCTGTGTCTGTGTATGTGTGAGTATGTTCTGTATGTGGGTATGTTTAAAAGACTTTTGCAAAAACTTCGAGGAACAACTTCACATATGTTGCTAGCTTGTAGCTTCGTTTTTGTATGTCCATGTCCGTGTCCAGCTAACAACTTCATAAATATGTCGTGCTTGTGTATCGCATAACAAACCCTCCCTTCATTCGCATCCCCTCCTCCATCGAGCACTCTAGTTCTACAACTTCTCAGCAGAGATTTGTGCGTGTCATCGTTCAAAGCGAACCATTTTTACGCTTCCGTTCAACAACAAAATGGCATTAAACGCAGATCAATCACAATCTAGACACCAAACTGACCCACATAGTCACAGGATGTGAGTTGAGTAGTAGGGGCAAAGTTTGGGTCTGTCCATAACTGACATTTGAACCTTGACGTACGCACTTTTATACTCTTCTCTGCTCCTTTCCTTATTTTTTTTTTGTTGACTTGAAAAGTTATTCTACTGGCTGGCTTTATCTATTTTTTTTTCCCCCTGCAAGTGTGCAGTTTGTTTGGGTATATTTAGATTTATCCGCTACACTTCACACAACAACGAAGATTGTTTGATTCTAAAGCCACTCTCTTGGAACTTTTTGCTCTCCTGCACAAGAATTTCCCCCAACAATTGGTTATGTAGCTAATTGGGAAAACAATTATAAAGCTTTAATAAATAACTGTGTTGATGATAGATGGCAATTTGGAATTTGTTTCCGTTCAGCAATTTCAAAATTGTTTGAAAATACGAAAGCCACAGTTTGGCACAGTTCGGGGAACAAATTGTAAACTATTCCATGCTGACAAAATGAACCGAAAATTTATAGCCAAGTTGAGAAAACTTTAACAAAAGTATGTATTGATCTGAAAATACTTGGCTTGTGAATTTTGCGAACGAATTGAATTAAATTGTGGTTAGACTTAAAGAGATATCTATTTAAATGCTTAATCGACTCATTGGCATATCGCAATTTGCAAACATTTTCAACTGTTTTGTTTTCGATTGCTCCATAAATTAGATACTCATGATAATTGGCGTATTTGATTAGAAATTCCAATATGCAGCCACATTTGCTGCTTTCAAACAAGCACAGAAAATCCAAACAAATGCACATGGGAAAACTCCGTTAAGAATTTAAAATGATTTAACGTATGCGGAATGAAATACGAACAACTTTTGCAACACAAATAACAAATTTATTCCAAGTCCGAACAACTTCAATTTTTTATATGATTTTAATTAGACTATAAGCTATTTTTACAAAAAATATTCATGACCATAGCGATCAGCCTTCCTTATATTTTTGGGTACCTTGTGCATAGCCTCCTGAATTCCTTTTGTATCCATTTTAGCAAGCTCTCTTTTGATTTTTAATATTAAACAGTCGATGTTTTTTGGCTTATATCCCTTGCTGTAAACATTTCTTTTCAAATTTGCCCAAAACTTTTCAATTGGCCTTAACTGAGGCACATTTGGAGGGTTTTGCAGCTTAGGCACGAATTCAATGTTTAAATGGTCAAGAGCCTGCAGAGTTGTTTTGGCATAATGAGCAGACGCTAGGTCGGGCCAAAACACCGTATTATCATTCGCATGATACTTATCAATAAATTTTTTAAGCGCCGGAAGACAATTGTCCTTGTAATTTTGCGCATTTACAGCCAATCCTGCCTTAAAAAATACAGGATCACTGATTCCACTCTCGCTTATGGCCAGCCACAATAAAACCTTTTTAGGAAACTTTGTTTTTGTAATTTCAGTGACATTCTTAGGTGGTTGAGTATTTGGAAGCTTAAAGTAATATTTCGGAGTCCATTCATTACCCTCCACTGTGAAATACGTCTCATCATCCATTATGCAAACCTTTGGGCAGCTTGCAGAAAACAAATTTCTAGAAAGCGCACGCAGCCGAACTTTTATTGTCTCTCTCTGTACGTCTGTGACTTTAGGAACGGTTTTTTTAGAATATTTCATCACTCCCATGTCTTTTACATACTTTTTAACAGTTTTGTCGCTCACATTGTATTTTTTGGCAAGCGCTCGATACGATTTAGCTGTGCGACCCACAATTTCAGCCTTTAATTTGGCTCTAACTTCAGACTGCTGTAATTGACATTTTTTTCCGGACCCAGGAGCTCTATCCATTTTTTTCCCAGTCTGAACATCAGAAATTACTTTATAAATAAAAGTTTTCTTAAAGCCCATAGCAGAAAAGTAGTGAAAAATTGCATTTTTCGGCTGAGATGGGTTCTTTGCGCAATATGTGCAAATCAATTTTCGACGATCTGCTGTGCTCAGAGACATTTCAGCAACTACGCATTATCTGGAAAGCTAATTTTTGTTGCATTGCATGCTGGAATAGTACCGTTTATTATCGTAAGTTTTGTTTTGCGCTGTCAATTCTTGGAACTTTTTGAGAACGTGTTAAATTTTGTTCGTATTTCATTCCGCATACGTTAGTTGCATTTTTTGATTTAGATAGAGAAATATATATTGCAAAATGTTGAATGTGCTTTTGACACATGACTCAAAAACTACTTAAATTAGTTATAGAGATACTCGTACGTGTTTAATTGAATACATGACTAAGTGGAAATCGTAGGCATTTGGCAATAAGTTAAATTAATTGCTTGACTTTTCGCACGGCATTTGCATTGCATTCAAATGTTAAGATTAATCACTGTCAACTAAATATATAAATTGAACAGATACTTAAGAGCTAAGACTGAGTCCAAGGCATGGCGCTTATAATTGCGCAATGCAATGCGATACTCACTCAAGTATTTGCCGTGGCATGAATTGCAATTGCAATTGCAAATTAAATTGCGCTTGACTTAAGTTCGAATTCGATATTGAAATTGTTATAGTAATACCAATGGCAATAGCAATTTGCTGTACAAGTGTTAGACAAGCAACGCCAATTTGCACCAACAAGTTGTGATTTGCACTTCAATATTGCAAATTTGGCACGAAAATTTCACTTCGGTGGCACTTGAGACTCGATCACTTGGTTTTCCGAGATGTAAACAAATGCAGCTTGTCTTTCTGGCTTTCAGTCTGTCAACCGTCTGCCGCAGCACGTTTTCTATCTCAAGGATGTACACACGAGTCGACCAATTAATTGTTAGCCTATTTGCAACGTCAACAACTTTAAAGCGTGCTGTAAATCGGTTAACACCAAACAACGCTTCGATATTGACACTTCACTTCAGTTGGCTGCTAAATTCCGCACGGTACATAAATCTTGAATCTCGTTATGGTCAATTAGCTTTTGGCAACTGTCCTTCCGTTTGGCAGTTGCACTTGGCTTTGTCTTTGTCTTGGACTTTCCGAAGGTCGTTACAACACTATACACAAAACACTTTTCATTTGTACTTATAACGAATACTCGCGTTATTCCGTTGAGAGTTTTGACCGCGTTTTTCTTCGGGCCACGCAGCATTAAGAATCTCGCCGTCTTGCTCATTCACAATTTCGCATTGAACTGAATTTGTGTGTGGCATCGTCGTGCGGATTTTCCTGTTTGCTGTTGCTGCTGCCACTGCTGCTGCTGCCAACGCACAGTGGACCATTTACAGTAAAATTGTGTATGAAAATATTGCAATGTTTTCGTGCTATATTTATTCTAATCGATTATTTATTAAGTTAGCTGTAAAAATGTAAAACTAAATTTCATTTTAGACCAATTTATTTATTTGTTTTTTCCCCATAGTTACTAATTTTGTTTAGTATACATTTGATTAAGTTCTTTCATCTTTCTGTTTTATAATATTTTTTTTATTTAAACAAAAAAAACAGAACTTTCTTTATAAACACAACACCATCTTAGACAATATATCAATAATAGCAAAGATAATTCGTAACCCGCAGATAAATTCATAGTACATTTATTATTGCCACAATAAGAATGACCACTGTGCAGCGTTGACGTCGCTGCGCGCTGCTTGATTTCACTTCAGAAAGCTTTACCGGCATCAAAAACCGAAACTGAAACAGCTGTTTTTTGTTTATGTTGCCTAACTGGTTTTCGCACACATGTTGCATGTCAATATGTTGCTTCTGCACTTGAATGTTGCACGCCAGCGGCTGCCACTGCACTTGATAATGAGGATGCGCACTGCCAACTCTAGTGCGTCAAGTGCTCAGTTAATATTTGTAATGATTCTGGCATTTAATTAAGTTGTCTATGTCGCTAGCAACATTTGCTAAGCAACAATTGATGCGAAGCAGCACCAAGCTTTCAGTATAGCAACATCGTGTGCAACATTTCGTTGAAGCTTTCTTATCAACTCGTTTCTGGGGGTTATTTTGTTATTACATGCAGGCTAAATTTCAGAAAAGATATAATATAATATTACGATACACAGATTTCATCGATTTCAAAAATATAATTCTAAAATGTAAATCATGCTTTTTCATGTGACTATTAAAAAATCATTATTCATTCTTGAAATAGATTTAATTGCTTCAATAAAACGAATTGTGCTTAAGATACAAAGTAATCAAAAATTGTATATCACACACGAGTTTCGAAAAATAATTTCCATCCCTTTTTTTAATAATGGTTTTTATTCAACATATTGTTTTTTCATTTATGTATTTAATTGATTTGAGAGACGCAAAGCTGTTGACCCAAATACCAATGCATTTAATTCCATTCTGTGTTGGGCTTAACGCTTTACTCGTATCTTAAAGACAAAAGATACAAACATGCGGCTGATCCTGAAGAAAACGTTTAATATTATGTGAATAAGCTAGTGATACAGTTAAAGTTATTGATTTTGAATTTAAATTGTGAATGCATGACAAAAAGCCATCAAAATACGAATAATCGTCAACAATCAAAGCCGAACAGAGCAATTTGTTATTGCAAATAAAATGGGAACAGCTGCGTTTATGAATATCGCATTTAAACTCAATTCGAACATGTTTGGAAACTTTGGCAGCATCGCATAAATAACCGAAGTTTTTTTTTTTGTTTTTTTTTTGTTATATCTGCTGCTGGCAAATTTATTGTTATAGTATTTATTTATTACGCACATTTAGTCATAAAGCACAACGCGGAGAAATGAGACAACGATTCTAGTGAATACGATGAATGCCGACAGTCGTCATGTTCCCCTGTCAAGTGGAAGTGCTTTGAACAACGGGCTTACCAAAATATGTATAAATAAAAACGCTCAAATTATTTGCACAATGCAAAATTAATTATATATGTGCGAGGTATACCCTGGAAATTCGACAACAATCATCATAAGACAAACCATTTTCTTGCCCATTTTAAAAGTATTTATCTTTCCTTAAGCTAATTTATTTTATACATTTGGAATTTTAATAATACCCCACAAAATGTGTTTTTCTATAAAAACCAAAATGTTTTAAAATATATTTTTGGGCTGTGTCGAGGCGTAGGTGTTACTAGAAAATAAATAGCTTGATCTTGGCGACAGCTGACAAATTTATGCATCTGAAAGATACGTACATATGTATGTATTGTATGTACGTATGTGTGCTGCTCTGTTTGCTAATTGGCCAGCTCATAATTTTGATATATACTAGCAGCCATAAATGTACTTGTTTATTTATTTTCTGAAGAATTAACACGCTTTCTTTATGCACGCGACAACTTGCTGTTTATGAGAATTTCCTTGATGAGTAATGCGCTGGGGATTAACTTAGACTGTTTAATATCTAGAAAGATAAGGGAACTTAAGCTGGTCTAATTCCCGAAATGAGGCTGTCGTTATTCATAAGTGCTTATGAGTAATATCTATTTAAGTGCCAGTTCGGACTAATAATACTTGAATTAACAGTTAATTTACCCAAAAGTCCAACAAATCAACAAACCAAGATAATTTAAATAAGTGGGATCATTACGCATTGCAAGGACATCAACTGCAACTGGCACATTGAAACAAATAACAAATAAAAATTGAACAAATCTGTAGACAAATTTATATCTACCACATACAAATACACACACTCATGTATATACACACAATGCTATAGAATATCACAAGTTATCAGTATGTCGACTATCGTTGGCAATGCATTATTCGTTTATAAGTACTATTTATTTATTATTGTGCCCACAGTGAGCAAAATAAATAAATTAACATACACACGTGTTAAATTCTTGACAAAACTAATAAGATAAGAAAGACAAAGTTAACCCTTTCAATGATTGCCGTGTGCATTTCTCTAAGAGTCACTGTAATTGTAAATGTGCGTTAGTATCCTTGCTTATCGCATGCAACAGATTGTCAACTATCTTATGATAGACATGCATACTTTTACACACAGATATGGTGTGTGATGATGCACTGCCCAGCAGCGTACACATGTCGTATGCGCAATTTGCATAATGAGCACAGAAATAAAATGGTGCCGCATGTGCCATGGATTTGATTTCAAAGCATCTCAAGGCTGCAAACAGGCCCAACAGCAGCCAACTGACCCAATTATGATGCCTCCTCCTCCTGTTGTTGTTGTTGTTGTTACAGCCATTCTTGAAGTCTTTGGCGTCTGTAACCTGAGGCAAAGTGCGTTATTTTCAGAGCACAGACTTTGGATTTTTCTGCCTTAAAGCTATCACGTCGAAAGTGTGGCACTTAGACTGGCATTTAAAATTCCAAATGCGTCCAAGACCTGCCAAAACGCTCAGTTGATACACCCGCAAAGGTTCAAAGGTAAATAATCTGATAAAAATAAAATCAAAATCGTTGTACATATTTGTCCTTATTATGTACGCAAATCCAAGCAGTCAACCAACCAAGTAACCACTTTAAACATTGCAATCAGCTGAACCAAAGCACCAGAGCAGAGCAGGAGTAAAGCAGAGCTCATTAACATTTTGATTTGAAGAAATCAAACAAACATTTCCGCCAAAATAAACGGCAACAAACATTGAACCTCGCCGCATGTCGTTGGCTCTTCACACTTGGCAAAATATATACACAGATAAATTGTCAAAAAAAAATATGTACGTCTATGAAGTTAATGCTGGGTGACTATAAATTTAAAACTCTAATAATACTGTACCTATTTTTATACATATATATTAAATAAAAAAAATAAATAAATGACATTTTGTAGGAGCTGAATTTTTGTTTAATATATTATATGTATTCCCTTTTTAATGGAGATATCAAAGTTGGCAATGGAAATAGGTTCATTAAATGAATTAGTTTATTGGCTGTCAAGTCATTTTAGCTTAATCCTCAGTTGGATATATACAAATGTGAAACAACAAAAAATTTTTATATTTATCAAGATTTTAGTTTACAAGTAAAAACTATATTCTGCACTAACAAAACGAAAAGTTTTGTTGATGAAATTAGCACACGAACACCTTGTTTCGCATAGAAAGTTGTGTTCCTTTTTGGCGGTAAGTTTTTTCTTGTTTTAAAGGAACAGGATTTTTAGGGAAATCGATAGAATGGTGCGACCGAGTCGACGTAAGGGCATTGAAGAGGTCTATGGCACGAAACTAGAGGCCATGCCAACAGGCCGACCGCAGACCATTCCTCAGCCGGGCATGACGAAGACGGCAACAATGCGAGTCGCTTCCTCGCGCCAAGGAGATGCGCGCACCCAGCGCAGCTATGTCACAGCCAATGATTATTATATTACAACGAATGTGCCGCTGAATTCCACCAACATGCGGGCTGCGAACAGCAGCATCGTGACACAGCCGTCAATATCAAAGACGACTCAGATGCCGGTACAAATGCAGGGAGCAGCCACACAGGCAATGCCGTATGGATCAGTGTCGAACCGCCGGAGCAAGCAGAGTGCTCGTCAGCCGATGCAGATACAGAGCCAGCCGCAGAAGGTCCACTTTGTGGCATCGGATAGCAACAAGGGACATGGCCATATGCATCCTATTGGCCACAATCATCCACATGCGAAGCCGATGCCCATGCAAATGACACAACGAACCGTCTACGCACAGAATATGGATATGGAAACCAATGTGGCCGAGCTCTCGGATAAGGATCTGATGATCTCAGCGAGCAATCTAAACTCGCGTCGGCAACATACGCACTCGCACCATAACCAACCGCAATCACATGCACATCCACATCCGTTGCAGCATCAGTTACATCAACAGCAGCAGTTGAATAACGCGAACAGCACTAACAACACGAACAATATGCATCACATGCACCATGCGCAGCAGCAGCATCAGAATCAGAAGCATCAACAACATCAGCAGCATCAGCAGCATCAATCCCATAAGCAACATCAGCAACATCAACCACATCAGCGTCAGAATCAGAATCAGAATCAATCCCAGCAGCATCGTGGAATGCATTTGTCAGCTGTTGCCGAGGAGGAGGATAAAGACGACGATCCCGAAGAGTTTTTTGAGCTCATACGCCAGACTGTAAAGACAGCCGTTGGAGTAAGTATCCTTACACAGAAAAAATCCATTCTGAAAATCTAGTTTGAATTACTTGATTTAGTAGCATATTTAGTATATTATTGTTTAATTAACACAATATTGGAATAGAATGGCACTCACTCAGTATTCAAATAGTCAAATAATCTAAAAACATTTGATTTAACAGAAAAAAACGTACTTGAATCTAGTATTTCGTACATAGCTTAAGAAAATCCGGAATTTTCGAACTTCTGCCACCACGTTTTATTGATTTCTACTCTCCCGTTTCCTATATATCCTATTCTGCCCTTTAGACAACAATTTGCGATGTGGTCAGTCGCAATTTTCACGATTTGTCCAGCAAAATGGAACGCTTTTCGAATGAACTGAAGGTGACTAATGATCTTTTTTGTAAACTACACGATGATGTTACCAACAGTAAGTATGTTCCTTTCCAAACATAACACTGTAGCTCACCTTTGAATCCTTTTGCAGAGGTCATGCACTACGGGGAAGAGAACACGCGTCATTTTCGATATCTGTGCATGAAATCGGAATACGACAAGATGTTCTATCAGCATCAAACGATGATAACCGGCAAAAACTCCTCGAGCAAAGTGGCCGCCGCATCGCAGGCGAATCTTATCCCTGCTGCTGCGGTGCCCACCAGAGTTGCTAAGCAGTCAGCTGCATTGAATCAGAAGAGTGTTAAGCAACAGCTGGCATCCGGAAAGTTGTGCCAAGGCAATCTGAAGAAGTCAACCAGAGAGTGTGCCAAAACGCAGAATCCTTGTGCATGTCGCAGTACTTCAAAGTCACCGCCCCAACAGCAAATGGAGGAGCAACAGTCGTCATCAGAGCAGAGCGTCAATGTGAAGTCCTCGGAGCTGGGCGTTCGTGAAGTGTTGGGACAAATACAACGCTTTTGCACACAAATGCAGCTCAACGATCTTAAGGATGAGCAGCCAAAGTACAATTCAATGACTGGAATTGGAATTTCCAACGTCGAAATCAGCAAAAACACAAGCTCCATTTCAGGACCTTTGGCTGTTAATCCAACAGGCAAAGAAGCCAAGGGAAAGTCACATATTAGTACTGCAGCAACAGCTGGTGGTGATGCTCTCGATGCTGAGATTGAGACACCCGTTGATAGCATGGATGAGATTGAGATTGACAACTTTCAGTATAGCTCCGATGAGATGTCCTCGTACAGTGATGATGACAGTGATGTCAAATTTAGCGGCTCCACCACAGCGCGAGCTCCACTCCACTCATCCAGGCCCAAAATTCCCATTCAACATTCCAATAAGGGCGCGGGTGATGGACAGTAGACAGTGGACAGTGGACAGATAACCAACTGCAAATTCTAAACACAACAACAGCAAAACAATCCAACTGAATTATTTAGTAGAAAGATTGAGTTACGGTTTAGTTTATTTGGATCGCTCAAAATTTAAATGACGAGTGCCAAGTGCAAATGGCGAAGAATGGAAAAGAAACATGCATAGGTACAACAAAAATATGTTTGGAAATTTTGACCAAATGAAATTCGTTTCATGCGTGTTCATTTTATTGATATGCGAAAATCATTAAAAATATGAAAAATAAACTATAAATTTGATTTATTTGGTATATTGAATTTCGCAGCTCTTTGAAATTCTTAGGAGTTCGGAACAATCAGTCTATACATCTATTCAATTCATAAAATTGACAGGTCATATCTGTATATAATAAGGATGTTGCATGCACAAGGAGGTTTGAAAGATGTTATATAGCTTATATTTTCATGATCAAAAACTGTTTCACTAAATAAAATTACTATAAAACTTCTTATATTTTATATGCAAACAAATCAAGTTTATTTCAGTATGTATCTAATTTCTTACACCAGTCTTGATTTATGTTGCTTTTAAATGCATTTGACAACTAGCGGACTTCAAAGCGATGTCTGTTGGCTACTTAGTTGTTGCTTACTGCTGACCCATATAATGCCAGACAACCTGGTAAATACAAGTAATGCCCATTGGTGTCACTAATAACGGCTTAATATATATTGACTGAGAAATATGAAAGCGCTTACAGCGCTAAGCGCAAAGTGCAATGCATATGTCTCACAGAGCTGACACAAAAACTAGGCATAATTGCAAGTCGAATGAATGACAGAATGAAGGAATAAGTGAGTGAGTGAATGAGTGAGTGAGTAAGTGAATGAGTGAATGCAACAACACCCACGCACTCGAACCCCTAAACTTAAACTGAGCTCTTGCATTTTTATGGGCTTAGGGCTGTGTCAGAACTGCGAGCGCTGCGGCCAAAACAGTTGAGACGGAAACGTGGACGTGGTCGTGTGAATGACTAACGGTAAACAGAGCAAAGTACCGTTGCTAACTGCGTGTGTGTGTATGTGTTCAATTTGGTTATATATGAGCAGATCGCAAAAGGCTTTGCTGAATTTCCCATATTCCCATTGCAAATTGCATAAACAATTTGAACTTTTCGGGTGTTGCAAAACTGACCCAAAACTGTCAGCTGCCATGTCGCTTGGCCCAATTGCAATTAAAGTGCACAAAGTCAACGGATGGACAGCAGAATCTAAATTAAACTTATGCAATGCCAATGACGAGTGCCTCAGGGCCAAGTGATTTGACTAGTTGCAAATGCAGCTTACGTTCACGTTGACATTAATTAAAAGTGTTGCGCAAAAGCCACTAAACCGGAAACGCGTTCTAAGCAACGGCATTGCCAACAATGTCAATGCCCATTTGGGGGCCATAATAAACCGTTATTCTGCATACGCTTTGACAGGGCCACTGGTTAAGGACACAGCTAGCAACAAAGCGTTCTCAAGTTTAATAAATAATTAATCTACTTAAATTGATTAACAAATAAAATATTCAAATATTATATTAACTGTCTGAAACAATAAACAACAGAGCAATTTTCATATTGCGAATTGTCACAAAGTTCATCCCCAGTCGAGCCCTATCGCGATATGTTTGTTTGTATGTAACTCAAAACCTGCTTTAACTGGCTGCCTAATTGTAATGACCAATATTTGAACTTTAAGTGGCTGCCACACGTCAACAGAAAGGGGTTGCAGCAACTCAAACATACCATGTACTACATGTAAACAGTTTATTTTTGTAATTATGGAAAACATTTACACTCAAATTGCGAGCCGATTTGAGTGTGTTTTCGGTTGAGTGTGCTCGTATAACCATAACAACGGAACCGTAATGCCCAATATGTCGGCCTAAGCCGAGTTGGCCAAAACAAAACAGCCAAAACAGGTGCAAAGCACTACGGGGGTGTCTCTCTGGTCTTTCTGGAACAACATTGCCAAAGAAAAAAAAACTACGCAAAAACCAATAGAACATAAATGCAACGCGAGTTTGTCTGTTAACAATTTGTGCGGTGTCACCGCAGTTGTTGTTGCCGTTGTCGCTGTCGTTGCAGTCGCAGTCGCAGTCGCAAAGCTGCAACCGTTGGCAGGTGCAACGCAAATTGATTGTCTATCCGCAAATAACAAAGTAGAGAAAATAGAATACAAATAAATAGAAATAAATAAATCGAACTGTTGTTGTTTTATGTGTGCTGTGCTGTGTTGTGCTACGACTGCGTACTTCAGTGGGCAAATATAAAACGACAACCCGAAACGTTTAATTGACCCTAAAATTGCTCAAGCGTTCAGTTTTAGTTTTTTTTTTTTGTTATTACATTTGCTTTCGATTCTGGCTTTAATAGTCAAGCCCCAGCTCAGAGCAGTTAAATATCATAAAGAGACGTGTGTGGTACTCATAAAAAACTTTATATATTGTATATAAATGTTATATATTCGCAAACTATCGATTTAAGTGAAATAACATGATGAAAAAAATAATAAAAGAGAAAATCCGTGTCCCATTAACAAGCCAATTTGCATGGAATATAATTGCGGGTCTTAATAATTTCCGCAGAAAATACCTATCGATTTTCTTTTTGTTGCTGGCACATTTTCTGCAAGCCATTTCCCAGTGAAAAGAAAATATGAAAAACTAAAATATTGGCCAGAGCGCATTACTTTGCACTGATAGAACGGAAGACGCAAGAACTGTGCCAAGCCAGAGCTTTGCCAGCTCAATGCCTATCTGTGTGTGTGTATGTCTGTGTGTATAGTATGTCTGTGTCTGTGTCGTGTTAGTGTGACAATTCCTAATGCGATTAAAGTGCAACACTCTCCCAAAGAGTCCAAAGGCAAAGGAAATTGGCAAAAGCTGCAGAATTTGAAAGAAAAAATGCAAACAATTTATGTAGTTCTCAGTTGTTTTGATCCTTGAATGTTTCTTCCCAGTTTTTGTATCCATATTAATTTCAAAAATTTGTAATATCTTCCTTTTAGTTTAGAGTTCACTGTGGAAGTGAAAAATGGTGCTAATTGTCGACAAATATTGAACGCTGTAAAAAATTGACCAGAAAGAAGTTACCAAAATATTTTCCGAACTTTTTTGCATTAAAGTTTATTTGATTTAATAATGAAAAAGGCCATGAGGGGCATGCAGAGTGGTTGCACAACATCATTTCAGTTGGGTGAGTATTTTAACTTATTTTTTAATTCTATAAATTTTACATATATTTTAATTTAATTTTTTTTATTTGTTTTTTAGTGCATTTTTGCTTTAAATATTTAGTTATTTAGCAACTGAGTATAATTGTTGACATTTAATCAATCAAATAGCTTCCACTTACTAAAATCTTATCCACAATGTTTGCAGTGTCATTGTATCTGCTCATCGCAGCGCTCTGCATAGATCAATGCTACTGTGCTGGGTCTGGAGCGGACGCAATACCCACAAAAAAGTCGGCACCGTTGCGCATCACAAAACCACAGCCTGTCAGCACCACAGTAAAAACAACTACAACAACAGGAGCATCATCATCAACAACGACCAACGAAGTCAGCAGCACTGAAGAGCAACTGGCTCCGTTCATATCCTCGACCACGGAGAGCACAGTTGGGAGCAGCGATGCCAGCAGCAGATATGGCACAACTGGAGCCGGCAGTTTGGTGCCGGAAATCTGCATCAATGGACTCCAACTGGCGACCAGTAATGCGGAAGGAGAGACAACTGTGCGCAGGCAGCACGAGCTGGTGCAGATTATTGAAGGCGATGTCCTGCTGAGTGTTCTAACAAGTGATCCTGCATCTGCCCTGTTTGTCATTAATCGCGTGAATCAAGCAAATCTCATTTCAGCTGACTTCGAAGTTGGTTAGTATAATAACAAATATCCGATATACCAAATATCCATAAGATATTTGTTTGTTTCCTTAGGAATGCGTGCTATAAATGTGGACAATGCCAGTCTGGCCGAGAATCTGTTGATTCAGGAGGTGCAATATTTGCAGCAATGCACGCAGTATTCCATGGGCATATTCCTGGATTATGATCTGTACAAACAGCTTGAATCGATCATCCGCGACTTGGAATACAATGTGTGGCCCATACCCTCAACCCGATCCCATCTCTTTCCCAAGGTGGCACATTTGCTGCATCAGATGCCCTGGGGCGAGAAGATCGCCTCCGTCGAAATAGTAACCGAGACTTTGGATATATACAACGAGTTCATGGAGGCAGCACGGCAGGAGCACATGTGTCTGATGCACTTCAAGAGCGATGACAATGTCTACATACTGTTTGGCAACAAGATGCCCAGTCACTTCAAGGAGAATGGCACTGTGTTTGCCGTGCCCACGGAGCGCACAGAGCACGCTTTCCTGGAGGGTAAGTGGGATATGAGACACATCAGCTATTAAATAAAATAAATAAATAAATTGAATTTCAACTTCCTTACAGAGCTGCCCAACAAGGCATTCATATTGATGGAGAACGAAATTGAGCTACGCACGACCGACTTGGATTCCATACCCACCACCCTGGATGAGGTGCTCATTGGCAAGACTGTGATGCCCTCACGAGTCCTGGCTCTAGCCGGTCCCATTGTGGATCTGATGAGCTGGCTGCGAGGATCTCTCGCCAAGCATTGCAAGCGCGATGAGGACTTGCATGTGTTGGAGAGTTGCTTTAATTTCCTCAACTTCATTGAGGATTGGCGCACTCCGGAGTATCGTCATCCACACGAAACTGCCGAGTTGCTGGCGCTGCTGCGGATGCGTAAACTGTCCACGACAATGACCTTCCAGATGTACCAAAAGAAACTGGAAACGGTGGACGTCGTAATGGGGGAGTCACGTATGGAACTGCGCGAGATTGCCTCCCAGAACTTTGTGACGAACGTGACCACCTACTATCACTACAACCGGGATAACCACACCAGTCTCGAGCTGAAGACCAAGTTCGGATTGGTCTTCAACTGTCAGTATACGGTAGGCGACAATCGACGTCATCCGTTTCTGTTCGATGGCGAATCCGTGATGTTCTGGCGAATCAAACTGGACACATGGGTGGCAACGGGCCTGACGGCAGCCATTCTGGGCCTGATTGCCACGTTGGCCATCCTTGTATTCATTGTGGTGCGCATCTCACTGGGCGACGTCTTCGAGGGCAATCCAGTGACCTCCATATTGCTACTGCTCTCGCTCGTACTTGTGTTCTGCTCCTTTGTGCCCTTCTCCATGGAGTATGTGGGGGAGCAGCGCAACTCGCATGTCACCTTCGAGGATGTCAACACCCTCAATACGCTCTGTGCCGTGCGTGTGTTCATCATGACTCTGGTCTATTGCTTTGTCTTCTCCCTGCTGCTTTGCCGGGCCGTCATGCTGGCTTCCATTGGCTCCGAAGGTGGCTTTCTGTCCCATGTCAATGGTTACATCCAGGCGGTCATCTGCGCCTTCAGCGTCTTTGTCCAGGTGGGCATGTCCGTCCAGCTCCTGGTCGTCATGCACATGGCATCTGAGAGTGTCTCCTGCGAGAACATCTACTACGGCCGCTGGCTGTGGGGACTCCTGGCTTATGATTTTCTCCTGCTCTGCTCCCTGGTTAGTCTGGTGCCATTCATCTATAGATCGCAGCGTAATTATCGTGAGGGAATTTTGATTGTGATTGGAGCTGTGCTTTTGCTGATCATCTGGTCGGTGTGGATTACTCTGTCGCTGTTCGGCGACGAGTGGCGGGATGCGGCCCTTCCTCTGGGATTGCAGGCCAGCGGCTGGGCTGTCCTTGTGGGCATTCTCATACCCCGCACTTTTCTCATTGTGCGCGGCATTGAACGCTCTGATATTGCCCAGGCACTGCCTTCGCTCACTTCCCTCGCATTTGCCCAGAACAATCAGTACTCCTCGGAGCAGGTAAGTTATTCAATACCTCAATCAATTGATTTTTAAATTCCTTTACTCCCTTACAGAGCGTTTATGAGTGCGTGAATCCCGCCATGCGTCACTGCTCTCAGGAGGAGATGAATCATCAGTCGCCCAGTGAGATTCCCACTTTGCCCTTGCGAGGCGGCGGTCCACGACGCCAGCAGTTCTTTGCCAATCTTCGCCAGGCCAATGCCAACATCAATCCGCAACGTCCACCTCCGCGTCCACAGCAAAGTCCTTCGCGCTCCTCTGTCTGCTCCCTGCCGCCCTCGCCAGAGAACAGCAAGATAACGCGGTTCTGAATGGATCCAGGACCTCTCCAGCTCCACTTCTAGTCAAAGCCCCAAGAACGTGCATTCAGTAATTTGCTGTAACTTATACTATTTGTAAGCAACTTACTATCCTAAATATTAACGAACCAAAAACTAGTTGCCATTTAAGACTTGAACATAAATAAATGGAAATAAAATTACTTACAAATAATATAAGCATGTTAAATACATATTTCCAAAAGTTACAGGATTTATTTCAAAATAATATTTGACTTCTTAAATTTATTTTTTATTTATATTCGAAAGAAAATACAGAATTCTAATCATTTGGGCTTTAAAAACCTGTAATCATACTGTAAATTAAAAATAGCTTCAAGTTTCACTTAAATAATAAAACTGTGACGTCCCCATTTTTAGTGACGTCACTCTTAAAACGACCCTGTGCTCATGGCTTGGAACTGGGTTGATTACTTGATTGCTTGGTTCGAGTATTTGCTAAACGGCTAAAAAGCTTGCCTCGTAAAGCTTTTGTATCGGCAACTCTAATTGGCTGAGTCAACACGTGACAAGTGAATGGCTATTAAAGAAAATCGTCTTAGGCTCCTAGAGAGAAAATAGAAGAAAAACTCAATATCCTTTTGCGTCACGCGACACTGGCGCTGGCGCCCATTGTTTGGCCTTGAATGTGGGCGAAGTTGTTCTCTATTGTGTATGATATCTGTGTGTTTCTGTGTGTGTGTATGGAGCTGACGTCAGGCCTTCAATGTCCACCCCGAGCATTGACCGTGGCACATGAGAGAATGCGCAACAAGATATGAACTACTTGAAAGTACATGTTGCCAAAGAGTGTCCTGGGTCCACCAAAAAGCAAGGCCGCCAAGAACACGCGACCATCCAAAATGGCGACGTTTTTAACCGTTGTCGCCACGCGCCTAATATTGCACGCCGAATCGTGGGCAAGAGGGGTGTGTTGAGGGGTGGCCAAACCACAGCTAAGTTATGCCGACAAGTTTTATCTGGATAGCAAGTGGTACGTGGTATGCTCGCAAATTTTGTGCTGCATACTTTTCGGGACAACAGCTTGAGGTCTTGAGGTCCACCGCCACACACACTTACTTCTTCCCCCTCTCCCTTCTCTTCTACTTATTGTTGTTGTTTTAGCAAAAACAACACGAATGTGAAGTAACTGTGTGTAGGCGCCTTGTTTTCCGCGCTTTTCCGGCGTAATTTGCACACCATTTGCCGCACACACAACTGAAGGCAACGCAAGGACATTCGCGGCCTGCTCTCTGGGCTGTTTTATTTGTAGCCTGTAGCCTGTAGTTGAGCAGATTTGCTTTTCCTTGGATCAGATAACAAGCAAAATACTTTGTGTTTCGTATTTGCTGTTGCGCATGTTTATGCATAATATTTAGCATATTTCTATACCCTATACACGAAGTTGCTAAGGCATTTTAAGTCTGCGCAAATAAAATTTATAGTTAATACACAGAAAGCAGTTTGTAGTAACTTATAAATAATGATCGATTGAGAATATCGAAAAATTATTTCAACAACCTATTTTTACTGGCCTTAAATGAGGATCGAAAAGCATTTTCTTTACCTTTACATATTGCAAATGGATGATAAATAAAATCTTTGGAATAAGATTCCTGCACAGTGCTTTGGTTGACTTAATTATTTCTTTAAAACTGTACTCTGCCTTTTGCTTTAAAGACCTGCGGAGTTTTTTACAAAAAAATTTTGAATTTTTTGACATTTATCTGAACAATTATAAATTGTCAGCCTGTTTGAATTTTGTTGAAATCTATATTAAATCAAATAAATAAAGCTGTTTTACGAGCAACTCCAATAAATATGTGCTTAAATGCATTTTTACGTGGCAGTGTGACTAAAAATACAGACTATCTGCCAGTCAGTCCCCGAATACCTACAAATATAATTAAATTCAAATTCTTACAAGAGAATGCACCACATTATCCTTATAAATGTTTGTGATTCTAATATTTAGTTAAATTTAATGTGGCTTACACGGCTATTCAATTTATAAAGATCTTATTAAATTCAAGATGAAAATATCTAAATCATCTGCTGAGTGTCACATGCATTTCCAGCTGCAGTTTATCTACTTTTAAGTAATGCTCCTCTAATTGCACTCGAGAATTGAAGAGTCGACAGGATTGCTGTCATAAATGTCAGCGTTAAGCTGAATTTCCAGGATTGGTGAGGGGTCGAGAGGGGCTTAAGTGAATGGAGTGTGCAGCACTTGGCTGTTCAGAGCTCTGCTACGTGACATTATTAGCAGTGCAGCACATATCCTACACATCCTGATTACCCCCGTTCCTGTTCCATATAAGTGTACTTTCAATGATTTATGACTGGAGAGCAACTAATGATGCCGCATTCGTTAGACGCCCATCGCCCAAGGCCAAAAAGTACATGTATATAAATATTTATAAATAATATAAATCCTAATGACATATGGATGCAGATGCTGCCATTTCGTAGATGATATCAGTTTGATTAGCATAAAATCATTAGATCCCAATGGAAAACTTTTACAATTTTAACTAAATATCAAGCAGTCGCTAAACTTGTAGATTCTTGTCCAACAATAACAATTGAGACATATGGTTATTGCATTTTCCTACTTTTCCTTCTATTTTTTTGTCATTTTGTTGATATGCGTGGGAGAAGTGTCGGTAGGGATAAAGGGAGAACAGGGACGAGAATGGTTGCTGCCTATCATTTGTCACATGCCAAGAAAGCAATAAAACGTTACGGAAAGCAAACATTGCCGGCTGTATGAATCACCATGGCTTTTGTGACGACATCAACACATGCTGTCCTCCCCCACAGTGGGGGCATAATATTTTGTTTAAGGTTATCTGTCGTTGGGGGCGCTCAACGCAACTCGCATTTGCTAAACTCATTGGCATGTCGCCAAAAATGTCGACGCCATATCCAGAGCCAGAGCCAGAGCTGTGTTGCCCATTTGATTATATTAGTCATGCTTACAAAAAAAGCCATATGACGATAGGACTGCCAGTTAAGCCACCGAACCCAGCCAGCCCTAACCAGTCCCAAACTACCCTAGCTTTTACTATACAACGCCAGTTGACTTTTATTTTATGAAGCCGCAACGAAATTTTCCCACTTCGTATAGTAAAGCGAGGTTCCAAGGGATAAGAAGTTGCCACCCAGATAGGGGCAGGCCGAAGAAAAAGCTTTTCATTCATCAAAAATCAGCGGACGAGAGGGATGAAGGGCGGGACAGTTAGTGTAGAGTCTGCGCTGCGCAAAATATCAAGAGCTCTGTGCTATTTTTCGCCTATTTTATCGGAACATGTCTATTTTGGATAACCTCCCCATTAACTTGGCGAAACTTCTCTTTCTGTTTCTGTTTCTGCTTCTACTTCTAGTTCTGTTTCTATTTCCATTTCTATTTCGGTTCTGCTTTTGCCTCTGTCTCTGTTGCTGTCTTCAATTGCTGCGGGGAATTCATTCATGAAATTTGACAGTCTGACGTAGGGAAACAAACAAAGCCATTAAGCTTTTTATTTTAATTGGCTCGACTTTGGCTATTTTTAGGCAGCGACAGACACGAAATCCAGTTTGCCACTTATGAAATTCCATTGTTATACAATATTGAGCTGAAAATAATTTAACTAAATTGATTATATTTACTTCATAATTTCCAAATTAATTTCTTTCAACACTTTAAATTAATATTTTTATTTTAATTAACATAAAATTAATTTTAGATCTAAAAATATTTATAAATGAATAAAATGAATGAATGAATGTATTACTATTAATTTATAGGATCATAAAATATGTTCGTTTTTTATTTACGTGTGCTTCTCTTTCTCTCTTTCTTTATTTCCTCTTGCACTCTCTTTCTCTCTCCGAAACACTTTCCCTCTCTGGCAACAGCTGTATGCTGAAGCTTTCGTCAAGTTAGAGGCAAAGCTCTCTCGAATGCAATCCACATGGTAGCAACATCCTTGAGCAGAAGGATATGCGCGTGCTTTTGTGTCCAGTACGCGACGTTAACTCATGGCATACACACGCGGCAGCGGCAAACAGAACGCGGACACCAAATACAAATACAAATCCACAGACAGAGACATACAGTTCCACACGCACACACAAACAGTGGCACGTTGTATATATGAATAAAAAAAATTAAAGCGCCAATTGCTGATGGCCTAGAATTGAAACGAGAATCAAAAACGTGCAATTAATATAAAAAGAAAAGCAAATGTGAAAAATTGCTGCTGAAAAGTGCAAGTGAAAAGTGTCTATAAGAAGCAGAAAGTCACACACAATCACGCACACGCAAACAACACACACACACACACACACACACACGCTCACACACAAGCACACACACAAAGAGAACGTCATATGCCAGAGGCAGGCTATCGCTTGGCAGGCACATTGACAGCAACAGCAACAAAGGCAGCACAAGAAGCAGGAGCAGGAGCAAAAGCAGTAGCAGCAATAGGAGCACGAGTGAAAAGCATTTTGTGTATCCTATTTTGTGTGTGAGCGAGCGCGTGTCCATGTCCGTGTCCGTGTCCGTGCCCTTTGCCACAGCAGTCGCAAGCAGCAACAACGGCAACGGCAGCAGCAATTACTGCTTGTAGTTGCTATAATGATAGATTTCAAAACAAAATTGAGCAAATTATCGTATAAAACGTGTCCCGGTTCGAAAATCTAAAAATAACACAACCTAGTTGGATTCGCAATCGGTGTCTGTTCCGTTGTCGAAGGCTATATAAAAGAAACTCAAGTGCCGCCTGCTTTGGACTTAAACCAACCAGGCAACGAATCAACCAACTGACTTTAAATTATGCATGCACATTGATTTTTTGACGCGTCGCCGTCGTTGTCGTTGTCGTTATCGTTGTCATTTTCGTTTTTCTGCTCATCGCCGTCAACATCATAATCAACAACAGGACACAAAACAGCAACAGCAATAGGAAGAACCGCCTCTGCCTATTGTCAATCTCGTAAAGTCATTTCTCGTCCTTCGTCCTGCCCGCGTCGCATGTTATCAGCGGAACTGACGTCGACGGCGTTGTTGAATGCGAGTTATCAGCGCACCAACGGCCTAACAAAAGGTAGGCCCAATTTCACACACACACATAGACTCACGCACACTCACATACACAACCGTGGCAACCGCACTTACAAGCCACAAAATATTATGCACACGCACACATTCAAGTGGGGCGGGGTGGGGCGTATGCGTAATATTTGTAGTCAAATTGCAAAAAACAAATATCGAAGAGCATGCTGATGATATTAATGAATGTTCATTACACAAGAGAAAGGACTATTCAATACCCGGAGTTCTTGTCTTACTTGACAACGAGAACGGAAGTGATATGGCAAATGAAATGCAACGTTACTTATCTACCATTTATTGGGACAAATAATACTTTAACTAAACTTGATATTATTAAGTAAATGATGAGAAACAAAGAGTTACTCAACTTTGGTCAAACAACTCAGTAACTAATTTATGTAGTACAGTGTTTCATAAATGATTAATTACTGAGATATTGTTAGGTTAATGCTATGCCCCGTTGAATTCCGACAGGTAATTTGTATAGAGTAAATCGATTCTGCAATCCTTTCGAGGTGACAAATATTGATAGAATTTAAACGTTCGATATGCTTATTTAAGTACGGAACTTAAATGCTTGCAGAGTAAATATTATCAACTTTATTGATCCATTTTGAAAAGGTCAGCGTATTGAATTAAAATGTCATAAAACATATTAACAGCTCATTTGGCATGCTTATTAACACCCGCACATGCACTCATTAGCACCCATTCACACATTCACACACTCTCTATTTGGCACGTTGTTCTATCCTCCCACTGACGGCATTTTCTGCATCATTGTTGCCATTATATTCGCTTTTAATCTGATTTCAATTATAATTGCATTTTCCAACACGCTGGCTACTACGGCAGCTGCCCCCCTCCCTACCACTACCCCCGTCGCAGCCCCCTTGCCTTGGGACTACCCCTAGCCTTTGGGGACCTGTCTTATTCAAGTTCCACGTATTTCTTGCGCCTCGTTTAATGCAATTTACCGTGCTGACAAGTTCTTAGAAACTCGGGCAACAACAACATCAGCAGCAATTGTAACGTCAACGGCAACAACAACGGCAACGGTAACTGGTACCGGAAATACAGTTATAAAATGTCAACAACAATGCAAACTCATGTCATGCACTTTTACATTTCCGGTATGCAAGTTGCCCAATGACGGCGTTGACAAGAATTTTCCAAATGCAAAAGTGTGTGTTGTTGTGTGGGTTTTGCTGACGTTGCAGTAACGATTTTACGACTTGATGTCATGCATTCGGCAACCGCAACAACACTAAGAACAACAACAATACTTTAAACCAAACACAACACCCACACATGCAAAGGGGCAATTTTTGAGTTTATGGTTCGTATTAAGCCAACCAAATTGCATTAATTATACAAATTGTTGGCACGTTATAAATAACCGTGCAGTTTGCATACGAGTATTGTTTACCAATGCAAACACGATTCCTTCGAGAATCGAGTTTATGGACTTTTGAATGAAACGTTTTCTGTCCATAAAAGTTTCTATTCTTAAGTGCTGTTAAACATTTTTGTATAACAAAGTATAGAGAGATTCATAAAAATTAAGATATGATATTAAAAGTAAAATTTATTAATTCATTTATTTACAAGTTTTTGTTAAAACTACTAATTTAAGAATTCAATTAACTAATATACTTAATAATATTCATATTATAAACTTTTTTGGTTTCTTTGTATTTAAATCTATCTTATTTTTTCCTTCAGTGGAAAGACTGATATAATTGTCAATAATATGTACAAACAATTGACTCTCTGACTTCAATCGTATCTTAATTATTATTTTTTATAATTGAATCGGTAAGTTTAAATAGTGTTTTAAACAGTGTACAATCTCCTATGCTTTAGTTTGATATCCTATCTTTACTTAACTTATATAACAGATAATCTAAGTAGCATTTTCATAATAAGGTAAAATAACCATATCTCTATTTTTAACTTGCAGATGAGGCTTGCCTGTCAACGTCCTTTGAAAGGCTCTCATCCACATCCACATCAGCAGCAGAAGCAGAAGCAGCAGCAACAAGCGCAGCGACAACAGCAGCAGCAGCAATGACCAAACAATTGACAACAACAACAGCAACAAATGCTGCGTCTAGCATAACACAAGCGGCAAACTTGGCGCCCACGGTAATATCGCCCACAACAACGGGC
This sequence comes from Drosophila limbata, assembly GCA_963924055.1. NCBI lineage: Eukaryota > Metazoa > Arthropoda > Insecta > Diptera > Drosophilidae > Drosophila > Drosophila limbata. Next base: position 12,933,378 of record OZ001352.1, on the reverse strand, counting down.
TCGCCAACAACAACAACAACAATAGGAGCTACAACAACGACAACAACAACATCAGCAATAGATGGCGCTGTAAGCGCTACAACGGAGACAACAAAGACACAGGCAAAAACGCCCTGCGTTCTGATGCGACCAACATCAAGAAAGGCCACAAGTGCAACGACGACGGCAAGCACAACAGCAACAGCGGCTGCATCAAGTGATGCCAGCGGCCGTTCAGCGGCATTGGAACGTGCCTACGTCCACGATGTCTACGAGCACTGCGAGGAGCCGTCGAGACCAGTGCGTCCGAGAGTGGCACAATTCCTGGGCAACCTGGAGCCCGGCTCGGTCGTCTGTGATGTGGGCTGTGGCAGTGGGCGTTACCTAACACAGTGTAATCCCGCTATATGCACCATTGGCATAGATCGCTGCTATCGCCTCAGCAAGACGGCACATGAAAAGGGCGGTGAGGTGAGTGCAAATGTCATGAACATCGCAATGCAATTGTAATTGATGTCAGCAAATTACTCACACTGCAGGGTGTGTCAGTGTGTGTGTGCATGTGAGTGTGCCACTTCTTTGCAAGCCAACAATTATTCATTTCCTCTCCTCTCCTCTCTCTTTCTATCTTTATCTCTCTCCCTTTCTGCTTGCTTTCCTTTTCCTTTACTGCATTGCTTGGCCATACAATTGACCCATTTTGCCTCAACGAGCAAACACAGTTGCCGCATTCAAATATTAGCCAGGGTCCAGGGCACTCACTCGAGTGCCCCTCGATGCTCCTTGTTAGCCCAGTTGCCAGTCGCCATTATTGCAACGCATAAATTATGCTTATCATTGAAATTATTTGCACATGCTCTCTATTATTGCCAGCGTTGAGCTTTAATGCCCACATAATTGCAATGGCCAACAATGGAGTCATAAATGAGCAGCTATTCGGTCATTAGAGGGAACTGTAATAAACTGCACCCGTCTCTGCCATACTCTTCTCCATAGTTGCATAACACTTGACGCTGAATCGATATTCAGTCATACTGGGAATTAGCCCAGTTCACAATATTCTTGGCTAGTCTTCAAAATAAAAGTAAATTAATATATCTTATAAAAAATCCTCTTTACGAGGTAAAAGTCTAGTGACGAAAACATTTGCATGCCCCAAAGTTTCTGATATCCAATTTTGTGACGAATAATATTAAATTTTACACATGAATTAATAAAATAAAATTTTTGTCAACTTTGAAACTTTGAAGGTATGCCTACAAGCCCTTCAAAATACCTTTTCAACGATATATATATCACATCTGTAGCTTCTATCGTTTGGATGCTATGGGGGTTTCAATTTATGCGGTTTTTAGCGATTTCCCGCCAAACTTGCGAAAAAGTCGTAGAGGAAACGTTTGATTATAAATTGATTTACCTGCCGCAAAAAGAATTCACCACTTGCAAGCAGTTTATTTCCGCATTAGGCTGCAAGCAGTGTACATACTGCATAAAAGGTATATTTAATTAATAGGTAATATCTTGCCCAAACGAATTTTGAAAGATATGTGGTATATGTCAAAAAACGCGTAATACAATTGCCTATAACATATAACATATTTTTAGGTGATTTTATGTGTAGATTTTTCTTAAATCGATAAAATGTGGAAAAAATACCTTATTTCAACTGTAGCTGTTTACCTTTTTACTTTTAGCGGTTTTTAGCGATTTCCCGCTAAACTAGCGACTTTTCGAAAAAGTCGTAGAACACACGTTTCTAGACTTTTGAGCGGGAACAAATCCTCTTTCAAACTTTTAAGCTAAATCAACGATTTGATCCAAACAAATAAACAAACAAAGGCCACCAAAAATTTAAAAATTAATTATCTTTTGAACGAGTAGTCGGATTTTGATGATTGAGGTGTTATTCGACGAGTATTTTAGAATAGTAAAAAAGTTCAAAAAGACTCCAAGGGCCCCATTTTCTCCAATAATTTGCATTTTTCCCCTCCCACTTACACCTGTTTATCTCACGAACCAGGTGAGTTTCCAAAAGTCTTAGTATGCACATTTGTAAGTTAAATTGATACCTTTCGATCGGTATGTATGTAACTCGGATCGGACAGTCACAGCAAATTTTCCATTCTTCCTGTGTATATACGCTATTCGCCTTTCGCACCCTTCGTGCTGCTTTCGTCACTAGCGCGGACTGCCGTCCGCAATGATTCATTTAATTTTGTATGACCTATTTTTCTACTAATTTAAGTTTTAATCCTAAAAAATAGCATAAATGCATTTTCTGTGGAATATACTTTACAACTGTAAGAGATTTAATGTCAGGCTTTCCTAATAAATTATAGTATTAAACACTATCCGAGGCTTGTTCTCAGAAATGAAAAATGCACATGAATAGCAATCTTCGGCATAATTTCACAATTTCTTGGAACACATCAATTGATTTTTTCGTAAGTTTTCCATGCTATATTTAAGCGGAATTTTCTATTAATACTTGTGTATACAATTGTGTCGACTGTTGAATAATATGCATTGTATTCAATTTGTTCACTTTGTTGTTTTTGTTGTTATGGCTGAAACCCACAACATTTCCTCTTATTTATTGCTGTGAACAATAAATTTTGCACCCCCAGTTGTTCCTATAGGTATGCAATACTTTTTGCAATAATCTATTACAAACGCTTCGTTTCGTTTCGCTTTGCTTATTTATGGTGCCATTTCCAGAAAAAAATGCCATTTTCCAAGAAATGCATTGTGTTCATTGCCTCCATTTGCCCCCTTTTCTAGGCTCAGTTGCAGGCATTTTTCGCATTTAAATTGCATTTACTACTGGGATTGAACTTCGCATGTAATGACGGCGAGGACGCAACGAGGACATGGCGACTTAGTTGGTTGCCTAGTTGGTACAATGGCATTGCACTGGTAGTCAGGGTTGTCAGGGTGGCCAGGGTTACCAAGCTGGTTACATGCACACAAGCTGCAAGGTGCTTTCATTTATTTAATAACTTGTCCCATTATCATTATCTTGGCTGGGCAGCAACGCAATGTATCTATAATTGCCTGATTGTTGTAATGGCCAAGTCCTTGAAATTTAATGACATCCATTAAAAACAATTATATGCATTTAATTTGCCATTTAGTTATTAGTATTGACAACTAAGCGACCCCGTTTCTAGCCAGAAATACAAGTAAATTAGTTTCTATATCAAATCAATAAATTCACAATCACATAAACAAAGAATCATCTGTATAATTTAAAGGAAATTAAAGACAATATTTTCCTGAAAAGAATATTAAGTATACGAGCCGTATACGTGAAGCAGAATGGAGCATTACTGGTTTTTGGCAACATTATTCAACTGAATGCTTCTCAAAGTATGTCAAATTTAGTTTTATTTAATCCAGATGACATGCAATATGTGTTCGTTTGCATTAAATAAACTCAAATACATAAAATGCAAACGCACAAGTGAGTCACGTGACTTGAAAGCGAATGCATTTTCTGTATTGCTGCGGATGTGGCAGAAACACAATAAAAAGTTAAAAAAAATACAAACCAACTTTGTGGAAAACCAATTTAAGTTTGCTTCAACTGTATCTGGTGATGGAAACTTTTAGTTGCTGCCTGACAACTTTGATTTCTCAACTCGTGCATGGCCTGATTTACTATAATTTTGTAAAGCAATAAACTGCCAAGTGGGACAGACTATGCAGCAGGCATTAAGCTGGCCGCAAAACCAAATAACATAGATTACAAACATACAGCCTGCAGGCGAGAGCCATAAATTTCTTATTTTTTTCTGTTACTGTCCGAAATGACGCATAAAAAGCGAAACATAAAAAAGCGCACAAAAATGAAAAGCATAGCGCAACGGAATTCTCTGAACTTCAAGAGAAATCGCTCTGTTCGAGCCTCGGTATTGCGCCAGAATCCTGACACAAGCAGCAGTTTTACTGTAAAACTTGATCCTTAATTTTTTACATCTTTTAGTGGTTTGTTTAAGCGCCCTTTAAATAAGCAGCAGCCCAAGAAGTCCAACTGAAAATGGCATGGATAAGTGCATGCTTTGCATATACATAAGTATATTTTCAGTTGGCACTTTATTTTTGCGCCACTCTTTCATTTTGCCTTTGCTGCGCTTTGGCCTCATTAGTGCGCAACGTGGCGTATGCGTAACATATTTCACCTGACACTCGCTGCGACAACTGCGCGTGCATTGAAAACCTGTCAACATAAATTTCTAAAGCGAAATGTGACCGACCAGTGTGACATTACACACCCACAAAGCATGTGTGCGCAACTGTGTGTATGTGTGTTTTTAAAAAATGGCAACTGCTATAAATACAATTTATAAAGAGCATAGAAAAACTTGAGTAACCATGTGTGTTCATGCATCAGGATATGAGTTCAAACACAAACAAATGCAAAAAAACTAGACAACTTGAATGCTATTTGAATAAAGGAACTAAAACCAAAAGCGAGTGCGATGCATTTTTTATGCTGCGCTTTGTAAGACTTTAAATGCAAATGTTGTTTAAGCTACACACGTAACAGGGCAGTCGAGCTTTTTATGACCTGGTTTCTGAAGGAGGAAAATTTTTTCAGTTGTTTGTGATGAACAAAATTTAAAGAGACTATAATTTTATAACTATTTAAATTAGTAATTAATTCTATTTAACTCAGAAACGCATAAAAGAGAAATAATTGATATATTAAAGCATTAAATAAGATACGTATGTGACGGCAATGGCAACCTTGGATGTTAGTAGTAAATGTCAAATAATTCCACGTTTTTACCTGAGGCAGTGGTGCATTCTGTCAAACAAATAATTTAAATCAGAACTAAATGTTATGTAACATACTTCTAAAAGCAATTTTCACTCCAGATAAACTAAACATACGACTGACATTGCATTTCATTTGGTTAAAAAAAAAGTTCAAACACTTATCTTGAACGATATTTCATGTTTCGAAAAAGTAATGTTGTTGGTTGACTTACCACTTTTGTTGCATAGGCTATTCGGCTGTCATCCCAAGTACCTGGACAGCTGCTGTTACGGCACATGCGGAAGGATGGAATAAGAGAAAGAGGAACGAAGCGAGAGAAAAATGTTTTTTTCTTATTTGGTGGGTCAAGGCTGTAGATTTTTACAATTGCACAAACCTACACAGAACAATATGCCATCAGCTTTATAGCAACGTTCAAATTATTTGTGTGGAACATGTCAAAAATTATGTAAAGCCCTTTTTTTAAATTATTATTTAAAAGAGAATAGATTATTAAAGCTGCAACCACAAAACTAAGTTCATTTCTAACCAAAGGAACTTCATAACTGTCATAGAATGCCATTCATAGTGGTTTATGGAAAAATTCCAAATAAAACTTGAAATGATTGAGCAGCGGTTATGTCAATTGCATTAATCTTTACCTCCCACTTGCACATAGTGTTGAAAGAATTTTGTTTATTTCCCTTTCGAATGGTGAAGCTGAAACTATTAGCGCTGGCCGTGACATGGAAACGAATGTACCTAGATGACGTACATACGACTATAGCAGCAAAATAAACTTCGACAGAAAAACAACTTACACACACTCAAACAAGTACACACCGCAGAGTTGGGTTAGGTCAGTTTGCTCGCCCACATTAAAAAAAAAAGACCGTCAACAACTTTTTCAATTGGAACTAACCTAAACAAGCTGAACTATCTGTGTGTATGAGTGTGTGTTTGACCATGTGTGTGTGCTCACACTTCAGCGGCAAATTGAGTAAACCAACTGCCAATTTTCATCAGGCGAAAACGTTAACCAAATTCCAAATTGTTGCTGCCAACAACTACGAGTCCTTAGGCCAGTCTATGAGGCTGACATCATGGTGCATGTCCATTTTTTAGGAATAAATTAACAATTCTATTGCGAAGATTTTGCATTGGACTGATAATATTATTAAAAATTTAGGCTATTAAATGCTGTTAACACTTTGTCAAAAAATTAGAAAAAAAATAATAATCAGTAGGAAATTTACTTTTTGTAGGGAAAGATTTTTCTTTTTCCAGTCATAAAGGACAAGCAAAGATTTTATGCTTCTGACAAAACATACATATGTCAAATATTAATTCTTGCATAAAAAAAGGCTGTATAATTAACTGTTAACTTAGAATGTTAAGTTAACAGTTAATTATACAGCCTTTTTTTATGCAAGAATTAATATTTGACAGATGTTTTGTCTGAAGCCAATGTTTATTTAAGTTTGTTGTCTTTTTAATAAATACAATGCTTTTACTCAATATTGAATTAATTCTGAAAAAAGTTGACACATACAAAAGCGTGCTATGCAAAATTAATTATTTTTCAATTTGAAAAGCATTTAATGCAGCATTATATTAAGTGGTTTCTGAAGCGATAACCATACATTACATTGTGTAACTATTTTAAAACACAGCAATTAATATTAAAATGCATAAATCTGTAGTAAAAATAAACAAAATGATGTGATAAAAGTAATTTGACTTTATTGATTTAATTTGCTCGACGTATAAGTTCAGACTAGAGATGGGCACGGGCCTCCTTCTCAAGGCCCGGCCCGGCCCGGGCCCGAAATAAATCTTTCTGGCCCGGTCCAGGCCCGGCCCGGTCAAATTTTCAAGAGGCCCGGCCCGGCCCGAGCCCGTTCAAATTTCAAGAGGTCGATACAACTATATAAAATTTTTTTTATTCATAATTTTTTAATGTCAAAAATAGTGTTTATTTTATTTACTAAAATCTAACAATTAATTTTAATAATTCAACAAAATTAATATTTACACAATTTTATGTAAAAAATATTTTTTGTTCGATATGAAAAATTGACTTTTCTGACCTACCGGGCTTCGGGCTTTTTGCTTAGGCCCGGGCCCGCACGAAAAAAAGCCCGTTTTCGATTTTTATGCACGAAGCCCGGTGATTTTTTGAAGAGGCCCGCGGGACACGAAGCCCGGCCCGGCCCGTGCCCATCTCTAGTTCATACACACAACCCTATAATTATACCCGTTACTTATTATTTTACCATACATATGTGGGAAGTGTAACCCATATATAAATCAATACTTTGAAAAGCCAATAGTTATTTCTTACTTGCAAAAATTAAAGTTCATGACCATTTAAAAGCTCCTACACATAGCTCTATAATCTTGCCATTACCCATTTAAAGAAAAGTAGAAAATCAATAATTTGAGGTCCAAGTACTAGAATTAACTGATTTGTTTTTCTAGTTTAATTAAAACTTTCCTTGAATTTTTTTAAAACGACATTAATGACATTTCGATCAATTGAAAAGACGAGGACAAAGAAGCTATCGGATTGTTGGGAAAAAATTTAATAATGAACCCTTAATAAGAAGTTATCCTGCCCAATGGATTGCTCAATTTAAAGTTGAAAAAGTGTTTAATGCATTAATTTACTTATACTTGAACTTAACTTTCCACTCGTTGAACTCTTGCAATGAGTGTTAACCAAAACGACTGTATAAAATTACAAGAGCATCTCTGAAATTTCATTGGCTGTTTACTTAACCATGACTTAGCCAACATTTGCTGCAGCTTGTACTATTTTTACTGCACACTTTGCGGGTTGCTCAAGAAAGTGGCTAAAGATAAGGATGAGGGTAATGGTGAGGATGAGGGTGCGGGTGGAGGAAGTTAAGGGATCTGCATCGACAGCAGTGCGTGCGTGGGCTCTTACACAGAGAAAAACAAATCATTCTAAAGTTCAAGTTTAAAATTCTTAACTCTTGATTAAGCATGTATTGAAGATATTATTGTTAAATTAACACAATATGCGGATAGTTAGCATTAAAATAGTCACAAGAAAGTCCAAAACATTTGATTTCACTGATAAAATTCTTATGCATATATCCCCGATAGTCAAAATATTTGAGGAGACGGAATTGAAAAATCGCATTTAAATCAAGTACTATATATCAAACTCGGTATAATAAAATCCAGGATTAAATCAGGATTGATTTTGTGCCGAAGTCCCAGTTTTTTTTTGTCTGTGTAGAATCTCCCTCTTTTGTTTGCTGTGGTTTATTTAATTGGGTGGTGGTGCAGTTGCAGTGTGCGTCACTTCGATACACATAGTCATATTTCCCCAGCTGCAATATTTACTTTATCACAATCATGTTGTGCTCTTTGGCCCACAGGTGGCGCTGTGCGACAATCTGGAGCTGCCGTTTCGCGATGATAGCTTTGATGCCGTCCTCTCGCTGGCCGTGGTGCATCACTTTGCCACCACTGAGAGACGTGTGCGGGCTCTAAGGGAATTGGCGCGAATCCTGCGCATTGGCGGCCGTGTGGTTATCACTGTGTGGGCGCTGGAGCAGCGACATCGACGGTTTGAGTCGCAGGATGTGCTCATTCCGTGGCAGCCGCCCAAGAATCGCACCTACTCATACTCGTACTCCGATGACGATGATGAGGACTTCTTGCCGCCATATCACGCCTACACGGAGGACTCGACAAACTCCAGTCGCTCGGCGGGTGATGGCGACAGTTCGAGTCTGAGCTCATCCTCGCCGGGCGAGTCCTGCTATAGTTTTGTGCGTCGTGCCATTCAAGTGAGTCAATTATTGTTCATAATAAATATAAATATTATTATTATATTTATATTTTATTATTCAGAAACTTGCTAGCGGTCGTCGACATGCTTGGTTCCTGGAGTCCTGGACATCGAAAGAGACTAGAAACGATAGTAGTCTGGACTACGAGGACGCCAAGGATCTGCCCATTGAGCTGCGTCGCCTCGAAGACTTTGAAGACTTTCCCGAACCCCCGCTCTCCGCTAGCCTCAAGTCGCGCAGCCTGGGCAGCATTCTGCAGCCGCCGCCACGTCAAATAGTACGCTCCCGGTCGAGTGTGCCGAGCCTCGGTGGTCCCCTGGTGCCTTGTGAGACGAAGGCCAGCGCCACAGCCGCTCTGTTTCTCAATGCACCCGAGTCGCAGCTCAATGGACGCCAGTCGCCCACGAGCACGGCCAGTGCGGGCAGCACGCTCAGCCGTCGGCCCAAGCTCATCAAGCAGAAGCAGTCCCTCTGCGAGGACGACATCAACCAGCACTTGGGCGACCCGAGCGGATCTCCAGGAAATGGCGCCGCCACCTTTCACATGGTCAGCAGCTACAACGGCGTCAGCGGCGGTGTGAGCAGTAGCCTCTACACGCGTACCGGCTGCTATGCGTCCAATTTAAATCAGCACGCATCCCCCTCCCCCTCGATGGCCTCCCCTCCGGCTGGAATCGAGGCTAACAGGAGTACGGCTGCTTCTGGCCAGTTTCTGCGCAAGCAGAGCTCCCTGAATGAGGAGCTGATGGCCGGCAATCGGCTGAGGGAGAAGGATCGCGTGCGCAAGCGTATCCAGAAGCAGACCTCCCTCAATGAGGCCTTCCTCTGCCGCTCGGCGCTGTTCTCCAAGCGGCTGCAGGTGATACGCCAGGGGTTCACCACCAAAATCAAGAGCTCCACGGGCAGTCTGGAGCGTGTGACCAAGACGGGCATCAATAAGCTCATGCAAAATATCAAATGCTCCACTCCGCCAGCGGCACAAACACCGTGTCCAGCCAATCAGCAGCAGCAACAACAGCAGCAGCAGCAGTCGAACAACAACAACAGCAAGCAACAGATGCCATCACCTGCGACACACACACATCCGCACCAGCATCATCACCATCATCATCATCTAACGAGTAACGCTGGCAACCTGTTTCCAACCCATCTGCTGCTGTCGAATGCATCGACAGGTCCCGTGAGCTACTGCAGCGTCGTGGACTGCACCGCTCCGAACATCTGCCACTGCAGCGCCTATCAGCAGGAGTGCGTCGCCTGTGCGGACAGCGAGCAGGCCAAGGCACGCCGGCACTCGCGGGAGTCCGGCTCGGACTCCTCCAAGGACAGCAGCCTGCAGTCGGACACGAGCATCGAGTCCGAGGACAGCTTCGCTTCGGTCATATTCATACCCAAACCAGAAAATCAGCATCAGCAGCAGCAGCAGCTCAACTATCAGCAGCAGCATCAGCACTCCAACTCGAGCTCCAGCAACTCCAGTTCCAGCAATGGAACTGCCGCCCAGACAGCTCTCGCCATGGGTGCAACAACAGGGATAACAACAACTACAACAGCTGCCACGCCCAGCAGTCAGCAGCAAGCACGTTTACCGCCCACAAACTCAGTGCCAACCTCGCCGCTCATCATGCCCTGTCCCCCGACTCCCGCCCACTCGCCAGCCGCCATTTTGGGCACGGTGACATCGCCGCCACAGTCCACGGCAGCCGTGTCGGCAGCAATGGCCATTTTGACGCCAGCTGCGAAGCCCGCCCGTTTCAGCTTCGACGAAGCCCACATCAAGGAACAGCGGGAGCAACAGCAGCCAGCAACAGCCACACTAACAACAACAACCACAGCGACAGCGACAGCGAAAACACAACACAAGATTACGAGACAAACGATACGGGAGATGCCACCGATACCCAAGTTCCGGAAGCAACAGTCGCTGCAGCTGCAACGCCAGAGTTTTCCAATTGTGCGACGTGCGTCGGGATCCGGCATGGCGGGCAGCAGCTCCAAGCTGCTCTCCTTGGAGCTGTTCAATCCGGCCACCGATGATCTGGACAGCGACTCCAGTGAGCCCTCGTCGCCGGACTCCGTTGACAGCGTGATCAGCGCTCCACGCTCGGCACAGCTTCTATCGGCGCCCAGCACCGGAACAGGCAAGTCCAGTGATGAATCCGACACGGCACTGGCCCAGCTCATCAGTATCAATCAGACGCAGTACTACAAGGGCGAGCTGCAGATCAACAGTGCCACGCCCAATGACAGTGATATTATCCTGAATGCGGACAGTGCTCCGTTGTTGCCGGAGAAGCGTGAATCTGGCCAGGCACAGGGTCAGCAGCCGCAGGATTGCAACGAGTTCGCCGAGCAACTGACCGCGCAGCTGCAACGTGAGCTGGACGACAAGTGCAATCGCGCCGAATGCCGAAGTCTGGACGGCATTGGGGACATTGGCGAGTTTCTCAGTGGCGGCAAAAAGCGTTCCAATGGCGATTTAAGTGCGCTGCGGGATGAGCTGCGAGAGCGTCGTCTAATGCTGGCCAATCTGTCCACTCAACCCAGTTTGCAGCAGTCGCCCATCTCGTCGTCCACCTCATCGTTGTCCTCGCAGACGCGGAGCTTCACCATCCACGAGGAGCAGGAGGGCGAGGAGGAGGAGGATGAGGAAAACGAACGCAGCTACACGCTCGGCATCTACGAGCACTGCAAGTTCTCGAAATTCAACTACAAGCGCAATCGCCAATATAATCTCAACCCGGAAACGGCCTATCTCCTGGAGGACGATGGCGACAGCGATGTGCGGGATGACGAAGATCGTAAGTATATATGTACGTATATAACGAAATCAGTACGAAAGGCTAGAGCCGGAGTATATTGAAAAGATCCCACAAACTTTGAACGTTGTAAATTCGATTTTGGAATAATATTCAAGATTTTATTATTATGATACTAACTATAAAACTACTCTTATAACTCGCTTTGGGATCAGAAGATCTGCGTGCATTTCGTAGGAGTGTTGTCACCCCTTTTGGTATATCTAGCTCTTGCAGTCTCCGAAAGTCTTTAAAAGTTGTAAATTCGTTTTTGGAATAATATTCGAGTTTATAGTGATCAGATAGGGATCAAGTTGCTAGGCCTATGATACTAACTATAAAACTACTCTTATAACTCGCTTTGGATAGCTCTAGCTCTTGCAGTCTGCGAGATCTGCGTGCTAAATCTAAATAGATCAGTGCATTTTTAGTACTCAGAATTAAATATTTTTATAGGATCGGAGATGGTTTATAAATTGTGACAATCTGATGAGCACCATATACCCTTATGGGAGTAAGGCTAAAAAGAGAAAACCCCCAACTTATGATATTCTTTTGATATTCCAGCTATACCCGAAGAAGATGAAGATGCCGAGGCAATAGAAGCTCGTGGTGGCGATCAACTAGGCGAGGGAATGCACGAGTATGGACAAAGACGGCGTAACTTTAGCACCATTAAGTCGGTGACATCCAGTGCGTCTAGCTCCACAGAAACAGTATCGACAACATCGCAAACACAACAGCAACAACAACAACAGCCGTCAGTGCAGCAGCGCAACTCCACCGAGTCCCTGGAGCACTCGAATAGCTCGAACACCTCGCTGGACAGTCCCTCGCAAGGTGGAGGCGCCACCACGCATCATCGCTTCTACCACGTGTTCCGCGAGGGTGAACTGGATGCGTTGATTAATCATCATGTGGCCAGTCTGCACATCGTTAGCTCCTACTACGAGCGAGCCAGTTGGTGTGTGGTGGCCGAGAAGGTCCAGGTGTGGACGATCTAAGTTAAGAACCTATACAAATTTATGAAATTAAGAAATCGAATTCGGAAAGCCCAAAAAAGTCTCTGAAGCCCCCAAAGGAATTGTTAAATTTAGTCTTTATTACTAGTTGAGAGAACAAGAAACGCAAAAAAAAAAAAATTCTAGCACTAATCTTAAGTATTCGTAACGACTCTTGCTTAGGGTTGCCAGGCCTGCTCAACGGCAGGGCTGCCGCACTGCATTGAAATTCAATTTCAAGTAAACCGTTTAGTTTTTAAGCGCAAATCGACGACACAAACGAAACAACGGAAATTCTTACACGTATATTGTATCAAATCTGTTTACAACGACTATCATCTCTGATTTTATTCAGCTATCTAGATTATTCAATTTTTTTTTAACTCATAGAATACGTCCTTTTGCAACGTAACATACAAATAAACCAAATAATAAAGCCATAGAAGATACTATTAAACATATTCAAATAAAAATTGCTTTAATAATGTCAAAATAATAGAAAAAATGCAAAAACCATATCTAGTCATCTTGAATATACCAAAGCTTTATACACGAAAAACCAAAAGAAAATAAATATAAAATAAAAATAAATAAATGCCATCTATCTAGCAACATAAATTCATATGTATATATGAACAGTGAATGCAAAAGAAAATCAAGTATGTTTTCAAATATCAATAATTGCATTTAATTCGATATTTGCAAAAATAAGTAAATCCAATGCTGGAGAAATCAAAAGGGAGATTTTGTTAAAAATATGTAAATTTTGCGTACCTGTTTTCAAGCTCACAACAATAATAATTGTACACAATCTTCAATAATTTTTGTAATACTTGATATTTGATATATTGCACTTATTTCTTTCCCTGATAAAAAAAAAACTAACTAAGAAAAAAAAAACACTTCCCAAACGGCCAACAAAACCCAAACCCAAGTAAGAATAATTCTATGTTAATGATATTTTTTTGTTCACCTAAGACAATGTTATTTCAAAAATAACGCAAGTACTCAATAAATACATTGCGACTGTACATGTGTTTTTTAGATAGCTAAACTAAACTTTATACCGTACAATATTAGAAAATGAAAAGTTGAAAAAATCGAATTAAAAAAAGGCAACTTCACATAACTATGAAATCGATTTATAACTACGTATATACGCTCGACATGCTGAATATGTATTTACGAAACGTTATATTTATAATTAGTATTATGTAACTTGAAAAGCGTAACAAAATTATGTATTTGCACAACCCACACAGAGATTGACACAACAACTGCAAGAAGTAACATACACTACCAGACAAATTCAATAACTTCAAAAGAAAAAACATTTGTTATGCATAATAAAAGAAACATTAAATAAACTACAATTACCAATACCTACCAAATATATTCTTATCGCATTGTTTGAAATTAATGCAGCGGGGCAGCACTGTTTCGCTTGGCAGCATCTTCGCAGAGTCATATCGATATATAAAAATATTGAAATCATCTAAGCGATACAATATCCGCAGCCCTGGATTTGAAGATGCTTAATAATAGCATTAATTGAAGTGCCAATTCTCAAAGCCTGGTCACAATTTTGGTAAGAATTGAATTTAATGAAGAAGAATTACAACTGCGAGGTAAACTTTATTGTTTAGCAGAATTGCAGCTGCTTGTTGTTGCACAACTATCGATAAATATTAGCAGTGGGCAATCTCAAAATAAAGGCATGGTTAATAAGCAAGAGATAACGCAATGCGCAGGCCAGAAATTGGCAGCGTGACGTCACGTTTGCATAGTTTACTGCTGATGCACGTAAAAAATACCACTGTAAATTAATTGAACTTGGCATTATTTAATTTTTTTACACTATTTATTGCGGATTGTAGCTTACAAAATTCCGTTAACTTACAGTACACACAGCAAATATAAGCAACTGGTGAAATATGACGTCATGCGCGGTGAGAGCCAATTGCTCAACAGTTATTCATAACCTCGGTACCTCGCAACCGTTCTTCATTCACACACACAGACGCACGAAACCTCAACCATCGTTTTGACAGCTAAATTGCAAATCTCCGTAGCTTTTATTAAAAATGCAGTGAAAAAACGTTTAATATTTCTAAAAGAATTGCACAATGGCTACACAAAAGCCTGGAGAATGGGCGACTGGTCTGCTCGCAAGATTCGAAGATCAGGTTAGAGTTTTACAGCACTTTTAATATGTTGCGTCGAGGCCGCTTTGCGTAAAGTGAAAAAATGTACCTGCTGCTGGTGTTGTTTTGGTGTGGGTGTTTGTGTAAAAGGGGGCTGGTGGCTGTGGGGCCGGTGACAGCTTCATGAATGAACTGGATTGTGGAGTCGTTTGTGACGTACCGAAGCGTGAATACACTTGTAGTGCTCTTGGAAATTAAAAAATATTTAATTTTAAAGAGTAATATTTGAGTTTAGAAAAGTTAGGCATAAGTTACTAAGACTTTGTAAGGAGTGTAACATAGTTTATGGACCCTCCCTAAAAGTAACTTGTAAAATAATCAATGAAATTCGTTTTATCCGCAGCTGCCAAACAAAATCGGAGCCTATGGAACCCAGGCACGCATGAGCCAGGACCAATTGGTGGCATGCCTCATACACATCTCGCGTTACCGCTTCTCACTGGTCATTTCCGGTTTGACTAAGATGCTGCAGCGCGTCAACGAGGCTGTAAGTAGCTATCAATGACCATAAATTCCATTCCTAATAATATTCATTATCAACAGGCACTGCAAAATCGACATGAGCCAGAACGATGTTACTTTGAATCCTTGGTCATCATATTGACCACTCTGGAACGTTGCTTGACAAATCAAACCAAGGATACGGCACGCTTCGAGGAGGCCATGAATGTGAAACTTTTACTTCGCGAAATATCACAATTTGTGGACGTGCAGAGCGACAATAATCCAAATGCAGCCCAATTGAAAGCGCTTGCATCAAAAGTGTTGTTTGCTCTGTCCCAGAATCACTTTTCGGCAGTATTTAATCGAATCTCGGCGCGCATACAGGAGCTGACATCATGCTCCGAGGAGAATCCCGACTATAACGACATTGAATTGATACAACACATTGATATGGACATGATCAAGCTGACCAAGTTGTTGCAGGGTAACTAATTACTAACATCTCATTTATATAAACTCATGCTTTTTTTTTTGCAGAAACAATTACTAAATTCCGTTCAAAGCGAGCACCGCCGCTCATTTTGCTGTATTCGCTGGAGAAAGCCATTTGGAACTGGATTGAATATCATCCACAGGAGTTTCAGGACTTGCAGCGTGGCACGAATCGCGACATATCAACGTGAGTAGCTAAGCATCAGATTTAACAGATGTTACTAATAGAACATGCTTTCCTATAGTTGCTGGGAGCCCCTTCTGGACTTTGTTGAGTATTTCAAAACGGAGAACAAGAAAAATAAAACCTTAGTGTGGCCACTACAAATGTTATTGCTCATATTGAATCCTTCGAGCCTGGAAGCCACTGTTAACGAACTGCAGCAGTCGGAAAAGGAGAAGGAAAAAGAAAAGGTACCCTCAAAGTCCACACAATCAACTTCACGCGACAAAGACTTCTCGGCCAGACAATTTATTGAGAGCATCAAACGTGGACTGGGTCCACATTCACCATCAAAACAAGTGACGGAATCATCGGCAATTGCATGCGTCAAGCTGTGCAAAGCATCTACGTATATCAACATCAATGATTCGAACAATGTGGTCTTTAAATTGGTGCAGTATTTCATCAATGATCTCAAGGCACTGCTCTTTAATCCCGTCAAGCCTTTCTCCCGCGGACAAGGCTACAATTATGCCGACATCGAACTAATGATTGACTGCTGGGTATCCTGTTTTCGCATCAGTCCGCACAACATTGAGGCACTCAAGGTTTGCCTCAATCTGTCCTCACCGCAAGCCTATCATTTCGTAATCGTGTGTTCGCTGTTGCGGTGAGTTGCGACATTATAAACTTTTCATGTCTTATTATAATTTATATTTGAATTACTTTAATTACTTAGATTGGCTCATATCTACGTAGACTTTCGGCTACAAAACAAGAATCCGTTTCGCATTGTTAACCAGCCGCGCCTTCCATGGTGGCCACAGACCGATGTTGTCCATTATCGGTCCGCTGAGTTGCGTGCTCTGTTTACGGATACGCTCAACAAAGCTACGCAGGGCTATATAGCTCACACGCCACTTCGTTACATAACTTCACTAACTCTCAAGTCTAAGGACACCCAGAAGGGTCTTAACCGCGCCGAGGAAGGACCAGCTCATAAAATGCTTTTGCTGCTGCTCGTACGACTCATACACGCCGATCCCACTCTTCTATTGAATGTAAGTAAATGGAAATCTATATAGCATCCTTAACTTATTTTTTATATTTACAGACACAGGGAAAGGTAGCACACGAAGTGCAAAGCTCTACCCTGGAGCTTATTAATGGCTTAGTCAGTCTGGTGCATCAGACAACTTTGCCCGATGTGGCACAGGAGGCCATGGAGGCATTGCTGGCTTTGCACGCGCCTGAAAAGATAGAAGTTTGGAATCCAGAGGCGCCCATTAATACATTCTGGGATGTCAGTTCGCAGGTACTGTTCTCGATCTCGCAGAAGCTCATACAGCACCAGATAGCCAACTATACAGATGTGCTGAAATGGCTGCGTGAGATACTCATCTGCAGGAATACATTCCTGCAGCGACACAAGGATTACGCTCATGTTGGCAGCCAAATTGCCATTTGCAAGCAGGCACACATCAAAATGGAGGTGGTCTTCTTTATGTACCTATGGAGTGTAGACTTGGATGCGGTGCTGACATCACTCTCGTGCTTTGGCCTGCTCTGCGAAGAGGCTGAGATCTGTTGCAGCTCCGATGAGCTAACCGTAGGCTTTATCATGCCCAATTATCATATCTACCAGGAGCTGGCCCAGCTGTCTTCATGTGAGTCAACAAATCGTAGTTAATTGTGGACAATATTTAAGATTAACAATTAATTTTATTATATATTATAGCCGCAACGGATACACGCCTATGTTTCTTTGATAACAGTCATGGCAATGTGCTGAGTCGCCAAGCTTTACAGAAACGTGTTATGACACTGTTGCGTAAGATCGAGCACTGCGTACACGGCGTCCAGCCCGCTTGGGAGGAAACTTTTCGCAATTGGGAGGTGTCTAGTAAAGTGCTGCAGACATATCCCAAGCTAAAATCGGAAGATGCCCAAGCGGAAATGTTTCATCGAGGCATGGGGAAGCGTCGTGCCAGCCACCAGAGCTCTGAACATGATCTGGAAGAACAAATCAACGAGTGGGCTAATATGACCTGGTTCCTTCTAGCACTCGGCGGGGTTTGCCTTCAGAAACGGAACAGCAGTCGTCAGATTTTATTGCAACAATCCCAAAACAACTCATCAGTAGCATCTTTAGCGCAGGCTTCGCTTTACTCCAGCTCAACCAGTTCTGGTCATGGCTCGCTGCATCCCAGCACTGTGTCTTTGTCCACCATACCACCAGCGCCTCCACAAGATTGCAGCTACTGTCCAGTTACACAGTGCGTATTATTTCTAAGCCTAAGTTAATGATTTAATACTATCTTGTCTTCCTTACAGATTCATTGGACAGCTGCTGAGGCTATTGGTATGCAGCAATGAGAAGATCGGCCTAAATATTCAGAGGAATGTCAAGGAGTTAGTGGGCGAGGAAATGTCTACACAACTGTATCCCATACTATTTGATCAGATCAGGGCCATAGTGGAAAAGTTCTTCGATCAACAGGGTCAGGTCAATGTAAATGTTACGGATATTAACACACAGTTCATCGAGCACACCATTTACATAATGAAATCCATACTGGATCCCAAGGCGAGTAAGGATCCTAACAATGATCAGCCATCGCCATCGGAGCATTTGGGCGTAACAAGCATTGAGGGCATGATGTTGGGCATTGTCCGCTACGTGCGTCACTTGGACATGAATGTGTATGCTATCAGAATCAAAACGAAACTGTGCCAACTTGTGGAGGTGATGATGAAGCGACGCGATGATTTGGCTTTCCGCCAAGAGATGAAATTTCGTAACAAGCTCGTCGAATACCTAACGGACTGGGTGATGGGCACTTCGCATCAAATAGCGCCACCGAGCTCAGCAGATGCTTCCATATTGACCAACACTTCCCTGATCTTTCGTGATCTCGATCAGGCTTGCATGGAGGCGGTGGCTGCCCTACTACGTGGACTACCACTGCAACCTGAGGAGTCAGATCGCGGAGATCTCATGGATGCCAAGAGCGCATTGTTCTTGAAATACTTTACGCTTTTTATGAATCTTCTGAACGATTGTATTGATAGCTCCGAGGCGGAAAAAGAGCTCAACAACACACCTCTGATGCCACCACGGCCACGCATGGCAGTGGGCAAACTCACAGCTCTTAGAAATGCAACGATTCAGGCCATGTCCAATCTGCTCGGCGCCAACATTGATTCTGGTTTAATGCACTCCATTGACCTGGGCTATAATCCAGATTTACAAACACGCGCCGCTTTCATGGAAGTTCTCACTCAAATTCTGCAACAGGGAACAGAGTTTGACACGTTAGCTGAGACGGTTCTGGCCGATCGCTTCGAGCAGCTTGTCCAGCTGGTGACCATGATCAGTGACAAGGGTGAACTACCCATAGCCATGGCACTGGCTAACGTGGTGACCACTGCGCAAATGGATGAGTTGGCTCGCGTTCTCGTCACGCTCTTTGATGCTAAACATTTGCTCTCCCCGCTCCTATGGAACATGTTCTATCGCGAAGTGGAAGTCTCGGACTGCATGCAGACGCTGTTTCGCGGCAACTCGCTTGGCAGCAAGATAATGGCGTTTTGTTTCAAGATCTATGGCGCCAGCTATCTACAAATGCTGCTGGAGCCTCTTATTCGACCACTTCTCGACGATGAGGAGGAGACATGCTTCGAGGTGGATCCAGCCCGGCTGGAGCCCACTGAGGACATTGAAGAGCATCGCAACAATTTGATTGCATTGACGCAGAAAGTATTCGATGCCATTATCAATTCCTCGGACCGTTTTCCTCCGCAGTTGCGTTCCATGTGCCATTGCCTATACCAGGTGCTCAGCAAACGCTTCCCAAATCTACTGCAGAACAACATTGGTGCTGTGGGTACCGTCATCTTTCTGCGCTTTATCAATCCAGCCATAGGTAAGTCACTGATAAAATTTCTGTTTCATGATCTTAAACATATTCCTTCCTTTCAGTTTCTCCGCAGGAACTGGGTATTGTGGGCAAACAGGTGCCCAGTTCAGCCAAGCGTGGTCTGATGCTTATGTCAAAAATATTGCAGAATATTGCTAATCATGTCGAATTTTCCAAAGAGCAGCATATGCTCTGCTTCAATGACTTTCTGCGTGATCACTTTGAGGCTGGTCGCCGCTTCTTCATTCAAATCGCATCCGATTGCGAGACCGTGGATCAAACTTCGCACAGTATGAGCTTCATCTCAGATGCGAATGTGCTGGCTCTTCATAGATTATTGTGGACGCATCAGGAAAAGATTGGTGACTATTTGTCAAGCAGTCGGGATCACAAGGCGGTTGGTCGCAGACCCTTTGATAAGATGGCCACACTGTTGGCCTATTTGGGTCCACCGGAGCACAAACCAGTCGACTCACACATGATGTTTAGTTCGTATGCACGGTGGAGTTCCATTGACATGTCCTCGACAAACTTCGAAGAAATAATGGTCAAGCATCAAATGCATGAAAAGGAAGAGTTCAAAACCCTCAAGTCCATGAATATATTCTATCAAGCAGGCACCAGCAAGTCAGGTTATCCAGTGTTCTACTACATAGCCAGGCGTTACAAGTGAGTTGCATAACTTTATCATAATAAGAAACCTATTAATATTGTACCATGTCCTGCAGGATTGGCGAAACCAATGGCGATCTGTTGATTTACCACGTTATACTCACGCTGAAGCCCTTCTGCCACTCGCCCTTCGAAGTGGTCATCGACTTTACGCACACCTGCTCCGATAATCGCTTTCGCACCGAGTTCCTGCAAAAGTGGTTTTATGTGCTACCCACCGTGGCCTATGACAATGTGCATGCCGTTTACATTTATAACTGCAATTCATGGGTCCGCGAATACACAAAGTTCCACGATCGCATCCTGGCACCGCTGAAGGGCAACCGCAAGCTTATGTTCCTGGAGTCACCAAACAAGCTAAGCGATTTCATTGATGCCGAACAGCAGAAGCTGCCGGGCGCCACACTCTCGCTGGATGAGGATCTTAAGGTGTTCAGCAACGCACTAAAACTCAGTCACAAAGACACCAAAGTGGCCATCAAAGTGGGTCCGACAGCGCTCCAGATAACGTCTGCCGAGAAGACCAAAGTATTGGCACATTCCGTGCTGCTCAACGATGTTTACTACGCATCGGAAATTGAAGAGGTGTGCCTGGTAGATGACAACCAGTTCACCCTGTCCATAACCAACGAAAGCGGACAGTTAAGCTTCATTCACAACGACTGCGACAACATTGTGCAGGCCATTATACACATTCGAAATCGTTGGGAGCTAAGCCAGCCGGATTCGGTTACAGTGCATCAGAAGATACGACCTAAGGATGTGCCAGGCACTCTTCTTAACATGGCACTGCTAAATCTGGGCTCCTGTGATCCGAATTTACGTACGGCTGCCTACAACTTGCTATGCGCTTTAACTGCTACTTTCGACCTAAAGATCGAGGGACAGTTGCTAGAAACACAAGGTCTCTGCATACCCTCTAACAACACCATCTTTATCAAGTCCGTTAGCGAAAAACTTGCCACCAATGAGCCGCATTTGACGCTTGAGTTTCTGGAGGAGTCCATTCAGGGATTCCAACGCAGCACCATTGAACTGAAGCATTTATGCTTGGAATACATGACGCCCTGGCTAAAGAATTTAACCAAATTCTGCAAATCCAATGACGATGCCAAGAAGCTAAAGGTCTCACAGATTCTGGATAAGCTCATTTGTCTGACTATCGATCAAAAGGAAATGTATCCCTCGGTGCAGGCTAAGATCTGGGGCTCAATCGGTCAAATTCCCGAGCTCATTGACATGGTGTTGGATAACTTTCTCCACAAGTCGATTACCTATGGCTTGGGTTCTCCACAGGTTGAGATTATGGCCGATACGGCTGTGGCACTGGCCTCAGCCAATGTCCAATTGGTGTCAAAGAAGGTCATTACACGCATGTGTCGCGTCATGGACAAGTCGTGCACGAATCCCACACAATATCTGGAGCAGCACATGATGTGGGATGACATTGCCATACTCGGGCGCTATCTGCTCATGTTATCCTTTAATAATTGCTTAGATGTTGCCACTTCGGTACCCTATCTCTTCCACACCATCACGTTTCTGGTCTGCTCCGGGTCGCTCTCCATGCGCGCCTCAACCCACGGTCTAGTCATCAACATTATACATTCACTGTGCACCTGTACGAATCCTTCGTTTGGGGAGGAAGCTCAGCGTGTCCTGCGACTGTCATTAGATGAGTTCTCGCTGCCCAAATTCTATTTACTCTTTGGCATTAGCAAGGTCAAGTCGGCGGCTGTGACCGCCTTCCGCTCCAGCTGTCGCCACCCGACAGACAAGTGGCTGGGCAATGAGCGTGTCACTCAACCATTGCCTGCGGATCGTGAACGCCTCTCGCTGCCTTCGTTGGAGGTAATCACGGACGCACTTCTGGAAATCATGGAGGCATGCATGCGCGATGTGCCCGATTGCGAGTGGCTGCACACTTGGACTTCACTAGCGCGCAGCTTCGCCTTTTGCTACAATCCAGCCCTACAGCCCCGAGCACTGATCGTATATGGATGCATCAGCAAGAGTGTGACGGATCATGAAGTGAAGCAACTGCTGCGCATATTGGTGAAGGCGCTGGAGTCCTTTAACGATCTAATTTTAATTGAGGCTTTGGTTATGTGCCTAACACGCATTCAACCACTCCTGCGACCAGAGTCTCCTATACACCGTGCCCTGTTCTGGGTGGCCATCTCGGTGCTGCAGCTGGATGAGATTACACTCTATGGCGCTGGCCTGGCATTGCTTGAACAGAATCTGCATACACTCAAGTCACAGGGCTGCTTTGACAAGAAGGAAACCATTGCGGAGGTCATGATGAAGACGCGCGAGAAGCTCGAGTGGCACTTTAAGCAGCTAGATCATGCTGTGGGTCTGTCCTTCCGCAGCAATTTCCACTTTGCTCTGGTCGGGCATCTTATTAAGGTAAACCGTTTATGCACCACATGTGGTTCTAGTCTATAGCTGCCTGGCATTTCAGGGCTTCCGTCATCCCACACCTACTACGGTGTCGCGTACGTCCCGTGTACTCACCATGCTGCTGGGCATTATTGCCAAACCTCTGCATCGTGACAAATTTGAGGTGACGCCAGACAGTGTGGCCTATCTGACAGCTCTTGTGGCTGTCTCCGAGGAGGTTCGCTCCCGCTGTCATGTCAAGCATGCGCTTCCGCGATGGCCCGCGGATCTCAGCAACAGCAGCATGGACAACGGCGAGCTACCCAACGGCGTGCAGACTGTAAGTGGAGAAATTACTAATATATATATATATATATATATCACGGTCTGAAATGTTTATGAAATTGTTTAGATTGGCCAACCGTTGTCGCGACGTCAAAAGAGTTGGGATATTCTGGATCAATCAGCTCTGCAGTTTGCGCGTCATCACAAAGTACCTACACTTCAGGTATGTTGATTGTATTGATCCTATCGAATTACGTACATATATAACTATTCTATTTGATGAAAATTTGTTGTACAAAAGTTGTTATAACCATTTGCTATAGTAACTTTTGGCTATCCAGTTGTTATATTGAGACTATATATACATTCTGCCTATGTATTATCGAC
Organism: Drosophila limbata; assembly: GCA_963924055.1. Taxonomy (NCBI): domain Eukaryota; kingdom Metazoa; phylum Arthropoda; class Insecta; order Diptera; family Drosophilidae; genus Drosophila; species Drosophila limbata. The sequence goes on along the minus strand of OZ001352.1, from coordinate 12,910,059 downwards.
TCTATCGAAATCAGCCTTTGCATAACTAATTAATCGTTCAATGACATTTTTTCTTATCTCTTTTTATGTTTGTTTTGAAAAAAAAAAAACGTACATACATTTATCACAATGTAACTCCTATATACTTTATATACTACTACTATATATGCCTGCTGACTCTTACATCTAATTGGTGCTTGAAACTCTCATAAATATATATCTATATAATAACATATAAACTACTACGCATGAACATGTCATTTGTTATGTTATGTTTGATTTAATTAAAAACAAAAAAAAAATATATATATAAACTAATAAACAATACAACTATAACCACTACAACAACAACCACAACAACACATCTGCGATATACAAACGTAGAATGCGCGAGTTTTGTTCAAAACTCAACGCTCATTTTCGGTACCAACCACCAAGGATCCGAATAATGCTAGCGGCATCGAAGAACGTCAGGTATTGCCTATCAAAACTCTCTCTCTTTACTTTACTAATGACTTATATGAGACCCCTAACCCACTAATTAGTAACTCTAACTGCTAGGTCTAGATTATCTATTGTATTATATTTACTTTTAAAGACATTCAAACTGTGCATGGCTCGTTTAAATTCCCATTAAATCCATCAAAAACTTTTAAAAATTTTCATAGTAGTTTTAAAGTAGCCAATATGCTAAATATCTTTAAATCTTTTAAAATCTCTCAATGTCTCGTATTAGCTGAATTTTTGTTAATTTAATTTTACTATAATCAATTACAATACGATTCCCAACAGGAACGCGGTTCACGTTCGTCTGTGTCAAATGAATCTAATGTTTTGCTCGATCCTGAGGTTCTGCCAGATTTGTCAATACAGGCACTGGTTCTAACTGTACTGGCGACCCTTGTCAAATACTCATCCGATGAGGGCGAAACGCGCGTGCTTTATCAGTATTTGGCCGAGGGATCCGTCGTTTTTCCCAAGGTCTTCCCAGTCATGTAAGTTGAACACTAAATGTTTTCTTAGATCTCTGTACCATGTATTGATTTCTTATCTGCAGTCATTCATTGTTGGATCAAAAGATCAATAATATACTGTCAGTCTCACATGACCAAGTTGTACTGAATTCAGTGCAGAGTATCATACAGAACATGCTGGCCAGCGAGGATCCATCACAGCAACAACTACACTTCCTGCAGAGCTGCGGATTTGGTGGACTTTGGCGATTTGCTGGACCCTTCACCAAGGTTAGTCTAGTGTATGCAACTTTCTGAATATCTGATTACCCATTTATTTATCCCCTGCAGTACAACATGATGGGAGAATCGTCCGAGTTGTTCGTCAACTGCTTGGAGGCGATGGTGGAAACATGCTTGCCTGGCGATGAATCAGCTCCAGTCCCACCCTCACCGCGTCCCTATAACTTAAGCTCCAGCTTGAGCAGCCTTACGCTTGGCTCACCCACTGATAAAGGTAAGCGAATAAATAATGTAGTTATTTAAAGTCCAAATTAGCTGCATAAATAATTAAAATTGCTTTTAGCATAGAGCGTTATTTAGAAAAATTTTGAAATGATAATTTTGATACACTTGAATTTGAATTTGATAATCGTTATATTCTCTATTTACTCTTTCTTTATGCAAACACCTATTACGTTAATATATAGCATTCTCATCGGAATCATTAGACTTTTATGAAAACTGCTCGGGCAGCGTCACCTCGCTGCGACGCGCCTCACACAGCAAATCACGCGCCAAACATCGATTGAACGAAAGTCCATCACATTAAATGCTCCACAACTGCAATTATTTTCAATCCAATTAAAAATTTAACAAGCTTAGCAAAATTACAAATTACAAATACACTTACCCAGCACATTTGCATTAACATGAAAATCGTGTGCAACAGAAACTACTTAATTTACGATAACGATTAGTATTTAATTTATCTAAATTGTCAGCAAACACGACACATTCAGACAATTACTAATCAATGATAATGCGTATGCAAATTGTTATCAACAAAACAAACATAAATAGTAAAAAATCAAAAAAAGGAAACACATAAATGCACTTTATTGTATTAGAGAATTGTTGTTTGAATTCTTGAGAATTGTATTTTATGATATTTATGAGTACCTTGAAGCATTTACAAAAGATTTTCGATAAATTGTCTAGCACTTTATTATGTAGTGTATATGTCGTAATTGTTTGCAACGTATATTCATTCATAGCTAATAAGCACAAACCGGCTCATGTTACTAAAAAAAAAAACTAAATGAAGTAGATCGGCACTTTAGTAACTTGGGCTTCATATTTTATTAAATTATATATAAATATATATATGTAGCTAATCGATTTACGAAGCATATTTAATTACAAATAACGTACCTAAAATAATGCATGCGAATTAAACGTGTTGCATAATACTCATTAAAGAAACTGCAAAACTAAACAAATCCTATAAAAAAGAGTTCCTTAAATAACATCTTCAGTTCTAAAACATTTTCAGTTAACAAAAGCTTTATAGTAGATTAGTTTAAGCAAAACCTTGCAGCGATTTTTTATACGATTATATATTGCATAGTAAAAACATATATATTTTAAATACTTAAACAGCATACGAAATTCCAAAAATCTAGATAATCGAATTTTTGATATCATACAGAGTTATAGCCTCCATAGACTAGCTCTTTTTTTTACATATTCTTGTTTAATATTCTACCGATCCCTATTCGGATATCCTATTCTATACATTCTATTATTTTTTTGCATAATTTATGTATATGTTTATGCCTCTTCTATCTTATTTTCAGCTGCATGAATAACAACAAACCCGCGCACTAGACGTACCACACTAATCGCAAAACTTATGCGTTTTTTTAATCTGTTTAAAAAATGTTTTTAAAACAAAAACCAAAACCACAAATTCAAATGTACAAAACCAAACAACAACAAAATGATAAATGTAAAGTGAACAATGTATATGTATGTTTATATGTATAAAGCAGAACGTAACAGCTGGTTTAATGCAAGAAGCCCCACGAAAACTACAAATAGAAAAAGATAATATATATACATACCTTCTATATTTTGTCAGAGATACGAAAACAAATTTTAATACGATTACCGATTCAATGTAGTTTTTATTAATACGAGTATATATTTATGTAGTTTAAATAATAAGCACGTAAACCTACTCACCAGTTCCTGAGATGACCACGGCCAAAGCAGGGCGTAGCGGCACCATTTGTACCAGAGTTGATTATACGATAACTACAAAAAACCAAAATAACAACAACAACAACCAAAAGCTTTAAAAAATTGGCATGCGAAAGCGGCCTTTAAATTCTTTTGTATTATACGAGAATCTCCCGCTGCAACTAAAAAATTTGTAATTAATGGCATTTATTTTATGTTATTTTTGTTAAGCTCATCTCCCATACAAAATTTTTCTTAATTTATTTCATGAACATTATTATTTTAATTTACTTTTGTATTAATAAAATTGTCAAACACCAAAATCCATTTGCTATCAAGCATCAAGACCCAGTCCGCTTTTAATGCAAATTAGCTTTAAGCGTAACGTAAAAAATAAAACGTTTTTAAAGAACGAAATTCAAAATAGTTTTAGCGAATCGAACGTTATACTTACATTTGTACCTCTTATTAAAGTGTTTAGTAAAATGAAAAAGCGCAACATTTAAGTCCGTTATCTTCCTTTTCTTATAAGTCAAACTAGCACAAAAATTTACTTAACTATCGAGCTCATATAATAAATATTAAATCGAACTTAACTAGAATGAAAACTACTTAATATTCACACATTCGAATGTGTTTATAACAATCGAATTTGAGAAGTGTTATTTTCGCATATAAGAATGTATTTGTGCTATATATGTATGTGTTGCTATATGTGTATGTATTTCAAATCGAAATTTATGTATTGTATTTTACGAAACTACGGAACAAAAACATTTGCACATTTGCATCTAACTAATGATATTTATGAAATAAATGTTCATGTTTCAAATCTCTAGTATCAATGTACAATTTACAATGTCGAACAAATTAATTTAATCTCAATAAAAATGTTTAAGCAAATACCATCGCAATGTGTAATATTTTCATTACAATTTATAAATTATAGATATTTGCTGGAGCCATTTCAGAAAATGCATCCTTTTGAATGAGAAATGCCCGAGCAGAGGGTTCATTAATGACATCAATTTTACTCACGCAGTATGCAGTGATCAGTTTAAGAATCTTAATGTTATTGACACCCATATTTCAATCTGAATTCAAAACCTTAATCTGCCTTCAAAATCTGAACTCTCGTTCTTTCCAAATGCAAATATTTGGGCTTTTTCTCGGAACTGCATCGGATCACCCCAAAAACAAAATACAAGAAGTACATATTTGTGAAAGATTAAAAACCTCCCCCACGACAAAGCGGAATCAGTACCATCATAAAGTGCTGTTGTTGTTGCTGTCTTTGTATTAACTTCTCAATTTCATGCATACGATTAAACGACCCTCGGTCGAGCTGAAGACGAGCACACACTCACCCTCAGCGCTGAGCCTGAGCCTCAACCGAGCAGGTGAATTTTGTCAATGGGCTCAAATCCCAGTTGCAATCGCAAAACGCGCCAATCGAGCAAGTGCCACAGCTGACCGACCGGGCCGAATCTCGTAAACCCAATCCCAATACTTGTGGGAATGCTTGAAGTGAACTTTCTCACGATGCGTCGCCAACGGCACACCGGCTGGCAAGTGCCTGGCACTGCTACGGGTGGTGGTGGTGGTTGCTTGAGCGAGCGAGCCCGACTTGTTCCCTTACGTACGTACAGAAGTGTAACGCAATGTCGCGCCAAAGAGGAAATGAGGTCTCGGTCTGGGTTTCGCTCGATCTGCCTCTGGCTCTGAAGCCTGCGACAGCGACAACGCGCCAAAGGGAAGAGCGCAAAAAAACAAAGCACACTCTCACACACACACACAGACCAACACTTGGAAGAAGAAGAAACAAACAGAAAAACCAACAATGCCGCCAAGTGAGGGTAGCAAAAGGGAACGGGAATGGCACGCATGGGGCACGGTTGCAAGAGTGTGCGCAGCACAGACACCACAGCCAGGTCGAGGTCATGTCGATGTCGATGCCGTTGTCGTTGGCTGAGTTAAGCGTTGCACGCAGCCAGCTCATGTGTGTGTGTGTGTGTGGTGCTAGACTGCTGGTGGTGGTTCTCTGCTTCTTCGGGTTTTGTGACTGTGGCTCATGCTTACGCTCTTGCTCTTGATTTTGCCTCTGTTCCTGTTGCGCAGGCGCACGGCAACGGCACGAGAGGAAGAGAGAGCAACGCATCGCTCTCGCAAAGCAATGAGAACGCATTAACACCGAGAAAAATTAAATTAAATTACTGTCTTCTCATAATATTTCCCTTTATATCTTTTTTTTCAATTAATATCTATTTAAGATATATTTGTCCTAAATAAATAAAATCATTCTAGATTTAATTTAAAAGTATCAATGTGTATATATAAATAATTTGAAGGTAAATAATGTAAATACATTTTTTTTATTAATTTAAATGTCCACTTGAAGTCTACAATATGTTACTTATTTTCAAATTTGGACATTAAGGTTTTTGTCAGTGTAATTGAACGGCTTCCGCTTGTTTGATACAAATTCAATACCCTACACTTAAATGGTGTGTACAAAACAGAGTTCTTAGGTGCAATAGTTGGTTTTTATTAAAAATTTCTACAAAATAAGTAATTGGTATTTATAGCCACTAAAATTTCTTATAATAAATATAATGTCAATAAATAAAGGAAATATCAAACCAATTAATAAAAGTTGATGAAAATGATGTTCGTCTTTTACCCATATTTAAAGAGTTTCCTCAGAAGAATAAATTACACACCAAACAGGGTATTCAATAGTCTGGCAGTCATTTATACTATCTTGCTACTGTTGCACACGTGCAGCGTCGAGTGAATCTTGCCACAAGCAGAGCAGAGAGCCAGCCAGCGCCACACACACGCACAACGACAACGACACGATTGATGATCGGCTCGATCCAATCCGATACGATGCGATGGCATCCGCTCCGCTCCTCTCTGCTCGGATCGTCTTGAGCGTTGCGTGGTAGCAGTTAGGGGAGGATTTTGCAAGTGTACGCGCCGCCGACGCTGCTGCAGCTACAAAAAGGATCAGTTTACCTTGCGGCAAGATCATTTCTTAAGCGACTACCGTGCGGTGAACAGCAGCAAGTGACCGTTTCGGAGCAGAATTTGGCCAAATTGATAAACTTCTTCTAAACAACTCACAACATACTCGCAACAGACACTTCAGACCCAGTTTAATTAGTACAATGGCCGTGGAGGGTCAAAGATTTATGACCAAGACGCAACACTACCGCAAGGTCACCAAACCGTTGCTGGAGCGAAAGCGACGAGCGCGCATGAATCTGTACTTGGACGAGCTGAAAGATCTCATTGTGGATACAATGGACGCACAGGGTGAACAGGTCAGCAAGCTGGAGAAGGCCGACATACTCGAGCTGACGGTGAACTATCTGAAGGCACAACAGCAGCAACGTATGGCTTGTGGCCATGGTGTCAGGGCTCCAGCAGCCACGCCCACTTCCACTCCAACTCCCACAACTCCACCAGCAACCCCATTGAACTTTGATAAATTTCGAGCTGGTTATACACAAGCTGCCTACGAGGTTTCACATATCTTCTCCACGGTGCCCGGCTTGGATCTTAAATTTGGCACGCATCTCATGAAGCAACTGGGGCATCAGCTGAAGGATATGAAGCAGCAGCTGAACAGTCCAGTGCCCAGCGAAGATGCCACCGAACCAGTCAACCTGGCCGATTGTAAGCGTGCCACATGTCCCCATCAAGAGGATCTGGAGAAGGGCGAGGACGTCTGGCGACCCTGGTGATCTCTTGTACTTAGACAATACATTAGCTTTATTAACATGGCACATTGAGAGCTTTATTACTCTGGTTTTAGTTTTGTAAGTTATCATCAAGTTTTCCAAGGATTACTCCAAGCATTTGCCTCAGTTTTATACTCGTAACACATACCTACACTTATATGTATAGCCTTAAGATATGATGTGATGTTCCTGTGATAGTTTTTAAGTGAGTTTTTGTATTTGATCTCCAATAGCAAATAATACGATAATTACTTAAGTAATATAATCTATATCAGTTTTACAACATTCAGCTTCCCAATGAGCTTCCACTTAGTTTTAAATATTGAACGCTTTAAAATAAATATTTTGTATACACGTAAATCATTAAAATTTATTGTTAATTGTATCACAAACTCAAAAATATAATATTTCTTAAAGCATTAAAAGAACAACGAATAAATTTTTAATATGATCGTATAACATACATGATTCTATTCTAATTTGGTGGGAGAAGGGCGATAGCAGCACACGAATTGACTTTAGGTCTAAATACGATCAATATTGATATTAATCTATTCAAAAAGTAGTGCATGATAATAATGATGTATTGAAATCAGCTATGTAAATTTATAGCTATTGTAAAGACTATTAAATAACAGATATATTTTTATTTAATCTAGTAAACATGCAAAATAATTAATGTCTCTTGCAAATATAGGTATATCGCTGATTTATTTCAAGTCTGTCAGAACTAAAAAACACAATTTTGAGTTAAAGATGATGCGGAGTAAAACACTTTTTATCCATGCATATCTCGTATACTCTTTCATTTATTAATATTTTACAGCGCATCTCCTAAGGCGCATAATATTTAAAATATTTACCACAATTTCTAAACATTAGATAATAAAGATCTCAAGTTTATGTTGAGTAAAGTTAACTTTAACCCTTGACTTAAATCATTTTTATTATAAGATTATTCCAAAACAAATTACAAATGGAATAAGCGGATAACACATGCACACTTGCTCACTTGTTTTAAATATGTAAATATTAATAAGTATGTCAATTTATTTATTAGATTTTATTTGTATTTTTTTAAATATTTAATAAATTAATAATTCCACACCCAAAAGTAAAGCAAAGGTAATATCACAAATTCTTTCAACTAAATCCGCAATCGTATGCATTATATTAGTATTCATTCAAGACCCATCCGAGATCCAGCACCACCTCACACTCCGTAGGCCAAACTCCATAGTCCAATTACAGGAGACTGGAACGCACACGTCTCGCAGTCAAAAGTCGAAAGTGTGTCCACCGTGCGCCACTCGCGAGTAACGTGCAACAAGGAGCGAGGAGTAAAGTACGAACAGCATCGCTTGGCCCCTCGCCGACCTCGACTTATTTACACAAAGGTCCTCAGAGGTGAGGAGCAGGGGGACAGATCTTAAAAGGCAAAGGGCAACGGGAACACACACATTAAGCACACTCGTCGCACACGAGCAATGTTCCCACAGGATCACAACTGGCACAAAGCCAACAGCCAACAAGTGCAGGACGAGAGACAGGAGAAATGGAATACCAATAAACGAAACTAAACGAAACGAAAACAGGAAGTGCTTCTCCGTCTAAGTGAAACGCCCCAGAACCAAAATGCTGCTCCTGCTGCTGCTGGCAATGTCGTTCCCACGCCAATGGGCACAACGGAGATGGCAAGATGAGTGTGCAGTTCATTATCCTTTCGCTCGCCCATACGAGCATTCTTAGGCAAATCATAACACAAATCTAGAAATGGCAGCTGCGCCACAAACTGCAAAAATATAAAAATTCCCATGGTTCGTTGGGCAGGTGAGCCCAGAATATTGGTGTGAGAAACCAAGGAGGAAAGTGTTTCCCACGATACTGGGACACACACACGCACACACACATACACTCGTACAAAGGTAACGATCCTGTGATCCTGCTCCCTGCAATGCTGATGATAAGGGTGCCACAATAAGAAAGCGAAAGAAACGAACGAACAATAAGAAAGAACAGCGGAAGGGTCGAGTCCAACGTCCTCAAGCGAGCAACCCTCATTCCAGCACACTCGCCACGACCCGAAATGCCAGCGCAGTCGAACCCGAACCCGAACCCAAGACCAAGTCCGAAGGAACAAACATTGGGGGTTGTTTTCTGACTGGTTGCCTATAAAAGGCATCGGTGAGTTGAGCAGTCCACACACAACGTCTTACACACTCAGAGCAGCAACAGCTCAGCAAAGCAAAGCAAATACCAAATATCTATATAAAATGTCATCAATGCAAATATCGGAAATGTCCAAGACGTATCAATACCGCAAGGTGATGAAGCCGCTGCTGGAGCGAAAGCGGCGAGCACGCATCAACAAGTGCCTGGATGAGCTAAAGGATCTGATGGTGGCCACGTTGGAGTCGGAGGGCGAGCATGTGACGCGGCTGGAGAAGGCCGACATCCTCGAGCTGACCGTCACCCACCTGCAGAAGATGAAGCAGCAGCGTCAACACAAACGGGCCAACGGTGGATCAGAGACACTGACACCCGCTGAGGGATTCCGATCTGGCTACATCCATGCCGTCAATGAGGTCTCCCGTTCGCTGTCCCAACTGCCCGGCATGAATGTCAGCCTGGGCACCCAGTTGATGACACATTTGGGCCAACGACTGAATCAACTGCAGCCCGCGGTGAAGGAGGTGCTGCCAGTGACATCGCCGCTCTCCGTGCACATTGCCAGCCGCGATGCCTACTCGGTGCCCATTTCACCCATCTCCAGCTACGCAGGCAGCCCCAATTCCAGTGTGGTCAGCGAACACCTCCTGACCACTTGCTCCAGCAACAGCCTCAGCATCGATGTGACCAAAATGGATGAGGTCGACAGCGAGGATGAAGAGAATGTCTGGCGGCCTTGGTAGAACCACGAACAGAACGAGAAACGAGAGAAAGCGAAAGTTTAGAATTGCTAAAGTCTTCCAAGTCAATGGGTCACTTCCAGGCTCCATTGACTACCACTTAGCCTTAAGATTATCTAAAAAGAGAGAGAGTAAAAGAAAAGCTTTAACCGAGGCGCAGTTCATGTGATAACTAAGTTTAAAAAGAAATTAAATTATATAGCTAAAATTGAAAAAAAAAAACAAATGTTTTCATTATTCAACTTGACAAAGTTTAGTTCTGTGACTGAAATTAGCTGGAAAAGCTGCTTATCGAAATACTCGATCAACAACATTGGACTGTCCAATTGGTCAAACAAAAGTTTCTGGGAATGTGACCAGGTACAAATACAAATAGGTTCGCATAGCGGAAGTGCCGCGGTCTAACCATGGCCTAAACTGCTGCTACATTTTATCGAACCTCTGAGTCTCTGAGTCAATTCGTTGTAATTTTCTGCCTCTTTCTGATTGTTACGAATTAAAAATAAAAGAAGATGAAATCTCGTAACAAAAGAAAGCGAAAACAATGCCAAGGCCGGAGAAGAAAACACACAAATAAAAAAAACACACAAAAAAGTAAAATGAAATGAGAATAAAACGATGTCCGTCAGGAGGCTACCGACGGACGCAACGCAACTCACAGCTCACATCTCATCAGATCGGCCACATGGGGCACCCTTTTTGAACACGTGTGCACACAATAAGACGGGACCCAGGGAAATAAAAAATTAGAGACTTATCTCTTGGCGTGTCTAATCGAGTTACGACAATGTCGCTCAGCCTTAGGCTCAGTCTTGTAAAGAAAGCCGAGTCGAGCCGAGCCATAAACAAAGGCCAGCCAAGGATCGAGTCATTCCATTTTCAAAGCCATCCTTTTTGGCCACTCACCTAGAAAATCGTGTGCACAATGGTCAAGGCAAGACACATACATATAATTACTTGGGCTGGCTGTCTGACATTCAGGTAAAGATTCGAGCTGAGTAAATGATTGCCCTGCCCTGGAGCTATCTACAACTTGGGCCCAGACAGGATATCACATTTTGGCTGACCCGCATCATTTGCTTATCTGCTGTTGCTGTTGTTGTTAATGTGGTGGTTGCTGTTGTTGTTGTTGCCCCAAGACCAGTAGCCTCGACGCCCGAGCTGTTAACAATCAATGAAGTTTAAGACAGCAACATAAAATAGTCGAGACAACATGGAAATTATGGGGGCAACACTAGGGATGCATAACTCTGACCTTGATTAAGATTAACAATCGAGTGCTTTAAAATTCAAGACACTTTTTAAGGAACTATTAATCTTAAGCTGAGAGCTAGGAGAAATTTGGGGATTTACTTAAAGGAAAATTTATGGCCATTTTCATTTTTGTTTAATTCTCACATATTCATTGACATAATAAGAAAGATACCACAGGGGATTATTTGCTTTGACTCATATTTTGATTCAAAATCTCAAGGCTTAAATTTAAAGAATAAAATGTAGTTAAATCTTTAAGTGATCATTCGATGAATTATTAAATTTATTTAATATTTCTTTGAATATTAATAAAAATAATTCCATACTTAATTCGAGCCCATACTTACAGCTCAAACTCATAAGGTTAATTCATATTTGGAAAATGAAAAGAAATATACTTGTGCAAATTTGCATATTGATCAATATGAAAACCGTGAAAAATCACAACTCAGTGCTGATCCTCATCCATCCCTAGGCAGCATAATTGTGGCACGAAGACAACAACAACGACGACAACACCCAGAGACGACAATAAGCAGAATATGGCAAAAGGCAACGGCAATGGCTAAAGGAAATGCATGCAGCAACAAAAGATACTTAATCTTAAAGGTAAACCCGATGAATGATGAACGAATGTGTTGCAACGTAACCGAAACCGAATCCCAAAACCCGAATCGCTCAAGATCTGCAACGATCGAGCTCTCGAACTCAAACTCGAACTCAAATTCAAACTCGAGCTCTCGAACGCAAGCCCAAGTCATTAAAAATGTACAATACACAAACTGCATACGAATCACTTGAAGGGTCCCAGCACACGCACACACAAATAGGCAGACAGACGGACAGATGGACAGACAGAGGGGCAGAGGGATGAAGGGCTGAGGAGCTGTGGTACAAAGAAATATCAGAAGCGAAGATCGTGAGAAAATGGTTTGGAACGTGGTTCTCACACGATCGACACACCTGCCCTTTTTTATATGTAAGCGTTTGTCTGTGTACGAGTATGCATGTGTGTGTGTGTGTGTGTGTCCCTGTTGTACGTATTTCTGTATTCAAGATACAAGACCACTTACGGGCAAGATCACGAGAAGCGAGGGGAAAGGAGGCGAGTTGTTGTTGTTGCCGCGACTGCAGCGACTTGAAAGAGCATAAGCGACTTGAAAGAGCATAAGCAGCGTGCGGTAAGTGTGCGGCAACGTCGACGTCGTCGCATTGGCCAACATTGTAATGACTGTGGACACACGATCGTTAAGACCAAAACGTAAGCCCAAAAATACAAAAGGGGCAGGAGGCAGAGTCTGAGGGGCAGGGGCATCATAAGAGGAGTTGCCTGTGGCGCGGCGCATGCGCGAAGCGACTCGCAACTCGCAGCGCGAAGTCTCAGCATTTTGTCGAACGAACTCAATTTAGTTTGTTTATGGCCAGAGTGAGAGGCAGAGATATGAGAGAGAGAGAGAGAGATGGGTGTGTGTGTGTGAGTGTGTGCCACACTTATATGGTGTGCTATTGACTCTGTAATATCTTTAATATGGGATGTTGTTACACTGCATTGGCACACGCGCACGCTGCCACTGGACAAGCTGCCCCAGAGCTCTCTTTGTCCGTGTGCCGGAGATGCTGGCACGAGTTGCAGACACACACACACACCCCACTCCACTCCCCAGTTCACTCCCCATGCCCCAGCCCATGCTATGCCAATCTACCAACATTCGCCTGCTCATCTCAATGATGGCCTGGCCCCCAATGGACAAACGCCCGCTTCATGGCATCGGTTGGCCGGTTTTTTATTTATTATTATGATTTTTGTTTTCTGCTTTTTTATTAAGTGGTGGTCTTGCGCTTACTTTAATATGGCTGCATTAAATTCTGCGGCGTGTGTGTGTTTTGACTGCAGTAGGTGGCACTGCCTGGCCCCGGGGCAGCGTCAACTGCGAGTTGCTTGACTGAATCAGAATGTGAATGCGAATCTGAATATGAGTTTTGTATATGAATGCAAGTGGAATGACATGGAATTAGTGTGTGGGGCCAACACTCAGAGGTCACGTGATGTGCGTACTGTACTGTACTCCATTTTCTTATAGACTTCTTTTCATTTTTATTTTTTGCCATAAGGCGCTTATGGAACCGTTCAAGTCGCTTCAATCAAACCGCTAGCGAATGGCCCAAATAACATAATAATTTCATACTCATCATTGTCAGCTTTTTGTAACCCATTGTCAAGATTTCGCTACTGTAAAATGAAATAATTGAAGTTAAAACTGTTCCATGAAATTTTTAATGAACTTATAAAGTATATTTTGTCTATAATAATACACCTTTGGAAATATTTGTTGTATATTGTTACTTAGTTATCCGTTAACAAATAAACGAATTCCTTCGTAAATCCTTAACACCCGAAGGATGAACCAAGGCAAGTTCTTTAATGATTCCCCTGCAAGCTTTGTTTTCTTTATTTATTAGCTGTTTTTTGGCCAATATAAAAAAAGAAGAAGGGCTAAAAATAAATATATTTATATTTGTATGTATGTGTGTGTACGTATAAATAACATGTGCAGGTCGCTGTGCCAATGTTACGTGACTAATCACATTTGGCGAAGATTAGCAGCAATCAGCATCAGCATCAACATCAGCATCAGCACCAGCGGAGAGTAGGGTAGATAGTCATCATCATAGTTGTCCACACCAGACACAAAAGCGTTCAATTTGAAGTTCCGTAACCAAACCGCACACTCGCACACACAAACATTCAATAATATGGCCAATACATATATCACGTATACGACACGTATACCGCGATTACCAATACAAATATCAAAACGAAGTTTTAAGTGCCCGGTCTGGTCGCGGTCGCGGACCTTAATTTGCGATGTCTGGAGGTCTGACCGTTTGTCTGACAACGGCCCCGGCGCATGTGCCAAACGGTCAAGCGCAGTTAAAGCTGTCAAAGCAACAACAACAACAACAACAATGCGATCCATTGACAGGCGAGTCGAGCGGTTCTCACACTCAAAAAACTTGTAATAAATGACGTTTCCTAGAATTTTACTTGCTGCTTTTTTTTATATGTATGTATAAAAGTTTGTATGTCTACATATATTGTATATATGCTATATAAGTTTTTGCTGTTTTTTTTATTATTTAATTGCCACAGCAGCGCCGGCGCAAAAGGCCCCGCAGTCGAATCAGAGAACCGAGAACTGAGAACGAGCCGTCATTTAATGAGGCCAACTGGAGAGACCCCGCGAGTGTGGGAAAATATTTAGCGACTTCCGGCTGAGGCTTTCTGATTTGGATTTGGATTTCTATGGAGCTCATTACAATTATTATTGTGTCGCCTCCGGAAGGGTTCCATTGATAATTGTGTTTATCGCTGGTTTCGATGACGCAGACAGGCGTCTGATGAAATTCAATCTCTGACTGAAACTTGAGCTGATCAAAAGTTAAAAACACATATTTTTTGTGTCTGTTTTTATATTTATTTTTTTCATACAAAATATAATAGCTTTTCTCAGGGAACATAAAGTTAAGCCGCACTCTTTAGCCAATTTGTAGGCTCTAGCAGAGTGGGCACAGATCTTTCCTTAGCCAGGTTGTAGACTCTGGCAAAGATTTGCCAGCGCGCGGCATTCAATCCAGCGCGGATGCTTGGACTGCCGTCCAGGTTTGTGAGTAAGTTGTCAATGCCTTTCGCTTCAAGGCTGCCGCCTGCTTGGCGTTCACCAGGGACGCCACATGGAACCGGAGCTGGTGCTGGCTTCGCTTGGTGCTGGACTGCAGCTACCGCTGGCACTGCCGCATTCCGAAGGTGGCGGCGTCACTAAAGCTGGACTCGGACTGCTGCTGCTGCTGCCGAGGTCATCGGATGCCTGCATTGGCACGGTGACCCCAATGGGCAAAGTGGGAACCACCACTTGCAAGTAGTTCAAACGATGGCCCAAGTGACTCATCAGCTGAGTGCCGAGATCTACACTGACGCCGGGCACCGCTGCCAAAGTTTTGGACACCTCATTGGCAGCATGCACGTAGCCGGCACGGAAGCTCTCCGCAATGCTCAGCTTAGAGTCGGCGGCGCTGGCATTTGGGCTGCTTCCGAGGCGAAGTTGCTTTTGGGCGCGCAGCTTCTTCATGTGCTCTACGGTCAGCTCGAGGATGTCGGCCTTCTCCAGGCGTGTGATGTGCTCGCCCTCCTGGGTCAGGCACTCCACCATGATGTCTTTCAGCTCGTCCAGGCACTTGTTGATGCGGGCACGACGCTTGCGCTCCAGCATGGGCTTCATCACTTTGCGGTATTGATAGGTCTTGGACATCTCCATTTCCAATACCATAATTTACAGTTGATGAAAACTTGACGATATTATTACGCGTAATCCACAGTTAATTTACAGTCTCTCTTCTTCCGTTCTTTCTTCTCTCTTGATGGCTCTGCGATGTTGACGCTGCAAAGTTGTAGCTTTGAATGATTCAGCTCGCTGTCCGCGTCGCGCTTTTTATAGGCTCGGCCGGGACTGCGCTGCGACTGCGAGTGCGCGTGCGAGCGAGATGCGCATTTTGCCTCGTGCGCGAACTAAGTTTTATTTATCCTTCTCCCTCTTGCCTGCAGCAGCAGCAGTTGCTGTTGTTGTTGTTGTTGCTGGCTTCTGTTTACGTATGCGCTGTGTGTGCTCTCTCGCCCTCTCGCGCTCGCGCTCTCGCTCTCTCCAACTCCCTGTGTGCTTGTGTGAGGGCAATAAAATGACTTGAGCTGCGGCTGCGCCTCTATCTTGTTTGTTTGTGTGTGTGTATGTATGTATGTCTGCCAATGTGTGCGGTTGTGTGAGTTGTGATTGTTATACCGTGGGAAACTGTTTCGCAGCCGATTTCCACGACGACGGCTGACTGCCTGCCTGGCCTGACTTCTTCTGATTGTGCATGCTTGGGGTCTTTGTTTGTCCGTCCTTCTGTCCGCGTGTCCGTCTCCTCGTCTGACGGCCCGCCTTAAGAGCTCTGACTGTGACTGCGGCTGTGGCTGAGCGGCAGCCAAGCGAGCACATGCCTTCCATCCATAACAAGATGTTTGCATTTCAATTCATTTGTATGTGGCCGGGTATTTGGACTCGGACTCGGCCTGGGCCTGTGCCTGTGAGCTGCGACTTGGCTTCAGTTTCGTCGTTCGTCTTGGCTTCGGTTTGCCATGTGCCTTCGCCTTTGCTTTTGCCTTCGCCTTCACCCTTGCAGTAGCTTATGGCACGCTGATAATTGTGGAATCGTCATCGCACAGCATTTTTGTTGTCTTCTCTCTCTGTCTCTCGCTCTGTTTTATATTATTTTTTGTTGCATGTATTTTTTTAACGCTTTATGGATCATTGATTGGGATCGTGGGCTTCGTGGGCCAAGCATTACGCTTTTCGTTTACATGATTATTCTTGATTGCCCATTGCGACCACTGCGACCACTTGGCTTTTGGGATCTCCTGTCGGTGGTTTTTATTTTTATTTATTTTTTTTGCTTTTCGGCTTGAGCTGTATGTGTGTATGTGTTTGGCTTATGCCTCGACTACTACCACTTCTACCATTTGTAGACAATTACCGGCTTGACTGGGCAAAAGGCAAAGTATTTTAATGCGACGTGTGCGCGAAAGTCAGTTACGAGCCGTTGTTATTGCTATTGCTATTGTTGTTGCTATTGTTGCTGCTGTTATTGTTGTTGTTAGCACACGCTATAAATGTTGTTGTTATGACTCTATGTCTCGTAGCTTTTGTCACGTCACAAATGATTTGGAATTTAGCACACATTTATATTTAGCACGGCTTCAATCTGTGATTCATCTATGCGTGTATTTATTCATACCATAATTATCTCAAATTCAGCTATTTATAGCAATCTTTTGACACACTCAGCTCGAATTTCACAACACTTAATTAGAAGTGGCGAACCGACGAAATCACATTGAATATGACAACACAAGAGGCGACAACAACAACTGTAACAACAAGAACAACAACAACGACTGTAACAGCAGCAACAATAAACGGGGCACAAGGCAAATTAAGTTGGCGTCTTGTACGCATTTCAAATGAGCTACAGTTAACAAACGTTAACAACCTCATCTTCATTTTCGTCTGTCCGTCGCTGTCGTTGCCGCTGTTGCTGTGGTTGTTGTTGTTAACATTTGGTCCGTTAAATGAGGCGCGCGCGAGGCTGTCAGAAAGCTGCCTGCTCCGGAAATGGCTAATTGGACTGAAAGTGACGAGTGAAGAGTGAGAAGTGTGTGATTGTAAAACATGAATGAGGCTTATGTATGTTTGTATAAATAGGGGTCGCAAATGGAATCAATTTCATGAGGGTTGGCTTCGCTTGTATTTCGAAATAAATATTAGATCTGCCATGTGCTAAATTGATAATAGCTGCATACTTACTTAAAGGCCCTCTAAAGATAAAATGAATGTGCTTGTGTATATGAAGGTTTTTGATTTCAATATAAAATACTACTTTCAGTATGCATATAAGGGCTATTTCAATATACTTAACTTCATTTCAATTATACAAAATAATTGGAATCTTGTGAATTGTGCTTGTAAATTATTTTCTTAACTCACAAACGCAAAACAAGAAATTATAGAATAATATAATCTGATACATATAATGTGTCAAAAACCAATATTTTTTTAAAATTGTACAATACTAAAGAGGAGCTTTACTAAAATCCCGCCAGGGTACTTAATGAGTCCAATTAGAAATGTAACCCATAGAATTATTGAATTTATGGAAATGTTTTTTTTATTTTAGAATTTGCTCTTAGTCTCAAGAGACCTTCAATATGCACATATCTTTGTTGTATCTCCCTAGCTCAAGGGTCTAATTGGATTATGTATGACTCATGCGCACTGCGACCATATGCAATTTCACAATATGTGTAGCTCATTCCTTAAAGTCGCACAAGACCAACTTAAATACACACTTAGTCACACAAATACACATACACACACACACACACATGCTCACAAGACACACATTTGTTCTTGGCTCTGGCGAACAACGAAGACCTCATTTCACCCATTTTAGTCGATTTTTCTCTTCTTTTTTTTATCTTTTTTCATTTTTGTAAAACAATTTTTATTTTTTTTATCGATGGCATACGCACGCGCGAATTTTAGTGCCCCCGCTGCGACGGCGACCAACATTGGGCCAGCAACAACAACAACAACAAGAGTAACAACAACAACAACAGCACGAGAGCGTGCACAGGCACAGGCCCAAGCCCAGAGACCAAGTCGAACAGCAACAACGGCAACGGCAACAGCAACATCGACAGCAACAACAACCACTACAGCAACAACTATAGCGTGTTGTTGAATTAATTTATATCCAACAGTGCGCTTTCAACTTTATTGCGCCGCGAAAAGCAGACAAAGACAGAGAGAGAGAGAGAGAGAGAGAACCAGAGTCGGCAATGTGCGCCTGCCCCCCTGGAGGCCCCCCTGGACGCCCCCCGCAGCAACCCACACAGATATACGGAGCGATGGCAACCCATCCATACCGACAAAAGGCACACACAGATACTCGACAAGGCACACACACATGCGCAGTGCCAGACCGTGGGAAACAAACTCGTGCCAGTCGTTTCATTGCTGTCAAATAATATCTTGATGGGGATCAACTTGAAAAGATTGGTTGGGGCTGGCTCGTTGCCGTTGCCGTTGCCGCTGCTGCTGCTGTTGCCCCCATCTCAATGTTGTTGTTGTTGCTTTTGCTGTTTGGCGAGTCGTTGCTGGCCGCTGTTTAGGATGCGGTCGACGCTTTTGTTTTCTTTTTTTTTTTTTTTATTATTTTTGTTGCTGGTCTCTTTTTAGTCTTTTTAATACTTTACACATTTGTTCGTCATACCCCAGCCGTTGAGTGTCTTGCTGCCTGTATGCACATACATACATACATATATATACATACATATGTGTGTATAGTCATAGCCATGGTCGCTTGCTTGGCTTTAAAAACCAGTTTGCCATCCGCCAAAGC
This sequence comes from Drosophila limbata, assembly GCA_963924055.1. NCBI lineage: Eukaryota > Metazoa > Arthropoda > Insecta > Diptera > Drosophilidae > Drosophila > Drosophila limbata. The sequence continues at coordinate 12,890,982 of OZ001352.1, read as the reverse complement.
GAGGCTGCGTCTGCGGCTGCTGGATGCCAGCACATACTCTCGTACTCGTACTCGCTAAGATCACATAAAAGACCCGGCACGCCCCCCACATACCGCCCCCCTGGCAGCGGCCCTCAGTTGAGCCTCAACTTTCGGACAGCACATTCGTGAATGGTGGCTGGTGGTGGTGGATCGCTTTTATGATGCACTGTTTGTGTTTGTATTTGTGTTGAGCACACCACATGCGAGAGCACTTGGCACGTTGCCCATTATCTTTGAGTCCGCTGGAGGCGAAAAAGTTTCTCAAGTGCACATATCATATTACCACCAGGACTGGAGACAACTAAAGGCTTACAGCAAACTGCACCCCCAGCTCAAGTGTAAGCTGTCAATGCCCCCCCCCAACAACAACAATGACAACAACAACAAAAGACATATGCAGGCGCTTTAGTTTCTCCACTTTGATAAACAGTGTCAGCTTGTCTACTTGTCTTCAGGGGAGACCATTTCACACACTCTCCATCCAAACACTTCATCCATTAGCTGCAGCGATAACATAAACAGAGCAGAGAGCAGACAACCCCCTGGCTGGGATCTGACATAAATGTAATCTTAAAAAATAAAATGTATCTTAAAGTATGCATACATTGCAACGTTAATGCCACAACAGCCAGCGTGCTTCACACACACGTCCCCAGGCACACTCAACTTATTGATAGTTGCCCCCTCTGCTTAATTAAAATATCTATAAGATTTCAGAGCAACACAAATAAGGGTGCATTTGAAATGAAATGAAATGAAATCGAAGACAAGTGGCAGCCACATTTTATTGCAGCAGGGTTTCATGTTGAGGTCGAGGGTCGAGGGATTGAGTTTGAGTTCGAGTTCCATCACACAACAAAAGCCGTGTGGGAAAGTTGGAAATCAAAACAGCATTAACAAGTGATTCGAAATGCCCATACAAAAACACATATAACAGGACCCCAAGCAGCAAGAGCACCACCAACCACCACCATCCACCATTAAAAACACCACCAGGACGAATGACTGGCAATGCGTGGGAATGCAGTTGAATCTTTTGGGCATTGCCTTTATGTTGATTGCCCATTAGGACTACAATTTGCACTCCTTTTAACCGTGTGATCCCATCAACAAATATTGTATGTCCTGTCTTCCTTCGAGTCGTGAGAAATTTTACGAAGGAACACCTGCCTTTTGTTTTTTTCTCCCTCTCTGTTTTTGCTGTTTCCCCACTTGAATATATATTTCCTTAAAATTTCAGGGCACCGAAAAATTGTTTCCCACACTTCGTATAACTCGAACAGTTGCACTTTTTGTATAGGATCGGGGGTACGGTATTATACGTTTCCTTGCTCCTACACACACACACACACACACACACATACGCAGGAGAACAGGCTCTCGTCTTCGTCTCTGGTCTACCTGCTGCCCTTACAAGAGCCTCAAATTTCAGGTTCTCGCTCACCAGCTAACTATCTTATCTCTCTCTCTCTCTCTCTCTGTCGCTCTCTTCAACCTTTTTCAATGAGGGTGAGGTGCGTACCACGTACGCGTGTCTGTCGGAGGGTCTTTTCAACGTTTCCTTAACTGTGTGTACATCTCTCTCTCTCCCTTCTTTCGTCTCTGATTCTAAGTATGTGTGTGCCACAGGAAATGCATTTTGTGTTTGAGCTGCGCTGCCGCTGAGCAGAGCGGAGCTATAAAAGCGGGTCGCCTTTCGGTTGGGAAATCATTCTGACATCGTCAGCGTTTCAAGCAACATTCACACACGCTTTTCCATTTCAATCTCAACTAAAAATGTGCCAACAAGTCGCCATCAGCAACAACGACAACAACAACAACAACAAAATGAAGAACAACTACAGCATTAAGCAAGTCTTGAAGACGTTCTTCAAGAAACAGCAGAAGCAGCAGCAACAGCAATTGAAACAGCAGCGCCAGAACTCATTGGAATCACTCGAATCCGTTGACAATCTGCGCAATGCCGAAGTCGAGGAGGTCTACTATGCCGAAATCGATGAGAATGCCGCCAACGAGAAGCTGGCCCAATTGGCCCAAGAGCAAGAAGAAGAAGACATCTATGTGCCAGTTCGATTTGCACGCACCGAGGCAGGCACTTTCTTCTGGACAACCAATCTGCAGCCAGTTGCCAGCGTCGATGCCGATCTGCTGCAGCCCGCCTACTGCTATTCCAGCCAGCAGCATCCGTTCATGCAATACCAGGATCGTTGGGCCCAGGCTTAAGACATCATTCCAGCCCAAGCAAACGATTCTCCATTATCAACAAGCTTTAAACGCATGCAACATTGTGATAGCAGCCGCAGCAGTACTTAATTTTAATCTTAATCTTAACTCAAAAACAAAACTCATCTCAGCGATCGCAGCGCTTCCATTAGTTCTTAAGATATTGTGATAGAAATTCAAAGCTTTAAAAAATCGACATTACAAAATATAAAAGATACAAAACTCAAATTACATTGGCTTCTAATTGGTTCTTTGGGGTTTATTTTTCAATTTTATGATCTCAGCAGATCCTTTTTCAACATATCTCATTCTCTCTTGTGTTATGACGTCTGGCATTCCAATCCATTGAGTAGCTGGCACAACTTGTTTACGAATGCGATATGAACTCTGTTTATGTTCGCTCTTTCATAAAAATTGTTCGAGTCGCTTACGTGACAGATAAGAACAGTGTGTTTATAAGTATTTTTGGATGCTACGAGATGTATCTTGATAAATGTTTTCTATTTGGGCAAAAAAACTTGTTATTGTACAAGTGACGTCAATGGTTTTGTTTTTTTTGGCATAATTGGAATTGTAATAGATATGACAAAAAATAATATTGCCTGTGCGCAGAATTTTTGTTTTGAATTTACAGCTGGGTGAATTATATTGAAGTTAATAAACTAGTTGTCAGTATTAGAATACATTTTGTAATGCAAGAAAAATTAAAAAATGAGTTTAGAACATTGGGTTATAATGATAATGTAAAAATTAATTTATAGATTGGTCCATTTAAATACTTTCTTAATTTTTTTTAAATGTGTGATAATTGAACGTTGTGTTTTATTTTTTTTTTTACCTTTTAATTGATGATATAGAAGAAGACAACTTAACTACAAAAGTTGTATATGAAATTTACAGATTATAATACTTAGGAACAATATAAAATTAGTAGTAATGTAAAATGACATTTGGTAACATATTTCGAACCTCAAGCCCTCATTTTCCTGTAATATTTCATCATAGTCTGACCTTGACTGTAACTATTCGCATATCTAATGCTGTGACTATAGCTTGCATTCCTTGTCTTCAGTTGCGTTGGACGTCAGCCAATATCAATATGCTTAGATTCTCACTCCAAGTCATTCCAAGCTGTCCAAGCTGTTGCCTTGGCTAAGGCCACCGCCACCTGTGTGCCCAAATATGGACTCACCAGGCATAACTTCACGGCAGTTTCTTGCACGGGCTTGTCGCCGCGTGTCGTACAACTTATTTATGTGCTTTTCCAGAAAGAAGAAAACAAACTGTGTGAAGAGGGAGTCGGGGGGGGCGTTAGCAAAGGAAAAACCCATATCAAAAACGACAATTAAAATGCAACATGTAGACGTCAACACCTTTCAGTCACGGGCCAGTCACAATCCCAGTCACAGTCACAACTCACAGATACTCCAACAGTCACATGCCAAGGCGTTTCAAGGCGGACGTTGAAATTGGGCATAAAAACAGTACCGCAAAAGATAATCGCTCCCATGTTTCCAACCCATATCATTATCCCTCTCTCACTCTTTTTCATTCGCTCTCTCTCTATTTCTTTTTCCTTATTTATCAATCACAAACGCATTTCTCCTACACTAAAAATGCAAATTGATGTCCCAAAAGAAAGAATAAAGTGGTAAGAACAACTTTTATAGAGAATCCGAAGCATGAATACCCTCTGCTAATTATCTGTACTAGTGATGTAAAAATACATCGAAAAATCGCCAACTCGATTTTTGCTTTGACGATTTTAACATTTTGATTTAAGAGTCGTCGCTTAATTTAGATTAACATCGTTATGAATTTGGATCGTTATGATTGAATTCTCGTATACTTATTTATAAAAAAATCGTAATTTTCATCCAATTTCAGGAAGAGCTGTGATAATAAATTTGCATGTTTTCTAAAAAGGTTTTCCGGAAAAGCCAAAAAAATCCAATGAGCTCATAAATATTGAAAATCTTACTATACATGATCAACACGAAAGAAGCCGTTTGATCTAACAAGTTTTGCATACTCTACGTTAGGGTATTAAAACGTTGAATAAAATTCTGGTAGCGCCGTGACGTAAATTAAGTAGCAATATAAGTTTCTGTTAAATTGACTTTGACAGCGCATAATTAATTTCGTATGCATAGCGGCAAAGAATTGGAAGAAAGAACCATCTTGGAATGCCGTTGTTGTTGATGTTGATAATGCTTATGATGATTGCCACCGCTGCGGCCCCTGTACAGATATGCATCTTCATCGAACCCGTACCCGTACCCGTACCCTCGGCTTATTTGCATTTACAAGCAAGTGCGAGTACCACACTCACTTGCATGGAGAGCCCTCTATGTATGAGCCGCAATGTCTCTGATACTGGTAAGCGATACTGGGGGCCTGGGACTGGGGCTGGGGGCCTGTGGCTTGAGCTCTAACTTGGGGTTTAACGTTCGCCTCTGTGCCCAATTCTCGACATGAGTTAACCACAACGACGACGGCCTTCGCGTGCGTGACCGGCATGCGCTTAGCGGTCATTGATTGGCCAACAGCAACAGCGGGAACAACAACAACACTTTTGGACAGTTCTTTGACCATGTCTATGCTCGACCAGCCGTGTGTGTGTGTGTTAGATGAGGGCGCCGCGAGCAACAAGTGTGTGAACACATTAAACGGTGATTAGGCCCGACTCGGTGTCTTTCCTATTTTTGTTGTTATTCTCTGGGCACTTTGACTTGTTTGTGTATGTGTCTGCGTGTGACGCGTTTGCAACCTCAAATTAGCCCCACAGTTTCAACAGTTGAAATAATATCATTAGCCATGTAAGGCAAAATGTGGGCGGTCAGATTGTACAAGTATTTACCAAATTACTTAGATCTAGGCAAAAAATACAATCATCTATCAACAAAATAAGTAATATGTCGTTAATTCCTAAAAAGATTTTATGTAATCGTTCAATCATCTTAAATGGAACAATGTCTCAGAATTTATTCAATGTAAAGCTTAAATAAAATATTAATAAAGATCTATTTGTACCTATATTTACTTTAGAATTTGAGTATTTGCTCTTTTGTAAATTTAATCAAGTTTTCAATGTTGATAAAATATATATTAAATACATAAATATTTTTAAAATTGACATTCATTTTTAAAAATTCTATTCGAAAATACATCTTCAATAGGTATCTAACTGTTGTAAATATTTACAATACAAATATTTATAATGTAGATGCATTTTTGAGTTCTTATTACTAAAACGAATTTAAAAGTTCAAGTTAACTTTAACTTCAAATAGTCAACAAAGCATACTTTTCAGCATGAATTGTTATTGTTTCCATTTGTAAGGGGGCTCGATCTTTGACTATTGATTGTCTACAAAATTCCAGATTCTTATCGGTCCATCAACTTTAATTAATTGAAAGTGGCTGAAGCTTCAACTGCCAGACGGGAAAAAACAATCTAAAAATCTGTTCCAAATAATATCTATGTTTGTTTACATCAATGTGAAGAAGTAAACAAATGCAGAGATGACGATCGCAAATATTTGCCAGTCACATTAATTAGTTGTTTGTAGCGAATACTTCCCCGAAGCTATTACCAAAAATATAATACCGAAACGCTGTTCCGATGAGATAAACAAGATAACAACTGCTGGCGCATCAATAATGTTGTTGATTCTTGATTGGTGATGGTTGATAGGTGATTGGTGATGCTTGATGGTTCGTTGATGGCATGTGGCCGAGAGGCATCGACAGGCAATACACGTCAATTAGACGAGCATAACAAAGCATTACTCACCACAGTTACAGTTTTAGCCAGAAGTTTGTAGACCAACCTAAACAAGTTCCATATTGCGATTGCGTTATCAGCCAGCAGCGTTTGATAAGAAAGCGTCAGTAGCAACTGAAGTGGCCGTCATATATAAAAATCAATGAAATTCTAGACAGTCACAGCAATTGTAATCAAGAGCTAACAAAAAGCACACGTAGTCCACAGTTCGTAATAAAAATCCAATAACGAAATTTTCAATTTCCCAAGAAAGTCAAATAAATAAACACGAAAATTAATATTTAAAAAAATGAGAACACAAGCTTTGTCACTTTGCTGCTGTTTGGCACTCTTGTCCGGCATAGCTGCCACAACGGTGTCCAACAATGAGACGGATTGTCCACAAGTTTGTCCATCTATCTATAAGCCCGTTTGTGGCTCCGATGGCTTCAATCTCAAGGAATTCGCCAGCCTCTGCAATCTGAAGGCCAGCAACTGTCGCCGCGAACGCAATGCTCAATCAGGTAAGCTCAAAAATTGCCTAAAGTGATCGTCTTGGTTCTATATTCTATTGCATTTCTGTTCCATTGCTTATAGTCTTTGCCCAGACGGATATGGCGTGGTGCAGCTCCGAGCAGGTTGAGAATCTGCATGAAAAATTGGGCAACATTAAGCTGGATGTGGCCGACTGTCTGAAGCCCTGTGGTATGATCTATCAGCCCATTTGTGTAACCAATGGCAAGTACCGTGGCCTCGTGTCCAATGAATGCGCCCTGGAAACCTTCAACTGCGCCCTGCGGGCCACCGGCGCCCAACCCGCTGAGCAGTTGCGCATCCTTCGCGCCGATACCTGTTAATCTGTTCCAGCCTGAATACTGCCTAATAAATCAGAGCACTTCCTTTATTTGTAGACAATAGTGTTGCATTTGCCAAAATAAATGGGCTCTTCAATGTGAAAATTGTTCGAAAGGGCAGAAATTTTAGTTTACTCTCAGCGGGGTAGAGGACATTGACTTGAAACGAAAGTAACACTGCCCTATGAGAAAAGGTCAGAAAGCATCTGCTTGAACTCGACCCCCGACTAGAACAATCTGCTGATTTACAGAAATACCTCAACTTAACTTGAACGATGTTTGCATAACTCAACCTGCAAATTCATGTTGCATTACCTATTAAGTCCCATTGAACCCACTAAAGAGTTAACAAAACTAAGCTTGCCAATTTGAATAAAGCCTTCAGAAGATGATTACAGACAGAACATTAAGCCGGGCTTGATAGTCCATTTAAATGTTCACCGAGAGACTTTTTAATTTTACATTATTTTCTTCAAAATATATTTCAATTAATAACTGAGACACTAATTAGAAAAGGCTGCAGTGGAGACCCTAAATATCAGATACCAATTACACAATTTCGACACCTGAATTATTTTCAAGAATTTGAATGCATTTTAAAATTGATTAAACTATCAAAATGTCCTTTCATCAGATCAAGAACTGTTGATTAAATAAATTATAACAAACTCGAGTTAACTGTAGTACAATAGTTTTTCATTTATTTGCAAATCGATATCACATTGACAAAAGTAAATATTGCGCAAAAAGGAAATAAATAATTGTGTGAACGAAATAACTAATATGAGAATTGGAATGCTCCATGCTGATCTCTCCTCCTGTGTTAGTTAAGTAAGTAATTAAGCACCACGAGAGTTTCAGTCACGAGCATACCAAAATGAGATCTGTTATCCAGTTAAGGGGGGCACAACACGTTAGCACGTTAATACTCTGGGCTAGCAAAGCGTGCCGGGCAATTGGCTAAAGCTTTGACAGAGCCAGGCGTGCAGCAGATCATCATCCACCCGTTCCTGTGTGTTGGCCCAGAAGAAGGTGCCGTTGTCGGTGCTGATGTACTGCAGCGGGAGTTGTAAGTCCCACAGCGTGGAACTGTTGTTACTATTGCTGTTGTTACTGTTGCTGTTGTTACTGTTGTTGTTGTTGTTGTTGCTATGATGTCTGTGCTGACAATTGCGTCCATGCAGGCAGGCATTGCAGCTCTGTGTGCTGGCCTTCTCCACGTAGACGCTGCTGATCAGTGTGGGCGTATTGGGCGGCGGTGGTGTCTGTGCCAACTCCTCCTGCTGCAGCTGCAGGTGAACTCTCTCCGCGAACTTTGTGATAGAGTCTTCGGGCGTTGATTTGCTCTCGTTGTCATCGATGCTGTGCAGCAGCTCCAATGGTGGCAGCAGCGTCACCTGTGTATTATTGAGATCCACATTGTTGGGATGCGGCTGTGCTGTGGGTCGACTTTTGCCACCCACTGTCAATAGTTTGCGCAGTGGCTGCCACACTTTGCGCATGCGTCGCGTCGCCTTAGGCTCCACTGTACCCACTGCTGTTGTCATGTTGTTGCTGCTAGCTGTCAAGTTTTTCGTATCCAGATACATGGTGATAGCCTTTGTTTTGACTTTTATTTATGTTATTTGTTGTATATGGTTTGTTATTTTGCCTTTGGTCAGCGAGTGGTAGCGTGTGCGCACCTCGCGAGAGTCGTTCGGTTTCTGATGCTGCTGCGCCAACCGGCGCTCATATTTATATATGAGGCGCAGCCGCAGCGCTGCCAGTGGCCAGTCAAGAGTGAAATCGTATTCCGGCTGATCTCACGAGCCCGAACACCGTACGAAATTTGAGTGCACTCTCATGCACACACACACACACACACAAGCAGACGCACGCACACATTGGTGTACACTTCTCATCGATGTTGAGGGAGAGGGAGCTGTGCGCGTATTTCCCAAATAAATTCCAACAGGAATCCACAAGCTTGTGTGTACTTTTCCCATGCACGTACAATCGACAAGGGCCGCTTGATGAGTTTTGGCTGCAGGTAGATGAAGACGACGCTGCTTGCACAGTGGTACAAGTGCGGTTGTAAAGTAAATTGATCAGCGACTTATTGGATTTCAATTGTAATTTATGATCAATAGAATAATTTTCTTCTTTTTATTTATAATATCTATTCTTATGTTAATATGCTTTTAAATTGGCAAAACAGATTGTGAGCCAAAACAATATTTAAAACTGGTTATGCGAAAACACATTACTATATTAATCGTCTTATCTCTATAGAATTCACTTCAAGTGTTATTGATATAGCTAGTAGCTATAGAAAGTAGCTTTAAGCTATAAAAAAAACCCAATAATAAAAATTTGAGATAAAAAAAAAACAAGTGGGAAAGGCTATAGTCGAGCTCCCACTTTTAAAGTAACGGGTATAAAAACTAATTTATCAAGGAGAATATAAATTCTAAATTTGTTGAAGTGAAATATAATTTCAAAGTTTTCTTAAAATGACCTACCTAATTTCTTAAAATTGTCTACAGTTCACATAGGAAGTGCACTTCGTTAAGCTGAGGCAAATTGGTGTGCAACCACTGTGCATCGCCTGTTCCGTCATTTATGCACGACTGACTTTGTTTTCACATTCACACGGTACCCGAAGCCGGAGCCAGAGCCAGAGCCCAGTCGTTGTTGTTGTTGTTGGTTGCTGGCTTGTCCAGCTCAAAAGCCGGTTCGACGCAGTGACGTAGCCGTTTTTGGTGTCACTGTTCGCTATGGGGGCAACAGCTGCACCTGTTCCAGGTTCCATTGTTGCCCCTGCAGACTAAGACGCTGTGCATTTCCGTCCTGGCGCAGGCGGCGCACCGTTGCGAGTGTGGGAAAGGGCTTATAAGAATTTCACTTGGGTTATTCGGTTTTGTATTTTTGGGCATTGTTGTTGTTGTATTTTTGTTTCCTTTCTTGTGATTTTTTGGTGTTTTGTTGTTGCTGCTGGTGCTGTTTGTGGAGGGCAGCTGTTATTGCTACTTGTTCGCCTGTTTGTTGTCATTTATAATCAAGGCTCTGAGCCCTGGCGCTGATAAGTTCATTTTACGTTTTACGTTCTCCGATCCTAGCCGAAGGGGATTATGACATGTTGTTCACACGCTCAGCACAGCACAAAGGCAGATCTAATGAGGCCGTGACCTGATTCCTTCCACACCAGTCCTTTTGCTCATTCCCACACTCAAAAGCCAAGCCGGGTCTTGTCTTCCAAAAACTAGTCAGCCCAGTCAACCTGGCCATGTATCGAGCAATAACACTGAGACTGAGACTGAGACTGAGAGTTAGCCTGGCCTGTTTGGCTGGCCGGGGGCCAAATGCAACAAACTCGTGCCAATCGCGTGTACACCGCATGCCTGCAGCTTGTGAGCCACCGTCTCCATCGCTTTGGCCGCCATTAATCTTGAACTCTCCGCTGCACGTCGTCGTCGTGGTTGCTGTTGTTGTTGTTGTTGTTGTTACCCAGCACATTTGCCCCCAATCAGCGCCTAGCTTTGAACTGCACGTTTGCTAAATTGAAAGCGACTTTGACTCCATCTCTGACTATGACTGCAACTAAGACGCTTAGACGTTGCCAACTGCAGCTCCAACTTCAATTCCAACTTCAACTTCCACTTCGACTTCCACTTCGACTTCGACTTTGGCTCCGACTGAGCTGCGCATGCGCCTGCCTTAACGCCTTATTGGCAGACAGCGAGACCGACAGTTGGTGTCTTTGCCATTTTATACACTCACTTAGTGCAGTACATGCAATCTTTCATGTACTACAGAACTTTACATGGCAAGAGCATTTACCAATAATTTTGAAAGTTTTGAAAGAAGTCCAAAAATAGTAACCAAATGCAAATTGATTGAAATAAACAAGCATCAAAAAACATAATTTAATTGCTTTTTTAATACCTATCTTTATGTTTTACTCTGGATAAAGCTTTAGTATTTAAACTCTTTTTTCACATGAATATCCTTATAATTTGTAATTTAAAAATACTTTTAAGCTTTAACACTTTATAACACATTATACCTCTTTAAACTCTTTCACAGTACGACCATCCCCAAGTGTTATATGATATTTTCATTGGAATCAACCAAACTTAAATATAAATAACACCACAGTAGAGTGTTTGATCTTCGTGCTTTTGCTTTACATATTTTCAGCTTTTATTTAGCCACAAGCATCCAGTTGGCTTTTGGCTTTTAGTTCACACGGCAGGCGACCAAAGAAACCAAAACACGGCAACGGCACGGGGAGGAGGCAAAGCAACAAGGCAACAAGTTTTGCGCAAAGCTTAAAAAATATATATGACAAGCAATTAGTGTGCATTGAGGTTACTTGAAAATGGTTTTTGGTTGTGGTTAACTATTTGTGCATATATATGTGTGTGTGTGTGAGTATTTCTGCATGTACGCTGTGATTGGATGCAACTGCATTACTCATACGACACGTGTGACGACCAAGTTGAAAGTTAAGGCAGCTTGAAAGCTGAATCCCAGCACAAATGATTCTGTTGTTGGGGTTATTGTTGTTGCCACTGTTCGATGTCAGCAGAAAAAAGGCCAAGCTAACAGCCAACCACAAACAACAGGCTAACGGAAGTCATGGGCATAAGACAAACAAACAAGAGATTCTGCAGCATCATGGGAACTGCTTGAGCCGGCAAAAAAAACGTCGCGCCAAGCACAAGTGTCATATTGCTGGGATGGCGATAAATAAAAAAGAAATACAAAAAAGTATAAAAAAGGCAACATTTTAAACACATAGTTGTGTGTGAGTGTGTGCCAGCTGTCCAGTTGCCCGGCTGCCCAGTACAGTAGCTTGAGCGGAGATCAGCGAAAAGACAAAAAAAAAAACGAAAACAAATCTCAGAACGACAACCGGATGTTGAAGTTTATTGCTATGGGGACGAAGACGACAAACTTAGCTATGCAAAAGTTCTGTTTTTTTTCTTGTTTTTTGGAAATATTAAAGCTAAATATATATGCATAAGAAAAGCTCTAAGCTGAAGCTGCTACACTTAATCGATATGCTTCAACGAAATGTTGGCCACTTAATGTTGTTCTTGTTAATATTATTGTTGTTGTCGTAGTTGTCGCAGTCATCATCATCAGCCAAGCATGCGACATAATTGCGCGAGTTAAAGCCCCCCCAAACAAGCGGCAGCCACAACAACAACGGCAATCAACAGCAGAAGCAACAACAACAACAACTATAACAACAAGCAGCAAAACATTTCAGCAATCCATCGGATCGCATCACAATCCAGCCATCCGTCCAACGTGTGGGAAACACACGACAAATCTGTTTCCCACGGTCTCGTAAAGTAGGCACAACACTACACACAACACACACACTCTCAGTCACAGCCGCAGCCACAGTAGGCTCCCATTTGTGCATAGGCATGTGTGTGTGTGAGAGAGAGAGCTGAGCACCAAAGAGCCGACTACGACGACGAATAGGAGCAGCCGTTGAAGCAGCAGCGCAACTGTCATCATTGACAATAAGTATGACATGGACGACGGCAACATCGACGGCGACGGCGACTGCGAGGTGGCAGCGAGGCAACATCGACGGCACACTGAGAGCCACGCGCAGACCCGTTCTCATTCCGAATCTACAAAATCCAAAGCCTCGACTTCGACTTCGGCTCCCTCTGCAATCAATTTTGAAGACGAGCGCGCGCCAGAGCGCAGCCAGGGCACGCTCTCTCGCTCACGCTCATGCATCGTATGGGCAGCAGTGTTGTCGAGTTGCTCGACTACGTAAACTGGCGCAATACTATTCCAAAGGGAGCACAGTGGGCCAATGTTTAATAGGTTTAGGTGATTATATTTAACTTTTAGTTACTGATAGTGAATGCTATATAAAATGTACATTGAAGAAAATATAGGTAAAAAACGAAATAATTATTGTTGAACACTTTGATTAAAAAATTTATAGATATATTTCGTTACTTCAAGAAAGAAAGTAATGATTTTTTAAATCGATTGTAACATTTTGAATTTCACTTTATTAAGTAATTCTTGGCAGGTAAAGTTTAATTTATTTAGAAGAGAAATGCTGTAATGCAATAACTTTTTCTTTAAAATTTAACTAAATAATGAAAGATCAAACCTACAGCAAAATTCAATAATAACCCCAAATAAGATATTCAAATTTAACTGACAGCATTTTATATTGCATACTTTTGGGATTCCAAGGATATTCTAGTTACGGAGTTATATAAACATGATTTCAGAATATTTGTAAGTTAAGGGTTTTGAAAGCTAAAATGTCGCATAAAATGAAAATTGTAAATCACCAATTGTTATATTTCTCAAAGCTGCATTAGCTGCTTGTGCCAAAATATCCTTTTTCTATGCTCGCTGAAGTATGCAACACAAATAGTATAAAGGAAAAATCAAAAACCCTACTTTAAAAAATAAAATATGGTTAACACAGAAAAAAATAAATAAAAGTGTAAATGTACATTATGAAATTATTTCTTAGAAAAAAAAAGTATTTTAAATACTTGAGCAATTTATTAGCACAATTTTGTAAACCAAATTGTTGTCAACTTCGACCCACTGTGCGGAGTGTTGCCTGGCAACTTGGCAACCCCAACCCCCAAACCTGTGCAACCAACGGACTTCACAGTAGCCTCTCTTTGTGCGCGAGTGCTGCCGAGTGCTGCTACTGAGCCGAGACCGAGACCGACTGATACCGAAGCCACGAATGCCACCACAGTGCTCTGCTCTGCTTGTGTGTTAGTGTGAGTGAGCGATCATGCGGGAGCTCAGTGGCTCAGTCGGCTGTAGGGAGAGCGTCGTATAAAAGTAACGTTGGGAACTTGTTTGCCACTCATTTCACAAACGCGCCGCCTGTTGAACGCAACGTAAAGCGCGACGCACGCGCGATTGCCCCAAAGAATCAAATACAAAATCATATTCAAAATCGACGTGATAATGTGCGCCTAAAGAACTCGTAAAATAAAACCAAAAAAAAACAAATTAAATCAAAACTGTAACCGAAAATTGTGAACGTGATTCGAATCACAACATGGTAATGGAGATGTCCAAGACGTATCAGTACCGCAAGGTGATGAAGCCGCTGCTGGAGCGAAAGCGACGGGCGCGCATCAACAAGTGCCTGGACGATCTCAAGGATCTGATGGTGGAGTGCCTGCAGCAGGAGGGCGAGCATGTCACACGCCTGGAGAAGGCTGACATCCTTGAGCTAACCGTGGATCACATGCGAAAACTCAAACAGCGTGGTGGCCTCTCGCTGCAGACCGTCGGTGGCGGCGGAGGTGGTGGTGGCAGCAATGTAGCCGCCTCCAGCACCAGTGCCGCCCACGTCGAGTCCTTTCGCTCCGGCTATGTGCATGCAGCCGATCAGATTACTCAAGTGCTGCTGCAGACTCAGCAAACCGATGAGATTGGCCGCAAGATTATGAAGTTTCTATCGACACGTCTAATTGAACTGCAAGCCCAATTGCTGCAGCAACAACAACAGCAGCAGCAGCAGCAACATCAGCAACATCAAGATCAACAACAGCAAACTCTGCCCGCCGTGGGCTATGCATCGGGACGTTTGGCCTTTCCGCTGCTGGGCGGTTACGGCGCTGCCGCCGCTGCCAGCTACGGCGCCTTTCTGGCGGGCAAGGACGAGCTGATCGATGTGACATCCGTGGACGGGACGGCGATATCCGAAACGGCGTCAGTCAGCTCACAGGAGTCGGGCAGCTCGGAGCCCGTCTGGCGGCCCTGGTAATCAACTTGGCTGTCTGGCGACATCAACTAATTTCTAGATCTTATCTTTAGTATTCCAAATGGCTATTAACCGTTCGCTGCAGCAACAGCAGCAACAACAACAGCAAAATCCGTTGTCTTCCAAAGCAAATTGATGCATCAAATCGATCTGATTTGTTGCCTACTGTTTTTAAATACTTTTAAGCTATTTTAAGTTAACTTGATAATTTTGTAAATTTTGTATTTCAACTGTGATATAACTAAAGTACGTTGCGATTCATATTATATTGAACTTCGCCAACTTCCTAATAATTTGTGCGTAAGTTTCCTAGAGTTAAAAGTGTGTGTCGTTTATAAGTAAGCAATTGCGCCCGAAGTAACTAAATTAAGCTTTAAATAATTTTTAATTGTTAATTTATGAATTAAATATGAATAAACAACAATTCTTATATCTAATATTTAATGAATATACATCCTTAAAACTATTTCTGAAATTTAAAAGGATATGAAATTCTTATTAGTATCAACTCAAAGATAAACTTTGTTGTTACATAATTGAAACTATCTAAAAATAGCAACTTTAGACTTTTCTAGCAACTTTTGTAGCGTGATATCTATTCTCTGAAATCTTTGAATATTTTCAAATGTATTCATTGAAAGGGAAACCTTATGAATATGCAATCAAACACAAGTCAAGTCGAGTTGGATGAGGTCAGTTCAGACTCACATGGAAAGAATATTCGCATTTAAAGGGGAAAATAAGACAATGTGGATTATAATCGTGGAAACAATATGGGAGCTTAAATCCGTGAGTAGTAGATTACTACAACTTAAACAATGTATTTTAAATTCGGTGAAATTAAAACAGGATTTAACGATCGTAAAATTAATGGGTTCATATTTACATCAATTTGAATATTCTTAAAAATAATCCGATTATAATAATGTAAGTTAATAAATATTTTCTGAACTTCTCTTCACAAATGATTTCATTGATCCATTTACATATATGTATATATCTCAAATTCAATCAAAGTCTAGCATCTTGAGGTCCCATCTATACGAACAGATGCTTATCTCTGAGCACAAAATATGTGCTGAGTATGCATTCAATAAATATTCAAGTGTATCTCCAAAGTAAGTGCTCTTATTTCGAAAGTGATATATTGCCACACACACACTGTCAAAAGTGTTGAGTTTTACTTTTATCAGTGTGTGATCTTCACATAACATGCAACAAGTACAAAAACATATCAGAAGTTGCCGTCAGACAAGCAATTAAGAACTTGTTGCTACTGTAAATAGCAGTAAATGTATCTGTAAATATACATATATATTCAACAAGCTTGATGCATTTATATAATCAATTCTGATTTCAACGCGAGTATACAAAATAAGGCCATCTAATTGGATATTCGTCGATCAATAACTGATTAGACCGACGCTGGTTGAAAACAACCCCTAAAAATGCTCAGTTGGAAGCCGTTGCTTTCACTCTGGTATCTGATTTCTACCTGCGAGCAGGTAAACAATCAACAGTTTAATATATAATAAGGTAAGGGTCCCATTTTAGGGCCAGACAAAAGATCGTTACAAAGTGATGGCCAGTGGATTAGGCTGTCATGGCTTATTAACAATAGATTGCCAGAATATTATTTTAGGATTGCTGAAAATTTAATGTCATTGAATAATGAAACAAAATCGATTTTTTTTCTTTTAAATTGTATATATATTTTTGTAAAAATAGGAGTAAAATTTATCACAATTTTTATAAAGCTCAGTTGAGTGTTTGCGACTTGCAGTTAATTTTGTTTTTGTATGTTTTGTTCAAAAATTAACAGAAGACGCTTTAAAGCAGGAAGCTGGAACCGCTGGTCCCAAATGGAAGACAATGTTGCGTTGCTTTGAGGTGGAGATTGCTTTTTAGGCTTGCACCCAACGATCCTGGAACTGAGCGACGGCAATTTCGTTGGCGGTGCTGCAGCACAGTGGCTCCACGAGATCGTTGTCGGCGGGAAAATCGGAGGCGGCGGTCCAGAAGAAGGTGCCATGAGCGGTGCGCACAAAATGAACGGGAACTGTGGGCAGTTGCTCGAGCTCGTAGTCCTCAATCTCACAGGAGGCGGAGGAGAGACGCTCGTTGGCTTCGTTCTCGTAGGACTCCAGGGAATCGGCGCAGCAAGATTTGTTGGCGATGGACTCGAGATCAGCATTGCGGCTATTCTCCATGGATTCGAGAGACTCCAAAGAGTTGGCCTTGTGTGTGTTTTGCATGTTCTGTTGCTCCTCGACCTGCTGCTGTTGCTGCTTGAAGATCTTTTGCAGCAGCTTCTTCACGCTGTACGATTTCTTGTTGGACTTGATGTTCATGTTGTTGGTGTTGTTGTTGATGATGTTCTTGTTCTGGCACATCTTGAATTGTTGTAAGGCTGTTTTGTAGCTGAGTTGTTTACTGTACGAAGTGTAGTGTTCGAATGATGTCTGATCCTCTGGATAGTCGGCCTTTTATACCCGCACAGGACCAAAAACGAAACCCAAGCCGACAGCAGGTCGGGACAGGGGATGGAGACGGAGACGGAGAGACAGAGACCGAGGCAGGCAGGCAGAAAGATACACCAGATATTGTGCGAGTGTGGGAAAGTACAAGGATACGTGCACGAAACAAAACAAGTAAACGAGAAAATCCTGCACACACACGCACACACACACACAAAAAACGGCAGGTGTGTTTTTAAACGGACTGCGGGGACGGACATGCTTCAGATTAACCTGCGTGCGTTGGAGTGTATCGGCATGTGGTGCTGCACTGCTCCCACCTGCACTGTGTGCACAGCAATTTTATCCTGAGCCAGGATCGTGAGAAGCGAGACTTTCTACCAGTTCCCACAGTTTTTCGAAGGATCCTTTTTCGAGCCTATTGAAAACAAAAAAAAAAGAATCTTTTTGCTGATCACTTTTAGTTTTTATATGCTCCTCAGTTGTTATCGTTGTTGTTGTTGTTATCCTTCGTTGCTGTTGCTGTTGTTGTTGGCTGGCAGCTCTTTATGCACTTATCTCGTTTTGGTTGGCATAGAAATCCCTTTTTCGGGTCTTGAACACGTGTGCAGCGTTGCCCCCGAAAATCGTGGGAGAATATTTTCAATTTTCAACGCTCCGAAACGAAAACGACCCAAACAATTAATGGTCTGAAAGTAGAGGCCCAGATCAACTAGTTGAATAGGCACTGGGATTATTTAATGCGCTGTAATTTGAAATTTATAAAAATTTGTGTCGAGGCGTTGCCCAAACGAGCGAGAAAAAAAAGGAGGATCATAAAAAGAAGACAAAAAAAAAAGGAAAAGGAGAAAAAAAAAGATAACTAAAAACGTGTCATGCATTTTGAAAGCCAAAGGAGTTGCTTTTAATTTTATTTCGATGGCACACAATTAGCAGGCGACTCGAAATTGTTGCCCCTGCCCCCTGTCCCCTGTCTGTGCCTTATTAAGGGGCACTTTGTATGCTTCCTGGAGGAGCTGAAACACACGCACAGCGGTGCGCCAGCGTTGTCCTTTTTCTCAACTTGGGATCAGAACGACGCGGATCGGTCGCAAGTTGGACACGTGATGGCGCGTTCCATGGGAACTACATTTCGGGTACGATCCTTTACTTAATGGATTGCCATTGACTGGGCCATAAATAATTGTAACGCACATATGTGCGTCCTTTCTTTTGGAGCTACGATTTCTATGCCTGGGAGACAAATTAAGATTCAAGAAGCGTCCATTCTGGTGAGAAGTTGTAGGCTGGCGTTAACAGTTCGTTACAGAATTGTGTGTACGAGTATCAACAGATTGCGCAGTCTTATAGATCCACCCCATGATTGTTAGAATCGCTTTAGTCTTATTGTTGTTGTGGGTTGGCCGAGCTGATTGTGTGTGTTTTCTTCTGAGCTCAGCTCAGCTCAGCTATTGAGGTTTAATTAGAAGAGAAGGCGACCAGCTAGTGATTTGTTGGCACAGTCACAGAATAAATAGTCCAACAGATAAGCCATATTCTGACAGAATGGACATTTGACGTACAGTCAATTTAAAACTGCAGTTAAGAAAAGGAAGTATTATGGTTTGGAAGTAACGAAGTCTTAAATACTTAAAGATACATTTTGAAAGTTAAAGTACAGTATCTCTTTATGATATGCAATGCAATGATTAAAATAATAATAATAAAATAATTATTTGCATAATTTTTCTAAATAATTTATAGTTGGTACAAGAAACGACTGGAGTTTCCAGAAAGAAATAATATTTGAAATTAAAGAACAAAACAAGGTAGATCGAAATTTAAATTAAGGTTATTTAATCGGCTCTTTAATAAATTAAAGTATTATATAAATTCATAATAACTTGATATCAAAACTGCCCGATCAGATTTACATATACTTATCTAGAAATTACATAAATTAATTAATGTTTTGGGACTTTTGATACTAGACATTTACAATATTATGAACAAATACTTATTATGTGCCCAATTTTCTAAATTAACTCTAAGATCTAGTAAATAGATTGCTCAATTTGTTAGACAATATGCTATGGGCGTGCTTTTTGATGTCTTGATAATTTATTTTGGTAACATTGCAATTTTATTTTATAAAAGATCAATGCATAAAAGACTCCTGGGTTACCAAGAATTGATTTTATAAAAAAGATAACATCATAGTTGGTCGATTCAGACAACTTGTTGGATTTGTTGTGGACCCGTTTCATGGAATTAGGAATTACGGCCTTGAATGTTTTGGTCGAGTCATGCTACCATATCATTATTATGCACGATTGTGTGCCCTAATTGTGTTTCGTCCTTGGCTCTATTTTGGTTGACTCATTCCCCTAGACTTCTTTTCATGGCCCACGTGCATGCCCAGATCCAATAGAATAGCCACCAGATTTCTATGGCAAACCAAAAACTAAGAAAAAAAACCAAATTAAATGTTCGAAAAGCCCCGTTGGGGGTCCATCTATACAGGGACAGACTGAGAGATATACAGATAGCTGCTACCACTGTAGCGGTTTTTGGGCTACCGTGGTGCCTTTTAGCCCAAAAAATCGTTTCCAGAGAAATCTTTGACCTGCTCAGTCGATGAACACGTGCACTGATTTCTTATCGTTACCGATCATTTAAGGTTCAGAAAATTGTAGATTAGCTCGAAACAAAAACCTGGGACACAAACGAAAAAAAAAAAACAAAAACCAAACAAAAAAGGAAAAGGAAAAGTATAAATAAGAAAAAATATATATCAACATTAACCTGACCCCTCACCGATTGCCATTGTTGGCAAGTGTTTAGATTCCTGGCTTAAGTGTGCGTACACACACGCACTGTCGGGAACGGGTACGGGAATGGGAACAGAGATTGTGATCGGGGAATGAGAACGTGAATCGTCTTGTTTGAACACGTGACGACCTCGTTTTCGATCGCTGCGGGGAGTTGGTGCTACGAGGCCGTCTCGAAATCGCATCGCCGCCAACTGACACGTCTGCGTGATGTATGTACTATCCACCTATCCACACCATACCATATTCAGCAAGTGCCGAAGCCGGACCAAACCCAAGGGAGAGCCGACACCAACAGATACCATACGCTACGTGCGTAACTTGCAAGCGGTGAATTTTCACACATGTGGCCGGGAAATGCCCGCAATCATTGGTTCGCGTCAGTACGATCAGGTCCAGTTACAGGACACGGGTTTTCCACCCAAAAACCTTGTCGGTGTTAACTGTCCCGATGTTACGGTATTTCCGTTCGCTGTTTCGCTGGTCAGCGTGAACTTCAAACGATGCGTGCGAAAAATTCAAAGGAATGTAACCCTAGAGGCAACGACAGCAATCACTTGAGTTGGTCTAGTCTATAGAGATAAGCTAGACATGTACTTACCGTATGTACACTTAGAGAAAAATATTGTGTTAAATACTAAATTGATCGGTAAAGAATTTTAATATTTCAATTAAGGCTGCAATAACAACAATTTCTGAATAGGATATAGAATATATAATAAATATAAGTAATTATAAAACCTATTACAAAAAGTAAATAAGTCTAAATAAGGATCTCGAAAACTATTACAAATTATACTTTGACGTAAAATGTATAGAAATTTATTTGTCAAAAATATCTTGGATAAAATTTTATGTACATACATATGTACATTGAAAAAACGGCCCTCATATTGTAATCGTTGAAATGTATGTAACATTAAGAAGAAAGCATCTCCCTATCAAGTATATATATATTTTTTTATATATCAGCATCAACAGAGACGACACGAGACAACAGAATTTGACAAACCCAACGCAGTTGAAGTTAGTTTCAAATTTCACACCCACAATTTTGAAAATATAACGATTTTTTTTGGCAATTTACGTTTTTTATTATTATGATCTATCATCCAATTTATTATCAACCATATCGAGAAAATAGAACCGCAGTAGTGGATGCTTTAAGTTTTCAAGCAATTATAGCCCCTAAAAGTAACAACCTTTTCCGCTTGTTTTACTTGAATTTTTACTAAAAGCCAATAGATGTGAATATGTCTGTCTATTTTTCTCAATGTATGCACATTAATGCTTGAAAAGAAGCAATAAACTCATGTGCACTGCAGTTAAAATACCAACAGATACAAATCGCAGATACATTTGAATACCGACCCACGCGGCGGCAACGGCGGTTTTTGTAATGATAAAATAACACACCATAACACACACACATTACACACAGGACACAGTAAAATAAAAAAAAATAAAGAAAATAAAATAATATTGAACTGGCAAACACATGTGGGGTCCTTTTTTGTCATCATATTACATGCGAGACATACGAAAACGCATCGCACTTGACACGAGACAGCGCGACATGCTGAATTATCTTTTAGTTTACAAATTAGTATGTGAGATACATGAGGGATTCTTGGAAGACAGACATTGTTAGTTTAGGATATAATGCACCATGCACAAGGATATCAATATCCAATATAGGATATCCAATAGCCCAAGTGAACACCAATTGCCAGTTAGTCGCCTTTGGCCGCCCATCACTCAGCGCACGTGCAAGGCACAAAAGGGGTTGTAATTACAGTTTAACTCTGTGTTGCCGCCCTCCCTAAAAACGAGCCTTAACAACACACCATACAGAGACACCACACACCGCAGCAACCACACCAAGGGGTCCGAGTCCGAGTTTGGTTTATGCAGATTCGATTGCCAACAGCAAGCAACACGTGCAACCTGATGAACTGAAGA
This sequence comes from Drosophila limbata, assembly GCA_963924055.1. Lineage (NCBI taxonomy): Eukaryota > Metazoa > Arthropoda > Insecta > Diptera > Drosophilidae > Drosophila > Drosophila limbata. The sequence goes on along the minus strand of OZ001352.1, from coordinate 12,869,102 downwards.
ACTGATGAGCATGTGAGGCGTGGACAGGTCTCAGACTCGTTTTTCGTGTGTGTTGTTGCCACTCTGGGGCGTCACCGATGGTTGCAGCTAAGGTTTCAAACCACATACTCGTAGCTTACAGGGCAGGACCTCCTACTTGAGGCCCAAGGGAGTTCGAGCTCGAGATTCCCTCAACAGCTCTCAGTTCTCAGTTCTGTAGATCACAGCTGGGGTGTTTGGTTCCATTGACACGTTTCGGGGGAGCATAAACACGCAACCTAAAGCATTAAATTGAACACTCATAAAAAGATATCTATATTCCATTCCCTTTTTTTTTGGTCTTTTTACACACACATAAAACAAAACAAAAAAAAAACCCTTCATTTATTTTAATGCTTGCATGTCTAGTTCCACTTAATCCTTTTCAAACTAATTATAAAACTACAGACGCCGAAATCCTTTAACCAACCAATTATTTCCAAGCTGTCTCTGCTCGACAGCATATCTTACTTTCATATTAGGTTTCAGCTCAGACAATGTCCTAATCCGGAGATAATGGAGCATGCACTGCATTATCAGATCCGGAAGATTGATCTTGATAGCTGGAAAATACAAAGAACTGTGTCAGTGTTTTGAGGCAACATTAACAAGTCTAGACTCTAGACAATGCATTTTGCGTACAGTTGAGTCAAATTTTACTTTGGTTTGGCAGTCCTAATAATAATGATCTTACTTTGATTTAAAAGATACATTTTAGACTACACAGCTTGATGTCTTTGAATGGTACAGTTGACTCCAGTAAGAACTATTCAATTGTAATAATAATAATCACGCACTGATTTATTCGCAAAATTACATTGATTTGAGCTGGCTTTGATCGTTAAAGTCTCCAAAATGTAATAAACTAATTTAATTTAATTTGAATATCTTTTAAGTAGCGGATTATGATTGCTTTCAATATGAAATGGAAGTTCATATTCTTTTTTTAATTCTATTAAAATTCGAATCCTTGTATTTTATCTCTCTGTCCACTGTTTTTATTCGAGGTTTAACAAATAAATTAATAAATATACAGCCATGAAATAGTACGAAACCTTTAAGAAATATACTGTTTTTAAACTTAACATATATTTCAGATTTATTTAAAAAAGGTGCCTAATTGATCGAGAGATCTTCGAATTGGAAGCTAGGACATCGGGGGAAAATCTAATAAGATATATCTTAATAAAATCCAACAAAATAAATGCTTAGACAATGCATCTGCTAATAGATATAAACAGTTTCGATAGTTAAGTAAATAACGAAAAAGATAACTAAAAGCAATCAGTGTAAAATGCTGAAAAACGACTGTAAGAATTAAAAAGTCCCATAAGAATTTTGTTTTTCAAGTTTTAGTTTTATTACTATTAAAGCTTGTAATGTCCTCTTAATGACTAAAGTTAGTAAAATCTCTTTAAACTATAGATCTTAATACTATTAAAGCTTGAGATTGGTAACTAATTAATAATCATTTGCTTAAATCTAAGTAAAGCTCTTGTTATCACAGTTTTACATCGAGTCAATTGGAAGACATGATTCGTTGTTATGGTTGGAGTTGTAGTTGTAGTTGTTGCTGATTACCAGGGGCGCCACATTGGATTGTTGCTAGCTGGCTGTGGACTGGCTGCTGCCACTGATTCCTCAGCATCGCTGTGATAGCCGGAAGATGCTGGACTGGCAGGACGGCTGACTGAAGAAGATTGCAGTTCGTGTTGTTGCTGCTGTTGTGGCTGCTGATCTGCCTGCAACATGCGCTGGAACTCAATGCCCAGATTCGTCATCACCGTTTTGCCCACATCAACGCTCATGGCCGGGGTGCAGGCCATCACACGAGAGATTTCGCTGACGGCATTCATGTAGCCATTCTTGAAACTGTCCATGGGCACAGGTGAAACAGGCGCCTGTTGCTTGATGAGCTGCTTGCGCATGAAGACAAGTGCCGCCTCGAGCATTTCGGCCTTGTCTAGTCGCAGAATGGCATCGTCGCCCTGGAACTCGGCAACAAGTGTCTTCAGTGTGTCCAGGCACTTGTTCATCCTTGCCCGACGCTGACGCTCCAGCAGCGGCTTCTTCACCTTCAGATAATGCTGTGTCTTCGAGACGTAAACGGAGGATTCGTTTTGTGGTGCCATTTTTATTTTATTTTGTAGATTTAACTTAAGAGAATTGCCTGAGATGTGCACGGCTTGCAGGATGCTGTGTGAATGATGCTCTTGTCGACTGCAACGTTGCCTTTTATAGGCGGCAGTGCAGCTCTCTCTCTTGGGTTCGGGTCCTGCAGGACCTGCTGCAGGTAGGCTCCGAGTGTGGAGAAATCTAGAAAAAAGAACTCTGTCAGTCTCGTGCGTGGGAAAGGAAATCGTTGATAGACCCTAAAACTCGGAGACTCAGACAACAACAATAGCAAAAAATACTATAAGACGATTGTCTAGTTGCGTGTCTGACGCATTGTAGCTGCAATTAAACCGTAAAATTCTGGCCAAGAACAGAGAATAGACTGGCCAGACAATTGACCAAATCGCTGTGATTTTGTCTTCCTGGGGCCAACAAATTATTTGACTGAAAGTTGTAAATGTGTTACGGGCTATGCGGTTTTATATGACTAGTACTTCAAAGTAGTTGCTGATATAGTTTTAGATAATAAATAAATGACAATAAATGATTTAAAGTACGAACTTTGTATATTTATACAATACTTTCTGGTTCACTGCTAACGCATCCAATTTGCAGTTGGCAATTATGATGATAGGAATTGGTAGTTCCATTGCGGATAGTTGCACCCGCAGTTCAGCACTCGACAGACGGCACTCGGCAGTCGTCAGTCTATTCTTCACTCTTGAGTCGTCAGTCGACGTTTGCTCGATTTTCGTATCGTGAGAACCGCTGGAGAAACGTCGTGTGTTTCCCACGCGATGTGCACACCTGCCATTTAAGTCGCTTATATGGTTACGATTACAAACACAGCAGCAGCAACAATAACAACAACAACAACAGCAACAATAACATGAGGGCCTCGACTGACGACGGCACACATTTATTGCGCCGGCGCGACGCGCATTATCAGCGTCGTGTGGCTGGCCTGACGACTTGACTAACTATCTGACTGACTGACTGACTGACTGTCTGTCTGACTGATTACTGACTGCTTTACTTTAGTTTTTCCACTCTTGTCGTCATCAAGTGGCTGCTGTTGTCGTTGTTGCTCTTGTTGCTGGCGTCGTCATTGTCGATTGTTTAATTTAAATCGCCGTCGCAATGTCGTTGCTACTTGGCTTCAGCTTAATGATTATACCTCAGAGTCAGCGCGGAGGTTTCTGCGGAATTGTACGCAATAGTTATTTGTACTTTACGACATGCGCTAATTGAACCACAGAAGACTTTATGAGCCACAACATCAGCAACAGATTCAGCTTCAACTGCAGCTTAAGCTACCGCTTCACCTGTTGATTGGCCAAAGCCGAAGGTGAAAAGTTGGCGCTACCATTGACGTGATTGGAATTGGAATTGACTTTTTATAGGTGCTTGATATCGGGCAACATCAATAGAACTCAATTGTGGATTTCATTTGATGGGTATTGGGTCATATGGCAGCCTCTTTGATCAGCAGGTGCTTTATTCGAGCATATGCAATCAATCAAATGGGCATAAGAATGTGATTTAAAGTATGCTCAGTTCAGAAATGCCAAAAGTTAGGGAATTTAAAAAAAAAACTTATGAGGAAGTTAGCTCTTAGATTTGTACAGATTCATAGGACTTTAATATATATAGACAAATTAAAATCTAAGAAATCTTTTAAAAAAAATGCAATATATTTTTTTTAAGTTTAATTTAGAACTATTTCACTGATTAACTTTAATCGCTAAACAAAGCTCATTTTATTCGTCGACTTTAATTAGATTTGTACAGATTCATAGGACTTTAATATATATAGTCCAATAAAAATCTAAGAAATCTTTAAAAAAAAATGCAATATATTTTTTTTTAAGTTTCATTTGAAACTATTTCACTGATTAACTTTAATTGGTAAACAAAGCTCATTTTATTCGTCAACTTTAAATAGTTACAAAAACCATGTTCAGGAAATGTTCCCATGATTTATCATAATAGTTGCCCTTGATTTCCAACTATAAAAGAAAATTAGCTGGACGATAAGTGGACAATTGTTGTGATCATCATTGTTACAAGACCTGTTGTGAGATAAGACTGAAAGCAGTTTTCCCAACTTTAAGTTCTAATTACTTAAGTCTACTTAAATCTTACTTAACTCAAGAAAGACTCACAGAAGAAGAAGAAATCCAACCCAAGCACCCACCAGAAATAGCTAAACACTCTAAAATAATTGATAGTCAACCGCATTTAATTAAATTTCAATTTGCTAGACACCCCCTGAGGTGTCGCGTGCCACACGACCCTCGAGTTTGATTGAAAAGTAGCTGAGAAAGCACTCAAAATATAATCCACAAAGTGCCGAGAAGTGCAATCAAGTGGAGATCAAATAATAGTGCACCTTGTGCAACAGCAACAGCAACTGCAAATCAAATCAAATTCATAAGTGCCACGTGACCAACATCCAACGCCCAACGCCTGCCCTGCACGAGGCAAGTGCGTCTGCCACGTCTGCCACGCGGCGCAAGCTTTCCACAAGTGGTCGAACCCAAAAAATAAATATCAATCAGGTGCAAATTGGGGCAGGAGGCGCTTTCGGATTTGATAAATGAACGCGTGGCAATTAAGCAACGCGAAAGACAAACACTTGTTTGAGGCTTTAGAGGTCGCTGTGGCAGTGGCAACGAGACTTTCGCCTGGCAGCAAGTGCAATATGTGTCAGGCCGTCAATATCCACCACCGAAATGACAACAACAACAACAGGAACAACAGCAACAGCGACAACAACAGGAGAGCAAGAACAACACGAACCGGGGCTGTGGCCAAAATTGCAAGCAGCTGCCACTCGAACCGTGGGATATTTTTCCCCTAACCAAGCGAGGGCCATCGAACCTTATCCATGGGAACCACAACTGCTCGACGCTCTCAATATTTATTTTGTGCGTTCGTTATATTGAATAAGATAAAAAAAAAGAGAAAAAACGGCAACAAACCCGAAGGAAACCTCGACAATGAGGGGTGCGGACGGACGGACAAACGGACGGACGCACAACTGACAAGATTATCCTGCACGTGTTGAGCTTGCTCTCTGCTTGTTCTCCATTCCATCCATGGGCATGATGATGAGCCCGCGCTGAAAGCGTGGCAGGCAAGCGTTGGGCGGCTGTTGGTGTTGCTGTTGCTGCTGCCTCTCTCGATGTTGCTGCTGTGTCTCCTCTGCAAGTTGCAACATCAGTCAGCCGCGTGCTGGGCACATGTGTTGCCCATGTGGCACTTGTCGTTTTGGGTGGTGGTGCTACTCTTCGTGCTTTGGGTGGTGGTTTTGGAATTCTGGGCGATGGCAAGTGTGCTATAAAAGCGCGACACTTGCCACGCCAGCAGCACAGTTGAAATTTGCAACGCGACACGCAAACAACATCTTAAAAATAATAACTAAAATCATGTCTAAAGTGAAGAATCTAATTGCCAAAATGTTGCAGCGACGCAACAAGTGCAACAGCAGCGGCAGCATCGGCAGTCATAACAATAACAACAACTATTGCCAACACTATGAGAGTCTCGAGGAGATCGCCCAGAATCTGGCTAATGAGCGCATGTTGCAAGAGACTGAAATGGCCACACAACAAATGCTCTTCTGCCTGGAAACTGCAGACGGTTGTTTTTATTGGCATGCACAGTAGCAGCAGCAACAACAACTACCGGTAGCTAGAAGCGGTCAAATGAATGAATGAAAACAGTTCTTCAATGGAGCCATCCAGTCAGCCATCCAGCCACAATACTCGTATGCGAAACGAGTTGCATGCAACAACAACAGAGGAGCAAACGAGGAACTAGTTGTCAGTGTAACCAGCAATCAACAGCAGCAGCAGCAGCCACATCAGCAATGTCAATGACAACGTCTTCTGTGACGCGGTATTAATTAAATATTTAATTCCAACTTATGCCAAGCTTAAATACCTTGTGATATACTCTTACACATGCTCAGAATATATTAATGTTTTGTTCATAGTGTCATTAGCATAAATGTTGTTACTTTATAAGCTAATAATAAGCAAATAATAATAATAATAATAATAATGCCTTGTAAAGTAACAAATATTGTCTTTATTGAGGTCTATTTTCGAACTGAAGTCTGAAATAGTTTCCTTTATTTAGCTACATGTGCTACATTTCTACCTTCTCAAGTGACAGTTGAACATGACGTCTTCATTTAGTGGACATTTCAAACGCCCACAGCTTTCAACTGCATTCTTTGTTAACACCAAGCTTATCAGTTTACAGAAAGAAACTTATTTTCAAGACTTCTGAATGTGTCTCTACAATTCCAAAATGTGTTTGCTTTGTTAAAAAAATAAATATTTTGATTATAAAAATATCTCGGGTTTCATAAACTTACAACTTTCTTAAAATTTAAAAACTGAACCTACTGCAAGTTTCAAATATTACTCTATAATTTGGATACGGCTTTTTTTTATAACAATATAAATATTTTGGCTTATAAATATTTTTAGGATTTAATAAGTTTTAAATTTTCATAATATTTCAAAGCCGAACCTACTTGTTAACCCTTTCGATCTCAATGTTGCCTTAGAGCATCTTCGACGGTTTGACAGATAACTGTGAGCGATTCAGTTGCTTATTTTTTCAAATGATTCAATTTGAAAATATGTTACATATGTTTACTCAAAATGTGAGATAATAAAAGCACATTTGGGGATTATTTAGCGAAGTTATTTACAATATAGTGCAATTGTTCCGAACACTTTTAGATTTAAGTTCTTACTCTCCTCCCTATATTTATTTTAGGTCCTGAACTTTCTATAAATCTGATAATAGCATCATGTCTTAAGAAATTTTACATTCCAATTACTTGCATACCTTATAAACACTCGAAATGAGCTTTGTATATGTGTAAGTTGCATCCTTTCGAGATGAACCCAAGTGCTTTAAGCATGCGCCCCTTTCTGCCCTCCCTTCTGCGTGTGTCTGTCGTGCGTTATTACGCGGTCCAAGCATGCGCACATATTCAATTCCACAGTCAGAGCCACAGCCATGGCAATAACAACAACAACAACAATGATGACAAGAGCATTGCATTGACAATAACCGAATAACCAACCCCCAGAACCCGTTGCGTGCCCAAATGTGCCCCTGAGTTGGGATCGCAGTCCGATCTCGGTTCGCCATGTGCAGTTGAAAAAATTTTCTCACACTCGAAAAAATTGTAACGGCTTGCTGTTGAGCACACTCTCAGCACGACATGCTCATCATCATCCCCCTTCTCTGGTTATATTCTCTTCTGAGTTGAAAAAATTTTCTCACACTCGAAAAAATTGTAACGGCTTGCTGTTGAGCACACTCTCAGCACGACATGCTCATCATCATCCCCCTTCTCTGGTTATATTCTCTTCTGTCTCGCTCTGTCGGTCGATCGGCTGCTCGCACTTCCTGCCCGTGGCCAAACTGGCCACGTATATTGTTTATATAGTTAACGAATGCGATACATTTAATCTTTAGTGTGTGTCAATTTGCCGTACAGTCATTTATGTAGTTTGCATGCCCCTCACAGCGTCCCTACATTCTCGTTACACAGTGCCCGGTTTCAGATCCCTGATATCTGGTCCCACGACGTGCCCAGGCATGCCACTTAGCGTGGCCCAAGTGTTCAACAGAAGCTACAATTCAGCATTCATAATTGACAACAACAAGAACAACAGCAACAACAACAGCAATAGCAGCAGCGACAGCAACAACAGCAAAGATCAACCTATGGGCCACGTCTTCTGGCAAGAAGAAAAAAAGTAAAATAAAGGGCAGGTGGTAGTTTTTTCGGTAGTACTGTCCTCACCACTCGCAATGACTCGGTCTTAAGTTCGGTCAGATTTACAGTGGGACAAGTGCATAAGTATTGGGAATAAAAATTCTTATTTAAAATTGGTTTCTTTGTACTCACATTAAACATACATACTTAATTTAATCGATTTTAAATCTTGCTGTTTCGTAAAAGCATAGTTTTTCAATATCACCTAGTTTGTTAGATAAGTCGCAGAAGTTGTCCATCCCAAATGCATCTGTATTTACTTTCCGCGTCACCTTACGTCTATTTGCATTAATTCCAGAACTCTATTCCCACGCACAGGCATCTCTAGAATTTCTGAAACTAACATGTTTAATAGCAGGTATGCTATTTAAAATTCGAAACAGAGTTTTCCCATGGCATTCATCACCTTACACTAGAATTTCCAAAATTATACAGACACTATTTGGAAAGCTTCATTCCCACGCACAGGCATCTTTAGGATCTCCGACACTAACCTTATCAAGTCGCAGGTATGTCTTGTAAAGTCCGAGACAGATTTTTACCAATATATCCACTGGCTATATTTTGAAAAGTTCATTCCCACACACAGGCATCTGTAAAATCTTGAAAACTAACCGTATCAAGTACAAGGCATGCCACGTAAAATCCACAACAGATTTTTACCTATCCAGAATTTTTACATCAAGTACAAAGAACACGTAGTGGAAAATCCAACGAGCTCATTCAGTAGAACTGTTTACAACATTTCCACATGTGTTATGCCCACTGTGCAATGTGAATAAGGGCTCGACTAGGAGACTCGACCTCTCTCTCTATCTCTCTATTTCTCTCTTTCTCGCCCTATACGGCCGACCGATTATAACTTATAACACCAACGAGCGAGAAAAATCTTGTGGGAAACTTGAGGGCAAAGTGTTTCCCACGATTCGAACGTCAATGTAAAAGAAAACAGTGAAGAGCTAAAAGCAGCAAAAACAACAACAAGCTGAACATGTGCAACAAACAACCACCACCAGCAGCAGCACTACCGCCGACACCACCAACACACGGAGACACATACACACCATCAGCTTCATCCCCTGCCAAGACAGAACTTGTTTGCCGAGCCAACAAGAGAAAAACCAACCACCATCCACAACACGAGGATCGTCGTAAGGCGCAGGCGCAACGAGAGCCAAGAGATACGAACAGAGCCGAGAGATACGAACCGAGCCGACCCGATGACTGAGTAATTTGTTCGGCAGGTGGTGTTGTTGTTATTGTTGCTGTTGCTCTCTGCGCTCTGCTCTCTGCGCTCTGGGCTCTGTTCTCTGCATGCGTGCGCTGAGCACGAGACGTGACGCAGTCGACGCAGGCACGTGCAGCTATAAAAGCAGCAGTAACTGGAGACGGCAGCAACATTCTCAACGCAAACGTCGTGAGTTACACAACTAGTTCAAGCAACGTCACAAAAACACCAAACCTAACAAAATCATGGCCACCAAATACGAACTATCGAAAACTTATCAATACCGCAAGGTGATGAAGCCATTGCTGGAGCGCAAGCGTCGCGCACGCATCAACAAGTGTCTCGATGACCTTAAGGATCTGATGGCCGAGTGTGTGGCACAGACAGGCGATGCCAAATTTGAGAAAGCCGACATCTTGGAGGTGACCGTCCAGTACTTGCGCAATCTAAAACAATCCAAGGCGGCCAATGCCGCTCCATCCGCTCCCGAGCATAGTTTCCGTGCTGGCTACATTCGTGCCGCCAACGAAGTCTCCCGAGCACTGGCTGCGCTGCCCAAGGTAGATGTCGCCTTTGGCACCACACTGATGACACATCTCGGCATGCGACTCAATCAGCTGGAGCAGCCCGTGGAGCAGCCAATGCCAATGACACTGCATACACCACTGAGCATCAACTGCGGATCCGCTTACTCCACCGCCAACAGCAGCAGCAGCAGCAGCCGCGACGCCTACAGTCCCGTTTCCAGTGGCTATGCCAGCGACAGTGATTGCTCTTCCGGCTCGTCCACACCCGTTGCTGCTCAATCCCTGCTCCAGATTAGCAGCACTGGCAGCGTCTGGCGTCCATGGTAAAGAAAGAAAAACAAAACCAATACAAGGACCAGCCATTGGGGCAAGCGCGCAATTCAAATGTAGCTTTACAATGCTTTACAATGATCTTCATTTTGACTCTAATTAAGTGTTACGCAGTTTTATAAGTTAGGTCTGTGATAGGGCACGTTTATTGACTCCATTATATCAATTAGCCAGAAGTCAGTTAGCCAATATAAATGTTTATATAATAAGAAGAAAACCACTCGAAAACATAAATACAAACAACATGAAAACAAAAACATCTGAATTACTTGTGTCTTTTATATTTCAAATTTCTCTTATTTCCACAGGTTTCCGATTTCTAATCAGAACTTAACTGATTGTTTACAGAATTTTACAACAATGTTAAAACTGTGAATCATAAGCAACTTGTTTTCTAATCGGAAAAGTTGTTAATTCGTTTGTAATTAATGATTGTTTTTAACAAAGTGCCTACAAATCTGGGATTGACTTTCGAACATGTATTCCCATTTGAGCTCTAAGAAGTCTAATGGTTCCTCTTTTTTTAAGCAATGAATTGAAATAAAAAATCGTTCTATACATTACATTAATCCCCACACCCTTTACTGAAGCTTGATATCTTTTTTGAAAGATTTTTAGTACGAAATTCCTACTTCAAATCAAAGCAATGTCTCGTCCTCGAAATTTCAATTAATTTTTAAATATAACCTATCTTATAGTTCAAGAAATCAATTAGAAGTCAATCCGTTTTTTCGGATATTAATATGAAAATATTATATTCCAATTAATTAAATTATTTAAATATTTTACTATAAATCTGTAGCATATTTTTTTTTTAATTCTACATTTACATACATAAATAAAATATTTGCAACATAGTTCTAAAGTCATATCTATTTATTAGTATTTATTTATTTATTCAGCATCCTTACACTAAAAAAATATACAACTTATAAATTATTGTGCTAGTCACAGTTACAACTCAATCTCGTAATTTTGGTGAGACGGGAAAAAATGTATATAATACAAATATTAAATACGTTTGCCCATCAAAAACAAAACTTACCTCATAGGTACAATTACTGCATATTAATTTATTTGAAACTAGCTTCGAATTAGTTAATATACTTAAGTTGCACAATGAGCAGAATATATAATTAACGTTACTAACCGTACCTCATAAATAATTTACACAATTATTATGTAAAGTAAAACGTCGTCTTGGTATCTAAACCTGATATTATCCCCAATTAATGATCAATTTGTCAATTAGCTGACAGAGCAAACATCAAAGAATAATTGATAAATTATTATGGTACTTGGCACTCACACGTACTAATTTCTAGGGACAAGGGGGTTGCAAGGGGCTCAGCTCACCCAGTTTCACCAGAAAGATCACCTCAGTTAGTCCACGTGCCGATTGCTCAGATCACGCTTTCAACGCCCGTTTGACCTGGCGACCCAAACCCAAAGCCAAACGAAGCCAATATGCCACACTAATTGTGTCCAATAAACACTCGTGAGGCAATGGGAATGAGAGATATCTAGATGTGTAGGTACCGGGACAGAACAGAGACCGCATTATGCCATCATCATCTGCATACATTGATGAAACAATAAGCGAGAGATGGCACGGCAGGATAACAATGAGAATGGGAATGGGAATGGGAACGGCCCACGCACACGCACAGGATGAGGCAGTGAAGTATGCATTAAGGATAATAACACCGGTCTAAAGAGCAACTACAGCAGCAACAACAACAGCAGCAACAACAACAGCAGCAACAACAAGCAACAACTACAGCAACAACAACTGCATGGCGATGCCCAAAACAGCGACAGCTGCAATTTTTGTGCTCTGATCCTTTAAAAAAGCGAAGCATGTGGCCAAAAGGAAAACAAACGAGAAAAAATTGTGTGAGAAACTTACTTTCAGGTCGGTTCCCACGCCACGAGCCACAAGGATTGCCTGCCGATTGTCCTCTCTCCATAACAGCCGCACGTTGCAGCTGTTCCTCTGTTCAACGCCTTGTCAGAGGGAGAGAGGGAGAGCGAGAGCCCTTCGATATCAGCCCCGGGCATGCGCGTGCGAGCGAGATGGTACGCGCTCATGCGTGCCCGTTTCGCCGAGGGTGGATTCTGAACTTGGACCCAGCTATAAAAGCGATGCACTCACAACCAAAGACATCATTCACGATACAGCCAGCAACAAGGCAACAACGCAACATTCGAACAAATTATTTTTTAAAAATTTCAACAAATTAAATATACGCTAAAATGGAATACACCAGCAAGACACAGATCTACCAGAAGGTGAAGAAGCCGCTGCTGGAGCGTCAGCGTCGGGCGCGCATCAACAAGTGCCTCGACACACTGAAGACACTTGTCGCCGAGCTGCGCGGTGATGATGGCATCCTGCGCATGGATAAGGCCGAGATGCTTGAATCAGCTGTGGTATTCATGCGCCAGCAGAAGATGAGCAAAACAGTAGCAGCAACAACAGCGTCAACAGCAGCACCAGCAATGCCATTGGAGAGCTTCCGCAATGGTTATATGAATGCCGTCAATGAGGTGTCACGTGTCATGGCATCCACACCTGGCATGAGCGTTGACCTGGGCAAATCGGTGATGACGCATCTGGGACGCATCTACAAGAACATTCAACAGTTCCATGAGGCACAAACAATGCCTGAGTCGACGGAGTTGAGCATCAACTGCAGCTCGGCGCCGCTCAGCCCCGCCTCGTCTGGTTATCACAGTGATGATTGCGAGAGTCCGGCACCGTCGCCTTTGCCAGTGGAAGAGAAACTGTGGCGCCCCTGGTGAAGCAGCAGAAAATAGGCACCGAGCTAAAAGACGGCAATGTAACGCAACTGTGATAACCAACTGTGATGGCAACAAAACAATTAGCAAAAACAAATCAATTAAATAAAATAATTGCAATAAGAAATAGAATATTATTTGATCTTTAATTACTGAAGGGTGGGCAAAAACAAATGGGTGATTCACTTTCAGCTCTAGGTACATTACGTCATGATATTATCATGCTTATCTTATTAGAATATTGGCAATTAGTCACTATTAATTATCAATTTATCTAAAAGATATTCAAATTAAAACTTGTTTTGCGCATGAAGTGCAACCGAGTGTAAAATTTATATCATAAATACTGATTTCCCTATACTTTCGCCAAACTAATAATTTTAAAATTACAATATATAACTATTTATTATAAAAAGGAACAACTATTTTCAATTACATGTATTTCGAATATTTCAAATTTTCAATGCGCGCCCAAACCAATCGTTTACCTTTTACTACAGCGTTGCTTAGACAATAATTGGCGACAACATCGATAGCACCAGCATTTGATAAAACAAAGTTGCCGGTCGATAGATTGTGGAGGCCAGTCGATAAGTCTAAATAATAAAGTGATGAGATATATCTAACGATATATCGTCGGCGTTTTACTTTTTCCACGCTTCGAAAACACGTTCGCGATTTAAAAACAAATCGGCAGTGCACTTTATCAACTTCTGCAAGTAATTATGCTTTAAGTGCATTATAAAACCAAGCCGGATATCAATGAAATAGAGCCGAATATTCAAGTGCAAAATAGACGGCTAAAGCAGATGCGAAAAAAATAGAGACGAGAACGAGAACGCCACACAACACATACACGACGCGCAGGCTGGCTGTCAGACGTAGCGAGTTGGTCGGTCGGTCGGTTGAAGAGGCCAGTTTTACGGGCGAAATTCAAGTAAAAAATTACTTTTTTTGCATTGAAAAAATCGGTTTGTGCAAATATAAGTGCTGTGTATATATGCGCACACAAAGTGGCAATAAAATGTGCAATTGTGCTGCAAGCTAAACGCTTTAATGTAAATTGGTATTGCCAACTACTCCGTTTTTTAATTGCTTTTGTTTATTTTTTGTAGGGCCAATTTTTCTTTTGCGCTGCGCTCGTGTATGCCCCTGTGTGTGTGTGTGTGTGTGTGAGTTTTGCCACTCGTCCGTTTGGGGTGCGCGCGCGTGTATATGGCTGTCTGTCTATTGTGTCGCTGTGTGTGTGAGCGAGCAACTCGCTGCCGTACCGAACAGTGTTGCCAGGAAATTACAATTTATGTTGGGTTTCCTTTTTGTTTTTGCAAAAATGCAGTTGTTCAAAAATTTAAAATATACAAAAGCTTTAAGTAAGCGCACGCTGAATTCAAAAATATTTAAGCGGATTGTGTGGCTGCTCAATGGAAATAATTGTACTTCGGTCAGAGGTGGCAACTCTGAGTAATTGCAGTCTGTCTGTATATGTATTGCACGGGGTACATTTGTTTGTGCAGAGCGTGCGGCCAGCGTGCGTTGCTTTTGCAAAAATTACATGCCGCAATAATGTGGAAATGGCTTAATAAATGCTGTAAAAGCTGACTAAAAAGTGAACGATAGTTTTCTACCTTATACTGCATGCCTGTTTTTTTGCGTAACATTTCTCCCAGGCACATGCAACTGTGCGTTTGATTTTTTCGGCGGTAAACACTCACACTCATACCCTTTTATGTGCGCCGATCTCTTATGTGTATATGTTTTCACTCGTTGCTGGCATGGCTGCCATTGCTGAGATGCTCAAAAATATGTGAGCGCGAGTGTGTGTGTGTGTTAGTTTATATTTGTGTGCGTGAGATTCTACGTATCGAAAAAATGGTGCAAAATAACGACCAATAACTAAGAAACGTTGTAAAATTCCATTTGCAGGATACCCGCAAACCGCTAGACAATATGGAAACGCTAGAGTTGAATTAAATATAAGACCACAACAAGAGCAAACAAGCGCTTGCAAAATTTTATACATGCTCCGGTGCTAGTGCTGCTAATTAAGGCAGAGGAGTGTTTAATCTCAGGGTGCCAGCAGCAGCGGGCAGCGGCGCGCTGCCAACAGGAAGAGGAAGCATAATTCACTAACTTATCTGAAGGCCCCAAATAAAATACAATAAAATTACGGTACAACAACTAACTACAACTGTTATTTGTAGTTGTCCATCTCGTCGTTCTTTCTTGGGCAACCATTAAACAGCAATAGCAACAATACAGTAACGACAACAACAATGTACCCTCAACCGGTGCGTCACCCCGCCGCCGGGGTAAGTACTACAGATTGCAATGGGACCCAATCAAGTGTTTTGCTAATTGTGTTTCGCCCCCATGTCCATCTCCAATCTGTACAGGGACCACCACCTCAGGGCCCAATCAAATTCACCATTGCCGATACATTGGAGCGCATCAAGGAGGAGTTCAATTTTCTGCAGGCACAATATCACAGGCAAGTATCTACGACCCACGATAGAGAACCCAGCTAAACATTTCAGAAGAAATACCATTGTAGATTACAGTCATATATAATATAATGAAGTGCGATTTCTGAGAAACAAAGTAACGTCCCAAATAAAAATTATTTGGAGAAAATTCATTTCGGAATCTGATTATTGAAATAACAAATATTCGAAAATATGTAGACACATTCATTACCCGTAAAGAAGGCCAATTAGTTTAAAGGATGATGATTCCATGTACTTTGTCAATATTGTTGCGAAAAGTTCAGTTTATGTCAAAATATGCTTAAAGCATTTCTGTTGGCTTAGAATATATGGATTAAGATAAAAAATATATACTTGAGTTTATCGAATTAACTGAAGAAAATATTCCTTTTGTGTGTATCTTTGTATGATTCACATACCCTCTGTCATCTTGTAAAAAAAAAATCACATTAACAATGATAAATTTAAATGCACTACTTAAAAAAGAAAAGAATGTTGATTTCTGTATGTTTTTCATGCCATCATTTTTTCCTGGGCTGTTTCAGCCTCCAGCCTGCCTCAGTGTCTTTTGCTGTATAAACCGGTTTGACAGGCAGCGCGCCATATGCGCTGGTCATAGGATTTTTTGCCGGCACGACGACGGAAACGTTGCCCGAGATTTCTTTCTTTAAACTAAACTAATTTGCCCTTTTGATTATTTTTCCTGTGAATTTCAGCATCAAATTGGAGTGCGAGAAGCTGGCAACCGAAAAGACCGAAATGCAGCGTCACTATGTTATGGTAAAAACAAAAAAAAAAAACAACTAAATAACTCTCAATTTCAGTATTATACATAAATTCTAATCTTTACTCCCACCCATGCTATTCTACACAGTACTATGAAATGTCCTACGGCCTTAATGTGGAAATGCACAAACAAACGGAAATCGCCAAGCGTCTAAACACACTGATCAATCAGCTACTTCCATTCCTACAGGCCGATCATCAACAGCAAGTGCTACAGGCGGTAGAACGCGCGAAGCAGGTGACAATGCAGGAGCTGAATCTGATCATTGGGGTAAGTTTGGGATCGATCATTATACTATTATTTGAAATGAGCTAGATTTGCAAATTCGTATTTCTAAATTGCTTATGTTTAGACAACGCACAATTGACAGAAATTCATTTCATGAGTTCTAAGTCAACGTCGATTTATGAAATAGTGTTTTTACAGGATCTCATGTAATTAATCTGCAAATTTGTTTCCTGATAAACAAAGTAAAGGAAAGATTAATACGTTTCATTGTTTTTCTTCAATTTAAAAATCTTTTAATCAGTAAACTTTTGATATGACAGGACAACTTTAATAAGTTGCCAAATATGTGTGTTTCTTTTGTTAGAGCATTATATTTTTTTCGGGAATACCAGTAATTTGATCACTGTGCTTTTCTGTTTCCTGCACTGATTTTATGAAATGCCATAAGCTCAAATATCTTTACCGACTCTTATATATATTCTGATCTCTCAGCGCAGGTTAACGAAGATTCACCCTAGATAAATTACAGATAATTTTCAACAGAAACTTTTTTAATATATGTTTATTTTTTTATTATTATTTAAAATTATTAAAAATAAACTATCTCCGCATTCAAACAAATAAATTTATATGAATTGATTATAAAACGATGTGCATGCGTGTATGTGCGTGTGTATGTGGCAGCATCAGCAGCAACATGGAATACAACAACTTTTAGTAAGTTATTTATTTATTTTTTTTTGTTGCAATTTGCGTTCATTTGTTTGTTTGCTTGTTGCGCTAATTTCTCGCCCGCTCGCTCTTCACAACTTGTTTATCATTAAAGTTGAAGTCGCCGCTTGTTGTTCTACTTGTTGTCTCAATGTTGTTGGTGTTGTCAGCACATACACATGCACCTACAACAAAACAGCTTTTGTGATGTCCCAAAGCCAAATAACAGAAAAGGCTGCCAAAACGAAACATTTGTATATCTGATAACAACTAACCAATTGCTTGTGGCTTCCAATTTGCAGCAACAAATACACGCACAACAGGTGCCTGGAGGGCCGCCCCAGCCAATGGGCGCACTGAATCCATTCGGAGCTTTGGGCGCCACAATGGGCTTGCCTCATGGGCCACAGGGGTTGCTCAAAGCGCCGCCAGATCATCACAGGCCGGACATAAAGCCAACTGGCTTGGAGGGACCAGCGGGTGCTGAGGAGCGCTTGGTTAGTAACTATTTCATTCCAAGGCATTCGTATCAATACTAAAATACTTTAAAATTACAGCGCAATTCGGTTTCACCAGCGGATCGGGAGAAATATCGTACGCGCTCCCCACTGGACATAGAGAACGACTCGAAGCGTCGAAAAGATGAGAAACTGCAAGTAAGTATTGAAATACATATAGTCCATGATAAATCATAGTATACTCCTCGTATCATTGTATCATCAGCTGTTGCTGCCTCTCAACTCACCAAAACGTAGCCTATATCATATGTAGTTGTTGTCGTTGTTACTGTCAATACCTAATTCCCAATCTATTATCACTTCATGAGCTTCATTCAAATCAAAATCTATAGCTAATCTAATAGTTATAGTTCTAATTAAATTTATATATATATATATTTGTAGTCTAGTGCAATAAACAATTTAATTGCTGTTTGTGTTGTATTATTGTAATCATTTTGTTTTATTGTGTTTGTTTGTTTTTTTCAAAATTATTTGCAGGACGATGAAGGCGAGAAAAGCGATCAAGATTTAGTCGTAGATGTTGCAAATGAAATGGTGAGTTGAGTGTCGGCCCTGATTCTCATGCTGCAACAAACCAATCCACACACGCCTCAGACACACAGAACACAATTCTGAAGAAGTGAACAACCAAAAATAACAATCGTTTCAATGACATTTGCAGGAATCCCACTCACCACGTCCCAATGGCGAGCATGTGTCCATGGAGGTGCGCGATCGAGAAAGTTTAAACGGCGAGCGTCTGGACAAACCAGGCAGCAGCGGCATCAAGCAAGAGCGCCCGCCCTCACGTTCTGGCTCCAGTTCGTCGCGTTCCACACCCAGCCTCAAGACAAAAGATGTAAGAGTTAGCTTAGCTCGTTATAAAGGGGAAATATTGATGTAATCCATTAAGGACATAACCGAAGGTATCACAGAAATATATTGGAGATTTCTGGAATACCTTGAGATTAACGATATTACTTTCCCTCGCTTAGTCTCTCCTTTATATTGTTTTAAACAAACCTGTTAGTAATAATGAACATTTGTTTAATTATTATAAGTGGGTTGCGAGTTTAAGTGCTAAAATGTTTTAAGCCATTATTTATTACTTGGAAAACATTATGACTAAGTTCTGTGTTTACAAATTTGAAATAATTGCTATTTTAATTGCAAACATTTAATAGATGGACAAGCCGGGCACACCGGGAGCGAAGGCACGCACACCGACACCAAACGCTGCCGCACCATCTCAGGGCCCAAATCCTAAACAAATGATGCAACAAGGTGGCCCACCGCCGGCTGGGTATCCAGCGTCGCCGTACCAGCGACCGGCAGAACACTATCAGCGTCCGCCATCGGATCCTGCCTATGGACGACCGCCGCCTATGCCGTATGATCCGCATGCGCATGTACGAACTAACGGCATTCCACATCCCTCGGCGCTAACTGGTGGAAAGCCGTAAGTACAAATTGTCCATCTTAGAGTTATCTATATATATATATGATATTTTTGTATTTTTGGGGAGCAGGGCATACTCTTTCCATATGAACGGCGAGGGCAGTTTGCAGCCGGTGCCATTCCCGCCGGATGCGCTGGTAGGCGTGGGCATACCGAGACATGCGCGGCAAATTAACACGTTATCACATGGCGAGGTGGTCTGTGCGGTGACTATTTCAAATCCTACAAAATACGTTTATACGGGTGGCAAGGGCTGCGTTAAAGTATGGGACATCTCACAGCCGGGCAACAAGAATCCCGTTAGCCAGCTGGATTGCCTGCAGCGAGATAATTATATACGCTCTGTGAAGCTGCTGCCGGATGGGCGCACACTTATTGTCGGTGGCGAGGCATCGAATCTATCTATATGGGATTTGGCCAGTCCAACGCCACGCATCAAGGCCGAGCTAACCTCAGCGGCGCCTGCCTGCTATGCGCTCGCCATCAGTCCCGATTCGAAGGTGTGCTTCTCGTGTTGCAGCGATGGCAACATTGCTGTCTGGGATTTGCACAATGAGATACTGGTGCGTCAGTTCCAGGGCCACACAGACGGTGCGTCGTGCATTGACATTAGTCCGGATGGCTCACGATTATGGACAGGCGGTCTGGATAACACGGTGCGCTCATGGGATCTGCGCGAGGGTCGCCAGCTGCAGCAGCACGATTTCAGTTCTCAAATATTCTCGCTTGGCTATTGTCCAACAGGTGAGAATTGCACAACACTTACTTTGCTGTCTTTAAATGCTTAATTATATAAATATTTGTACTATTTAAAGGTGACTGGCTGGCCGTTGGAATGGAGAACTCACATGTGGAAGTATTGCATGCATCAAAACCGGACAAGTATCAGCTTCATTTGCACGAGAGCTGCGTTCTGTCGCTGCGATTTGCCACCTGCGGAAAATGGTTCGTTTCCACCGGCAAAGACAACCTGCTTAATGCATGGCGAACACCATACGGTGCCAGTATATTCCAGGTGAGCTAAATCTAACTCCTTACTCATATGTTATGTTAACATATTTATAATCAATCAATGTTGCTTATATTGCTTGCAGTCAAAGGAAACATCATCCGTACTTAGCTGCGACATATCAACTGACGACAAATATATTGTGACGGGTTCAGGCGATAAAAAGGCTACTGTCTATGAAGTTATTTATTAAATGAAAACACACACACCAGAGGAAGACCACACTTTTCATTTTGTAATAAGCGCATATAGGTTTTTATTACAAAACAAAAAACAGAAGAAATACACAATGTTCGATAGCATGGTAACAACAACAACAACACGAGCATAAACAAACAACAACAGCATCAACAAAAGGCAGCGGCAGCAGCGCAGTGCATATAAGAGCGAAGCAAAAAATTCTATAATATAAATATATTGAAACAAAAAAAGAAAGGAAAACACTAAAAATGTAAGCGTACTTTTAGCTACTAAGCCTAAGCTAAGTCCAATAAAAAGTTGAACACAAATTGCAAAGTAAAACAAAACCTAAAACTACAACAAAATTATAACAAATAATATTGTTATGATAATGTTGATGCAAAGCGAGTGCAACAGAAATGCGAAACAAGAAAAAAAACAAAGAGTAATAACAGTCGGCGATACCTACACCACGCTCATCAAAAGAATTAAGTGCAGGGTTCACCCAGCATGGATTAGTCATTGCAGGAGCGTTGAGATTATGATTACCAGATGAGTTACGAGATGTCAGATACGTGAGTGCTTTTAGTTTGTCTATGTGTTTTATAAGTTGGCAGTGAAAGTTTTTGTAAACAAAAAAAAACAAAAAAATATAGAAAACAAGATAGAGATCGTAAATCAATAATGCAAACGCAAATACAAAATTATAGGATTTAATTTGCCAATTTATTTAAATTTAAATTAGTGACTGCTACCCTCCCACCACTGTCCAATACTGTCCCGCCCTTCCCTCCTCTTCGCACACAACACACACACATTTGCATGCAGAAAGTATATATATATTAATGAGTGTATATATATATACATATAAATATAAATGAATATAATTAGTAAGCAGTTTAGTTAAGAATTTTACATTATAAAGAAATACAACAAAAAACCGAAGCAGGGCGCCACCAACACATATAAACCTAAATTCAAACACACTCTCACACCCATTCAATAATGGGAGGCGCCAAAGCAGCCAGCTTTTGCTTGTATGTAATTTTGAGAGGAAAAACAAAAACAAACAACTTTTTGTCTAACAACAACTGTAAAATCCTATGTTTTATGCAGCTAATTTAACAACAGAAACAACAAAACAAAATGATAAAGTAAAAAGGAAATAAAACTTGTTTACACATTAGTTTATATAGAAATGAATCGTATATATATATATATATTTAAATATATATTATATATAGAATGTGGGCACATCTCGCGCCCAGCGAAAATTGTAATAAGCAAACAGAGAATAGAGTGCAGCACACGCTTCGATTTTTAATTTTACAAATATTATTATTATTGTGGTTATATATGTATATAATTATATTATAAATAATTGAAGCAAAACGAAAAAGAAAAATAAAAAATTATATATGTAATCAAAGTAACTTCTTGTACTTTAAAACACATCTGTCGTGTAGACACTGCGCTGTCGAGGCACTGGAGCACCCTGCTGCCGCGACAGCTTCGTATGCAGTTCACGAAGAGTCTCGCACTGACGACCCGATATCTGACGGAACTTATCGATGGCAATAGGCAGCAGATTGTCCACCAGAAAGATCTTGTTCTTCATCACAAAGTTGGGCTACAAATATTAATGTGTGTGTCAGCACTACTGAATATAACGAATTGTAAGCAATTGCTCAACTTACGTCAACGGCCATGTCGCTGGGTGGTTTTAGCGCATGCTGTGCCAAAAAGAGATCCCGCAGCAGCTGTTCCAAGCTCTGCATCAGCGCTTCACCCTTGGCCAGACAGCCGCAGTACTCGGTCAGCTGAAGAAATTGTCTTACAAAGACCATCGTGGATTGTGTGAGATTCAGCCAAGTATCGCCAGTCGTCTGGACACGCATATCAATGCCCAACGAATCTAGTTCATGCAAAAGTCGCTTCAAATTTGATTTGGTTTGCAGGTTGTACGGCTGCCAACTCTCCTCGGTACGTCCCACGGCATCCAGCAGACGCTGCTTGGACTCTTCAATTAACGACTCCAGCGTGGTACGCAGCAAGCCCTCTAAATGGTAGCTTATGTCCAGCCCAATCTCGGTTAACTTCGTGGCGGGTTTGCGCACGCGCTCTACACACTTGGCCACTGCCTCCAGAGAAGTGCCTTTGGTCAGATAGTGCTTAATCAGCTGGCTAGCAAAGTACTGCAGCTCAGCATTGCACCACACGACGAGGGCTTTAAAACGTTTGGAAGACTTAAGTTGACAGTGCTCGCTTGGATGATAAATTGCAGATGTACTTACCACTGACACACGCCGGCTGCTGCTCAAAAGCACTAAGAAAATCGCATGCCACCTGGGCAAGATCGCAGAAGAATAGCTCCGATATTTCCGCATTGTTGCGTCGCGCCTCACGTTGCGCCACTCGAAGGCTGACCGTGCACACCTTGAGCAATGTGGCACTGGCCTGTCGGGATCGACCCATTTCCACGAGGATCTTGAGGGGCCGTTGAGCGGCGCGTAGTGCAATTTGTAAATTGCGATTGTGACTGTTGGAAAGCTCTTGGATAAGCACATTGGTTAGCTTCTGTTCCTGCAGCTTTACTTTGTTCTCAATTGAATCTGCCAAAAGCAACTTCTTTCTGTTATCCGCAAGGCGCAGAAAGTCCTGGGTACGCTTTATCAAGGATTGGGCGTCCTCAAAGTGACGTTGTGCCACTAACGTTTGAAGTTCCTCGCTTGCAGTGCTTAGCCACTCGGGTGTTTCGTACTCCAGCGATTTGGGCTGTGCGTCACTTGGACTCTGTGCTGGCACCTTTTCCGGCGTAGCACCCTTCGATGGGGTCTGCTGTTGCAGTTTGGCACGTCCCGGTGGCTGTGGTGCTTGCCCCTTCTTTGATTTCTTTTGATGATCGAAGCGAAATGCTTCCTCCAACTTTTCAATCCATTCACTCTTCCCGGCCGCTGTTATGCTCTGATATATCTTGGAACCGTCTGGTGTTATGATGTTAATGGCATTCTTAACGCCATCCAAATCCTTAATGTTTATGACAGCTATCTTCTTTGGATCATATTCCGTGAGAAACTCCAGCCGTCTGTTGAAAAGTGCTTGTAAATACTTTTATATAATGGATTTAAATGACGCTTCATACTTATCATGCTTGACTTTGCACACAATGAGGACATCGTTGAAGAGAAAGAAAAATACACGCTGTATGGGGCGGTAGTCATTGGCATCTAGCTCGATAAGAGCGCCCTCGTTTAGGAATGTCTTGCCCTCGAGATTGCCGTTGAATCCCTGCACCATTTCTTTAACAGCTCGTGTCGCATGACTGTTCTCTACATCATCAGTGGCTGGACTTCCCGTCTCCGCCTCGATGCTGTCCGCCTTCAAGTGGCTGCTCGCCTTGCCATCGGTCATGGTAGCCAAAATATTACGCTGCTCTATCAGGATATGCGACAGCTGATACATTTCCGATTCCAGATCTGCATAATGGGATAAACTCCTGAATTGTGACTGGAAACGGAAAATATTGTTTGCAACCTACGTGATATCTCCTTGGCTGTTTGAATGAACTGCATATAGTTCTTTTTGCAGGTTTGCTTGAGCGTTGCCGACGTCTGTTCATTGTACGCCTCGATTTCCTTCTTGCGTTGTTGTAAATCACTCCCACCTACACATTCGCGTGTCAGCTCCTTGGTATCTGTGCGGGAGTTCAAAGAATCTTACAGGCACATTCAGTGACATATTAAATAGAGCTTACATTTGTCAACGCTAAAGTTGATATCGTCGAATTCCTTCATTGTTAAGCACAAAAATTAAACACAAATCTTTTTCAATCTGCGATGGTTCGCGTCTGCTGTTGTTGTTGTGGCCAATGACGTATCAGCAGACGTAAGTGCAGAATGCGCAACGTAAGCGCACAATGGCCAACGTGGGCCCCCAGTGCGCAACATTCCAGATAAGCGTAATGGCGCGCAATTTAAATGCACTTTTTTAGCAATCAATAATAATGTAATGAAACAAAATTAGTTTTAAATGATATCCAAAATAATGGTGATCATTTAAGAGCATCAAAATTTGAAAACATCAAAAAATTCAGCCCTTTGCAAGTAAATTGGGATTGTTCCTAATTCCTAATTTAACTCAATGTTTTTAAATGGAGTTAATTAGGATTTGAGTTATCCGTGGAACCTGAAGCTTAACATTTTTTTTCCAAGCTCCAGGCCTGCCACATGATTTTTTACCGTTATAATAAGGAGGCGACACCGCCAACAAATCTAATTAATTTACATATAAACTTTACGAGTAAGTTTTTAAATAAAGAAAAAATTGAATTCAATCGCGGAATACCAATATACAATATACATATATATATTCTAATTGTATTTCTCTAAGATATTTTGAATTGATCAACTGCGAAATGAACGATTTAGTTCAAGATTGACTGAATAAGCTCGTTCGTTCATCTTAATGACCCGCTCATTTGAACTTTTAAGAGCGAAACGACAACTCTACTAATTGATGAGTAATTTTCAAGAATCGTATTCATTTATTCCTAAACAAACAGTTCTCAGGTTTTATATTGTTATTAATTTGGTAGAATGGATTGGCTTTTTGGTAAGAAGATCTCGCCGGATGAGATGCTGCGCAAGAATCAGCGTGCCCTGAACAAGGCGATGCGTGATTTGGACCGCGAGCGTATGAAAATGGACCAACAAGAAAAGAAAATCATTGCGGACATCAAAAAAATGGCCAAAGAGGGTCAAATGGATGCGGTCAAGATCATGGCCAAGGATCTGGTGCGCACGCGTCGCTATTCCAAGAAGTTCATGCTTATGAAGGCAAACATTCAAGCAGTCTCGCTTAAAATACAAACGCTCAAATCTCAAAACACAATGGCACAAGCAATGAAAGGTGTGTGTGTGTGGGGGAGTGCAGTGGGTGGGGCTGGGGGTGATTCACATGATGTTAATCCGTCGCTGCTCTTTCAGGTGTCACCAAGGCCATGCAGAACATGAACCGACAGCTGAATCTCCCGCAAATACAGAAGATCCTGCAAGATTTTGAAAAGCAATCAGAGATGATGGACATGAAGGAGGAGATGATAAACGACGCCATCGATGATGCCATGGAGGATGAAGGAGATGAGGAGGAAACCGATGCCGTTGTCTCTCAAGTTCTGGATGAACTGGGCCTACAGCTCGGCGAACAACTGGGAGATCTACCCTCTGCCTCTGGCTCGCTATCCGTTGCCGGCGGCGTTGGACCACAGAAAGCACCAACGGCTGTAGCAGCTGGCGGTGTGGGCGGTGGACCAGTCTCTGGTGGTGGTGGTGGTGCCGGCACGGGCGGTGGTGCGGCTGGCGGTAGTGGTGGCTCCACGCCTATGTCCGATGCTGACGCAGATTTGCAAGCGCGTCTTGATAAGCTGCGCAAGGATTAATTAACCACCTGCCGTCGTCACCTGCCGTTCGTTTTGTATGCTAGCCCACTGTTGTTTTTAAGTATCGAAAAATATGTTAATCACTTTGATATTCCTGTTTTCCCCAGACATCCAAGCAAAAAAAAATCGCTTTACAAATTGTGTAAACTTTGAATTATGCTAACAAGCCTATATATTTCTGTTAAGGAAGGGAGGAGGATACAATTAGAATTACACACAGAGAGGAGGGATACAAAGACAAATGAAGCTATAAACTGTCAACTATTTAAGTAAGAATTCCTTCACTGGAACCCATGAGCTAGAAACACCCGCTCCACGTCCTGGAACACCTTGTCGGCATCCGGGCTGGCGTCGATAGATTTCACCTGGCCAGCATTCTCAAAGTATTTGATGATGGGCAACGAGTCGTTGTTGTATGTCTGGATGCGTTTCTTGAGGCTGTCCATGTTGTCATCGGTTCGTCCGGAGCCGCTCTGACCACGTCCCAGGCAACGCTGCACACACACATC
The DNA here is from genome assembly GCA_963924055.1 of Drosophila limbata. Lineage (NCBI taxonomy): Eukaryota > Metazoa > Arthropoda > Insecta > Diptera > Drosophilidae > Drosophila > Drosophila limbata. The sequence goes on along the minus strand of OZ001352.1, from coordinate 12,842,967 downwards.
TTCGGCGCAGTCGAAGAAGAGCACAAACTGCATGTCCGCCTTGTCGGACATTTGACGATTCCAGCCATCCAAATTGTCTTGGTTTCGCGGGAAGCCGTCGATGAGAAACCGCGACTTGCCCGAGCTTTTCATAGCATTCTCTAAAAGTGAACATGTTACCTCGACGGGCACAATTTTGCCATTGCGTATGAAATCCTCGATAAGCTGACCAAATTCGGAGCCCTCACGCGCCCGCTCCTCTCTCAGCAGATCGCCAGCTGATAAATGGGTAAACTGAAAGCGTTCCACAATTTTGGAGCATTGCGTGCCCTTGCCAGCCCCGGGGCCTCCTAATACGAAAACAACCTTTGGCTTTTCACTGGACATACTGTTGTTGCTGTTGATAAATTTTACAACCGGCGCTGCTTGGTTGTGCAAGCTGAGGTAATTAGTTTTGCAAACGTTGTACTGATTATGGGAATGTTGGAATTGCTGACTCAGCAGTGCGCCTCCTTGGCCAACAGACTCAAGTGTTTTTGCTATACGCGTAAAAGCGCGCCACATTGACAACTGAGTAGAATCGTGGCGGTGTGTAAATTGGGTATACCTAACAAATTCCAGTGGAAACGGAAGTTGTGACGTCACGGCCATGCGCCAGCTGTTCCAAATTGTCCCACAATTTTGACATTGTAAAAACAAAACATAGGTGGCGTATTTATGTTTTGCAAACAGAAACGGCAGTGAAAAGTGTGGCAGCATTGGTTTCCAGGGTAAATTGCCATTTTCTTAAAGATAAAGCTAAGGAATTTTTTAAAAATCAACTCAAATTTATAACGTTTTTTTATAATAAACATTATGTAATTAAATCTTATCTTTGTCAGTTTAGAATTTTTAGAGCACGTAGAATATAAAAAGCAGCTGTTGGCCGCGCTTATGTGTGAGTGGCAAGTGTGCACAAAAGACAAAATCTGCGCGTCAACCAACACTGCAATCAATATTGCATTCGCGCCCATCATGTTTTAAAATGTGAATTTTTATTTACTTGATTAAATGAGCTGCGCTTGATTTTTTTGTATTAAATCGGCGACTAACTGATATGGTATTATATGCTGAGAGCCAGGCGCCAGATCCACCTCCTCATCGTCAACTCCCACAATAACGCCAGACACTGAAAACAGACAGACAATAACAAAGATAATAGAACAGATAAAAGTCAGAAGCGTACCAGCAATATTCGCTTTGAGGAAAACATGGCTCATGAGATTTGGCGTGACAATGCGTTGCTCAGCCTCACCGCGCTGCTGGCTGGGCATATACTGTGTGGCCACCTTGGTGAAGTACTCATCCACATGCGTGACAAAGTCCTGGGCATATTTCGCCTCCTCCGGCGACAATCGCTTGTCGGCTGAATCTCGCGTCGCATCCTGGTTGAGTATGTGCTGGGTGTATGTTTCGATCTTTTGCAGGCGACATCGAAGGTAACTGGCCATAATGTAACGTATGCGTTCCAACTCCATTTGATGCACCACAAAGCGAAAGTCGTTCTTGTCGAGATCCTTCATTTGCTCTTCCATGTGTGCCACTTGCGAGAGCATCAGCTCGAGCATGTCCGTCTGATGCTGCAGTAATTCCGGTGCTCCCATTTCATTTGTCCAGGCCGTCTCCAGTATTTCCAAAACCTGTGCAGATTAAATGCAACAGTTTTAGTTGTGTTTTGATTGCAATTTAATCCTTACCTTTTGTGCGGTAATTGGTTCCGCATCCTCATCATCTTCATCGTCTTCATAGCCATTTGGTAAGGCAGCCTCAGCACTCAAGTCGTGCTCAGTTAAATCTTGCTCTAGATTTTCGTTTTCGGACATAATTTTTTGCTAGTCTGCGATTTTGGCGCGTCGGCAAGTAAACAAAATGAACAGCTGTTGTCTGTGCTTATGTGTGAATGGCAAGAGTGTGCACAATAAAAACAACAATTGTTCAGCACTAAACATTGCACGAGATGGCAGCGACGACGACACAACAAACAGAATTTCAAAAGAATTTTCGCTTAATTGTTGAAAGAATCTTCAACAATTGGCAAAATCTACGTCTGGCTGTTGAGCATGGCATGGGAGGACGCAATGGCCAGCAGGTGAGAGTTTTGCTGCATTCGTATTTTGTGATAATTTCTAACCTAACACAACGCACTGCAGGTGGCCATACAAATCATGGAATACACATTCGAGTACTGTGTGGGCAACGAGAACATAACGCAGGGCGAGCTGCAGGAGGTGGTCGAAGAGCTGATGGATCAGGAGTTCAATACGCTATGCGACGATCACTCCATACCAGAGATATGCCGCAATCTGCTGCGTTATAAGCAAATGGCAGAGGCGTCTCAGTATCCCCAGATTGACGCAGAGCTGAGCAAACTACCGCAGGGCAAGGATTGGTTACGTCCCGATGTCAAGATCACCTACACGCCCATCGAAGGCGACTCCTCGTCGGACGAGGACATGGACGACGACGATGATGAAGATGGTGACGACGCCATGGAGAGTGAAGAGGAGCAGGCGGCAAGTAGCGGACGTGTCACCCGCTCCCAGACCCGAAAAAAGCAAGCGGAACATTTTGTGGAGCCGGAGGAAGGCTGGACGACTGTGCGTAGAAAGTAAAATAAAGATACAAATCAATTTGTTAGTTGTAAAGAGTGGCGTTTACTTCTTGCAAGTCTAGAAATCTAAGTGGCGGTATGGGTGAACGAGTTTTTGGCCTGTGCGTAATCTTGCACAAATTACATTGAATTGGCGCTGCTTCTGGTCTTATCCGATGGGCTGCATTCTCGGGATGTTGATATTGGAGCTGTGACCAGGATGTGAACTGTGTGCCCTTGGGTAGCATCAGTTTGAGATCAACAACTGATGCAATGGAATCAATATTGGGCGTCAACGCCAGATTTATAGCCGGATAGATAATAAAGGCAAAGAAGGCACCAACTAAAATTAGCACAGGCACAAATACAGCAAAATACTTGTCCGGCAGATGCGAATGCAGCTCCAGTTCCACGGGCAAATAAGCCCACGCCACGTATATAAAAAAGAGCACTGTGAAGAGCATGTAAAATGCGAATCCATAGATCGCTCTATGCGGAGTCGGTGCTGGACTGTGCTCCGGCATCTTCTTTGACCTCCTCCCCTCCAAACAGCTTGATGGTGTCCTGGCAGAGTAGCAGGCACTCGAAAAACGAGCTTATTGCCGTGCGTAAGTTCTTCACTTGGTCAGCACTGAAGTGCACCACAAGCACATCGCCCTCCAGGCTCAGCGTTTTCTGAACAAAGTTGCGACGCGGCTCCTGATCAACACTGAGAACGCGATAAGCAATTTCCGCGTGCCTTGGCGTATCAAAGGGCACTTTTAATGTGCTGTGGATTAAATGTTAAACATGATAATTCTATAAGGAGAAAATTTAACTATACTTACGATTCATTTGCCTTACCGACGACGGCCTGCTGTGGCATTATAAATATTTTAATTATTAGAAACTTAATTGACAACTGCCGCACATGCTCATGTCTGCGCAGATTGTGAATGGCAATTCAACAAAACGTACTCCAATGGAGAACAGCTGTTGAGTTAGCAGATACACGAACCCCAATTTAAGCACAATCACATACCAATAAAATATTTAATTGATAACGTTTTCCAACTTGTATTTTCTTTATTACAAAATGCTTCCACGTCCAATTCTTAATTCAATGAAAATCCTTAGCATATTTACTTCTTGGACTTGACGACACCCTTGGGTGCGGGTTTCTTGGATGCAGTTTTGACAGCTGTCTTACCACCGGTCTTGCCAGCGGGCTTCTTGGTAGCAGTTGGCTTGGTTGGCTTCTTCTCCACCTTCTTGACAGGCTTGACGAGAGCATCGCGCTGGCTCTTCAGTGCCTTGACAATCTTCTGCTCCTCGATGAGGAAGGCGCGCACAATGCGCTCACGCAGGCAGCCATGGCACAAAACACCACCGTATGTGCGGGACACGGTCTTGTGGCGCTTGGACAGGCGGGGACGCTCGCTGGGGCGGGTGGGGGTGATGCCCTTAAGCTTCTCCTTGCACTGACCGCAGCGTGGCACGGTCCTGTTCTTCTTCACATACTGGTACACCAGACGACCGCCGGGAGTACGCACACTGTAAACAAACGTCCAATTAGATTACATGTATCAAAAACTTAATTCACTAACAACTTACATGCGCCTCTTGTTGGATCTGGTATTGTAGGACAGACGTCTCCTCAAAGTCAAGCGCTGGACCATGTTGCGGCTGCTGTTGTTTTCAGTTCACATTTCCGTTTGTTATTTATTCAACGACCAGGTAACAAGTTCCGATAAAAGAGCATAAAAAAAGGCAGAAAAAACAATGCGATTTACATAAGTAAGGTGGGACAATATGCGACAAATAATTGTCAATCATCGTGTATTGAAATTTGCAATAATTCGTTAGCCGATTTACGGATGTTCTTAGATTATTTGGCAAATTCACAAAAAGCAAGCTTTACATACTTGTAGTTAAAAAACCAAAAGAGGGAAAGAAGAAGCAAATCAACGTGAAGTTGGCTGCTGCTCACTAAAAAAAGTGTTGGAAAACCGATTAAGAATTAGGTTGGTATTTTTCTTGAGCACCTGTTGGAAGAGAGGTCACACTTCGTAGCGAAATAAATTAAAACGTTTGCTGATTAATGAATTAATGTATTTTGTTTTTTGTATTATTCATAAAATAATTTTATTGATGTATCTAGATTTGATATGCCTAAATTAAGCGTGATGAGTTAACAATTTCCATGTGTTTGGAGTATTATATAGTTTCCTGATGTTGGTCACACTTTTTACCATCCTTATTATTGCCGCTCGCGGTTTTTTTTTGGCCCACGCGTCTCCAATACCACCTACCGTATAGAGTTGGGCTTTTTAGTTCAATTTGCTGAATAAGTTCAATCGTTCATTTTTCAGTCGTGAACTAAATCAGTCATTTAGTTCAGTTATTCAGTTGGTCAGTTGGTCATGAACTATGAACGAGATGGTTTCTATTCAGTTGTCATGAACTAAGAACGAGATGGCTTCTATTCAGTTGTCATGAACTATGAACGAGATGGCTTCTATTCAGTTGTCATGAACTATGAACTAGATGGTTTCTATTCAGTTGGTCATGAACGATGAAAGATGAATAGGTCTTTCTGATCAGTTGGTGAGTTATTTATGAAAGTAAAACGATGTGATTAGTGTAAAACTGTTTCTTTTTAGTGGAATGTGAAATGTGTTTTAAGTTTTTAATTAGGATAGACGACAAATGCCAAATATATTTAGGATTATTAGGTAAGTTAGTTTATTATTTTGGGCTTAAGTAACATTTCACATTGTTCAAAACTTAGAAATATATGAAATTGAAGCATTGTTACATGTAAATAAAGAAGAAATTTTATCTAATCGGTGAACTCCATGTATATAATTCTAATTGTATTTCTTTAAAAAATTTAAAATTTTTTTGAAAACTTACTAACCATCGGCGAAGTGATCAATTTAGTTCATGATTGACTGAATAAGTTCATTAGTTCATTTTAATGACCCGTTCATTTGAACTTTTTCAGAACTAAACGACCCAACTCTACTACCGTATACCGGCCAGTAACTGCGATCAACAAAGTAAACAATGAGTTTCCTGAAGCCCAAGACTCACATAGAGGAGGGTGACGTAGTCATCCTCTATCTGAGCGTTAATTCCATGCACGCGATCGAAGCAGTGCCAACGATAGTAAACAAGAAAGGCGAAACCATAGTGCACATCTTTCAGACACCCTACGGTTCACTTAAAGTACAAAGTAGGTTGTGAGGTTGTGATCAACTGCAGATGCTGGTAACTTATATAAATTTGTATTTCCGACAGGTATTATTGGAGTGGAGTATGGAAGTCGGGTGGAGTTGTCCAAGGGCTGGGCGCACGTGCTGCAGCCAAATCCCGAGCTGTGGACACAAACACTGCCGCATCGTACACAAATTATATATACGCCGGATATTAGCATGATACTGCATCAGCTGGAGGTGCGTCCCGGTGCTGTGGTTCTGGAATCCGGCACCGGATCCGGTTCATTGTCCCACTATTTTCTGCGCGCACTGAAACCGACGGGTCGCCTGCACACATTTGACTTTCACGAGGCTCGGGCGGATCAGGCGCGCGACGAGTTTCAGCGACACGGACTTGGGGACTTTGTAACGGTCCATCATAGAGATGTGTGCAATTTGGGATTCACCAGCGAATTGGATGGTCTGGCAGATGCAGTGTTTTTGGATCTGCCCTCACCGGATTTGGCAGTGCCACATGCATTCAAGGCGTTGAAGTTGTCGGGTAAGTGAAACGCACGGTGACTGCCTAGTCAACGCTTGACAACAAGTTGTCAGCGCCCTTTGGCGCGTCGCCGACTTTGGCAGTCAGCCAGGCGGGCAGGCACAGCAATCAAGACTTGCTTGCTTGCCTGCTTGGTCACTCAGTTGTCTGTCTGTCTGCCTTGGCCATTTCATTGTGCTTGACATTGAATGCGCCCGCTTTTGTCAGTTGACGTGGTCAGACAGGATTGTCGCTGCCCAGGTTTGTCACTCATTAGTGGAACCAACTGCACTCGGCACCATTGCGGTCTTCGATTGCACTGACGATGATTACACTGATTGCACTGGTCCACTCGTATCGATATCGATAATTACATAGAAAAGAGATAGTATATAATAAACTTGGAGTATTAGAAATTTACATACAGTTTAAAAATGGAATTTGAACACAAAATTTGGTAACAATATTCAGTTAAGGCATTCTCAATTAATCAATCGAAATACAAATTTAAACTCCGAAAATTTTAGAAAAAATTTAATTTATTACAAAGATTAATAAATGTAAAAAATTAAAAGAAACAAATTTAAGGAATCCAAAATAAACAAGAAAAAAAGAACTGAGAAAAATTCAGAGTACAAAAATTTTGAAAAATATTTTACATTTATTTAAAAAATATATTATATTATTAGATATTTAGGCACTTCTTAATTCTAGATAATTTAAAATAATTGGTACACTAAAAAGTTGTTTTATTTTTTTAACTCAACTGCATAGTTTTGTTTAGCTAATTTTTGTGTTAAAATTTAAATATGATATCGAAATAATATTTATAAATATTCGTTTAAATATTCATTATTGCAGGCGGTCGCTTTTGTTCGTTTTCACCCTGCATTGAGCAGTCGCAGCGGTGTATTGAAGTCTTGACCAAGTTGGGCTTTAATGAGATCTGTTCCATGGAAGTGCTGCAGCAGGAGAGCGTGATTAAAACCCGCTCATTGCCCGTCATCGATTTGGAGTTTCTCAAGGCGCCCAAAGACGTCGAAGCAAACCCAACAAACGATGACAGTAAAACAAAAGAACCCAAGGAGCTGAAGAAGTATTTAACTTCAAGTAATCCCCAAGTGCTGCCCGGACACACGGGTTTTCTCACCTTTGCCACACTGCCGCCCAACATACCCAAAGCATAAGAGTGTGATTTGCATTTCTTTTTTTTTAAATAAATTTGTAGTTTTTATTTGCCTGTTAGACTGTTATTCGAAGTCAAAGGAATAGTCATCAAAGAGCTTGCGCTCCAGGCCCCTGACGCCGCCACAGTGATAGCAACGTTGTTGCAGCTCCAGTTGCTGATGCTTCCGGCTTGAGGATTTGCGTGGCAGTGCCCATGGCATGCGCTGCTCCGGAATGGCAACCTGAGTGCGTTCCGGATTACCGCTGCACGTGGGACAGCGGCCCACAACGGTCGGTTTAGGCAGCATGCCGTAGATCAATGGCCCTGGCGGTGGAACGCCATAAATGGTGACTATCTGTGGCAGGCTGGAGTACGGACGCGTCGGAAAGAGCTTCTCTCGATTTAGAAAACTGGAGGATTAAAAAAGAGTTACGAGTTGCTGTTACTGTTACTTAATTGACTGTCATACTTGGGTCGGGGTTCTAGCCACAGATTGTTCATACGCTTGCTGCTCATGATGTCACCCAGTTTCTGCAGCAGTCGAAGATTTTCACGTTCAATTTGCTGCTGGCGTTCCCGTTCGTTCTGCTGCTTCTTCCACTTGCGCTGGACATGATCGTGCTGGCGTGGCGACTTTGTATCGATCGCCGGACGGGCGGACATCACTTTCTCGCGATGCTGCGCATACCGCAATTGCTCCCAGGGCTGCTGCAGCAATTTGTCGCGTCTCGAGATCATGGTCTGGTCTAGGTTGGATTGGTAGCTGCAACCGAAATGGAACTAATGGTGGTTGGTTTGGGGTGTTAGTTAGGCGGTTTGTGGCAGCATGTTTGCCAGCACAAACAAAACATTGGTGCGTCCATAACAACAACCTTGCCAGGACAACGCGACCACACTCCGCAGCGGGGGCCACTCAACAAATATTGCACAATCATGCTCACAGATTAAGTTCAGCTTGGCGGCGGCTTTGCTCAGCTGTCTGGACTGTCTATCCAAAGAGTGACATCCCCTGGACTTGACTTGCAAATTTGCAGTTCAAGCAAACACTGTTACATAATTCTCATTGCTTTCGTTTCTGGTTCTGGTTCTGGGTTTGGTTTGGTTTCGATTCTGTTTCTGTTTCTGGTTCTGGTTCTTCTCCTGCTGCTTGTTAGGCAGCCGGCGGCTCGTTGCCTGGTTCTTGTGTAGTAGCCGCTTCACTTGGTGTGGCGGCAAATTTTTCTTTCTTCTTTCAGCTTCTTCAACTTGCTGCTGCTGCTCTGTTGCTGCTGCTGCTGCTGTTGTTGTTGCTGCTGTTGCCGCTCATATGTCAACCGGCAACTCAGTTGCTGCCGTTCTAAACTCTTGTTTAGTGTTTGATTGATGCTAAGTGCTTCTGCCTAGCTCATATGCAAGTACATACTTAATGCTCATACCAAGCTTTCAATAATTTCCAACTAAACTTTATTTGGTAAGCATCTGACAGAAGTTTATTTCCCTATATAGCGTCTCTTTTGATGTGTATTCCATCATTAATCGATCCAACTGCTCAACTTAAATACGTTCCAAATAAATTTTGATGTTATTATGAATTATTTTTAGCATAAAATTTTCATCAGTTAATAAAATCAACTAAATAACTTCTAAGATCAATATAAAGGAAAGTCCTTAATGCATTTCAAAATTTCATTTTAATTTAATTAAGTCAATTTGTATTGCATACTTAAAAGAAAAGTCGACAAAAGAGTTTTATTTGATTTCAATAAACAAACATTTATAATAAAAAAAACAAGTAAAATAAGGAATTAAGACTAAATATAAGAGATAATTAATCTAAAAATAGAAAATTAAATATAAATTATATATTATATATTATATATATATATTATATTATATTAAATATGTATGTGCCAAATATAAAGCATTTACTTAAGCTTATTTTGACTTCTGAATTTATTTGATTATTTGATATAATTGTTAATTTTTGTTTTTTATAGACCATTATAGACCATATAGACCATACATAATTATAAGTTATACTAATTGTTGCCTAAACAAAAATTATAAATATTTCTGGTTAAATATGATATGCCATTTGTTGGGCAACACTTCAAGTGTGTATTTGTCTAATCCTGTCCAAAAAAAAGCCCAGGCAATTGTTCTGCTTTTTGAGTTTATTAGCCCCCCGTTGGGTCGTCTTACAAATGCGTCTATTGTTTTTGCCTGCGTTCGTGTTGCAAGCAGCATTGCGTGTTGCTGTTGTTGTTGCCAACAAGTTGCTGGGCCAAGTGGTCAACTATAGCCAACAACTGTGTTGCTGTTGCTGCCATTGGGCGTGAGTTTGCACTATTATCAAATTAAAAGCAACGCCGCTTATTGGTCAGTTAATTGGAAGATCTGTAATTTGATACTGGTAACGTGTTGCTTATCACAGCTCTCGTTGTTGTTGTTGTGCTGTTCTTCATTGTTGTATTTGTACAATTATCTTGTTAGCTGATCGACAACTGTAACGGATTGCCATTCAGCTATGCCTATATCCCATCATCCATAACCCATTGCCCATTGCCCATTTCCCACCGCAACCCACAAGTCATAACCATGGCCAGTATGACTACTCGTCTCTTGGCCCCTATCTATCTTGGCGTATTGTTGCTGCTGGCAGCGTTTGGCTCGTCACAACTAAACACCTGCTTATTTGTGCATAAATTTCATATAGAAATGCTCACATTTATTGAAAATACTTGTATTTATAAAATGGCATATAATTGCGCTCTATGTATGCCAGTGTGTGTGTGTGTGTGTGTAAGGGGGGTGCAGCGCTGCCCGCCAGCACTGTGGCCAGTTTCTCACCTTTAGAAGCCGACCAACAGTCGCAGATGGCAAGCCAACAGCATCAGCAGTTCGCAACAGCAACATCAACAAAATGATGCCAGAGGTTGCCTCCTGCTACTCTTGAGTTTGGTTATGATGAAACCTTGAATGAACTGCAAGCTGAATTAAAATTTTAAAAATAAAAATAAATTAAAAATTCAATATAATAAATAATTCAATATAATTTTCCAAACATATATTAAATATGATATTATCATATAATTATACCAACAACACGAGCATATCAGTCAACTACTTACTTATAACTTAATCACCTTAACTCAACTTTTTATCAATCATCATATTGATTTTTAGAATATATTTCTCACACTGAACTGCCCTTTGTAATTTTCAAATAACTTTCCATACTCTTAATTCTACATGCTTTCTGCAAGTGTTATTAGACCTCAAGTCAGCTAAAACTCACTTACTAATTCTTCTTATAAATATTGAAAGTATAATTATCTACAGGCATTTTATATAAAAAGATTTTATGGCATAGTCATATTTTGAAAATTGTCAAATCGTTCAAAAATACAAATAGAACTATTTTCAATATGTTATAATCAGGGATTAAAACCCTAACCGGAACCGTAACCTTAAACCGGTAAAAACCGATTGAAATTTAAAACCGTTACTGAAACCGTAACCGAAAAGAAAAATTTGTATTTGACCGAAACCTTAAAACCGAAACTCTGTAAACCGAAATAACCGTTTAGTAACCGTTTCATTTGTAAGTGATAATTTGGGTTTTTTATACATCAAAAAAAAAGATTTTTAATTTTTAATTTTGATATTTGATTTTAATTTTCTTGTGTTTAATTTTGAATTTTTATATGTGATATTAATGAACGAATTTGCATTTCACTGAATGAGCACGAATAAATAAATTTGTTAAATAAAATATTTAAAATTGTTAAAATGTAAGTAAACTACATCAAACTGAAGAAGATGTGAAGTTAGTGTGTGAATAAAACATTAAGAAGTAATGCCTTTTTAATTAGCACTATAATATTATTAATATAATTTTATTTTTGCAAAAAAAATATTTTTAGTGAACCGAAACCATACCGGTATTTTAAAACCGAAACATACTAAAACCGGTTCACCGTTACGAAACCTTTATTCAAAGATTTTGCGTAACCGATAACCGAAAACCTAAATTCGAACATAACCGAAACCGTAACTGAAACCAATATTCGTTTCGGTTTTAATCCCTGGTTATAATGATATTCTATGATCTGTAAGCTGCGTGTATCCATTTTTGTTTCAGCTGCAAATCAACTAGACATTTGATAAAGCTCGGTTATTGTAGTGTGCAGCAAGTTTTGGGTTAGTACTCGCATATCATACACAAAGTGCAGACAATAACTGGCCTGTCCATTTATTACAATATGCGCCGGCAACGCCAGGCAACAACAGCAACAGTCGAAAAACTGCGATTTGCTGTCAGCTAATAATAATAATTTCGATATTGAAAATACGTTTTCTTAGTTAGGTACGACACTAAACGATTTCGCCCATTTGGAGTGATGTTGTTGTGGTTGTTGTTGTTATTATTCAAGCATCGACAGTGCTAAAAGTCAGGCAAGCACTGCAGCAACATCAACGGCAACGGCAACAGCAACACTTGCAACAGGCAACTTGCAACGGGCAATACCAAGAGGCAATACCAACTGGCAGACAGGCAACAGGCAGCGTGCAACGCGCTCTAAAGTTGACCGTTGGTGGGGGCGGTGCTATTTGCTGCTGCTGCTTCTTCTTCGAGCGTTTTGCAGACAGGTGGTGTGTTGGTGTCGATGTTGCTGGGTCGCCGCTCGCTCGCTTGGTGTTCAATATGAGCCACAATTGAGGCATTTAATCGAGCATCTCTTAACACGCCTTGGAATGTTGACTTATTATTGGCCATGCAGTCAATGCAGTTGCCACAGTTGCTGTTGTGGATGCTGTTGCTGTTGCCAGTTGCCAGTTGTTCGCTCTCTCTCCGGTTACGGTGTGGGCATCGCTTGTGTGTGTCTTCGTCTTCGTCCTCGTCCACGTCTTCGTCTCCGTCTGCCTCTGCGTCGGTGTCAGAAGTCTGTAGTTACCTCACAGTAAAAGCGTTTATCATCATTAGACTCAATCTAAAGACGTTTTGGCTGGGGTTATCATGTTGATTATGTTGTGTGAAAACAAATTACATTTTCTGCTCAGGCTTTAACACCATTTGTATGCGCCTATGTTGTCGTTGCCATTGTTGTGGTTGTTGTTGCCTTCAGTATGTTGCTGCTGCTGTCGATACTTTTGCCATGCTGCTGCTGGCTAATTGTGAATCTGCCCGAAAGATTCAATTGTGCCATTGACAAACCAATTGGTTGCTCAATTTTGTGAAAGCCTTTTACTCGCTCTCTCTCTCTCCAATTCGATGGGCCGTGAGAAAATTTCAAATCAAAAATATTTCTGCTATTGCCAATAATTGCTCGATAAAATTGTGCTGGCTAGAAGCAAAACTAAGCAACAATATGAGAAAGAACTTGGTAATAATTTTGCTTTCGGGCCTTGTCTAAGACACAGCTGTGTTCTATATTGTTGTTGTTGCTGTTGCAGTTGTTGTTGCTGTTGCAGTTGTTGTTGCTGCAGCTGCCAACATGCCACTTGCAACAGCAACGGCAACTGCAACAACAACAACAACAATAATAATAATAAAGTTAAGCTAAGTTTGGCCCTGGCCGTCTAATAACACTGTGCAACATAAAATGCATATTTTCAACTAGAAAATATTTTTTAATTTAAAACTTTAAATGTTTATGTTAAATTTTTCCATCGATGTTATTCTCGAACTCCGTTAAGCTTTGAGCAAGATATTTTGGTATTTTGGGACGTTTTTTCAATGTACTTATAAACTGTATCTAAGATATAAATTAAAATTTGACAGTAATTTCAATACATTTTACGTCAAAATCTATTTTCAATAGTTATCAAACACCTTATTTAGACATTGAAAAAAACGGACCTTAATAAGTTAAACTAAAGTTAAGATATGCATGTAAAATAATTAGTTTTAAAATTCTTTTCTACAATATTTTTCAATTTCCTCTTTGGTTGTTGAGTGTTTTTTTTTATAGTCTTGGCTGAGAAACAAAAAGCGAACTTGATTTGCCCAGCCAATAAACATTTTTATGCACTTTTAAATGTAATGTTTGTTATTGTTGCCGTTGCTGCTGTTAAGATAACATTTTGTGATTTGTGCCACACACAAATACAAACACAAATAGACTTAGAAACACAGGCCAGGCTGTTAACTATTAATCGAGGGTCAATGTCACGCCTTGAAGCCTTCGCCAATATATTTAAGCTGACTTTTTGTCACAATTTATTGCATTTGGCTATATATTGTCTATGTATATGCTGTGTGTGTGAGTGTGTGTGTGTGAGTGTATCTCTGTGTGTGGCATGTGCGCAGTTTTCTTGACTTTGGCTTGCCGTTTTATCTTGTCAACGCAATCATCTATTAGTTTTTTCTTTTTTTAATTAATTAACAATGTTCGCATGGGTGTCAATGGCGAAAATGGTGTGGCATGGTTGCTTGGCTCAGGTTTATTTATTTGTTTTATATATTTATATTTTTTTTATTTTATTTTAATGGATATTTGTAAATGCCTGTCGCTTGCTGTGAGTGGAAAAAAAGGAACATGACTTTTAAAAGGGGCCAATTAAATGTGGAAATAATAAGGTTAAATAAATAGAAAAGAAAGTGAAGTGTAGCTGGTAACTAAAAATATCCTGAAAGTAAAAATTTATAATCTGTTTCGTCTTACATTTAATATTAAATTGGAGAGAAAGCATTATTTGTGAATCCGCAGCAATTGGTTGGTTGTCATAGCTTTAGTTCATGGGAAACTATGTAATAAGAAACCTTTTTGAATACCCCTTACGAAAATTTTCTTATTCAACTTGCATAATCAACTTTTAGCTAGAAATTCAAGACTCACATACCAAAAATAGTTGCAAGCTCTGAGTAAAAACTGAGTAAGTTAAATAAACTTTGTCTAGATGCCGCCATCAGACAAAACGTCAATAGTGGACTACGAGAACTAATTGAGCCATTTTGAGGTCTATGATAATCGTTTGTGAGTACCCATTGCGACTGGCTTGGGTATTCGAAATGGACAAACCCACACCCATTGGGCAACGCCTTCACAGGCGAACGAAGCTCACTGATCGTCTGACTGCCGACTGTGTCAACGCCAATGTGCAATAAAATTAAAGTTTTGTTTATGAATGAAATTACACGGCGTCCTGCAGACCAACGGCAAAAGCATCGGCAATGGTAACAGCAACAGCAACAGCAACAGCCCCAGCAAAGACAACGACAACGCCGACATTTAGCAAGAGCAAAACGCAGCTGGAGCTCTGGCTTTAAAAAGAGAGAGAGAGAGAGACCCAGCTCAGATTCACAGACACTTCATCTAAATGTCAGGCCATATCTAGCGACATTCGCACAACCTACCCAGTCCGCCGGTGTTAGCCCTCAATTTCAACACTCGCATTCGCACTCAGTATTCGGTGTTCAGTGCTCAGCTCAGCGTTCCGGCTTTCAGTTTGGACAACGTCGTCGGCGGCGGCTCTTTGGCGGCTGCTTTGGCCCAATCAATTGAGCCGCCTGCAAACGAGCCAAAACAAATGACTTGAGAGTTGGCTAAGGCAAAACTGGCCCCGAGCAGAGCTCAAGATCATTAGTATAATTTAAGTAAATTAAACGCAGCGATTAGGCCAGGATGCAAACGGCAACGTCGTCCACATTCACATTCACAGCCACAAACACAACCACAACTACAACGACAAACACATCTCCTGGTGAAGTCCAAGTCGGCAAAACGCTTGTGTTTATTTAAATTTATTGTAACATTGGATCTGGACGCGGCGTGGATGGCGATTTCAATTTGTAAAACAAGCGAGCAAACAAGCTGTTAAAATATAATGATTGGCACCAAAAGATGCAACGCGTCTTGTTGCAAGCAGATACGAAGAGCACTCTTTACTTTTGCATTTGTTCATTTGTATCTAGGTTAAACTATCCGCATATGCATATCGCTCTCCTAACTGGCCATTTGTAAATTTATGTGGCGTTTGCTCATTGTCCAAAATACTTATGCTCATACCTTATGCTTATGATTGGTAATACGCCGATGCATAAACCATTTGGCATTGAAAACTTCGGACTGTGGATATGCGGATACTACATTGTTCGCCAGAAGTTTTTACAAGCCAAGCGCGCCAGTTTCCCACACAGACAATGGACACTCAAAAAAGAAAGAAAAAAAACTGTGGCGGCGACAGCCACAGTCAATGCAACAACAAAAACAACAACAGCAACAACTGGCAACTGCCAACGACTGCCGGCTCTGCTCTATAGCTACAGCAGATACTGCAGCACACAAACACAGAACACAGATCACAAAGGCTGCCCCAGACAGAGTTACAAGCGCAATGGAACAATGAATGCAGTCAGCACCATTCGAACAGTGGTGAAAGTGCCAAACTGGCTAAATGAATATTGGATAGTGGAAAGCGAAGAGTCATCAGTATTGCGAGTCTCTTCAAATGCATGCATCCTAATTGGCCTATTAGAAAACGATAATAAGACGTTTGAGAAGATGGGTACTAAGCTATTACAGATACTGTTGAACGGACTTGAGAACCTTCTTTAAGCATGATCTTAATTAATAGACCTCCTCTTTTTGGGTGGGTAGCTTTATGACATAACTGATAGCTATATAACTATATAGTATGAATTGGCCTTAAGCAATTTTAAATAACTTTTACTTTCTGTAAATAAGCCAAAAACGCTTAGAATAATTTATAGTAACTATAGTACACATTAACAGCCTTATAAATATTATTACTTTCTAAAAACCTTCAAAATCTTGTTAAATTTTAAAATTCTTTAAGTCTGTATTACACATTTTAGTATTTTATTTCTGCCCATTCAGTTAACTGTTTTGCCACACTGTGCTTGGTCCGAGTCTTTGGCAATTGACAAAAGCCAACGTAATGCAGCAACAAAACAAACAAATAAACAGTCAGCACTGAGAACAGACAAAACAGCAATTCATATTTGCTCTGATTTATATGGCGTCTAGAAGTTTTCCATTTTTATTATCATTATTATGATTGTGATACTCTTTTTTCCCATGCACAAAAGAGAGTCTGTGGAGTGCACAGCACACGGACTCTGTTGTAATCAATCAGACTGAGTAGTAGACGCTTCAGAAATCTGTTTGGGAGTTTCATCTTTCTGTTTCTGTAAAATTAATGTGCTTTAATTTGCAAGTTTGTGTCCTAAGTCTTTCATTTTACTGCCAAGTTTGTGTCCTAAGTCTTTTATTTGGCCTGCCACACACAAAGCGCTGGGCGTTCTCTTTTTTTGTTTTTGTTGCTTGTTGTTTGTAGTTTGTTGTTGTTCCACAGAATTGTCATTAAAGCACCACACACACACACGCGTATACACACACACACACACACACACACACACACACACACACACACACATACAGAGATAAGAGAAGAGGGTGTGCGAGCTGTATTCTGCGATCTGGGCAATGTCAATTGCTGCAACGCCAAAGATCTGCATTGCTTGATATTCTAATTGCTGAAATTGTTTGTGGCAGACAAGTGTGTGTGATTATAGTATGCGCCATGCCCAATGAATAATCATTGAAATCCGTTCGAGGTTGCTGTTGTTTCCTCTGTTGTTGTTGTTATTGTCGTTGTTGTTTTTGCTGTTGACAAGAGCAAACACCCGCATGAAGCCCAAGTCTGCGACATCGCCTGGTGGTGGTCCTCATTGTGTCGCACTGATCCAAATCGCTGCGCCAAGGCAAAGCATCAAATTTGAGCAACGCTCGTTTTCAGTTGTTGCTGTTGTCGCTGCTCTTGCTTTTCCATCAGATATGAAAGCTGGAGCGTCGTCGTCGTCATTGGCGTCGCTAGTCTGCTCCTCGCCGAACGCAGTTTTCGGCTTGATTTTCTTAATTAAATTTTTGCTACGCCGATGCCAAGGCTTCGAAGCTACATAGCTGTGGAGCTTCTCCTGTCCTGCTTGTTTAAGCCGATTGCCTGCTGATGATGCTGCCATCGTCGCCGTAGCAGCAGCTGCTGCTGCTGATGATGATGATGTGTGCTTTATAAGTTTGTTGTAGCGCATCGACGCAGTCGCTGATTTGACGTTACCGATAGGGTTTCTGTTGCTTGTTGCTCTTGTTGTTGTTGTTAACACACTCCCACATTTTGAGACCCTTTTTTTTGTGTTCTTATTTTTATTTCTTTTTTAAGGAGTAGCTGCTAAGTACTTGAGTCTACTTAAAACGTTTCAATCCTTGCTAAGTCGAGTAGCTAATTATAATAATATCATTAATATCATAATTTATCATCAGATTTTTAGCTGAATTTTAGTTCTTTTTTTAAATGAACTGTACTAAGAAAACAGTAGGAGCTTAATGCTTAATGAGCTGGCAACTTATTTAACTACCAACAATTACCGCACTTTCCTTACGAGTATAAAAGCCACAGCCACTTCAAATCATAATTTAATAGCCTTCAAAGGAGGCTTCTCTCATTAACCCATCACCCATCTTGTCGCCCAAAAGTTGACCCGCGCTCAACTCGACCCACAGCTCGACCCGAGTCTCTCTCACTTTGTGCAACGAATAAAGAAACAACAGCAACAAGAGTATACAACAACAATATGAAAATGCGCCAACCAACATCATTTACATCATCATTCACAATAAAATAAAAGTGCACACGCCCACTTAAAGGGCCTCATAAATTGTGTCGAATAATCAGTTTCAACATAATTTATTGTAATTTACGAGTGCCGGCAACGTGGCAGAAGCAGCATCAGAGAAGTATACAGCAGAGAGGGCAGAGTTGAGGCCAACAGATCTATAGTAACTAAGTAACAACATACAGTCCAGTTGCTAGATTCCAGACACAACCTGAATTTGTATCCGAATTCACATTGCGCCCACAAGTTGAGTTGGTTAAGGTTTTTTTTTATTATTACAATTTTTATTTTTTTTTGTAGAGCGTCTCTCAACTAAATGCTACAAATGAAAATCCTAAACGGCACATTGAAAGCATCTTGATAAGAACATTGGAGGCAGCAATGAGCTCAAGAGTTGGAGCTAGAGCTTGGCTTCTACGAGTACTTGTAAAGTTGGCGTGCGAACACCTTGGAAACACAATATTTCAATGCCTAATAATATTTTTAGCGCTGCTTTCAATATGGTTTCATAGCCCGCAGTTGAAAAGCCTGGAAAGATTTCTTAACCGAAGTATTTCCCCTCAGTTAGTTGGGGCCATTGTAATTGAAACTATTGTTTCCTTTTGTGTGCTCACTTGAAGCTCTGCAATTGCTGCCAAACAGCATTTATATCAATCACTCAATAAAAATACAACGATCAATCAATTTCGACAATCATTGCGAGAGAAGATAGAGATAGAGAGAGAGAGAAATCCAAATACAGAGATTGATCTGGTCGGATCTGCAGTGAGTATTGTTGGCCCCGTACGGGACCGGAATCATCCCAATCAGAAGAATTGAAATGTCACTGTAATAAACTTCAAGCGTCAGCTCGATAAAGCCTCGTTCATTTCCACTTGACGTACTGACAGCCCACTGTCCTGGCCTATTATCGCCACTTGCAATCATTCAAAGCATCATCCAAGCGACAGTAGCCTTATTAAATACTCTCCCTCTCTCTGTCTAGCACTTGACTTGGTTAACCTTGTCGTTGATTTGACCAAAGATATTTCCCGAAGCTCGTTATAATATTTTAGAGCCATAAGTGAAAAAGGCGGCACAACAAAGTTTCAAGTGTATCGATGGGATAGTTTTAGTTTTGGCTCATTGAAATACTTCGATAAGGTTGAGCAATGGTTCACAAATTTGAGGATTAAACTATACTATTGGAATATAATCATTGCTTCAAAAAAAAATGTACACTTTAATAACATATTAAATATGATTTTTGAATGTCCAGATAGTCCAGACATAAATTTGAGAAATAGACCGATAAACTAGGTAAAGTATAATAAATGTTACAGCTATCGATGAAATTATTTAAAAATTCGTTAGCATTATACACATATTTTCTTTCTGATATTCCTTAATTAATTAATTAATTTATTTATTATTCAAGCCCTGTTCAAAAGACATTTATTAAATGTCCTTGATAAAGTATCTTTATGCTGGTTGAAATTTTAATCTTAAAACCGAGAATATATCGAGACTATAGCATATTTTTCAAAGTAAAGTTGACACTTTGTCTATGAGCACAAACTAGCAACTTCTAGCATTCTAACTTATTACAGCGCTCAATTTGAGTCGCTTTGTACATAACTTATACAAATATTTGTTAACAATATGTAATGGAAAATCTGTTGTTTGCGGTTTTGTGACTCGGCAATTACTCAGCTTGAAAGGCGTGTGCAGAACTCAAGAGAGCAAGCAAGTTGGCTTGGGTTCAAAGTGCTTAGTCTGAACACTGATTGCCCGACTGACTCCGAAGACGGTCAAATCTTGAACGACTTGTTGACCAGGCCAGTGCGCACTGCGCATCTTCTCAGCGTAATTTAAACTAAATCGGTGCGCTCGCCAAACTGCGTAGAGCAACGTAGCAGCAGTTTGCCCCCAACAAGCACACTCACTCACACACACACACACAGTCAGAATCAGACACACACACACACACACACACACACACAGAACAACTACACACGCAGTATGAACTGGGGGCTTGCTGGATCTTAAGTGCGCCTTGACTCTGTCTTTGGTCGCTGTGTCTACTCGTAATAATCAATTATTTCTGTGTAATTTATGGTAATGTTCAGTCATGATGGATTGACTGCTCTAATGTCGCTCTAAATCTTTGTACCTGGCTTCGGCTATGCTGCTTGTAGCGGCATCGCACATGGCCACAGTTCAAAACAGAGCAGGCTCAGACTCAGACTCAAGCTCATGCTCAATCTGTGGCTCAGTCGAAGCCTGAGACTGGAGCATCGACTGCGACTGCGACTGCGACTGAGGCTGAGGCTGAGGCTCAGGCAGGTGCAATTGCTCAGTACAGAGCTCTCCCACTAAAAGCAATCTGAGTCTTTCAACCAGCCAAGCAGCGAGGTTCTTCAATAGAGCAAATGCTTTAAACATTGAAAAAAAATTTTTTCATAATTATAATCATGTCATTATCAGATGGTTTAGATTTTCAAAAACTTAATTTCTTCAACTTCAATATTAAACAATTTTAATTCTTTTTTGACAAAATTTTAAATTAATTTCTAAGATTAAAAGTAAAATAAATACATTTTATTCATAATTTTTTTTTTCCATAATAATGATTAATTTTTGTTTCACAAAATTTGAAATCTATTTCTGTTACTATACATTTTACAAAAGATATTTTAAAATCATCAAATACTATTTATCATTATTTCAAAAATTATCTTACCAATTCCACTGTGCACCTGCTTCTATACTTCCGTCTTTATGCGATGCGAATCGTCGCTCTTCCCGCTTTAGTCTCCACCTCCGTTGTCATCCTCAACCTCGTCTCGTCTCGGTTCAGTTCAGTTGGGATCGGCTGTAATATGTAGCATATGTTTTCGTAAGCTTTTCTTGTATTTTGTTTAATGGCAGCTTAGATTACAAGAGGGGGACTGGAACAGACAGAGGCAGAGGACGCGTCTCTTGGGCACATTTTCGCATGTTGCGGTGGCTTCCAATGGGGTTGGCTGCTCTGCTCTTCTCGGGACTTGGGTCTGCGCCATGTAACTGATGTTTAAAATTGCTGTGTGATTTTCGTGGCGAAATTAATGTTAAATAAGCTTTTAGTTTATGTCCCGCCACAGCGTTGATCAATTTCTCAGTCACCCGGTCTGGCCGCAACTTCTGCTGGCTCTGCCGCTCTGCATTCTAATCGCAGCACCGTTGCCTTCTCCACAACTTCTCTTTTCTCCTCCTATCCCCCTTGTTGTTGGCACTGAGCAGCATCCGCGTGTGATGATGGTGCAGGTTTGTTTTTGTTTCTCTTTTTTTGTGGCGCGTCGTCTTGTTTATGTGTAAATTATGCTTGTACACATTTTATTTACAATTGTGTATAAATTATAGACGAATTATTATGTTTTCTTACCCTCTTCTCCCCTCCTGGGCGGCTTACATATTAATATAGCGCCAATGCACACTCTGACTTGGCATTTTCTCTACGGTCTTTGGTCTATTTGAATTTTAAATGTTTGTAGTTAGGTATATGGGGCATTTAGACTGAGGATTACTCTCTGATTTACCATCCACTTTGATTCTATTGCTTATTGCAATCAAACACAAGTTTACCTAACCATAATTGAAGAACAATGTGAAGAACATAGTCAATTATCTGATAAGATATTAAGAAATCATGTTAAAATCGAATAGATCATTACACATTTGAGATATTTTATTAATTTAAGAATATTTCAGGGACAGCAAATAAGAGTAATGAGAAACTGGATTATCTTTTTTTTTCAATTTTTATTTAAAAATTATAAAATGAGAGATATTTTTAAATTTTTATTATAAAAATTAAAAAATAATTTTTATTATCAATTCTTATAATAAAATTGAAAAATAACCTTTATTTTCAAATGCTAAAATACAAATTTAAAATAATAGTTAAATTATAATTTAAAAAAAAATGGAAATTTAATTATTATCATGTAATTTTTGTATTTAGAGCGAAAAATAAAAGTTTTCTTTTAATTTTTTTGATAAAAATCAACAAATAACTTTTATTTAAAAATTTATTGTTTCAAAATTATATTCGTTACGGTCCCTGGAATATTTCAAGCATTATAATGTGACATTATCAAACCGCTGCCTGTAAGGAAATAAAACAGAAAGTAAGTTAAGTCACTAGATTTCACATCTATCCACCTTATTTTTCTGTTTGTTAATTTATTTATTTACGAAGCAAGGACAATGTTTCTTCGAATTGTTTTACAGGCAAAAGTAAAATTCTAAAAATGTAATTAGGATAAATATTCAAATAGAATGACATCCTACGGGGAAAATTTATAATCCAGTACGGCAAGCTCTGTCGCAAAATTGGCAAATTACCAAAAATTCATTATGAAAGATAGAAGACATATTTAAGCAGGCTACAATTGAATGTTTAAACTACACCAATGTGGCCTAAGTTAAGTTAGTTGTACCATGTGGCTTTGGGTGAGGGCGTAGCGGAATATATTGTTCATAAAGTTGAGTTTATTTTATAGCCTTGGAATATGGGTGCATTAGTTCCGTGGCAAGTCCATAGCAGCCGCTTAGTTCGGGCCCATTGCAGGCTAAGCAATTGCTGTGAACTGCAGAGAAAGGATTTGGCATGCAGTGGCAAAGCCGCAGTCAGAGATTTGCCATGCTTAGACCGCTCATCTGGGAAGCTGAGCGGACAGAGGTAGATAGAGAGAATGAGAGAGAGGGGGGAAGATGGGTGGGAAGATAGGGGGGGAAGTTAGGGGGGTAATGGGGTTAGATAGGAAGTGTTCCAACACAGCCTGGGAAACATCCTGTGCTGCATTTTTGGCTTGTTTCTGCTGTTTGGATTGCTTTGCTTAGCTGTTATGCAAATGCCATGAAACAGGAACAACACCACACCAAACCACACCACAACCACCAGACAGCATCAACACCACCACCCTGTGTGCAGCACAATGGCTACCGTGCGCGTGCAATGGCAACAACAACAATAACAACAACAACGGCTACAGCAATAGCATCAACAAGAGGAACACGTACAAAACAGCAGCTGTTTAACATTTATTTGCCTATTTATTAATTTCATGTAACATTTTTTCCTAGGAAATGGCCACAATGCAACGAAATCAAAGCCAAGGAACAAGCGCAACGCATTCTCTTGACGCCAGGCAGTCGCTGTGGCTCTGACTCTGCCTCTGACTGTGGCAGTTGCAGTGGCATTTGCCATTGCCATCGGTCAGACCCTGGCCAAAATGTCCAGCCGCGCCAACTGTTGCCCAAACAATAAGGCACAGGGGCAACAGCAACATCAACCTCAAACAGTCGCTGTTGCTGTTGCAGTTGCAGCCTTAGGCCTTGTTGCCTTTTGCCATACTTCTCCCACTATTTGACTGCGCTGACTCTCGACTCTCGGCTGCCATCGTCCATGGCAGCCACAAAAAGTGTCGTGACCCCGGCCGGGCCGGGCCGAACCGCGCCAGGCATTGCATATGGTTAGCTCAGTGCTCTCTCGAGTTGTGCTTTTTGGGGGCATCGGGCGGAATGTCTGGGTAGTCTGGCAAGAAGAGGAAAGGAGACTGCGACTGAAGCAGCTCAAAAATTACATGTTGTTCCTGTTGAAATGTTTTGTGTTTTGTGTGTGCGCATTATTTCCATTGTCGTTGACTTTTATTTCTAAATTTTTTTTTTTATTTTATTTTATTTACTTTTTTGTCTTTTTAATACCCTTGCAGCGCCTTTAAGAATTATTACCATATATTTCGTAAAGGATCTATGAAAATAAATGTTTCAAAGCATTAAAGAGAGGTATTTATAGGTAGGAATTGCATTTTGAATTATTAAGCCTAGCAAACTGTAACTGATATCCAAATTTATATACAGATTAAGTTGCAGAAAGCCCGGATTTTAAATAAATTCCAACTATTAAATTTTTGTATATTATAATTATTGAATAATAAATCATTAAGTCAATTAATTTAATAAATCTTTATTTGATTTGTATCTTCACATCATAATTTTTATTTTGTAATTGTTTTATTTAACTAAAAATAATTCAAACCTTTTGAAACTTTTCCTCCCAGCACAATAATATAATTTGCAGGGCATTTTTGCTTCGGTTTGAATAAAGACCATTTAGCTTTATATTGTTTTTTGTAAGCAGCTTTAGCTAATAACACACACATTGAGGTCTGAGGGAAATATGTAACAATCCTCGTGCTCCTTGCGGTCAAAGGAGTCGTCGTTGTCGCTTACATAAGGCTTCGACTAGGACAAAGGAAATGCAAAAATGCCAAAAATCGCACAGCTCAAAACCCAATGCGAAGGCAATGCTGAATGTGAATGTGAATGCGAGTTTGAGTACGACAAGGAATACAAGTATCAGTATGAGTATGAGTACGAGTAAGAGTACTCGCACACAAAACGATTCTGGCACCCATGAGCAGGAGCATCATCAGCATCAGTCGCTGTTGTTGTTGCAGTTGCAGCATCAACCCCAGTCGGCCTGGGCGGGTGGTGGCCCATCGCTCGTCGCTGATCGTGGCACATTTGCATACAATGAGGCCAGAACTTAGCCAGCCAAAAAATACACACTCACATACACACACACACACGCTGGCGCAGCATGTTATCTCTGGCTGTGACCTACACCAATATTTCTGAGAATGCTGCTGTGGCCCGTCGTCGCCTGTAAGTGTGTCGTTGTCTTCGTCGTCGTCGTCGTCCAGTCCAAGTCTATAGCCAGTCAGTATCTCAGACGGCCGACGACGAGGAGTCATTCAATCGCGCCAGCTGCGGCGTCTACGTCGCTTTGGATTTCGGTCTGGTCTGTTGGGGCTTTTTGTTTGCTTTTGGCTGCCCATTCTACTTACAATATTTGTGGGATATCGCCACAGATCTCAGCAACTGCAACTGCATCCGAAATCCCAAATAAAAACAAAACAAAATAAAGCAGCCTCATCGCATGGACAGTTGAGAGACTGCTGTGTGTGAATTTCGAATCTGTCTGGCGTCCGTTCTGCGTCAGCAGCTCCCAACTCCAAGTGGTATGAAAACGAGTACGAGTCGTACTATTACTCGTACTCGTAGTTTCAAACTGAAAATGTCTATGACTGTGTCCCAAACTAGTCACTAGTACTTTGTGGTTTGGGGAGTGGTCTATGCTTATGGTTTTTTAAATCTTATTTTTCCTTCAGATTTTCGGCGAAAGCGTTTTTAGCAGATTGGCCAACGGTTGAAGAGCTGCGGTTTCGGTTGCTGGTTCAGAGTGCATTGCATTAATGGAAACTTAAAATCATGACATTTACCATAAAGTTTTTTTTCCTTCATTTTTCTTCAGACTGATCATAAATTTCAGAGTCGCCTTGAGAGCACATAAACGGAAGACAATAAGAGATATTTGTACATGTGATTGGACAACATGAAGAACTTTTGACTATATCGGTAAGTTGAGATTATCACGAACACTTAAATATACTTACTCATAAATAAATTTGATTTTAGTTGAGATATGTTAAGGAAACTTAAACATTATGTGGGAAACTTGCCTTATAAGGAAATAGATTTGGAAAAATTTCATTTTCAATGCAATAAAGCTTAAACACCAAATTGAATAATTGGAAAGGTCGCTAAAACTACAATTTAAATTCGTACTATTTTTCAATCTTGGAAAATTAATCTCAAGCAATTTCAATAATTTCGTATGTAAGTTGTCTTTATTTATTATGTAAAAATAGTTACTCACCCGCTAAATATTTAAAAATAAACATCAATGTTGTTGCTTGTTTTTATTTTTTAACTCAATATACTTTTGTTTATTTATTGTATGAGCAAAAGCAAAAGGCGTAAGGGTAATAAATATTGTGTTTATAAATAAGTTTGCATAAATAAAATAATTAACCTAATTTGTCTAGAAGAATATGGTACTATAAAATTACATACTATATACTTATATACACATATGTATACACAAATGTGAAAATACTCGTAAAAAAGACGCCATAAAAAACGACACTTAAAATGTCTTACAACTAATAGAGCTCTTCTGCTTTTAAAGTTGCTTATCGTAAAACTAATTTTCAAGTAATGTTTATTTAGTATATTTAGCATACAGTTATTATACTATTTTAATGTTTAAGCTTTAAACAAAATTGCACTGAAAAATGGTTGTTATATGAACATTACTTCAACAATTTAGTTGGTTGGTTAGTAGATAGCTAGAGCTTTGCCTTTAATGAAATCTATACTATTACTATAACTATTGTTATTGATGTTATTGTCTTGTGTGTGTTTTTTCTTATTCTGTTAGATAAAAATAATTTAAACGCTAAGATGACAAGTGGCAATTAATTTAAGTGTGATTATCACCTGCCCGTTGCACGCCGAGCCGCGCTGGGAATTTCCGAGCTTTGCATAATGCGCAGGTCACTAATTTTTTGGATCTGAAATATTTTGAAAGAAGAAAAGAGAAAGGAAGAATTTGAGATTGGGAACATAAGCGTGTCGCACAATTGCCTCCTCGAGACTTCTGTTTATATTTAATCAAGCATTTATTATACCCGGTGCTTAAAAAATAAGTAAGAGGGCATTTTATATTCGTTGAAATGTATGTAACACTGAGAAGAAAGCGTCTCCGACTCTACAAAGTATATACATATATTCTTGATCCGCATTTACAGTCGAGTAGATTTAGCCATGTCCGTCTGTCTGTCTGTCCGTGGGAGTGACTAAATCTCAGAGACTATAAGAGCTAGAGCAACCAAATTTGACACACAGACTTTGATAAGCTTCTATATAATATTACGTATTTTTTGCTAATTTTAGGTTATCAATTATTCTACTTAATTGCAACAAGATCGGCCAAAAAGAACGGAAGTAATGTCTGATTTAAGTTACAAGCAATGTAAGTGACTAAAAAATATTTTTAATTTATTTAAATAAGTAACGGGTATCCTATAGTCCGGAACTCGACTGTAGGTGTTTTGTTTTTGAAGCTTAATTAATTAGCGTTGGATCGCAAATTAAACGCAGATTGAAACGTGCCAATCAAAGTGTGTTTACTAACCTCTATCATCAACCGAATCCGTGGCATCAGCTCGGCCTGAGGCCACCATCGATTCGGCGGCAAGTTCCACACGCGCCACGTGGACACCATGCAGTGTCAGCTGTCCATGTTGCGGATGTTGTTGGGGATGCTGCTGATGGTGATGTTGGTGCTGCTGCTGCTGGGCAGCTGCTAAATGCTGCGACAGATGCTGGTGATGATCGCCCGTCACGGGTGGCCATTGCTGATAGGCAACGGGCACCAACGGATCCGACATCCATTCAAAACTGAACGCAGGTCCAATTGTCTGGGCGCTCAGTCCGCTATGTTGGGGCGTGGCACTTGTGGGCGTGGGCGGCGTGGTGGTAATGCAGGGACTCAGTTCATGCGAGGAGCCAAAGCTATCGAGCGATGCCTTCTGCGCCGACTCTGACCAGGGCGGACTGGGATTCCATTGCTCAATGAAATCCGCCGGATCCGGCGGCAGCGTCTTGTTCAGCAATCGCGGACGTGTTGGCACAATTGTGGCATAGATAACCGAGGCGGATGCATCGCTGCTGCTGCCCGTCGCTCCAGCTGTGGCGGTGGCATAGACACTGCCCGGATGCAGGGAGTAACAGTCGGGTTCCGGAGTTATGGCCGCCGCTGGAGATCGCTCGGCGTGCAAATAAAGTGGCTCCAGTTTGTTGCGGGCTCGTTTCTTGGGCGGTGGCGACGTTGCCGACTGAGTGGACTTTTGACTGCCTCCGCCACCGCCGCCACCATTCACTTGACTATAGTCGACAGGCTCCAGGCCACCGCTGGTGGTTGCCAGCGAGCCCGGCTGAAAGCCATACAGCTGCTGATCCTCCTTTAGTTCGAGTGTGGCCTCGGCATGGTAGACGCCACCATAGGCGGCGCCCATGTGCGGATGATGATGATGGTAGGAGGCTGCTGAAGTCGGGTGATGGTGGTGGTGATGCGCATGATGGCTGCCAAAGACACTGGACATGCTGGCAGCACCACTGGACATGCCCAGACCCACACCGGAGCCACCGCCAAGTGGCTGCTGATGCGCGCTGTAATAACCACTGGAGCTGCTGCCCGGCGGCACTCGCATTGCACTGTCCAGCGGCATGCCGAACTGGATCTTGGACTGCACCGTGTAATAATGATAGAGCCAAGAATTGGCCAGCATTATCGATGCCTCACGATCACTAAGAAGTTTGGTCCCCGTTAGCTAAAGGTTGAGCACATAGATGGAGAAGTTTACTTACTTTAGCACCTGGTTGGTGCACACGATGACGGGCTGCTGTGTTGAGTCGGGACTATCTCGCACTTGGAGCACCACATGCACCCAGGTGAATTCTCCACTTGAACGCTGCATCCGCACGAGGAGTATACAACTGCGATCCTGCTCCGATTGCGTAACTGCAGGTACGGGAGGGAGAAAAGGGGAATTTAATTCTAATTGTCTTGGGCAAAAAGAGTTCAAGGGATGATACGAAAAATTCTCGAAATCGCTTGAGATTATTTATATTTAGTTATTTATTTAGTTATTTAACATCGACTTAAAACAGCCGACAGAGAGAGAAAAAAAATATTAGAATTTTAATAGAATGTAAAATTTAAATTAAACTATTTTCAAAACAATTTACATTCATAACTGAAAAGATAAGGTTCATTACTTACTTAACCTATGCTTGCTTTGTGCTTCGCGGAGATTCTCACTGTGTATCAGATTGTACCAGGATGTGCCCTGCAGACCCGTCTTATCATAGCCCAAATGGAACTCGCCACTGCAATGGAAATTTATAGTTTATGAAAATGTTTTGCATAAAATTAATTTCACTGTAAAGCTTCTGGAAATAGTTTTCAGTTGACAAATGCAAATTTTTAATAATATAACAAACCTTTAAAATCTATTAAATATTTATATAAATATTAAAGTATAAGGAATAAAAATACATTATTGGATATTTCTTGGTCTCAACAATATCTACTTACTTTTTGTCAATGTGCGCGATTTTCATATCCATGGAGTGTATGGTGGTAAAGACATTGGTGGCGCCCTGAACCACACACTCACGCGTCTCGGGCATGGCGATGGGTGTGCAGGTGGCTAAAAAGACGGGCTCATTGCGACTGCAAAGCGGCAGGAATGACAAATAGTGACCCTGTACCAGAACGACCTGTATAGCAGAGACAGAGAGAAAGAGAGAGAACGATGTAGAATTGGCTGTTGGATATTTGGGATCCCATTCAGGCGACGACGACGACGATGGCGGCTCCCACGAAAATTGGCGCGCACGTTGTCGCCGCTGTTTATGGCCATTTTTGGGCTGGCATGCCCCGGCTCATAGACATTTTACTCTGATTCCATAATTTAAAAAAGGCAATCACTGAAATGTTTTTGCTAGCATACGCAGAATGGAGTCACAGCCTCCACGCAAACACACAAACATACATAAAAAAAAACAAAAAAAAGAAACAATCACACACCAGGCAGTCTCAATGGAAGTCTCAGTCTGTGTCTCAGCCATTGTCTCCCAATTAAAACGTGCCTGCATTTAGTTTTCCATTGCAATTGCATTTCGTAGCTTATGGCCCGTTCATCTGCTTAAATGCAAATGCAGCCCCGACTCCAACTCCAACTCCGACTCCAGCTTCGATTCCGATTTCGACCCGATCCCAACCCATCGATGACGCAGACGCTGTCGTTATTGTTGTTGTTTTAGTTGCAGTAGAAGTTTTTTTTTCTTCTTTTCTGGTAAATGAGACGACCTTAGACTGGGAAGCAGGCGCCACTGCCACAGCGCTGTCGCCATCTCCGTCTCCTGTTCTCGTTGTTGTTGTTGTTGTCGCTGGGGTTTTTCATTTTTGTCTCTTGTCTATGCTCTATCCTCTGGGTACTAGCTCTGAACTATGCTGACCTCATTCATAATTATTTATTGGTCCATTTTTATTGCATATTAACGAATGCCGGGTGAATGTGCCGCATTTCAGTTTTGCTCTATGGGTTATCGCAGCCAGTTCACCATGGGTCCAAGTCCCCTGACAACATTGTCGAGGTTTCTTAAGCCTGGCTGCTAAATGTTAAGCTATCCATTCATTTACCATTTAAATATCTATTTACGCCCGTATAAATTTAATTTATATTTATATTCCATGAATCAGCAAGGCAATCCAAAGATTAAGACACTATTTTATATCGTAAATAATGAATGCATTTTAAAGTATTTATTTCAAAATGTTTTACTTTCATTACTAAAAGTTTTGAAATGAACTTGTTGATTATAGATTCAGTAATTTAATCCAAAAACTCAAATAATTTGGGTTTTTATGTGTCTTTCTGTACTCATAATCAAATATTTTCCCATTTTAAGACTCTTTAAATTGCACTTAGATTATTGAAAATAACTTAATCCCAATTCACCTAAAATAAATAAAATAAACAAATAAATTTGAGGTTCTTTTGTGTTTTTCTGTACTTGCTTTAAAAATGCCCAAACATTTTTCCCATTTTTAGGTTGCCCATCCAATTCAACTCAAAGGTATATTAATGTGGAATTTTTCGTGTTGTTCAGGTTTAATCAGAAGTTTGCTTAGGTTAATCCCAATGCAACCCAAAGCTAAATGATTTAGGCGTTTTATGATTTTTTTTATTGTTAAGCCTTCAGAATAAAGCAAATTTCTTCGCATTTTATGCTAGTTTCATTGCTGCCATTGCCTGCGACCTCAATTCCTTGCGGCTATCTTTATTCAGATCTAGCATCTGAAAAGCTGAAGAATGTGTGAGTGTGTGTGTGTGTGTGTGTGTGTGTGTGTGTGGGTACATATGGTGTCATAACTGGCTGGGAAAATCTAAACCAAGTGGCAACACTTCCTGCACCTCATTAAAGTGCCAACTTGCAACTTAATTAAAAACGTTTGCAGCAACTGTCAACGCCTCGCTTTATCTCCATAACTCTCAGCGCACATCTGCGCACTTCAAGCACAAAAAAAGAGGCAAAAAACGAGAATGAACAACAAAAAATAAGATATGCTTGCATATAAAAGACCAGCGACCGCCCACAAGATTGTGACAGCACTCCGGCAACACGGTAGCAACCACATGTATGATCTTCAACGCGTCTTCGCGTCTCTTCTCTCTTTGGATTCAACACGTTGACAGATTTGGTCTTGTCTGGTTGAACCTGCCTCGTACTTGGCTGACTGGATGGATGGATGACTCGTTGACTGGTTGACTGGTTGACTGACTGACAACTTCATATTGTGTTCGCATTCATTTATATTGCTGATGGGCATACGGCTTTTAGTCTTTTTCCCTGCCAACATCATTATTATGCGGTTGATGATTATGATGATCAGAGGAGGCGGCCAATCAGAGCAGTCAACAGCAATGTGGCACCCACCCGTTTCCACATCAACTGTCATCGTTTGTCAGCTTATAGTAAAGAGTCTCACTGGCTGACTGGCTGAATGTCTGAGTGTCTTAGTGTCTGGCTAGCTGGCAAGACGTATGACCAACCAACCAGTCAGCCATTCAGTTGGTCGGGCCAGCCGGTTGGCAGACGACGCATGCGCCCGGCTCATGCATAATTCATTGCGTTTGCTCTGACTTGTGACTGTGTTGCAGGCTCGCTGGTTTCCAAGTGTTACACGCAACACGCTCCCAGGTGATTCATTCATCAATTTCTGTCAGAGACTACACGCGCTTACTCATACACACACAGACATTTACACACAGATACTAACCTTCTGATCGCCGAAACGCATTTGCCGTCGCGCATTGCGACTAACATTCATGCGACACAGAAACATGCGATGCTCTCCCTCCAGACTTGAGGCGCCTCCGTTACCATTGCTGGCTGTCGAATCTGCAACGCCGACGCCGACACCGACATTGCT
Source organism: Drosophila limbata (assembly GCA_963924055.1). Lineage (NCBI taxonomy): Eukaryota > Metazoa > Arthropoda > Insecta > Diptera > Drosophilidae > Drosophila > Drosophila limbata. The sequence continues at coordinate 12,810,920 of OZ001352.1, read as the reverse complement.
GCTGCTGTTGCTGCCACCTGGTGGCGGTGGCACGTTCCGATTTAGCTCGGCCTGTATGGTTGCGTGATCCTGTTTGTCAATGATATCGTAAACGGAATCCCCATGTATTAGTAAATCCTCCTGTGAATAAAACAGAGAAAGAGAGAGGGAGAGAAAGTGAGAAAGAGAGCGTAACATGTCGCATGCCACAATATATTTTTATGCGTCATATAAATTTGCTTCCTTTAAGATCTTCCATAAAACATAAGCCTACAATAAGTTGGCAGCCCCTAACAGATAAGTGGTAGCTTGTGAATGTGGCCATTTCTTCAGTTTTCAGTGCTGCCATTTAAGCCTAAGAGAATCTATTGAATTATAAAGCGGTTAAGTTGTACAAAGAGCAAAGAATATAATTATTTTAAAGATATATGCAAATTTTAATGCAAATCTTTATGATTTATGGAATCATAGTAATTGCTAATTAAATTGAATTAAATAATAATTTATTGTGAAATAATATATGTTTATTTTAATATTAATCTATCAGGATGTCCACATTAGTTTGTTAATGATATGTCAGGTGATAGTTTCGCACGGTCATCAGCTTCCACAGCTAATGTCATGTGCTTGTGCTATTTTTTTAATATAATTTTTTTTTTATTATTGTTGACAATTATGGACAACATTGACGGACCAATAGCTCGATTCCGGCGATCGTCTGGCCAATTTACAATGCCATGTTGTGCATTTGTAATTTATTTATGGCCGCTGTCGCAACATGACACATGACAGTGGCAACTTGTTAAGGCAATATGCAAAAATCCAATTGGAATTATGATGCCCAAACACAACAACAATAATAAGAACAACTATAGCACATGGACAACAACAAGCTCTATTGACATTTTTGGCAGTTTGTTAATTAACTTTACTTGTTGTTGTTGCTGGTGCTGCCGTTTTGGACGTTAACCAACTGAGAGCTCGGACTGCAGCGTACCACAAATTAAAAGGTTGGGCAATCCACTTTTGGGCCTGTTCATGTGCACAGTTATTGTACCGTAATTATGCCAACACATGCCAGGCGGTAAATTTATGAACCCACTTGACCATTTAGTTGCTATTGTTGTGGGTGTCCCCTGATAAGGCCTGGCCCAAAGGCCAAAGGCTGTCAAGTGTCTTAAGCTCTGTGGGGCCAACAGCTCGCCAGTGACAGGCTTTAAATGCTTAGCCACCTTAGTGTTTTCTGAGCTTGTTCAATATGAAAGTTTGAGTAGACTCACTTTATGGACATTGGGTAGGTAACAAGTTGCCGGAAACTTTCTGTAACTCGACTTGGAGTCTAGCATATGACTATTTTAAACTATTCATTATAATAATATTTGCCGGTTATATTAATCATTTCTTCATAATTCATAATTATATATAAATATATATATTTACTAAATTGATAAGCTAATTAACTTTGATCTTAAATTAATAAAAATAAATCTGTTTATTAAGCAACATATTTATTATTTGTAGATAAGAAATGATCTTTAAAATACCTTGGTGCAATATAAGAAGAACTTTTTACGACCTACAAAAGAATTTCCTAAATTATTCAAAAGTTCAAGAGATTAATACCCAACAGTTTTAAAGCCCCATCATTGAAAATTCCCATCAAAGTCAAACCATCACTCACGACTATAATATCAATTTGGCATTTCCCTTTATAATATTTAAGTGGGTATAAAAGAGATGTTAAATTAACAAGTAGCATCAGTTCAACAGAAGCACTCCTAGAACTATCTTCAATATGAAATTCTTTGCTATTATTTCTGCCATCGTGCTCGGATTCCTGGCTGTGGCTAGTGGTAAGTAGTATTACTCAGCAATATCCTTCCTTTAATTGTACAATAAATTGTTTACTATCCATAGCCGATCCAAAAGGGGACACGATCATTATTGGAGACTTGCACAAGGCTGACATAAGAGTAGATAAGAACTGAAGAACTTTTATGTCAATTAATTTAAGGAACAACAAAATTGATTAATATATTTTCACATGCATAATTTGAGTATAAATTTTGATATACTTTGTTAAACAATAATTTATAGATTTCTCTTTTTCTTGATTGCTAATAAATAATCTGAGCTACAAACAAAATTTTAGTTCTATTGAATACAAGTAGGACAGCCGAGAGTATGATTTATTGGCAAAATGGTTCGATTTCTCACAGGTTTTTGACAGTTGTGCTACAGTTGCAGTTGCAGATAACTCATACGCCCCCTGTGCCGGTTGGTTGGTCGGACGCGTTGAAGCTGGAGAGTCACAGTAAGCGGCAAAAAGTATCAGGCATCAACAGACTTGCAACAATCTCTCGGCATATGCGAGTAACAGTACCTTTGTCAATGTCTGACTGTTTGTTTTAGATGAATAAGTAACTGCACTCGCACTCGTATTTGTATTCGTATTCGAATTCGAATTCGTATACGTTATGTAGAACGGAGATATGTCACATGTGCATTTATATGCAGCTCAGGCATATTTATTTAGCTTTAGTACTTCAAATGCAAAGTGAAAGGCCACGATGTATAACCTTGCTATTTAAGCAGCGTAAACGTGCGATAAACCAAACTTGAAACAGCCGCAACTACAACTGCAACTGAAACAACGTCAAAGCAGCAGCAGCAGCAACAAAGTTGAGCTGTTTGCAACAGTTTTAAGGAACTTTTATGTAGTACAAGCTGCAGATTTATGTAAGCCCAATGAATCGAGTCTGTGGCAGTCAGTTGTTGTTGACTTGTCAACGGGAGCAATATAAGAAAACCAAAAAACCCAAAAAAAAAACTGCAACAAATATTTGCTGTCGTTGTTGCTGTTGGGTTGATGTCGATGTTGTTTGCTGTTGCTGTTGTTGTTGTCTTCGTTGTTGCCTGTTGTCGCTTGTCAGAGATTTGTATCAACGGCTGTAACAATTTCAGCCAAAAACTTTCGTCGACTTTGCTTTTCTAATTATTCGCGCAAATCGCTTTTACAAACCCCAAGAAAAACGAACTCAATTGTAAAAGAAAAATCTAATGAGACTAACCATGGAGTGTCCCAGGTACTCGGCAGCATTATCCGATATATAGAGCAATTTGCCATTTTGTGTGAGCATCATCAGAAATCCCGAAAGTGCCTGTGAGAGAAAAAATTGATATAATTAGAATTGATAACGTTCGTTAATATAAACATAATATTTAATTTTTTTATAAATATATAAATAATTTATACTATATATATTTATATTTATACTGTATATATTTAATACTAATATTATAATGAGTTTTTGTACAATATTAAACAAAACATAATTTATTGATATATGCATATTCATATTTTTTATGCTTATGTCACAACTGCGCTCATAAGCAAACTGACAACATTATACGTGAAACATATAAATTGCTTCAAGGATCAATTTATTGCCATATCTATTAAGAGCTGATCAGGAAAGCAAATTAAAGCATTTGTTAAGGCAACACCCTCTATTAAGCTGACTTGATTTAGTGTTGGAAATGCAAATTCAATTTCGCGTCTGCGCACTAATAAATTGTTAGCCCAAAGAAGTTGCCAAGAGTTGACAGTGAAAATTGACTATCAAGCTATGACTATATAGTATACATTGTACATATATTTGTATTTAATTCAGTCACGAGTGCGCACAGGTATGTAGATCAATCTGCCGACCATCGCAGAGTTGCCACAGTCAGTGGCAGGCAGCTTGACTGACTACTGTCTGCTCTTTACTGTTGTTGTTGTTATTTCAGTTGCTGTTGTGGTTGTTATTGTTGTCGCTTAAGAGCAGCATTTATTGTTTTCTTTTTAGTTTTTTTGGCGCAGCAAGTGGCGGTAGCTAAATGATTTCTGGCTTATGATATGCCACAGTTGTGCCATTAATAGAGTTGTTTTCCCTGGAACTTTCGGTTCACTAGTTGACTTGTCAACGCGTCTCACTTAAATTGAGTTGTTTCCCCAGCTACTGCAGTGGTCACAATAAATTGGTAATTGGGTTGCCAACGCATCGATCCTGAGATTAAACTGCCTTTCTCTAGACTAGACTATTCAAACTGAATCAATTTAGGAATAAAGAAGATTTAATTAACAAATTTGATAATATATCCGATTTTATATGTTTGACTTATAATTTATAATCAAATATAAAGGTCCTTTATGCTTGCAGAACATATTTTATTTTTTTCAAGAAATGTGTAAGCTTTAACAGATTCGCCCATGTTTTTTAATTTCTCAACTATTTCTCATCATTGCATTTTAAGATCAAGATAAAGCGTACCATTTTCAGTTTGGAAATATCTGCGAAGTTCCTAGATTAAGCAGAATTTCCTATTTTATTTTGACAATTTGTATTGGGATATCATCTTTATATCGTTACTCTAAGTCATTCCATTGAACTATTTTTGAAACCGTTTTCAGAATCTCCTAATCATTAGATTTAATTTTTTAACACTGTGCGAATATACCTAATATAAATGAATCAAAAATATAAATAATTTACAAGATTTATTTGCTTACCTTCGAGAAGCCAATATTTGGTGTAGCTGTCTGATGATGTTGATGCAGCGCATTGTGACGCTTAAAAACTGCAAGAGAAATGCAATGAGAAATGTAATTAATTTAATTTGGCTTGAGCTTTCGACCTTTTGCGTCTATTAACAGCCGCGCCCAGAAAACAACCAGGCTTTAAGCATCCGCTTAAGGAGGAAAATCTGTTAGAGTGTTTCGAGTTTTTCCCATGGCTTTGTTTGTGATTTGTATGCATAAAATTAAGCGAAGCTAATTAAAAAAGTATCTGTTAATAATACACTTGGTCTCTGACGGCAATTGTTAGATTAAAATTGATTGCGAATTCATTGATTATATTCTACATACAATAAGCGACGATCTTGCCATACAAAAACAAGTGAATCACAAAAAGAAAATGTGTCATTGTCACTGAGACGGCAGCAGCATCAGCAGCCACAGCAACAGCAACAACAATGACGACAACAACAACCAGAAAATCAACAGTGATCACTGAGTGCAATTGCAGTTAGCAGTTTGCAGCTGCTCCGCAGTCAGCAGTCAGCAGCCAGCATCAAGATCAATTATTTTTAAAACACTACGAGATACTCCCGCACCTGGCAAAAGGCAACAGAAACAGTCACAGCAACAGCCACAGCAACAGCAGCATCAGCAACACCGGCAACGGCAACAATCACCGCGGCAGCAACCGCAACTGGTAATTTCATTGAACTTGAACGGAAAGGCCATGAATTCACTCAGATTTTTGCAGTGTTTTAATATTACAACAATACCAAGAAATCCGTTTGCACAAACAATTCGTATCGATTGCCCAGGTTGGCAGTCAAATAAAAGGGCGTGGCTGCATGCTCAGACAGTTTGGGAAACTGCTTGGAAACTCATTTAAGCTGTTGCTGTTGAAAAACTTGCCAAAGGTTGTTACCCCAATAAGTTATTTCTTTTCCATATAGTTTTTGAATAGTTTAATAAAATAAAGTTTAAAAGTTCAGCTTTATCTTTTCTCACTTTGAAATTATTATTATAATTACATATATTATGTTCATGAATATTAATATATTTATTAATTCGTCTCATTAATCTACAAACTGAATTTGGAATCTATTTGTATTCGTTTTTGATTTTATGAGATCAAATTTAAAAATTTAAAAAGCATTTCGTCACTCTATAGAATAGTCAACGATGATTTTAAATTATATTGATCCTGAGATAAATCGGTTCATATTATGAGTCAATGGAATAAAGTTGCAACTAGCCTTAAAAAACTTCCAGCTATGTATAATAGGACTATAAAGCAATCTATAGCCTCTTAACAAGCTTAAACAGCTTCACGCTTATCTAGATACCGATTGTTCCATTGGCCAATATGATAATTTGGCTAACAACTATTTCTGAGATGCAATTCAAGCCGTCGGCTAATCTAATGCATTAATAATTGTTTGTGAAAACTCAATTTGGTTTTATAAATATTTCATTAGTCGCATAACTCAACGCGTCGCCGCAGTCACAGCCACACCCACCACTGAGACCCACTGAGACCCACAGAGCACCACCGAGACACACACCCACAACAAAAATAAAAAAAATATATAATGCCATGAACTTGAAGATAAGCGAAGTGTGTTCAGAGGCTGCAGACTCGATAGCGTGCCAATATTAACACAATTTGTGATTATAAATGCTTTTAAACGGTGCAATGACAATGAACAATAACAAAACACACACACACATTCACCCAAACGAGAAGCTAACAAACGCCGACAATTTCTCACACTTTGTGCTCCAAAAAGAAAAGGAGGGAAAAAAATAGGCAGATGTAAGAAAAAAAAGCAGTACTTAAGTTTAATTTTTTGCAATTTGTAGAACACATAAATCGCACATTTTGATTTATCGCAATATTTATAGCAATGCCAGGCAGACGTTGCTGTTGTTGTTGTTGTTGTTACCATTGCAATTGTGAAATTGCCTTGACTAAGGGGAATCGCAGCTGTAGCTTAGCCAGAGTTGGGCTCGGGTTCACATGGACTGGCAAAAGATGCTAGCCGAGTTAAGAGCTCAGTCCTCAATAGCAAGTACTTATGTATGTGTGTTCTGCTCTCTCCCTCGCTCTCTATCAGTGTGTGTGTGTGTTATCTATGGGTCTTATGTACCGCACAACGCTAATTTGAAAAACAATTTTCGTAATTATCCACAAAAAAAAGCAGAGAAAAAAATGGAAAGAAGCAGAGTCGGAGTTGATCTTGTTCAGTTGCGCCTGCGCATTGACCTGTGCGCATGCGCATTAAAGGAGGATGAAACGCAAACCAAGTGGGACAGAGAGAGAGAGAGAGAGCGAGACAAAGAGAGAGAGAGAGCGAGAGAGAAATTGTAACTGGCTGTGGAGCAATTTGCAGCATGGGTGCGTGCCTAGACGCTTAGGCAATTACTTGGCCAAAAACAATTTCAGAGATGGAGACGGAAACGGAGACATAGACATATGAATGATGTGATGCTCGTAGTACTCGTAATCGTACTCGACTGCTCGAACTATGCGCCTAGCGGTTATTTGGCGAATGCTCTTTTTATTTTTTTGTTTTTTATTATTTTTTTCTCCATTTTTGGCGGCGTGGGGTCCATGCCAAAACGCCATGACTCATGCATATTCAATCAACGTGCAGCCAATTATCAACATGCATATGCATTAAGCAAACTTCCCCCTGCTCCTGCACCTGCCTCCTGCCACCCAACAAACATACAAACGAACTGCACACTCACCTTGTTGAAAGTAGTTGGCTTTGCGCACATAGACACAGACCAGGGCCATCAGCTGCAGCTGCGACAGTCGCTGGCGCGTCGACTGCGGCAGCGGCAGCAAATCCCGCAGATTGGCTATCTCTGCATTTATAAGATCGCGTCGCATTTTCGAGGCGCCCTTTGTCGATTTGTTGGCATCGAATCTGCAAAGAAGCACAAAAAATGCAATACAAAGTAAGAAAAAATATCAAAAGATTGTTACAAAAACAATTAGAATATATATGAGCTCGTTCACAGCTACAGCTTAATAATGAACAGTGCCGGTGCCGGTGCCGACACTGGCCCACAGGCGCATATGTTTTCACAGCCTCCAACTCGTTACTTGTCTGTTCGCTTAACCCACGACATATCACTGTGCCACAAACTGTACGCAATGCTCGTTCTCACTCAAAAATAAAATTATTATTGACTAGATGCTTAAAACTTTTCTTTTTCTATAGTTTTTATAATGTGATTGATTGCAACTAATTCAATATATAAATTTTAATAAATTTTCACATAAGCGAAAGCTTTCAAAAGTAGCACATTCCATAGGTGAATGATTTTTATAGCCATAAATTCTTACACTCGGAGTGTGACACACATTCATATTTATTTTTTTGTATTTTGTTGAGCATTAAAATAGATTACGATTACCCCGATTTTGACTCAGTTGAACGTCAAATTCTTTTATAAATATTGTATAAATTTCAGCCGTCTAGCTCTAAACTCTTGGGCTATAGATTGATAGCCAGACACCAGTGTCCATTGAGGACAAAAACTAAACAAAATTAAGTATTATTTCTGGCTACAAATACAAATTAAACACCTCAAGAACTAATAAGAAACAAGATAAATATTTTTCTTCCAAAGAGGAATTCCATTACATCAAATCCCTCAAATATATTTTTAAATTAATATATTTTTATTATTTCTTTTTATATTTTTAAGGAATGGCTTGTGTATAAATATTTGTAATGTTTAATATTCTGCTTATTTCACAAAATTAATAATTAATAATTCTTACAAAATTAGATTTTTGTATATATATAAATAATGGGTTTTAGCATACTGATATCTTATTTCTGAGTTCAAAATTGTTAGGTTTATAGTTGTGTTGGGTCATCGGTGGGTTAAGATGCTCGCACATACCAAAAGCGCATGCGAGATGCATAAATAACTCATCGCGCATTTAAAAATCATACAACAAGCAGTTGTTGTTCTTAATGTTGTTGTTGTCGTTCTTCTTGTTGTTGCTGTTGTTGCTGGTCGATGTGGGGCACACTTGCCACATGCCTTGTGCGGAAAATTGTGCAAGTAGGTTGGTCAGTTTGGTTGGTAGGTTGTCTGGTTGTTTGGTTGTTAGCTGGGTTGCTCGGTTGTTGTTTGGCCGAGCAGCTGTGCGGCTAGCGAGGAACGGGACGCAGCGAGCGGTACAAGCGTTTAGCGATCTGTCCGTGTGTACTTTTCTGAGCATATTATTTACAAGGTTGAATTCATAAATCATAAATTTGTCTTTTTATGCAGCGTCGGCGGCGGCGCATGCGGTGTATAAGTTGTTGTTGTTGTTTTATTTGTTGTATTTTTGTTGTATTTATGCTGACGTTGCTGCCATTGTTGGCCCGACTGGGGGATTTTGCAAGCGCTTGATAAATATTGGTAATATTGTTGTAATAACAGCAAGTGCCCGCGCCTTTCTGGCTTTCTCGACTCGGCTCTTGTTGGACTGCCATTTTGCCGCTGTTATTGCCTCTAAATGGCCATGTTAACATTTAAAACAATCACACACATTTATCTATCTATCAGATACTCATAAGTAGACGTTTGTGTGTGCAGTCGCAGTCGGCTGTTGCATGCAACAAAATGTTTGCCGCATGCAATGCAAACGAGCGCCACGGCCACGGACCGTCTGTCGTTTTTTTCCTTTTTTTTTTTTAGCTTTTCTTGGACTGCATCCATTTGACTTTGCGGTCAGGCGGCGGCATATTCCAACTGCCCATAATAGAACAGAGATTTAAGCCGAATTGAGTGGTCCGCTCAGAGGGGAACTCACACTCTCACACACTGTTACACACACAATGCTCATAGTCACAATTAAGTCAAGGTGATTTGTACAATTAAAACGAATATTGATTTAAATGCTGCGATAGTCGGTCGCAACATATGATTGGATTGCTTTCAATTGCCATTGCCACTGGGACTGGGCACCAAGTGGGCGTGGTCGTGATTGTGTTTGTGATTGTTATGAGTTGAGTTGGTGAAGGGTCCACACTTGTTGATTGGTTGACTGATTTTTGTCTACGCTTTGTGCTTGAGGTTATTTTATTGCCACAGGCCAAAGCTTTATTCTAACATTTATCAAATATTTGAAAAAACATTTACATAAATTTATGTATTATGTATTTGGCAAATGAAATTAAATAAAAGATTGGGTTAAAATTTAATTTAACATATTCGGGAAATGAAAAATCCATCTTCTATCAAAGATAGGTACAATCTGAATAATTTTGGATGGGCCGTAAAGAGTGCTACAAATCTAAAAGCAAACTTTATTTATACTTTTTTAAATTCATAAAAAAACTTATTAATATAATTTTAGATACATTCTTCTTAATAAAAATGTGTAACTAATTAAAAAAGAAATGACCAGTTAAAGAAATTAAATATTTTTGAGAAATTTAATGACATTTATTTACGACCTTTTAATTTTGCATCATATCGAAAACAATTTATTCAATATAATATTAAAATATTTAGATCGATATATATGCAGTGCCATTTTAAATTTATCTATTTTTATTGATGAATCTTTAAATAAATATGCATGAGCATGAATTGCATTTTATTACAAGTATTTGTTCTTAAAATCAATATCAGTTTGGTTATATCTAAAGCTGTTGTTGTTGCTGTCGACTCTGTAGGCGAATCTCATCCTCCCACACTCGATGGCATGGAATCGCATACCAAGGTAACCTGAGCATCTGCCAATTAGCTGAGTAAAATGCCAACCAAACAGTTGGTAAGAAGCTGGCCAAGTGCCAAGCTGTCCGCACTGCCTATTTGTGGCATAATTAATAAGTTTTGTTAAATATTTATCATAAACAAGATGCCTGGTCAGGCGATAATATGATAATGTCCATCCTTCTTAAAGTCCCCAAAAACGTGTTAATGGCTATAACAACAGCAACAACAACATTTACTGAGATTTATATAAGTATATAGTAAAGTATAGATGGTATGGCAGAGAAAACTCCCGCGCATCTTTGGCTCGTAATCTACATCAAAATTTATCTGTGGTGGAGTGAGCGAGACATGTCATGTCATTTCTTAATATATCTATCGGTACCTTGAAATCTGCACCAAGTAGCACCAACTGGTTGTTGTTGTTGCAAGCAGATGCTGCTGCTGCTGCTTCTGTTGCAACTACTTACTGTACAAGTTGTTGTTGCTAATTAAAAGCATAAACACGATTCTTAGCAAGGCGTCAGCAGCTTAACCTGTGGCAAGTTGCAGGCGGCGTAGGAGGAGTCCAAGTTGAAGTCGGAGCTGGAGTTGGAGCTGGAAGTGGAAGTGAAGTTGCAGCCTCCCTCGGCGCACTGGCACATGTTTAATCTCAGTGTGGCAGTCAAGATCTTAATCAAGCCTACTTGGCCTGCAGTTTGTTTTACGCTTCACTAGAGAGATATCCAACAAAGTTTACGTGCTCCACAGAAATTAGGCTCAAATCTTGTTGTTGTCATCATCTTCCTACATCCTACGAAGGGGGAAAACACAGTTCGAGCACAGTCCACACAAAATTTTTGTGAAATGGGGGTTCAACTTAAATCTGCCCCATGGGCCCACTAATTAGCACATAAAGCTTAAACATAATGCGAAACTATTAACTAAAATGCATTTTAAATGCCACTCTATGGTTTTCTTATTTTTATGGCGTCCCTCAGCGCCATCGTAAAATTCTCGGCAGCAAATAAATCACAGGCGCCCCAAAGCCTGTATCTTTAGCTGTACCAATGGTTTATCTTTAGCTGTAGTTGTTGCTGTTTCTGTATCTGCATCTGTAACTCATCTGCTGTGCACGTATCAATCTAAGGCAAGATTTTAATATGCATGGGGCGTCAGTCTGGCAAGTCTGAGACTAGTCCATCAATAGCAATTGCGGGCCAACAGAAACACGAAATTTGCGCAAATTTTTATTGCACTTTTCCTGGAGCGACTGCTTTTTCGAATCTCGAATTGTCTAGCCACTCGCATATCTCGCTCAATCGCTCTCTCTCTCTCTCTCCGTCTCTTTCCCTTTCTGTGTGTGTGTGTGTGTGTGTGTGTATATAATTTGGGCGAGTTTATTTGCCATATTCCCACGATATAGTTTGGTCCAGCTCAACGCTGCGGGCAGCTCTAATGATTTTCTCTGAGGAAAATAGTGCAAAACGGCGAATAATGAACGCTGCGTTCAACATTCAAAGTTAACTGACAGACTGCCAGACTGTCGGACTGTTGGACTGCCAGACTGCCGAACTAACTGGCCTGGTGGTAGTGGTAACCCTATACTCTGTCAGACGTCTGACTAAACGAACTACGTTGAACCCACGCCCGACCACCGCCAAGTTGGCGCACAATTAATTGCCAGGCGCCAAAAGCACAATGCTTTTCTGCTTTTCTGGTACGGCCCCAAAATTTCTTGGAATTCTTGGGAAACACTTGTCGGTTGGGGTCCCTCAATCCTTTGTGATTTCTGTGTGTTTGCCCCCAAAACGCAAACGCGTCTGCGTAAGCCGGTGGCAGTAATCGATACCTTGCTGTGCCAGTTCAGCCGCTTCAACTCCACACAGATTAACATCGGCGACGTTTAGCATGCAAAAAATAAAAAAAAAAGCTTAAAAAGCCAAAACGACAACAACAACAAAAAGGAAAATAATAAAAAACGATCCTTGCCACGGTTTTGTTGGCCATCTAATAACCATGGGGTGCTGTTCTTGTTGTTGTTGCTCTGCTTCGGCCTCGGCCTTTAACCAAATTATATGGCCAAGCTAAAAGAGCAGCATCAGCAGCTCGAGGTATTACCTATATGAGCAAAAGGTGGCAGCTCTTTGGACTTCTGTTCGGCCTTTTCAAGTATGAGATTTATGGGCTTGTGATTTCATATGAATAGCCTATCTGTCTGTCTCTATCACATATTTAAGCTAAATGACTGCAAATCAAGCTTACATCTGTCATTAATTGAAGATAACAATTGCAGTCGACATGAGAAGTGCAGTAAAGTTGAGTGGATTGGAAAGTAAGGCAAACGTATTCTTAAAAAGGTATAGAAAGGAAAAAGAAAAGGAAATTGTTTTTAAAAATTATTCTGATCATTTTAAAGAAGAAAAATTTTGCTACCAAATGTGCAATTTTTGTAAGTCTTAATTTAATTTAATTTGTAATTTAAAATATTGGAGTTTGGTTTGTTTGATATGTATGAGGTTCATAAAAAATTTAAGTTTAAATTATCACGATTTCAATTCATTCATTTCTAATTCATATGTCTCATTTATTTTGTTTTACTATGACACCATGTATTTTTTCTGAGAACTATTAATATAGGCTTAAGTCTAGTATAGCTGAAACTGTTGCTGTTTGCCACAATTAATTAAGAAGCTACAGTTCGACTGGGCCATATCCATATAATTTAGTGTGCATAAAAGAGCTTCAGTGATTTAATGTTTAATGTGCCAGCTTCTGTTTTTTATATGGTTGTATGTATATTTTACTAAACAGCAGACATCACCACAGAACCACAAAACAGAAGCAGCAAAAGAAAGAGAACAATTCGATGTTGTTGTTGCTGTTGTTGCTCTCATTGTGCACGTTAGTGGATTGTATGTCCGATTGGAATCTTAGCCACAATTTAATGATGGAATGATGGACTGCCAAAAGCACACTTCGACATCGTCATTATCAGCATCGACAAAGTCGCCGTTGTTGTTGTTGCCACCAACATCACCACCAACACCACCGCATAATTTTTCATATTTTTGTGATTTGTTGCTACCGGGTAGTAAACCCGTTTGCAGAGCGTTAACCATGGAGCTGCTACCGTTGCTGCATTTGCTTTCGATTATCTTAATTTGCGTGCGAAACTGACTTTTTTGTGCCGTAGTCGGAGCTCAAGTTGAGACACAGACTGAGACGGAGACGGAGGCAGAGACTGAGACTGAGGCAGCTCCCGAGCTGCGCGGCTGAGGCGTAAGCCAAACCCCAAATTGTGTGTGTACGGAAATTTTCCCATGACTTGAGTTCTGGCTCTCTGTTGTGGCCTGTATATATATTTTGCCCGGCGGTGGCTTGGCCAGAAATTACCCAACTTAGCCAGAGCTCAGTCCCAGACTCTCGCTGGCTGGAACGTACTGATACATTGAATCTCTCGGGATTGATGGTTTTGCTGTTGCGGCTGCTGCACTTTACCGGCAGCGACTGTGGCAGAGGCAACATCAGGCAATTAGCACAAGGATGCCACAGCTAAATAATTTGACGCGCCTTGGGGCAAGTTTTTTGATTTTGAGCTGCAATTGCCCAGCCTATCTACCGCACTCTCTGTCCGCCAGTCCGCCTTCTCCCAATCTCAGCTCCTCCCCTGCGGTGGGAGCACATGGCGCACTTACATATTTGCTCTAAATTTGTTTTCTTTTTTTGAGGAAAACTGGAGGCGCATTAATTAGCTTGAACGCGCGTCATCAAATATTAGTCCAAGCAATTAGACGTGTTGCTGGCAGCCCAGATACAATATACATTATTTCTGAAATAGTAACTGGTGCAACTGCAGTGGAAATGGTGCTACAATTGATTTGAACTGTTGCTGCGAGGCAGAGAGTATAGTAAATAACTTGCGCCGATGCCGAATGCCGATTCGAAATGTGTTAATGAAATTAGCAGCATAAAATGCTGCTTGCAATGTTACAGATACAAATGTATCTGCGCATGCTAATTGACAAAATTAACACCCAATGGTCGGTTGCTTGGTTCACCGGTTGGACCCTCTGCTTGCTGGATACACAATATAACTCCAACGGTTTTGGTCAGTTTCACTCAGGAAGCAGCACAATTGGTCATAGGGGCTTTTTTATGTGGTCTGTTTTTCCTTGGCTTTGGCTTCCTTTTGGAAGTAGTTCGCTGACTGCGTTTGTTTGTTGTGGCATGTGTTAAAAATTTCTTGGGTTTAATTAGTGTTATTTATTATTTAGAGCATATTGATATTGTTTTCGTTGTTTAACGGTTGTTTGTTTCGGTTTCACGGTTTGTTGTTTGCCTGCCGATAAGCGCACTCTCTACATGTATATATAGTATACGTTGGTATTTATAGAAATCCATGAGATTTGTGTTTTTTTTTCTCACATACTTACACATTATGAGTCTTCTTTTATCTGTGTTGCCTCGTGCGAAAGAGTCGCGCGCCAGGTTGTAAATACAATGAACTCTGCCCAAGTGAAAATCTTTTCTCAAATTATTATTGATGGATTTCGATATGGGAATTCGAAGAATTTTACGTGCTAAGTGAATGCCCTGAATGAAAGCTAATCTACACGTGTCTATGAATGAAAGGTTGACACTTTTTAGGCTACCGTATCTTTTAAAATTCTGATACATTTGTCTAAAGTATGAATCAGTTGGTTACTACTTTTAGTTATTCCTAGTAAGAAACTGTTAAATTTTAAAATCAACAAAAATACAATAAATGCATTCAAAAAATAAATAAAATAAATAAATGTTATTCATTTTCATTAATAATTATATTTTTTACCATTGTTTATGTTATATATTCATTGAAAATAGTTTTGTTATGATTTAAAAACTTTGGCATTAAAATTTGCACACAGTTTATAATAAAATCGTTTTATTTAAGGATGTTTGAGAATTGTTTTCAACAACATCTGTAAAATGGTTTTGTTGTTTTTGTCATATAAGACTTGCTCTAATTTTGTGTGATGTTTCCGCATATCAGCTTGCTGCCTATCAAGAAAAACATACACTAACAACAGCCACAACAACAACAATAACAATGAAACACCCACTGGCAACACCCACACCATAGACAAACGAAAGGAAGAGGAATCAAAAACAAAGTAGCAGCATACAGGGAGGCGGGGAGAGGGAGAGGGGATTGGGATAGATGGAAGAACCATCAACAGCATCACACGTGAGTTTTACACATTTCAGAAGCAAACGGCCCAGAAGTGGATGCGCCAACTCGTTCCTAGGGGTTATCCTCATCCTTGTATGTTGTCGTTGATGTCGTCGTCGTCGGATCGTCGTCGTCTTGGTCTTGGATTTGGTCCGATTGCCAACGTGGTAATGTCAATCGCACTGTGCGGGTTTAACTTATGGCAAAACATTTGAAGCACTAATTAATTGGAGCTAAATAAAATGGCACAGCAGCCGCGAAGGAGGCGAAGTTTTCTGTCCTGTTGTTGTTTCTGAATTTGGTTTTTTGTTGTTGCGAGAATTGGCTGAACGGCGTTGGCGCTGTTGCTGGTGCTGTGACTGTTGCTGTTGCTGGGTACGCACGGTACACTGCCATGTGGAGACCCGGCGACTGTAAGCGACTGAGAAGATTACGAGTGCCAGATAAATGTGAACTACAAGTTGCCAATACAAGAGGCCATTAAAACCGGCAGCATTTGCCACAAAAAACAAAAATAAAAATACGAAAAAATATCCAAAGCCAAGTTAAAGATATTGAAAGCAGCGCGAGAAGAAAAGCTACCTTTTTGCAGCTTCTAGAACACTTAATACACACACACACACACACACTCGTATTTTAAATCGTATTGACAAATATCGAAGCGTGCGAAACAAATTGAAATTAAAAGTTAGCATGTTGCATGTTGCGCATTTTTGATGCGTTGCTGCCGCTGATTTGTTGGCTGCCGAAAGCTAACGAGATGTTGCACGATAAACTGATCCAAATTGGATATGTTTGGGCTTAGGTTCTGTGGGCTAAAATTGGCGCTAACTCTTACCTTGTAAACATGCCGGCTGTCTGTTGCTGCTGCTGCTGCTGTTGTTGCTGCTGCTGGCTGGTCTGTTGCTGCTGCTGTTGTTGAGAAACTTGCTGTTGTTGTTGTTGTTGCTGCAAAAGTTGCTGCTGTGACAATGTGGCTGGCTCATGTTGTTGAAAGTTATGATGATGCGTGTGCATATGTTGCTGCATGTGATGTTGTTGGTGTTGCAAGTGTTGCTGTTGCTGCTGCTGCTGTTGTTGTTGTTGCTGTTGCTGCTGTTGGTGTTGCAACTGTAGTACATGATGATGTTGCTGCTGCTGCTGCTGCTGTAGGGCATGCACATGTGTGGGCGTGGCCAAATGCGTGACTGCCACCGCTGCTGCTGCTGCTGCCGCCGCCGCAGCCGCTGCCGACGCCGACGCCGACAGAGCTGGGCCAGGCTTCTCTAGGCCACGTTTATCCGCATACATTTCGCGGCTGGCACGTTTGCAAATATTTGTGCAGATGTTACTAAAATTATAAAATGACATGGGCAAATTATTTTTATTATAAGTTTATCAATTCGTTTTAAATTTAGTCTAAATTCTTAAGCCAACATTAATAATTCAATCATAAAATCAGTCAAAAGTCTGCAGACTTTTTGCTCTGATAATGAAATGAAACAACAGTTGTTGATTAGTTGTTGTTTGCTAGACACTCACATACACACACATGTGTATGGACAGCCTGAAATTGGTTCAGTTTTTGTTGGCATTGTTTGAATTGTGGTAGAGAAAAAAGCATATTTTGAGGGCGAGCCATCTAAAGAATTGATTTGCATTGTTGTTGCTTGGCCAACAATTGAGCCGTTGAAATCGCTCAGTGGCATTGGGACGATTGAAGATATATGTATGTGTGTATGTAAATGTGTGTGTCTAGGTATATGTCTTTCAGTGTGTGTGTGTGTTTCTGAGCACTCTCCTAACTCTCATATCATTGATGAGTTGGCAGTTTAGCAGCTCTTTGCCGGATTGCATAAGGAATATGATTTATGGCATGTGATTCGACATGGTGTTGGAGAAGTTGACGCCGAGGTTAATAAAAAAGCGTACAAGAGCCATAGCAGTGTTAATAATGGGGTATTCCAACTCCTTATCATTTAATTTCGCATTAGTTTAATTTATGTTTATTTTTCTGGCAAATGAGTCAAGTTAAATGTCTAAAACACAAAAGAAAAAGTCGCTTTTAGGCCTGTTTTCAGTTCAATATGGCACTCTAGACTTGTTATGCTAAAATGCCATAAAAAACTAGCCATAAATAAAAAATAGTATAGTTTTGATGACGCATTTAAATTTATATAAGTATTTGTCTAAGAAAATAATAGAAAATTTGTCACTTTATAAACGTGTATATGAATCTTAATAGGTTATTTATGGTAACTGTAGTATAATATTATTTAATGTGCATTATTGTCAGCCTTATAGGAGATTTATAAGTAACGTTCAAATATAAACAATTTAATGAAAAGATAATGAAATGAAAGATTTGTTTCAGCTGGTGCGTCATAGCTTTAACTAGAGAAATTATGGAAAGAGATTCTATGGAAAACAACAGATTAATTCGAAAAATAATACAATCATTTAAGCACACAAAAATATCCATTTATTCTCAAGCCTTCTCGATAAATTTCTACAATTTTTTCAATTTTAATATCTACTGTTAGAACTTTGTTTGCATATTTAAATTAAATATATAATTTAAATGCAAGAATTAACCAAAGTATATGTATGAATAAATGACTTAATTTTCTTTTTTTTAATTGTCTTTAAAATATATCCATTCTCTTTCTTCAACAGAATATTTAACTTTTCCTTGCCCACATTTAACTATCACTTTCTATGTCAATACGCTATGCAGTTGGGAAATTTGAATGACACTTTAGGTGGCGCCATGTCGATATAGTACTCAAACTTGTATTCAAACTCATACTCATACACATGCTCACACTCAGCCTCGTACGAGTATATAAATTCTTGAAAATGCAACAATTGAAATTAGTTTTGTAAATGAAATTCAATTTTATACTTGAATATTCACTACCGGCTGTGGGCATCTTCTGTTTGGGGCCCGGCTTTGGATGTCTGTCTCTCTATTTGTCTATCTGACTGTCTCTGACTTTGGCTTTGGCTTTGACTGGTTGGCCTGGCTTAGTTGCAACTCATTGTCAAGTGAACTTATCAGAGTAGAAAAAAATTTGTTCGAGTTGACGTTTGGAGTGCCATAGAGTCGGTGCTTGATTTGTTTGGAGTTGTTTGAATAGGGACCACCAAAAAGTCATTGAATGAAATGAAGAACGCCGTAGATATATTTATGTATCTATCTCAGTATGTGTGTGTGCGAGTGTTGATTTTGTTGTGGCTACATTTGCTCTGTTGGCTGGCTTTTTAAGTATTTTGTTATTTGATTTCTATCAAAGTTAATAATGAAATTGGTAAATCGCGTTTTTTGGTTTTTGGGGTTTCATTTGCCTTTGTGTGTGTGTGTGCGTGTGTGTTCGGGTGCGGGTGCGAGCTTTAAATGGGGCCTTGAGGTCTTACCTTCTTTATTCGAAAGATTTAATTTGCGATATCCATTGGGTACAGCAGGTACAGCCGAGTACAGAGTATTTGGAAATGTATTTGCATAAATAATAATTTATCAATTTTTATTTTGATTTTGTTTTGCACAATGTTTGGCACTTGTATCTTTTTATTTAAACTTGTATTCAAACAATTAATATTTTAATTATTATTGAAATATTTTGCATAAAGATCTCAAATCTCGAATGGTCATGTTTTGCACAATACAATAAATATATTTATTTATTTAATTTTCAATCATTTTGAGCATTGCATATTCATGGGATCTCACAAGCACTTTGATTATATCTGCGGCTCTCCAAGATTTATGGGGTTTCTTAGCGACGATTACAGATTCATTTGCAAATCTAATGACGCATATACATATGTATGTATGTGTCTCACATAATAATAACCTCTCACTCAATTAACTTTTGCACTTATGTTTTGGGTTAACTGAAGATAACAGAACGAAACGAAACGAACCGATTCACAGATTCTTATGTCTACCATTCCCGATTACCGAATACCGATGACGATAACAGTATGCACCTCCGACGGCTTTAAGTCGTCGATCGTTATTATTGTGCCTTACTGGCTTATTGGGAAATCCGTTCAGCTCGCTCAACAATACGCTCTGTGTAGCCAACCGTGTAGAATGCGCGCGTGCACCTTTCTGTGCGGATCACCGAAGCGACACAGAAGCAACAAACTTGATTTCGAAACAGGTAAGGTAGCTTTCGTTCAGTTTCAGCTCAAGAGCTCCCACACAGGCTTAAGTTGAGGTTGTCCGTGTATTAGTGCGGTTCACCCAATACGGTTGGCGATCGTGCACTGAGAGAAATACCCAAATGTTAAACATAGATTAACAAAACCATTAGAGTTGGAGTATAAGAAAGATAACTACAGATTTGTAATTTTTAGAAATCGCAAATAGTTTTATATCATATCAGTTTGTTTCAAAATTATAAGACACTAAGAGAACGTTTGACTATCCATTGTATGCGTTCGCATTTTACTGCTTTCTAATTTTATAAAAAAAATATTACTAATTAAATAATAAATAATTAAATAATAAATAATTAAATAATAATAATTGAATTTTCTTTATTCAACTTTTGTAGCAGTGTTAGCGCTCGATCAAGCACAGGTACTCAGACACACTCTGAACCAGCTGACCAATACAAAAAGAGCACTGAGTCAATTGTTGACGCCTCTTTTTGCACCTATACACACACACTCACACACATACAGACACACCACATGTAGGTAGCGTGCTGAGAGTTGTTGTTGTTGTCGGCTCTCGTAACTCTCATTAGCTGTTAATCTATTCAAATTAGCCATAAATCAATTAAGTTTGCATTCGTTAAGCCGATGACTACCGTAAGCCAAAAATATCCACATAAAGTATTTACTCACCGAATTATCTGATAGAATCGGAAAGTAGTTATAGAATGCACAATTCCCGGTAAAAACCTCGCATTACCAATACTTAAAAGTAAATTTTTGCAATGAGTTGGCAACTCTGCCGGACTGTGTGTGGTAGTGAGTGTGTATGGCTGTGTGTGTTTGTGTTGCTTTAATGCGGCTCGCTGATTGGTCAGCATTCGTTAAGCTCCGTTGAGAAACTATTTACAGTTGTTGTTGTTTTCTTGTTTTGCTTTTGCTTTGTTTTCGCTTTCCACAACAAAAGGCATCGAGTTTGTGTGCGAGCCAATGAGACATCGAATTTGCCAGATGCGTGTGCTTATGCTTGTTTGTGTATGTGATGATTTATATTTGTATTCGGCTAGTTTTTAATTGCGTTTAATTAGTTAATTGAAATGGCGCCGTTGGGTGCGAGTAGTAATTTAAATTAATAAAATAATACATACTGTGTCAATATTAGATAATTAACTTTTAGTTGAACGACTTTTTCATTTATTTATTATCAAGCTACAAAAGATAAAAATATTGACTTGTAATTAATATTAAAGTTATAGCAATTTAAGTTCTAAAAACGTTTTTTTTCCATTTATGTTAATTGCAAATTTTTTTTTCTTGAAAAAAGTTAAAATATTTCATGTTTTTAAAAACATTAATTAATATTTAAATCGGATAATTACATATATGAATTAGTATTTTGAAAAATTTTTATGTACTTCGTATTTTAATAATTTGTCAAATTTAAATATTTAATACAAATAGTTGTAACTCAAGAATTTACCAATTTATAAATGAAATGAAAAACTATTTATTACTATAAAGTAAATATTTAATATCATGAACAGTTGTATAATATTTAAAAAGTTCCAAGAATTTGGCATAAATCCATGGGTCATAATTTATAGGTCTGACCCATTGGAAAAGGCACGACATCGACTGCTTTGCGTAGTGAACATTGTAAGAAACACAAGACCAATGTCAATGACTGGAAAACAGGACTCGTGTCTTTCATTTGATGGCTTAGAATTTCAGCTATCAGTCAGTTAAATGTATAATTTTAAACTTTCATGTAATGCCCGTCTGCGAATTAGCATTTTTCGAATGGAAAATTAACAAATCGTGCTTATGTGCTACGCTATATGCAATGCATATTCAATTAGCCAAAACAACAGACGGATCGAACTTAAAGGTGTAAGAAAGCAAGAGGCAATCGATTGAATACAAAGTGCACCTTTAATTTACTTCAAATAGGAACAGCTAATGTGATTGAATGTGGAACAAGAGAAATAAATGAAGACGATTGAGGACTAGATATGTATGAAGTTTGGGATAAGGTTGAGAGTCCTTTAATATGCCCCAAGGACATTATTCTCATTTTCCTTTTACTTCTCACTCACAATATAACGATATGTAAGAGAAAATTAGAATTTTTAAAACATTATCATCTAAGAATGCCAAGAAACTATTAAAATATGTATAAGCCATAAGATGGTTAGGCAGACAAACTTGAGTAGCAAGTTTTGGGCATTTCTAAACTCCAGTGATGAGTCATTTAACCAAACAAATCACATACAAATCGATCGGTCACCCTTTGAACTGGTCGCGTGGCAAAGCGACACACTGAGGAGACATTGGAACGTGGTGAGTCAAACACGTCTTAGTTGTTTAGCTATCAGTTGATAGTATGCATATTAACGAGGGATTCTCGTAAGAGTGGGGAGGTGGGAATGGAGCTAGGATGAAGCCCACATTGTCGCCGTCTGTCTGTCGTAGCGGAACAGTTTTGGGTCAGTCATGGAGCGGAAGTCTGGCAGCACGCGCTATTCCAGTCCCTTGGCTTTGGATTGATGGCGTTTGATGGCACCGATGAGTGTGCACAACAACAGAACTGAACTAAACTGAACGGGGCATGTTTTGGCTATAATTGTGAGGCCTGCGGGCGAAATGGTGAATCGTAAAACTGGAATAACATCAACGCCTATCTCTCACACGCATTCCAATGCTCCAGTTGGTAACAATTTGGCCAAGAGCAATCCCACGCCTATAAATACAGCCGCACGAGTCAAATGTCGTATTTCATTAGCCCATGTTAAAGTTGGCTCAGCGGTGGGTCTTAACTTTTAACACCCAATGCCAATAGAATTGTAAAATGGCCAGTTCAATGTGCCTACAAAGCGTAAGTAAACTTAAACTACAAATCCAAACCTTAAAGCTTGAACCAAAGCCCAAACTGAAACCAAGCCCGAATTGAATTACATGAAAATGCGCATTGCGTTGCGGAAATCGTACAAACTGGTCATGAAAAATGCATCACTCGACACTCGGACAGACCATAAAAGTAAAGCCAGACAATGAACACAGACTCTTCATGGGTTGGGACGTGGACTTGGTTTGGGCTTTGGATCTGTGTCTGGTTCTCTTCCTAGCCGAGTGATGAAAATGTACGACTTTTGCTCGCGGCGCTAAGTGAGCACACAAAAAATGTAACTTTTGATGCCTATGCAGAGGTTATTACAGCTATGCAAATTAATATGTAACACCCTAAAATACAGTCGAACGTCCCTAACTCGAATCACCATTATCCAAAGAAAAGGTTCGAGTTATGGAGATATTCGACTCATAGAGTTATTTTTCTTTAGCTTATAAATATTACTGCCACTCATTTAGTTCGAGTTAGAGAGGGATTCGAGTAATAAAAGTTCGAGCTATGGAAGTTCAACTGTATATTTATTTATTTATCGACAGTAACAAAAAATATTTAACAGTTTACATTTAAATTTTAAATAAGATTGAATTATAAGCGAATAAATTATATGATAAATATTTTTAATTTACAATCAAAAAGATACAAAAATAATATAAAGTTCGATTCAAGAAAATTTAAAATCTGTCTTAAAAAATTAAAAAAAATAGATGAACAAGACGACGATTTTAATGTTGAATTTTGTTAATTTATTGAAAATTGAATTATTAATGTAATCTTACTACATATTAATATTACTTATAATTTCACTAATTTTTGAAATAAATATATTTATTAATCTGAGCAACTCAATTACTCATTAAAAAAAAAAGAGTTCATAAGGGAATTCCCATATCGGTGAGCATATTTGAACCTCGAGACTCTCGTATTTAGTTACAGTTTTACACACACACGCATTAAGATTGTGCAAGACAGAGAGAGAGAGAGAGAGAGACAGAGAGTTGGCAGGAAAGAGAAAGATACAATGACTTGTTGTTGAGTGGTGACTGTCCGCTCTGTGGTCCAGAGGCCCCCGGGGCCAAGCAAACTTGACCAAGTCAATTCGATCCAAACGGAGGACGACCAACCGTCTAGGTGGTGCTAGCTGGCTGACTGTCTGGTGGTGCTAGTGGTGCTGGTGGTGCTTGGAGTGGGGCTAGGCTGCATTTGCTGAAATCAATCGATTCGACATTATTATTAATTTTTCATAACTTCTGCTGGCGGCCGGCGGCTGGCGGGTCTTCAGTGTGCAATATGGCGCCCTAAAACCCCAACTCCATTGCCATGTGAAACTAATCTATTTGTGCGCACAAAAAAAGGGCCGCCGCCGCCTCTGCCGCCGTCTTCTACTCTTCATCTCTTCATCGATTGCTGGACTGGTAGTTTCAGTTTAAGCGTGTTATCTGCTATCGCTGCGCTTTGATCTTTTACCGCTTCTGCTTTGCATAATAAATTCGCTATCGATGAAAACTAACTTGCAACTTGGTCGGTCTCAGCCCGGTCTCTCTCTTTTTGGGATCTCTTTGAGGGAATTGGGATTTCCCGGCAATTTGTTTGGCAGCGCTTTACCAGCGCCTTTGGCCATCGCCTGTTTAATTCGATTGCCTGTGCGATTTCGGCTTCGGCTTAACCATTTTATTACAATAGCATAATTTTTTACTATGCTTAATGAGTTCTGCTTTGATTAGTTTTTCAGATTTTTTTTTTCGTTTGCTTTTTTTTTGTTATTTTTATATAAATTTAGTTGTGCTGCAACTTCAGTTCTTGGCTTTGGGCATTATTTGTTGTTTGTTGGGTGTCGTTGGCAAAGGCTCAATTTGTTGAGGTGAAGTCTGAGGTGGATCTGGAACGGGGCCGCAAGTAGTTAGCGTTTGCTTATTGAAATGTTGCAAATTGATTTTCTTGTTTCGTTTAGGCAACACAATTAACCTACCAAAATATTTCAATGGATTTATTGCATTTATTTTTGATAAATTGGTACAATGTCACAAAAATTGCCTATGATATTAAATTGTAAGTTTTATTTCTTTGATTTGATCAGATCTGACTTATGTAATTTGATTGTGACAACTTGATTAGGTAGGTTTTGTCCTACTTAAATTTAATATTAAATTATTTTTATCGAATTCTTCCTTGTTTTTTTTTTTTTATTTGTTTTAAGATTCTCAATTAAATGAACTTTTTATTTAATTTAACGAAATCAATTGCAGATTAATTGTAAGTGCATAACAGACAGACAACAGACGTCGCTGCTGACTGCGCTGTCGACGTCGCCGGGTACAGTACGCGCCGTTTATTGTGTGCCAGCTGAAAAATTGCTGTTGTAGGTCGTCTTCGACAGGGCGGGAAAGTGTAAATACAAATAGTGTATGTGTGTGTGTGCGGCGAAGACTATAAATAAAATATATAGCGCGCTTTTAAACGAATATCTATATTATATAAATACATTTTTCTGTATATATGTACTTACTTGCAGCACAGCAAAGAGCATTTGCATATTCACAGATAACTGCAATGGATCGACGCCTCAGACGCCCGCGTCGTGCTGATGACTTTGCACCAGCCGTTGCTGCCGTTCCCGCAGCTGCCCCTACACAGACCAGACGCTCCGTCGCCAACACAGCACCCCCTGCCCCTGCCGCAACTCGCACACGTGCTTCGCCATCGCGCAACAAGGCGGTGGCGCCACCCCCCGACCCACCCCTAATGGAGAGCGGGCCGCGTACACGACGCTCCAGCAGACCACGGTCCGCTGCCGGGCAGCCCACAGCCTCAGCGGCTGTCAAGGCCACGATTAAGCTACGAAGGGGTTAAAAATCCGAAAGCATTCAAACTCGTTTTTTGTCGGATGCTGCTTTTAGGGTTTATTTAGCTTAAAAATTTCATTCAAATTTCGCGCCAAAGTTTATTTACTGCACTGCTTGCACTTGAAATGCGAGAGCACTTGGCACTGCTTTGCTTATTATCCAAATGAACTGCTTGCCAGCTAACTTAGTGGCGCCCTCTATGGATTGCTAGCGACAATCAAATTATAAACTGCTTGTTGCACTGCTCTTATCCGAAAAGGAGCGCGAAATTTGAATGAAATTTTCAAAAATCAATTAAAAAAAATTGAAAAAGAAATTGGAAACAAACTTAATAAAAGGAAAATAAGTTTATTTATTGTTTAAAAGTGTTAAGGAGAAAAACATGAAAATTAGTGATGTTATTTCCCAAACCGTTAAAATCAAATAATGAAATTATTAAAAATAATGTTTTAATAATAAAACAAACAACTTATTTATAGTAGTTTCCTATTACTTTGTGCACTTTGAATTTTGTCTTTATCAGCATAAGTAAATTTGTATATGTGTATGTACATACGAGCTCGTATTCCCGATTGCTTTCTGGGAGGTATGATTTATTTGAGTATACAAACACCTAATCATGTACATATAGTATGTATATTTTTATATGTGATACGAGACCAATATTTCGGCGCGTGTTTCTATTTTGATTCCTCCACCTGGGCACTTTATTTTTGGGTACTTTAGAGGGGCCTTGACATTGCGCGTGTATTATAAGTGCCTGCAATACCAATAAAAATTACCAAAAATAATACGAAACACAAAAGCCGAACAATTAACTTCACAGTATGCAGGAAAAACCGGTACCCAAATCTAAGCGTTCGACTTACTGTTGTTGTTGTTATTATTTATATTTATATTGTTATTGTTACATGCACGAGTCGCTGACATGTCTAAAAATATCGGTCGGACATCTATTGATAACCGAATGTCGCTGAGTGACTGACGCGTGATACACAAACATAGCTGGCATTATTTTGGCAAGCGAGAAAATAAAAGCGATTCATATTTGCACATGCTATACACTCACTCAAGAGGGTATATGAGAATAGTATTTAGGTGTGCCATGTTCTCAAAATAAGTTATTATGGAATATAAATGATTTGAATTAATTTGCTTATTAAAGTTGAATAAGTGTTACAATAAAGAGTATTTAACTGTCGTTACAGTAGTTAGTTAAATGTTTTCATTTATTTTAGCCCAAAAACCATTGACCATGTGCTGGAGAGGAAGGGAGGCCAAGGGGTGGGTGGCTTAGGGGCTGGCGCGTGTTTGATTTGCTGGCAAAAAAAAGTTGCCGCCGTCTGACTACGCACTCTTTTTTTTGGTCATCATATCTGTTATGCTTATAACGCGTTTTCCATTGACGCAAGTGCCACGCCCATTTCCGTTTGTAGCATCTGGTGCAGTGCAAGTTAATTTTTTATTTTTAAAGCCATTAAGGGAGTAACCCCCTTCAGCCCTTCTTTCTAATTTACATATTTTAAGTGCTCCATTTTGCTTATTGTTTTACTTCACACGTGTCGGCAATTGAATCTGAAAAGTGTCTGCCACTAAGAAAAAAACAAACACCCACGAGCCCATTAAAATCATACATAGACATAAGGAGGGGTAGAGAGAGAGGGAAAAAGAGTGGGAAGGCAACAGCTGATGATTGTTGGACTGGCGACTCATGTGTTATGCAAATTTATTTTTATTGTTTTCGCAATGCTTTTTGCTTTGTTTATGCTATTTAGTTTGTGCAGTGTTCGGTTAGACAAAGCATCGCAAAACCGGAAATAAGACTCGTTGCCGTGTTTACCGTTAGTCGTTGAACTGTTTCACCTGCTCGCCGAATGCCCGTGGCATAGAGCATTGAATTACCTTTTCATTAGCACGCGCAACGCACATCAACCTAGAGAATCTAACAAAAATATTCACACCCACAAACACCATCAGCAAAAGCCACACACAGACACACACACACATAGCTAACAAAGGCGAAAAGCAATCGGCCGTAACAAAATTTCCGACACGTGCGACAAAATTGGCTAAGAGAACGGAAAGGCAGACAGTGAGTGAGAGGCAGAGAGAGAGGGAGGGAGAGAGGGAGGGAGAGAGAGAGTAGAAAGAGAGATAGATATGTAAACTTGACATGGGGTAAAACAAAAAGTTTACACGTTTAGTTGACTTCGCTAATGTTGCCAGCAACACTTGGGCTGGGCAACAAAAGTTGCTGGCAACATTTTATGTTTGACAGCCGGCAAAAAAATGCGTGGGTGTTTCTTTTTAGCTGAAATTTGTGTCAATAAATGGCCAAGATTAGATTTGATGTACAAAAATAGTTGCACGTACTGGCATTAATTGTTATTATCCTATTTTGCACTATTTGATAAATAAGAGCATAGTACTATATTAACTTATAAAAGCTGAAAAGATTAAAATATATAATGAGCATCACTAGTTAATTGATGGATTTGGGGATGGCTGTCTTAATAATTAATGGAATAGATATAATTTATTTATTTACCGTTAATTAGGAGCAGACAACTAAAATATTATTTAAAACTGCTAATAAAATTTAAAAATAAGATAAATAATTAACGATTAAATAAATAAAATTATATAATATATTTAAATTTGTAAACTAGTTTATATTGTAATGTAAACAAAAAAGGATTATTGATAGTAGGAAAAGAGGAAGCATAATAACTGATTTAGTAATTTTTAAATTAAATGTATAATTGTATTTAATGCATTCATAAATGTTCAGCTGTTTCGACAAAACACTCTTGACATTTGTGTGGGGTGCACGACAACTTCTGCTGTCGACGGCCATTTAAACGCCGAGCAGCTGGTAGCGCGGCTTCATTCGGCTTTGCGCTGTCGTTCCATGCGCCTCGCTATCACAGAGAACGGTATTGTTAAGTTCCAAAGCTTTAAAGCTGCAAACATCAAGCATTTACGTACTTCTTTGTTTGTGTATGTGTGTGTGCAACTGTGTGTGTAAGTGTGCTGGTGTGAGTGCTCGTGTCTAAAGCGTAACGAAAGCGAAAGTTTTGCTGCGCGCGTGTTGTTAGCAGCAGCGTCGCTTCGTCGGTGTCGTCGGCGTCGTCTGCCTCCTATGATTGCACACACGTAGTCGTCACAGTCGTGGTCGTAGTCGTCGCATTCGTCATAGTTGTTGTTGCGGTTGTTGTTCTTACCTACAATTGATTAAAGGCGTGTGAATACGAATACAACAAAAATGCTCATTAGTTTCAATGAGCGCGCAATAAATTAAATAAAACGTGTTTGTGCTGCCATATTCAGAGCGTATCTGCTTCTCGCTATCTCCAGCTTTATCACCATCTGCATCTTTATCCGTGATTTTGCGTGTGTGCGTCTTCTGCCCAGCAACAAAGAAACCAACAGCTGTTCAGCAAGAACAACAATAATCGCCATCATTCCAACAACATTTACTGCTAAACGCTTTTAAACAACCAACGGGTAAGTCTCACATGCATACGTAATAAATTGGGACATAAATCTTCTAGCATTAATCCCCGCCCTCCCAAATTGCAGCCCACACAGTCGAAAAAAAGACCACACGTGTCGCCTGTTAAATTGCATGTCACAAGTGACGTTCAATATTGTCGAGAGCTTTTAGCGTATGCCGTCTTCTGTCTCTTTCTCTTTCTCACACATACATACACACACACACACACACACACGATTATCACTACTGTGTGTGTGTGTGTGAGCGTGAATTGAAGAACTTTTCGCCTTTGACGTGTATTCGCTGCTCTCTCTCTCTTTTCGTCCGCTGCCTTCCGTTCTCTGTTCTCTGCCAGTCCTGCAGCATAGCTGAAATCGAGTTTCTTTCCCCCACTATACCCTCCCAAGGACGAGTGGTCCTTGACTGCTGACGCATCGTCTTTGGACTTTTGTTCGCTGCACACAGCGACGACTGCACTTTCCCCAACTGGAGCACACAACATAAAAAAGTTAGCTAAATTTGCCAAGTAAACAAACAATGTGCTAGAAACAGAAATTCAATCGAAATATGATGAAATAAAAGTCATTTGCAGTTTGTTTTGCAATTGGAGATTTATTATTCGTTGGTTTTTTTTTTTTTTTGTTTTTTTAAGTTACAAAAACAAATTTGTGTATGTTTATTTATGTGTAGAAATGGCACTGCTTTATTTATTTGTGTGATTCCTAGAACTACTCGTATGTCAATGCCCCGTCACCTCTCAAAGGGCGGGTGTTCCCATTAGCGGACAAACACTTAAAAGATTTCTCAACGGAAATTGCCGCTCGTAAAGCGGAGCGTGTGAAACGGCTCTAATAGAGAAACCTTCGGCATTACCCCAAAAAAAGCAAAACAAAACATAAGACAAAAAAGTAAACTCGAATTGTTGCTGCTGGTAAGCAAAGTTTGCTTTTAGTGCCAATTCAGCAGAAAACGGCATCAAGCTTTGACTTTGACAACAACATATTCAATTCGTCTAGTTTGTTTACTTATGTGAATCAATTCCTTTGTTTTTCCTCGACTTTTGAGTCAATTGCTTCAACAATCGAAGCTACCTTATGCAAAGTAAATAAATTTCAACCATATGAAAATAAATAACTTATCGACTTTGAGATACCATGTACAAGGGCCGGAAATGTGATGCCGATACGTAATATATTTTTAGTTAAAATTCGGAGAATTTATCAGACAGGAAGCTCCTAAAAAAAGCCCATGCTACCATTATCAACGTGAAAATTATCGCATGCTTCTTTGAAATATTAATTTGACATATTAATAGCTATCGAACGTCGACCTATACATTACACCCAAAACACATATTATGGCGTCCGTAATAATAGATTTTTAATTTGGGCTTCAACGCGTTGCGCATTAAAACTTCAAGATTAACCAAAATTATGAAAAGCCCCCCATTAATATAAACAAACAGTGGCAAAAAAAAAAAAAAAAAAAGCAACATCAACAGCAATAACAACCGACGGACGCTCTGCCCCAAATTGTGTGGCCAAAGGGGAGAGGAACGCTGTCGGTTCGGTTACCCCAGCAGCAACACGTGCGTCGTTAATTCAATAAAAACAACAAGAGCAATTCACACACACACATACACTCAAACACACATACACTCTACCTCTCTCTCTCTCTCTTTCTCACACACACACAGGCCGCTAGACAACAGCATAAAAAATCATTAACACATGTGAGCGCATTTCTGTATCAGGGTCTGTGTGAATGGCTTTGAATTTGTGTAAATACCCAGCAGTTATTTTACGAATCACCTAGTAAACTTCGTATTATTTACTATGCTGTTTTGTAAGGTAGTTTTTCAGGGACTTTTATGCGATTTTAAATTTGGAATGCAATATAAAATTAAGCGAATACTTTTATTGACATTCTTTAAATTAGAAACTCTACACAACTTAAAAATTAAAATTAATTTGAAATATACATTATTTAATAATAGTCGAAATAAGTGTTAGCTAAAATTTCATTACTCGCAAGAAGTCCACTGAGTAAACATGTAGTTGCACTTGAAACCAGAATTATTAGGTACATGAAATATTTCATTACAATCTCTTGGATTTCTAATCTAGCTAATTTGGATTCAACTGGGTAACTTAATTGTGATTCGCTCGCTTGTCGCTGCTGCTCAATGGATATTCCCTTGCCGCTCCTACAGACCTACAGACACACACTCACACTAACTCAGAATACGTCCGTCTGTGCCAAGCTCGTGGCAACGAAATTATCGCCATTTCGCTGTTGGCATCGACGCCGACGTCGCAGTCGCAGTCGACGGCGAGCGCGTTCGCGTCACTGACTGCGATTGAATGACAAAGTATTTTTAATTTATGCAGGCAACTACAAATTAATTCGCTTGTTTCGTTGTAGCTTTTGGTTTTATTTTTTCACCGGCTCGTCTCCCACACGTGTCTGTCATAGCTTTATCTCCCTTTGTTTATGTGTGTGAATGTCTGTGTGTTTGTTCGAGCCCATATTTAAATGTAACAAACAGCTGCTGTGAAAGCCCCATAAAAGTTAAATACGATACACGCTTTTGTAGTTTCGAATAAAGAGTAGCTACTAACAATAAAAAATTGGCTAATTTTCGATGACACAATTAAATTTATTTTTTCGCTTTTTATATTGAAAGTCGGACGAATTTGGATGCTTTCAAGTTCGTTAAAACTGAGATATGATAGATTTGATATATTTATTTCAAAATATTATTTTATGATTATATTATATAATTGCAAATGATGATCACTTTACTTTTTGTACGCAATTGCTTGTTACTTTATGCTTTTTCCAACACTTTTATCAAAGATCTTAAAAATAATTCTAAAAATAAACACGGTATGCGTAAAAACCCAAGCTGGCAATAAAACCGAACATCTTCCTCTTTACCAAATGACTTTTGTATGCGTATGAGTAATAATTTGCTACGCTTAAATAAAAAAAGTATTTTTAAACCCGCAATGTGAGTGAAACTATAAATTCAAGGTTCACACGATGCAATTTGCATAGTATACACATGTATGTAAATCGGCCAATAGAGTTAACAATAAAAATAATAAAGGGAACAAAAAAAAAGCAGCGACAATTGCAACGATAAGCACTACAGCTAATTGCTAACCCAATAATGCGACTCACACGCGGTACTCTACTCTATGTAACTGTAAATTGTTACACGCGCGTGGTTTTTGCTATTATATGTATGTATATGTGTCTGTGTGTGTGTGTGTTTCGCGTCGCTGGGGCAGCACGTTCAAAGCGGTATCTAACCGGACTCTCCGCCTCTTACCGGTTGCAATTGTCATATATTCATATATGTATAATATATAAGTACGTACATAAATAGTCTGCGCATTCTGATGACTGTTGACCATTAAATGTCCACGTGCCGCACTTTTGTCATGATAATATATGTAGGTTGAGGTGCAGCCCAGACATTAAATGCTCTTTGAGTTTGGCTATACCCTTTCAATTGCTCAATTGGTCATTTCAGTTATGAAATATCAACTTACTTTTTATGGGAAGTGTTAAATTGAATTAAGATAAGCTAATAAATGTTTAGTGGTTTAATTTCATATTAGACTATAAATCCTTTAAACTTTGAGTACCTGAAAGTTGAGAAGCTCAGAAACATTTTGTATTATCTTTCCAGCTACAATGTATTCTTCTATTGTAGCTTATCTATTAAAGTAAACAAAATACATTATCTAGTTAAATATATGTTTTTTTATAGACATTTATCTGCACTTATTCAACATTGCAGCCTTGCTTTCTGTATTGTTGTTTTCTTTTTTTTTTTGCTTATTTTATGGTAACATTAGTGAATTATTTTTGCTGCTATTCGCAGCCGAATTAAGGCAAACAAATTAATCAGACGAAGTCGCAGCTCTAGTTCCACAACGAGGCGAGGATGATGATGATTATTATGATAATGATAATGATGGGCAAACAATAATAAAAGTAAACACACGCGCCGTTCATGGTCGGCTTTTTTGGTTTCATATTAAAAGTAGATGCTTGTGGTTGTGGTTATATCTGTGTTTCTCTTTTGCTGTGGCTGCCACAGCTGCAGCTCTTTTTGGCCAAATGTTCTGACCAGACGCTGACTGTAACTTGAACCGCAAACAGTCAGCGACTCTGAGTGAGTGTGAGTGTGAGCATGAGTGTACGAGTAAGTGTGACGAATGAATGCCAGGCTGTATTATCAAGCCAAGCGCAAGTTATTGTACTGATGTTCTAAATAATACAAACATGTTTGAGATTATTATAAGTGATACGAGTTTCTAGAAATAGTTTCATGTCCCGCATTTTCAAAGAGTTCCAATAGGTTTTAAAACAGTTTCTTTTAGGGAAAACATAGTTGTGTTTTTTGAAAGTCAGAAGTCAGAAATCAAGATATGAATTCTGTGTATTCTATCTAATCTGTAATTCATGATATGAATTTTATGTATTCTATTTAATCTTTGTAATTTTCTAATATCTCATTTTGGGAATAAATACAGATACGTGATTTTTGAATATATCAATATATAAATTGGAAGTACAAACTATGGATAACAGCAACAAATTATTTTTTTGACCTTTATTATAAATTATAGATTAAAAGCTAGATATTTACAAAAAACGCATAAATTAGTACTTATTTTTATTATTTTCAATTACTTGACAACTTTTGTTGATTATTATAAATAATTATGTACTTACCACAACACAGTCTTTTATATGTGTAAATATAAACAAGTGCTTCAAGCTAAATTTGTTGATGTTTTTTATTTATTTGTATTCGCGAAAACAAATATTATTGTTTTTCGTTTATTGATAACATTTTATTTTTATAAAATATATAAATAAATGGCAATAATTCGAGATGAAAAACTTCAAACTCTCTCCATTTTTACAAATTTAAAAATACTCCTTAAATAACTAATGGAACCTTGGCTCACATTTAAAATTTACATAATGATAGTTCGTTTGCTAATTTAAACATTTCATTATTATCTGTAATTGTTTGATGCAACAACTGTTGTCGGGGAGCTCGATGAATTTCGAACGACAGTGTAAAAAGCTTGTGGGTGCGCCAAGACGGAAGTAATGCGACATTGAGTATACGCCCCAATGCACAGCAGAGGCTACACGTGCCAGCCAAGCTAGAACGATTCGTATAAATGTGTTTGTTTGTAAATGTATATAGTTACCTAGTATAACATATGCTAAACTAATTAATAATGTTAAATGTTTCGCATTTTATGATTTGCCAATTAAACGAGCGAAATAAAATTCTAGTGTCAACACAATAACTAAACAAACGAAATTCAAATTCACTATAACATTCCGACCCACATTCATACTGATTAACGTAATACATGGCCCATTAAATGCGTTTATTCATTTATTAAGATGGAAAAATAATTAATGAAACATCCAATTAGCTATCAAAACATAACGCTAAAGTAGAAACAAAGCAAACAAAAAAGGGTATAAATAAGTCATTTCAAATGCTTCAAAGCTGAAAATGAATACTCCATGAAAAACTCGATGAATCGCACCGTTTACCACCCATTGGCTTTATTCCATATAAAACATTCATCAATGACAATCGTATCGATTTTAAAGCATTCGAATGGAACTTTGTGTCATGTTTCACATTTGCATTTTATGGGTTTTAAGATCTTGTTTGTTCAAAGTCCATTTTTATTACACTTTAAAAGACAAAAAGTTTAGCTAAGTTGATTGTTTATGGCTTACTGTATTTACTGGTATGTTGCATCCACAAATGTAGGAATATAATTGTTTCATTGTCAGATACCATTGATTCTGAAACAAACAGAATCTTTGTTTTAACGTTTGGACATTATCTCGGATTTCATTCACATTTTCCATTCAATTATTTCAACTATTTTCACTACTAAATCTCTGCAATTTTTTAGCGTTTCAGACAAATAAAGCAGATTAATGCTTTACCCAAAATCTCCGACAGTCCGATGAGAGAATTTATAATTTTGACTTGTGTATTTAAAACATTAATTAGGTTTGACCTCTTCTAAGGCTAGACTAGATGTATAAGCTCTTAATGCGTCTGCTGCCATCAAATACGAGTTAAATCTCAACAGATTTCTGTTAAAACATCTCAATGCGACACTTAAAATGCTATGTTTTCATATTGATCACTCTTCGTTAGCCTGTTTTCAGAACTCTAACTAATAATACGTGAAAAACAGACTATGTATGGCTTAATCATATACAAATATACCAATAAGTTCATATTTTTATTTTTATGGTTAAACGTACTTCTTTGTCCATATTTGACGTGCTCATTGGGTTCGGTAAGTAAATAAGACGAAAGTCTAATTAATAGCGTTGCTTTTGCAGTCATTTATTTTTTGGTAGTCCAATTTCTGTTCCTATCTAACGAGGTTCTGTCTGTCTGCCTGTCTGGAACCCATCGTGATGGTGTTTGTGCTGTGGGGTCTGAAGGTTTCGGGGTTGGGTAGAAATTGCGCGTGGCTGGTGTTTGTTTGCCATTAGCAAAGCAATGGCAATTGGGTCATCGTTTGGCACACGTGTGGCTCGTTTAGTGTTTCGATTTTCGCTTTTCGTTTTTATTTGTTTTACTTGTCATCATCATAAATTTTTATCGCCTAGCCGGCAATTCAGTTGCCAATACTGCACACTTCCCACTTTTCGAAACTCACAACGTTCTCTTTTCCCTTTTAAGGTATAGCACATCTTTACATTCCGGTCTCTGGCACTGATCTAATTCTATTATGACGGTTGGACAATTTTTAGCAAGTTTTCCGTTGCACAAAGTCTTGGCACGTTTTGTCTAGCTCCGGACGAATCTTAATATTATTACGACAGATGTTTATTGTCTTAGCTGGAATATGTGAATATTTTTTAAATTAGTTTTGGCATTGTTCCGCCCATTCTAGAGTTTGGTTGTTTTCTTTATTTAATTCATTTCTTTTCATAACTTCCACGCGCTTGTATTGAGATAACAAGAAAATTAGCACTTTATTATAGTTGTTCTTGTCGTATTTGGTCGTTGTTGGTTGTTGCTGATAGATATTTTTGTTGGCAACGAAACAATTCCAGAATGTGGTAAATTCAGGTGTATTATATCTTATAAAAAAACCTCTTTACGATGTAAACATTTTCATGCCCCAAAATTTTTGATATCTAATTTTTTGACGAATAATATTAAGTTGGACTTATAAATTACTAAAAAAAATATTTTGTCACTTCGGCACATTGCGCTAAATAAGAAAATAATCAAAATAAGCTAGAAAAATTATCTGTGATTATTTTTTTATTTTTAATTTAATGGAAATGTGAAGATTATTTCAAAAAATCATTCCAATATTTGTATGAAATTTTAGATAAAGTTCTCAAGTTGTAAATATTGATTTATGAATACAGTAAAAAAACTTTCTATAGTAGCCCACTGAAATTCCCACTGTGGCATAGCACGAAACTTGATTATAAACCCAAACAAACAGTATCAGAGTAAACAATGTAGACCTGCAATGGAATTTTTTTAAATTAGCTTCTTTTACCTGAATCGTTCCAAATTTTGGTTGGTAACGGCGCCTATGTTGATGTCATTGGTCATGATACGCGGCACGTGTAAAGGTGGTAGATAAAACTATGAGGACAGAGCGGGGCATAAATGTGCATATCACGTATACGCAGTGTCGAGCAAACAGCACACGAGGCAAAAGCTGTGAAATAGTTGCAATTGCTAAATAGTGCTCAACGTGAAGTGAGTACACAACTAATTAATAAGTGCTAAATTGTTATACAAATTATTTAATTTTTCTCAGGAATAATACATTGCGTATGCGTAATATGAAAGACTTCTTACTAGACTAGTCAGCCATTGAGGTGACAATTAAGGTTGTATTATTGGAACCAATTAACGTCCCCAAGGTTATCTGACATATATATGTGTAAGCTTATAATAAACCCCATATGTGCACACATTTTCAGTTAAGCTTCCTCTCACGTTCTAAACTGATGTTTCAGCTAATGAATGACGAGTTAACATATACAAATACAAAATATATTATACATATTTAAAGGCTAATGTGAGTCGAGAATTACCGGCGACATTTAAGCAAATGATGCCCAAGTGCAATATAAAACGCTTTCATGACTTACGTGCTCTCAAAACATAAGCAGGAAAGGCAGACGAGTAGGCTTAATAAGTATATTGTATGTGTGTGTTTGTATGCAGTGCAGACGTCACAAATAAAATATAATATGCATGACAATAGCCTTTTGTTGTTGTTTATTATACTGTATATGTACTCGTGTACCCCGCAGCGTAACATGTACGCCAAATAAACTTCAAAATGACAACGCCTTCAACAGCAACTGCAAACCCGAGAGTTTTTTGAACTTACACTTTTTTTGTTACCGCAATGACAATAACAAATTCAGATTTGGTCGGCTGAGGTTTCTTTGCCTTTGCCTTTGCCTTTGTTTGCAACTCCCTGAAAGTAATTGCTCTGAAAATGGCCAAACAACTAAATCCATGCCATTCTGCGCCCAAGTTTCCATTGTTGTTTTAGAAGTCAACGAGCTGTTCTTCTGGTTCATTGTTTCCTTGCCGAGCCGAACTTTAACATCAATTCGACAGCTGGCGTGTCGTGTTGTGTTTTGTGGAGACCGACAATTATTTGGCTAATTTATGCACACGCAGTGGCAGTTCTCATTATAGCCATTGATTGACATGACCTCCAGCACCGGCAGCAGGTAGCAGCTAGCAGATAAAAGCTACAGCAGCTACAGGTGATGGCTTAAGCGTGTTTCAAATTACTGTTTTCACTACACTCGATTCATGTCAACAGTCACAAACACAGACTCACACAAATATTCCTATTCGTATATTTAGTAGTGTCTACTACATGTGTATCTCTCGGATATCACGAGTGAGTCAAGTTACTTTTATTTTCATGTTTTTTTTTTTATTTTTTGCCCGAGGCGGCACGTGTTGCTCGTTTTCTGTCCAGTGCGAGGCAGCTTGGAATCATCAGGCCACTTTTAGAGTAAATACGCAATGGGCTTTTATATCTTAAGAATATTTGATTTAAATAAATTGCTGGAGAAGATGACTGCTGACTGAGGCATGCAACTAAAACAACATAAAATAAAGAATATTTTTGAAAAATTTAAAACTAGGAAAACTAATTAAATACTAAACCCGCTCATTTTCAGCTGTCTTTTTATTATTTATAAATTCAAAGCTTGATAGAGTATTAAAGTCTTCAAATTGCCGTATCATTTGCTTGTGACTCATAGCTCAAAATTTGCTGCCAACTGCCCCACCGACCCACTCGCCTTTCGTTTGTCCCACCATCTCATGACCAGAGCTTAGGGGATTGAAAAAAACAGCGCGTGTTCGTGAAATATGCCATTGGGGCCATTCGTTAGACTTGGCATACGTTACGCTTCTTGGTTTTTGTTAAATTTTAATGCCAGGGATGTGGCCAAGCTGATGATGGCTTAGCCACGATTCTAGAGGTTAGAGAGAATATTGCCGAATTTTGAATGAAAGCAGAAGGCATAAATAATCAAATGTAAATTTCAAGCTATGCATATTGGCACATCGACAAAGATTTTATTGGCATTGTGAAATCCGCTTAGCTGACACGCCCACACAATCATACTGTCGCCCCCCACCAACAAGTACTTGAAATGAAAATGCCTCTTTAAGGCCGCGATGCCGCACACTTTCCAAATGTAATTACACTCAAGAGATACACGTGCCGTCAACAACATCGTCGTTGTTGCTGTTGCCGCTTTTGGGCTTTTTCAATTTAAATTTGACTGGCTCTGGCTCTGGTTCTGCCTCTGGCGGCGACTCATCTGACTGACAACACCACAATATTAAGAGCACAACTGAGGCGAGGACTGGGACTGAGACAGCGACGAGCACTTGAGCAATTTGCAAGCGCGCCAAAATGCTGACTATCAATATACATACTGGAGTATACATATACATATATATATCTATAAATATATTCTTTGGGGATCTGCAACGTAATACTTACTTGCCACATCGATTGCTGTTTTAAGTTTGTTTACCTCTAGTGGAATTGCCCCTCGAGCAACTCGCGCTAATATAAACATAAACACAGTCTTGCCATGGCCAAATACTAAGCCTCGATTTGGGGCATGGTTAATGAGCTTCAGCAGCGTTGGGACTGCCAAAAATAATCTTGTTGTTTTGGCTGCTCGTTGGCTTCAAATGACAGCTGAGTTGGTTGCGTCAACTGTTTTGAGAATTCGGGGCACCGTTACTCAAGGGCAATACCTTGTTTATCTTACTGAATGACTAATGCACTACGAATTCCAAGAGATTAAATGAAATGATAATAAAATATACATGCTTAATAATAAAGATCTTTTGCACGGCTTAGTAAATACTCAAGCGTGTCATTTATTTATAAGACCCAACCTTTTGTAAGCCGATTAATTTGCTGGTAAAAATATATGTATGTATAATTAGGGATAAAATGACATTTAGATTATTATTCTCTAAGTAAAATTGTTTAAGAATTAGCTTAGATTCATGACTAAAATACAAAGTTGTAGACGAGATTGTTTATCAGAGTGCAATTAAAATACAATATATAATTCCAAGTGCGATCATGAGATTTGCGTTTGTTTTGGTTTTGCTTTTGTTGTTAAGCTAGTGTAATTTATGGCACATGCAAATTTAATTTTCTTATTTATTGCTCCCCTTTGATGATGATGATGGTGATTTCATTATTGATAAGCAAGCAAAGCGCAAATAATTGATTCAATAAGTTGATTGAACTCGTTACAGTATATTATTAGTAAATTATTTTCGATGTTTGCAAACGGGGCACGACACTTTGACATTTCGACATGTGGCCAATCAATCAATTAATCAATTTGATAGGCAATTAATTTCGAATTTATTTTTTGTTTGTTTTTACTTGCAGTTCCAATGGCGCCCGTTGTCTGCCCAGAGACGAAAGTCCACATGGCGGGCGTGAAGGAGTCGCGACGTCATGGCAGCCACGTGGGCGTGGCTCTGTCCAACAGCAATACCGCCACACAGAGCAGCACTGTGCTGAGCTATGGTGAGTAACTATAGTTCTTGACAATCGCACATGTCGTATACGTAACATGAGTCACATGTGTGTTGTCGCTGTCATTACTGCCGTTGTTGTTGTTGCTTTTTGACATTTACAACAGCAGCTCACGTTACTTGGATAGGTTTAATTAATTTATGTAAACTTGGTCAAGCAGCGCTGTTGGCCAGATTCGTTCCATTGCAACGTGGCCCCCTCAATACAGTGCACTGTTCACGTGTTGTCTGCTTTACATTTGCGCATGTTTCTGATGTTGCTGCTGATGCTATTGCTGTTCGCTTTGGCACGCGACTTTGTTTTCGTAACAATTTGCGTCAGCAATTCAAAGACTCTGCAAAAAAGTGCCGTCTGTTCCTGCTCCGACTGGCAACAGACAGCTTCCCTGGAAATTTGTAGCATGACACATTTATATAAGCTTCCCCCTTGTGGCAACAGACTTTGTTGAAGACTATCTGTTTGCTTGTTCTCGATTCAATCAATCCATTTGACTTTTTTGCTAAAAATATGTTTGCATTCACAGAAAGTTAGCTAAATTTGGATGCTAAGTTTCTTAAAATAATCGCTTGTTTATGTTTATAAAATATAGCTCTTTAATAGCACTATAAGAAGAAAAAACTTGCCAATGTCATTGTCTTGCTGTTTAATTCGAGCATTCACAGTTGACAATAATATTTTGTAGTTTTCAAGAAAAAATAAAATGTGTTTAATAGCAACAACTAACTAATGAAAATTGTAAAAAGCTAAAATGGTCGTCTCTTGAATGGCTACAAGAAAACTTCGCATAACTATTGAATAAGCATTTATTTTCTCAAAATAATATTTTTGCCCTTATTGGTTTTGTTGTTGGTTATTATTGTGATACTTTCGTCGGCAATTGCAACTGTCCCACATTTGCTCGGTTGTATTTGGCTTTTGCCGACTTTGCTTTTTGATACCATATTGGTTTGTTGTTGTTGCTCGTGTTGCTTTCGTTTTTATTGCTGCCACTTTTATTGGTGCCATATACAAAACAATTCATTAAAAATGCTTTTCTTTTTTTCCTTTTTATTTATTTTTTTTTGCTAATTTCCAGCAACACGTTAAAATGTTGAATGCTAAATGGGTGTGACGAAGCCACGTGCAGGCGCCCAAGAATAATTTAGTTCCCTTTCGCCCCCTTAGGCAATCACAACGTAACAAAATGGGAATTGCACAGTGGGCAAAAGTAAACTGCAATCAGATTATTTTAGCAAATATTTTGATTTTCTATGTGATATGCAGAATATTTAAGAGTTGAGTCTCCTCTGTCTAGCTTATTAGAAATGGGACAGGGTAATATTTTAATGTATTTAAATTAGCTGATATGCTTTTTCGCGTATTTTCGTGTCAATGTGCGTAATGAAGATTCAGAGCTTAGTTTGCTGACTTCTGTATTTATAGATGCTAGTTGCGGCAATAAATGACATACATTTCGAAAGCAATTGCAGGTGACTTTTGTGGGCATTGCTAATGCCATGGCTCCAACGTTATTTGCTTTAATTAAGCATAAATAGTAACTAATTTGAGTGGACGGCACGTGTGCGGACTTCGTTGTGATGCTAACGAGGCTAAAGACGCCCCCAAGATTCCACACACTGCAGACCTTCAGACGTGAGCCAAGAAAAAGTACCAAGTTCAAATGAATGCATGTATATATATAAGAACAACAACTGCAAAAAATAGATAAATGTTCATTGACGTTGCTCAGTCAAATGCGAGTGCCTCGTGGGGGACCTCGACACTTGCATAAGTCGATGACGAACAGTGTCGAATTGCAGGAAGTAAAACACACACACACACACGCACAC
This sequence comes from Drosophila limbata, assembly GCA_963924055.1. Classification (NCBI taxonomy): domain Eukaryota; kingdom Metazoa; phylum Arthropoda; class Insecta; order Diptera; family Drosophilidae; genus Drosophila; species Drosophila limbata. Next base: position 12,769,069 of record OZ001352.1, on the reverse strand, counting down.
ACACATGTGGCGTGTGATCTGAGATGTGTGTTGAGGTTGTGGCAACTGTGAAAATATGAATGTGACAACTACAACAGCAACAGTATATGTAAGACAGCTGAACATTTCCGCATAGAACATTTTCTTGCATCGCATCGAATCGCACATGTTGGAAACACGCACCGGGAATTGCTTACGTATTTTAAGGGAAGTATCTGATGCAACAGGGTGGCAGCCAACGGTGAAATTGTATAGGTATGAGTTGACCTAAATACACATATACATACTACTTAGTATTTTCAATTCCCAGCGGGAGAACTGTCTGTTATGTGATTATTCGTTTGAAAACAATGACGACGGATGGATTTGCTTTGACAATGATACTATTTGCACCTTAGAGTATAATTATAAGAATTATGAAAATGATTTATTATCATTTTAAATCTTAATAGATATTAATACAATGTCTAATTGTCAAACGATCTCCGCTTAAAATATTTAGTTTATAATTATTAATGACTTTAATATGTGTATACAGCTGTATTAACAATTTATTTATTAATTCGAGCTTACAACATGTGATCATATTATTATTATCATTTTCATTGATTAAAATTCTAAAGAGAAGCATTTTTTCAAGAATGCCTCTCATTTGTAAAGTATAAATTTATGAAACAAAAAAACAGATCCTAAATAGAGAGAGAGTCAAAAAGAGAGTAGATCGTTTGATTGATAGCTTGAAAAAACTGCTTACTTCCAAGTTGCTTTATTTGCTGAGCTAATTACGGGTACGATTGCTGTATTTAGCCCCTATTACAATAGAGACCCTCATGCGTCACCTTCCCATCCCTTGGGCCAATGGGCGTGCTCACGTTTCATTACACTGGTGCAGCGTATCGAAAAACTGCATTGTTTGCACAACGCAAACAAAACGCGGAATGCCTCGTATTGCGGTAAAAGAACTGGCACTGCCTTTGGCACTGGCACCGACGGATCTCGGCCATGTGCTCCGAGCTGCAGCGCTGCCAACCGACCCTGACCACAGACACAGTGTCGGAGCTCTAATTGCAAAATGCTCATTCTGCGGAGGGTGCCGTTGGCCACTCCTGCTGCTCTGATGTTTACTATTTGGTGTTGCTGTTCTCTTGTCGGTGTGATTTTGAGAGTGTGTATTATCCATGATTTGAGCAAGTAAAGCCTATTGCAGTGTGCATGTGCGCAGCGACGAGCATTGCAAATTGATGCGAAAAGCGTTGAAATCGTCGATGTTGTTGCTGTCAACTGTTGGCCCTGAGTTGTGGTCACGTTTTCCGACACACAAGTTAAGATGTTTACAGAGCCACATGGCCATAGATAGGTGACAATGATATGTGATTGACAAAGGGCGCACCATGGGCATACACTGAACAAAGTCATTGCTTGTATTATTTTAATTTTTCCGTTTATTTTTTTTAACCAATTTAAAAATATTAAAATGTTGTAAATAATTAAACTAATTTTATGATTTCAATATGACCTATTATATTATGTTATTTATTGGAAGTCTAATAAATCTGTGCGATTTTAAAAAAGCTGGAAGTCTGTTTAATACTTTTTTTCGAAGCGAAACTCTTGTTTTGGAAAGGGGTTTGGGTTCAGGCTGTCTGGTTAAATGTTTTCATAGGTTTACTTTTGTATTCTAAATAAAAAAGTCTCTTATTTTTATAGAAAAAACTCGGCAACATTGACTCGGGTGTTAATGCTGATTAAAAATTATCATATATAGTTCAGACTGCCACGTCTGCTTCTCCTTGTTACGTACTATCCTTGTACTATCAGAGTATCAGGTATATATTATAGTTCAACTCTCCGGTTTATTTTATAAAGTCATCGTCATAAAACCGTATAGAGGGAAAGAGCTTTTGTTGCAGCTTATCACAAACTCTGATTCAATGCGTTCAATTTTCCGTAGCATGCTTTTAGGCTTACCTTGAAAGGGCTTTACTTATTGATGACATTGTACCAATGTGCCAGTAGCGTTTAATTTTCTATTTGTGTGTATTGTTATGCTTGTATTTGTCTTGATATTTATAGTTTCCTTTCTTTTGTTACATTGCAGTTGCCAAAGGTTCAATGAACTCAGCGGGTCGTCGACAACGGCGTCGCATTGCCCGACTGCCCTCCAGAATGCAGCACATCTCGAAGAGCATGGTTTCGTCATCATCAGAGTTTAGGCACAGGGATGGCATGGATATCGATGAGGACAATGATGGAGATAACTCTGAGTCGAGTACACAGATATCACGCATACATTCCAGCAGCAGCAGCAGCAACAACATCAAAACAGTATTACAACCAACAACTGCCAACAGCAATAGCAACAACAGCCACAGTTGCAACGTTGGTAACGGCAACAACAGCAAGACATCAGCAACAACAGCCAAAATCTGGGATCAAATGCCAAGTGCAGATGATGTGGATGATGATGTTGATGACGGTGAGGAGGAGGAGGATCAGGAGAGTGACAGTGGCTATGAGTTTGAACTGGAGCCAGTTAAACAACATCACACAAATACGGAGGGACTTCTCTCAATTGCCCTCAAGACTATCAAGCTCGTGCAGCGCAACAAGCTGCTGCAGAAGCGTCTCGCCCAGTTGCAGCTGGAGACGTCCGAGTTCATTGCCTCGGTGCTGGCCAATCCCGAGAATCGTCATTTCCGTGACAAGGCCGCCGTAAAAGCGGATGCGCTCAACAAAGTCAGCAACGTTTTGCTGCGTCACTAATCAACCAACAATGAGGAAAAGTGCTGCATACTTTTGGGCGGCAGTCAGAAAATCGCCCTTTCCGCTGTGTCACAGAGTTTGGATCCACCCAGATATACTTTTGGTTTAGCAGATAGAAAACTTTTAGTAGTAAAATTAAACTTGTGAACAGCTATTTATTCAATTAATCTTAGAAGTGATTAATCAGAATTCATGTCCTTTTTAAATAGTTCCCAATTTAAAATACAAAGTTCCCAGAAAGTATTGCGACTCGAAATTCGATAAAAATTAAATGGAATTCTGTGACACATGGAATTGAGTTCTGAGCAATTCGTACTGATTATATTTATAATAAAAAAATAAAAGCAAGCAAAATGTCAATTTAACATTTTGCTTAAACCAAATTAATACATAAACATATACAAGAAAATCTATTTATAGAAATCAAAATGGTCAAGACATAAATACATTTATGCAAGTAGATACTAAGTACGATTATGTTCAATATTTTTTACATTCAACAATTAATTTATTAATGTCTAGTAGTAACACCTAGTATTTTAGGCTTTTACGATAAAAAAACTGGCATAATCATTTTAGTAGTACGACGCTTTGGGCTTTATACAGCAAATATTTGAATTAAGTTACCGTTAATTCAAACGCAAAGCAATTTGTTCATTAAACTAAGCCTAGCAAAACAACTATACGTAATAAACTGATCGTCAGAACCATACCCAATAATTTAAACACAAAAATCGGATAAAATGATAGCTATAATAAAACATTTAATCATAGCATAACCAAATGAAATAAAGAGTAAATTATTTAAATTCATTAAATTAACATTTTCTACTTACCTAAATGTTAAAACTATAATATTTTAGTAAATAGACAACAATCTTGAATAATCATCATACAAGTTTCAAATAAATTTCAATTTATTGAAGTGAAAAATTAAGCATATGATTACTTATTTCATCTGTAATGACCTTTCAGCATTATACCCAAGAAGTACTTAAATAAAAGCCATGGTAAGACCAACACTTATTTGTCGTGTCAATAACACCAATCAAAGCGTTTAACAACCGTCTCAAAACATGACGTTGAGTCGATCAACTTAATCATAAATATGATGAGTGCTGGAGTGTTCTGAGAAACGTTAGCCACTGAGTATTTAGGAGTGTTCTTTGAAACATGGATTGGAAACAAGGTGAAATAGATCGATGTAAAATGAACATGGAAATATATAGTTAACTTTCTAGTGATTATTTTTTTAATCATTTCACCATTAGCTTTTCTCGGAACACCATCAAAATTTTATTGTCAGCCAATATTAAATTACACTTGAATTGTTTCAAGTTCATTCAATTGAACCGCTCCCCTCCGAGCTGTCTGTTCATGACCAAAAGCATTTCGAGTACCATTCAGCGGCTTTCGGCTTTTGTATTATGAGACTTCTACTGTCTTCTGGACGTCGCTCAAATCTATCGTCTCTTATTTATTTTTTCGCAGCGTACTAAAAGCTCAGTTTCTGGCTATCAGTCATCTGTCAACTTTATAATCATAAATATCTATGCCTGGTATTTATTATTTTAAGATGGTGTTTTAGATTAGCTTTTGTTTTGAATACCCTGCAGAAATAAAATGTATGAACAACAATGTTAAAATTAAAAAAAATTCTTCTGACAACTTGTTTTTTTTTTAGATTTTTATGTTTTACGTATTGTTGCAGCTGTTATTGTTATGAGTTTTACAGTCATTTTTTTTATATTTTTATTGCCGTTGACTGAGGTTGTTGCTGCTTTTTGTGTGCGCTGCTCTCGTCTTCATATTTTAACGGCGTTTCGTGTTTGACACGTGATTTACTAACTTCAGACAAATTATAGTGACCAGGCGAGACAAAATCCGAGTCAGACTCGGACTCCAAGACCACTTGACAATGAGTGGGCGTTTATGTCGATCAACTCGGAGAGTTGTTGCCGCCTTTTGAAATAGGAGTTGAAGCTGAACTTGAAGGTGCTTTGTGTTCATGCTTATACACTTTGAGATGGATAATGTATTTTTAGGTATTTCAGTGCGCTTGTGCTTGAAATTTTAATGGAATCAACTTGCAGCGTGCGAATGTTGTTTACCTACTCAATACCGCGGTGACCAGTGTTAAATTGTTAACATCAAGATGTTAGACGATCTCTTTGGCCGACCTTGGCAAGGTCGTTGGCAAGCCATTTATTTGAATGTCCGATTAGAGTATTGTTATTTATTTTCACTTATATTTTTGTGGTACATTTCTCATGACTTATAGAGCTACATTCGCAGACAATGCAATTTAAATTTTAGACATAATTTTATGCGCATTGAACAGCCGACAGATCATATTACATTTACATATTTAATATCACCGTGCTCGAATCATACTTTATTTAAGTAATTTACATGTGCAAAGTGCATGCAAATATTTAATACAGATTGCAAAATATATTTAAAAGAACCCTGGTTTCGGGGGTTCGTCGAGGTTCTTCTACAAAATTTAGCACAAGATTGCTTATATGTATTTGCTTTTCGCAAATACCTCCAGCTTTGCAATGCACATGATGTCATCAACTTTAAAGTATTTGAAAGCGGGATTTAGCTATGTACTCAACCAATGCACAGTCAATATTAATTTGAATATTTATTTGAATTGATATAGAATGTTGTTAAAGTATAGCTTAAATAGAAACTATCTTCCTGGTTCATCTCAAAATTTAATTGTTTTATTCGTTTGATTCACATCAATTGCATTATACATTTTCTGTTATAAAATAAATATCTTAGTTAATTAATTAAACAAGGAATCAGTTTTGATATAGGGAAACATAAATTTGTCACATCTATCATTTATTTTAATTTATTTCTTGTGAAACCCAGCCCCCTTTAGATATTTTTAAATTTATATTGAGCTGATATTTTTGTCTCTGTTATAAATCTCATATTAAAAATGCTTAATCATGGGCTGTTATGAGTTCATTATCGAGTAGACTATCACTTTTTTCGGACACTATCTGATATCAATGATCAAAAACATTCGTTATTAATAGTTTAGCGCTTTCAAATTAAATTAGCAGCGTTTTGTTTCAGCTTTTGATCTTTTTTGTCAGTTAAGACTATGAACTGTGATCACTAGAGTGTGAGTATGAGTATGAGTATGAGTATGAGTGCGAATGTGAGTGTGTACACTCGATTCAAATCAAACACTAACCAATTTGACAGTTGCCAAGTCATGCAAAATGAATATGCATAAAATCTGTGCAAATATCAACTAAACAAAGGCAACACAAAATGCAATTTGTTTGGATTTTTAGCAATAAAACCCATAGGAAAAAAGTAAAAGAAGAAGCCAGAAAAATTAAATATTTTGCTGCCCCGGTACTGAAGGTCGAATGCGCCAAAAGCTGATTATGAAAGTAGCAACAAAAGCAGCTAAAAATTTAAATTCAAACGAAGAGTATATATGTTGTTATTTCTCCTTATGTGGTCATTAATGAATCGGACTTTAATGTTGTTCGTATGCAAATGAAAACGTCTGAGCTTTAAAGTTGTAATCGCTGCAATATGAAGTCATCAGCATTTAAGCGCATAGATACAAGATACACATTGACATCCATCAGATACAGATACACGTAAAACGCAGCGTTGCATGACATTGAACTTGAATAGTCAACAAGATGGTTAAATATTCGCACAATGCATAGCGGAAGCACTATATATCATAACATTATTTGTTCACATCTATTTGTTAATCGAACACCACTAAATTTTGGATTAACACATGCTATGGACATAAAACGAGTGCTAATGAAATTTTCAGCCAAAATATGTAAAAATCTTCGAATGTGACTAACAAAAATACCCATCACAATATATGCCGCCTGGCGAAACGGGGCAAAGTCAAAATGCCGAAAATAGTTTTTATGAAAAGTGAAATGAAAAAAATTTGTAAATAAACTCGCATGAAATTTGCAAGTTCAGACGATGAACTTGAAAAAAAGCTGCGCGCCAAAGCCTGCCCAACTGTTTATCTGTATCTTTGTGGCTGTGGACAGTGGTCAGGCACTGCGGGTTGCGTGTTGTCCCAAACGTAGCTACGCCAATCTGACCGACTTAGCCACCTTAGGCAGCTACCTGTCTTGACTCTCGTCCGGCGGAGGCTTCAACGTTGCACGCTCCGCCAACCGCGATTCATTCAGCGAGTGGACGGCAACGCGCGCGCATGCGCTGTAGCAAATCGAGCTAAAACTGCCAATAAAATCGGGAGAAAACAACTAATAGTAACTCCTTTACATATACGGTATCTCACAGCTCTGGTGTATCTAAAGAAAGAGAGCAACACGTTCATTACGTAAGTGCATTCTAATGGCAAGCGAAAATCAAACGTGTTTAGAATTTCACAATTCTTACAAGTTGTCCTACATATGTTATATTTGGAGACTTCGAGCCGGATCAGTGGAATGCTGTGTGTGTTTCGAATTTGGCCCGTGTTGACGCAAATTGTTATTACCATAGACGCGATAGATATGAGTGATTTATATAACAAATTAAATGCAGAAGAATTGTGTTCAGCGAAATGTGATCAAAGAATTATTATCCTATCTTAATTAGGGCAATTAAAAAAAAAAAATTATTTTTAAAATAAAGTGTTTGTTAAAATATCTTTAGAGTTTGGTGTTTAAATCAGTTACTAAAAAAAATAATAAATTTCGAGCTCAATTAAGTTTTTTTTGTGAGATTTATGTTGATACGAGAGAATATGAAACGAAGAAATACTAAATAAAATCACAATAAAAAATAAATTGTCCAGTGTAATTATTGCAGTAGATTTTAATTTAAATAAACAGTTTAAAAATTTCAAAATAAGTTGATAATAATTCTGATAACAGTTCTGCAACTAATTTGGAATTTAATTCAATCTGTGATAACATGAAACCCTTTAAGCATTCGTCTCGCCAGCTATAAAAACTTTGCTAATTGGACACAGTTAATAAACTTAACTGTATGGAGGGACACAAACTCAATTAGGGCAATAGGCAAGTGGCAAAACGAGCGCTGCTATCGCTGATTGAAAAAATGCTTGTTATACATAGTAATAATTTTGTTTTCAAATTATTGCTTACATGCTTTTTTATGTTGGTCTGTTTTCGACACTTGCCTTAAATTACAGTCTGTTTTAGGCCAGACGAGACGAGAAGAAGAAAAACGAGCGCATTGCCCTTCGTTCGATAATAACTCTTGAAACCCTTGACGTAGGTCAGTTCTTGGCGGGAGACTGATGACCGGTTATTGATTGGTGTCTCTTAAAGCCAGCACAATAAGTTGTTGGAACAAAAGAAGTTAACATTATTTCATGTATGTAGTACCGGGTTTGACTGTGTGTGAGTCGCAAGCATATTGAAGGCTGAGCACGTAGAAGAACTTAAGCTGAGACAAAGGCAGATGATTTTGTATCTTGAAATTGTTTCTTGTTTCTGTATCTGTAACTGGAAACCAGTTGCCTTTTTGCCCGCCAATATGTGACCGAATTTTTGGCACCGTATTGGGGTTAATTGAAATCTTTACTATTTCTGCTATTTATTGTTCGTGCAATTTTTAACTCTAATGGACTTAAATGCTGAAAAAAACCCATGCCAAAAATATACCATTTAATTTACATATAAATCCATTTTTTTGTAAATGCAACACACCCACTACTTTAAGTAATTTAATGTAGTTTATGATGCCCCAAAAGGGGTACAACAATTTCAGCATGAAACATGTTGCAGCAAATAGTGAATAACCATTAATCAATATTACCATTAATCAATAAAACAATTCAAAATATACTCAAATTGATAAATTGTTAAAATGGGAATATCCTAGCTTGATATTATTTAAATGAGGATAATTAAATTAAAACATATGCATAGAAAATAATTTCATAGCAGCTGGCAGGGTAATAATTAGTCGCCTCAAGTCTTTTTATCGGCTTTTATACGTTTTGTTTATATTTGTTATTGACTTTGATTGTGTTTGTAAGTCTTTTATTGAACATCCGCGTGCGCTTTATGGGTCAACGTCAACGGGTAAATATTTTTGCTTGGATTGCGCTCGAATTATTTGCGAAGTTTGCTTTGGTTTCTTCTTCAGTTTTTCTGTTTTGATCGCCAACCGGTTAGCGAACTTTTTTTTCTACGCATGTGTTTGTTAGTGTTATTGTTTATCTTTCCTTTTTTTCCTTTTGCAAATACATTATTATTTTTATTGCCTGTATTGATGTAAACTGAAACTTGTTGAACTTGAGCTAAAAATGAAAACCAATAGTCCGCCAAGAGTGAAAAAGAGAAGGAAGAGACAGGGAGAGAGAGATAGAGGAGGATATTCATAGTCGGCGGGGAGTAAAATGCGTTTTGTCAAGAACAAACTGCATAAAAACTTAAATCGAAGGTCGCCGCAATTTACAGCTTACTGTTAATATGCATATAGAACGTTTTACTGATTAGCTTTTAGACTTTTATTTGGTTTCTAACAGATGTAGATACAGACACAGATACAAGTAGTCAAAGATTCAATTAGTTTTCCTGCGCAAATTGTTATGACTTCAGTCGTGAATAAATATGTGTTATTAATATATAAATTAAATTAATTATAAATTAATATTCCATTTCAAAGAAAGCTTTTTGTTAATAAAGAATGATTTACTTATTAGCTTTAGCATTCTTTACAGATACAGATACAAGTAGCAGATAAAGATGCGATTAGGGTATCTGCTGATATTTTGGACCTGCTTCGAGTACAGTAATTGCCAGTTGCTGGTGGATTTGTTTCGCGACTTGGAGACTTCGTTGCTAAACAATCGCATTCCAGACACCACAGAATTTCTGCCGGAGTACGATTTCATCATTGTGGGCGCAGGCTCAGCGGGATGTGTGCTGGCCAATAGGTTGAGTGAGATCAGCACGGCTCGAGTGCTGTTGCTGGAAGCTGGAGATCAGGAGACATTCATCAGCGATGTGCCCCTGACGGCGGCTCTCACGCAAACCACCCGCTACAACTGGGGCTACAAGGCGGATGCCACGCCAAATGCCTGCCAGGGACTGCGGAATGGCGTCTGCAATTGGCCCAAAGGACGCGGCATTGGCGGCACCAGTCTGATCAACTTTATGCTGTACACGCGCGGCCATCGTCGGGATTTTGATGGCTGGGCAGCGGCCAACAACTCGGGCTGGTCGTATGCGGAGGTGTTGCCGTACTTCAAGAAATCGGAGCGCATTGGCATCCCTGAGCTGTACAAGTCGCCGTATCATGGCCGCAATGGGCCATTGGATGTGCAGTACACGGACTACAAGTCCCGTCAGCTGAAGGCCTTCCTCAAGTCCAGTCGGGAGCTGGGCTACGAGATAACCGACACCAATGGGGAGCAGCAGATGGGATTCGCTCGGGCCCAGGCCACCATCCGCCAGGGCAGACGCTGCAGCACCAGCAAGGCCTTCATCCAGCCCGTGCTGCAGCGCCGCAATCTGCACATCTCCATGAAGAGCTGGGTCACCAAGCTGCTCATCGATCCCAGCACCAAGACGGCCATCGGCGTGGAGTTCACCAAGCAGCGACAACGGTTTGTGGTGCGGGCCCGCAAGGAGGTCATTCTCTCAGCTGGCGCCATCGCCAGTCCACAGTTGCTGATGCTGTCCGGCGTTGGGCCCAGGGCTCATCTACAGGAGCACAAGATACCGGTGATCCAGGATCTGTCCGTTGGCTACAATCTGCAGGATCACATCACCCTCAATGGCCTGACTTTTATGGTCAACGATTCCACGGTGAACGATGCACGCCTCCTCAATCCCCAGGACATCTTTCGCTATCTTTTTGCAGGCCAAGGACCGTATACCATTCCCGGAGGAGCTGAGGCATTCGCCTTTGTCCGCACGCCCAGTTCCAGTTTTGGTGCGTCTCTTGACATCACTAATCTATTGGCTATAACTTATCTGATCCCCACAGCTAAAGATTATGCCGACATGGAGCTAGTTCTGGGTGCAGGTTCCCTGAGCGGTGATCGCTTTGGCACCCTACGTGACTTGCTGGGCATCCCGGATCAGTTCTACCAGAAAATGTATTCAGATATACAGGATAAGGATACGTTTGGCCTGGTCCCGGTCCTGCTGAGACCCAAGAGCACTGGACGCATCTCTCTGCGCAGTCGCAATCCCTTCCACTGGCCACGCATGGAACCGAACTTTATGCAGCATCCGGACGACGTGCGCGCCATGATCGAGGGCATTGAAATGGTAGACACTCACTCGGAAAATTTCCTGAAATTGTTAATAGACATTTCCTGACTTCCGTTCCCAGATCCTGCAGCTGTCACGCACAAAGTCAATGCGTAACATTGGCACTCGCTTTCACGACCGTTCCTTTCCGGGCTGTGAGCATCTGACCTTCGCCAGCCACGACTATTGGCGCTGTTGCCTGCGGCTCTACGGCTCCAGTCTGCAGCATCAGTCGGGCACCTGCAAGATGGGTCCCTCCACGGATGCCACTGCTGTCGTGGATCCTGAGCTAAGGGTCCATGGAATACAGCATCTGCGTGTGGCAGACGCCTCGATTATGCCCCATGTCCCCGCTGGTCACACGAATGCAATTGTCATCATGATAGCGGAAAAGGCTGCGGACATGATCAAGAATGCGTGGCGCATGAAAATAGCTCCACTAGAGAAGTAGGAGTGATCAACTATCCTTTAATAATTTATATTTATTGCTCATTAGTCATTAGTTATATTGGTATATATCTTAATATTGTGATAGTCACTTGTTATTATATCCCTCGGGAATTCATTAGTCAGCCAATTTACATGGCCAAAATTATTGGAATGTTATGAAATAAGTAAATTTGCTTTTTACATTAATATAATTGTAAGCTTAGCCAAAAAGTAAAATTTCACTCAAATTTTAATTAAAATGGATTTCTCTTACACATTTTTTAATTCATTTAATGCAATTCAAATTTCTGTGTTTGCCCGCCAATACTTAATGGCATCCCTGCCATTTAATGACATATAGTTGTCTCTCTCTCTCTGCTCTGTTGTTCGTATGGGAACTAGTTCGGGATTTCATAGCAGTCACATTTGAGCTGTATACGCCCAATAGTTCGCATTGCAACCAAGAGATGGCGCTGTTTACATGCGAACAGTGAATTTCAGCTTAATGCTTACGGTAACAGTAACAGCTGATTGCGGTCTGTGAATAACAGCAACAGCTGATTTGCAAATTGTGCGCAATATTTGAAATGAAACTTTTTCAAAAATCAATTAATATAAATTAAGGAACAATTTAAAAAAGTCAACAAAATTCAGATTCAGAAAACGCTTTTAGCACAGTTTAGCAAAGTGTGTGAGCGAGAGAGCGCTGTGTGTGTGAGTGATAGCGGTGTGAGTTTTAATGGCATGTGTGCGTGTGCTAGAGGAGAGTGACAACAGTGCGCGAACAGCCGACGGACAAAACTTGTCGTTTAATTTTTTATGAAAAATAGTTTTTATTTAATTAAATGCATTAAAAATTACTGTAAAAACAATTTTTGGCTCTTTTTTAATCAATTTGCAATGCCGAAAACCCCACAATAACCGGAAACATAAATAGTTTCTAATATGGATACTTAATTAATTTCAAAAGTAAAATGCATTACATAAGATTATCATATGAATTAGTTACATTTTTAAAATGATTACTAGCCAAGTGTTAAGATTGTTTTGATTATACGGCGCGTTCTTTGCGCAGTCGCCGCAACTGTCAAATTCAGCTGGCGTCGCTGCCTCTGCCGCTGCCGTTGTCTCTGCCGCTGTCTCGCCAGCGCAGAGGCCGCATGCACAAAATGTACCGTTAATTGAGTTCAGTCCTTTGGCGGCTTTAAAAAGTGGCGCTGTGTTTCGCTGGAAATTATTTAAAAACGGATAAACTTACGTAAATTTTGCGCAATTTAATAACACAAAAGGATATCAGTAGAAATTTAAGTACGTGAATAATAGCTGAAATTAAGGAAAATAGAAGAAAATGTGGGTTAAAGTGGAGTTGAATACCAATGAATAATAAATAAAATAATAGCATACGTACATGCACATCTACATACTATACATACATAATGCCAACACGTGGCACCTGCGTGCATGTGCGTGTGTGTGAGTGTGAGACTGTGTGAGTTGTGTGCGTGTGTCAAGAAATAGAACAACACAAAAAACTTTATTACATTTGACCCCACAATGCAGTGGGCGTTTGAGCCAAGTAAAGTAAAAGTAAAAGCAATTTTGTTTCAGTCTGCACCGTTATTGTTTTTGTTTTAGTGAAATTAACTATTTTTATGAAGCCATACATACACACACTCACACACTACCAGGGTGTACACGGCTTTGCGTGCTTTGTTGAGGATTTTTTTTATGCCTTTTGCTTGGTTGTAATTGCCGCTCAGGAAATGGGCAGCCGAAGGCCTTGTCTGGCAACAGTCGCGCTTTTACAGGGTTTTTAACCCAGCATATCGTGTGAGCCAGTGTAACCTACTTTGCCGGTCGGCCACGTGGCGTATGAGCAATATTTTAATTAAATGTTAAAAGACCAGACATATATATGTATGTAGAAACAGTAACACTCTACCACAAATTATAATTCGTACTCGTATTTGCTTTTACATGCAAATTCTCGAGCGTTTTCTCACCGTCAGCAGAAATATATGGAAAAAAAAATCTGAGACGTTAAGTGTTCTTGGTACGCTCAAGAAAGCGACGTCAAGTGGATAAGATTGAAACGTGGCACATCAATTATAAGATTTAATCGCCATTAGCAAACAGACAAGTGAGTATTCGTATCTTTTGTGTACTTGACAAACACTTATCCCACTATAAATCAACAGGGGCCTCTGAATAATGCGGTTATTAATTTACTGTAAATTGTGCTGGGGCAAAAGAATCTGTTTTAATATCAAGCTAACGACATTATCTTATGAAGCTTATTAAAGAATGTTTAATAAATAATGAAAAAATTTTTTTAGACAGATTGGTTGCATAAGAAATTGAATTGTGATTGATTGGCATTATTTATAACAAATAGATTACTACTCCTATCACATTGTTTTGAGGTCTTGCACAATACTAAAATTAATTTTACAGATATCTCTGGCTCATCAAATTGTTGTTCTCTTAAAATAAAAGGAGCTTGCTAATTTTTTGATTACACGGTGTGTCAAATTTCCATTGTAATCAACTCATTTGCAAGCAATTGGCGCTTAAATCTAAATGCTAATTTCACATTCGCATATTTAAGCTTAATTTTGAGCTGTCTGTTGAGCTGTCATTCTGTCATTCTGTCAACCTGGGCTCCTCCTTCTCTCTCACTTTTATGCTGTCCTTCAAGCAGCCACAGAGCCACATTCATTTGGCATATTTAATTATCGGGTAATTCATCAGCGAGTTTTGTATGTGTGTGTGTTTTGTCTTTAATTTGCAGTTCCCAGAGCTAAAATAATGGCCCCGCATAAAGGCAAGTAAAACAAACAGAAACGCACAGTTGCGATAATAATAAAAGAGTAATAAACAATAAAAAAGAAAAGAGAGAAACGCAACAACAGAATGAATGGCACGAAGCATTACCAAGTGAGGCAGTCGCATAAATGGAATGACAATGAAAGCAGCCACATTTGTGGCCTTTTCTCACACACATGTGAGCAAGGTGAGAACACACACACACTGGCGACCCAAAAAAAAGGCCAAGGCAACTGAGAGGCGGACACAAAAATGTTGACACAAATGTCATGCGGTCGCATTGCAACTAAGCTAAGTAGTGGCTGAGTTTTGAAGCACGTCACATTACGTATACGCCCCATATTATGTTTAACCCCATGCCGAACACACACATTGCGTATACGCAATGTTGCCACAAGAATATTATCGACAGTCACGTAGCAAAGCAAATTCTGCCTCGCTGTTTTAGTGTGTGTGCGTGACTTGCCGTGTGTTCTCATACCTCCTCTCTCTCTTCCTCTCTCTCCTAATTTCTCTCAGTGCAAGTCCCTTATCAGCCATCATAATAATTGTTGGGGCAATTCTCTGCCACTAAACTCACGCTATCCGCATGTAGCATAAAAGTACGCACACACACACATACGTATACATATTGGTATGTGTGTGTATGTGTGTGCAGCAGTAAACACGCAACCATTTGGTCAGCCAGTCACAATTATTGTGGCCAGCTGGAATGTTGCCCACGGCGGTCGGTCCGAGGCATAATTACACACGCATTTGGTGGTCATAAAAAGAACATTTGTGCATATGTATAATGCATAACTGTGAACTGTGCAAAAAATAAAATAAAAGCAAGGAAATGGGAATGGAAATGGGAATGGGAAAGACATGCGGGCTAATGAAGGCTCTACTGTTATACAATCATACAAGGCATTTAACGTTTACTCTGTGTCTTTAAACAAAAATAAAAATATATCTGGCCCTTAGATGCGTGGCCTTCACTCTGTTGCATTTATAATTCATTTATTTATTTGTAAATGAATTTTTAAGTCACCAACATTTAATTTACTTCCATGTATCCTCTGATAAATTGAAAAATAGAATAAAAATTTAAGCATGTCTACAGCATTACTTAAATTTAATGCATCTTAAAGTGTTGTATAAGATTATTGGTTATCGTACTCTGGCAAATTATGAAAAATGATTGTGACTTATGGGCCAAGGCTTAAGCTGTAGTTTACATAACATTGAGCACAACGCTAACGAGACTCTTGTGAGAATTTGAGCTCATTCTTCGTTATGTGGTAATCAATAATGATTTATGCTTAAAAACATTTTCGTTAGTCATTTCGAGTCTACGCATAGTTTGGCATTAAAATGAAATTATTTGCATGCCTTTGTCTAGCCTCAAAAGCAGGGATTAAAACCCTAACCGAAACCGTAACCTTTAACCGGTAAAAACCGATTGAAATTTGAAACCGTAACTGAAACCGTAACCGATAAAAAATTTTATCATTGGACCGAAACCTGAAAACCGAAACTCTGTAAACCGAAATAACCGTTTAGTAACCGATTCATTTATAAGGGTTAATTTCGGTTTTTCATATCTAAAAAAAAAAAACATTTTTAATTTGTATTTGTGATATTCACGATTGACTTTTCATTGCACTGAATAAGCGCAAATAAAATACATTTGTTAAATGAAATATTAAAATTGTTAAAATGTAACTAAACTTCATCAAACTGAAGAATATGTGAAAGTAATGTGTGAATGAAAAATTAAGAAAGTAATGCCTTTTTAATTATTATTATTATTATTATATTATTAACGTAACAATTTTTTTGCAAAAAAATATTGTTTTTGTGAACCTAAACCGTACCGGTATTTCAAAACCGAAACATACAAAAACCGGTTCACCGTTACGAAACCTTTATTCAAAGATATTTCGTAACCGATAACCGAAAACCTAAATGCGAACATAACCGAAACCGTAACTGAAACCGATATTCGTATCGGTTTTAATCCCTGCTCAAAAGCTACAGTTGAGAAGATTCCATCAACCCATCAACCAAAGAAAATCCAAACTGTCTTTTGGTAAATGTCGCCATTGCGTTATTTGCTTTCCTTTTTATGCACGCAACGGAACTGTAACGTTTTATGCCACAACCAAGTAAAGGCAACATCCTTTGACAATCTGTTGTCTGCCCATCGCTCTTTGCCTATTTAAACAGGCAACATGCCCAACGGCGTCCAAACAATATCAGACTGAAAGCAGAGCCAGCAGAAAATTGCAGTTTAAAAGTGGCCGGGCCTGGAGACTTGGTCCGACTGCGGAATCGGATATGGCAACTGGTTAAAAGTGTAGTAAAATCGCAAAGCGAATGTCTTAAATTACAGCAGAACGGAGCGGATATGAAAGAAGAACAGCTTTAAAAGGCACTGCAAAATAATTATTACTTTTGATCCGGGCAATAAATAATTCCTTTAAACGAGAACGCCTGTGAGCATTTCAATCAAATTGCAACGCCTCTTATGATATATGATAAGTAAACAAGATCCATGTCACTGTAATATTACAGAGAGAAGGACAGCAAGTGGCTCTACGCTGCACATTGAGCTATGAAAACAAACGAAAGAGCATGAGGAACAACGATTGCAAGGGCCAAAATCGAATATGTATAAAGCAAACACGCTGCAGGCCCTGTGCGAGGCAGTATCCCATCCATATACTATATCACAGATAAAGTCAACGGTCACCCATTCAGTGTGCTCATAAATACTATATTCTTGTTAAATTACCAACGAATGTCATAACTTTAATACATCAAATCATTTCAATTTCTATAACTAAGGTTTTCTTTTCTCGATATATTTATATTCAATATTCAATGGCGATTTGCATGCTGAATGCAATTTGAAACATGCAGATAATTGTGGCATATGGGTCGTATGCTTGACATTTAGACACTTTGGCCACAATTGCTTGCATTATACGCCTTGTGATTTTAGGCAATTGATTGGTTGTGAATGAACTCAATGTGTCTATTAACCATTTGGCATTTTGCTTTCAGTAATATAATTGAGATAATAGCTTGTCTCAGGCAATTTCATAGCGTTCTCACTACACAGATCGAATGCTGTCTGAATGTTTTCCTCTATGCATAGAGTCAGGCAACAAACTGAAATTAAATTGCGAAAGGTGTTCTCCTTCCTCTCAATTCTCTTTGCAAATTAGCCACAAAGCAGACTAACGGGCTGACTGACGGTCGTTCTAGCCGGAAACAGCATTCAGTGCCAGTGTTGACGGAAACGGAAGTCGCCATTCCACACCTTTCAGTCTCTTGTCCTCTTTCTTGATACTTCTATTCTCTGACCAAATGAAGTTTACCTTTTGTGCATTGCATTGCTTTATTCCGTATTCTCATCTGTGGCTCATAAATATATATACCGTTGTGGCTGTCCTCGCATCCTGGTAACAGTCAACTCGGCAGCCATCCTTTGTGAATGTCCTTATTTAACGACTGTCAATGTGCTTGTTAGTTGCCATCTCTCTGAATATCAAGACTTATTTAACTTCGTGGCTACCTTTATGGCCAGTCAGCAGCTGGAGAGTCTAGTCAGACCTCATGACTGGGACAAATGAGAGTTTGCCCCATTTCCTGGCCAAACTCACAGTCACCCAGACAAAGGCCACTCAATTAGATGCTTTCTTTAACTCATAGATTGTACTTTTGTTCCACTCAACATCTGAAATCTTTTATGCCTTCAGATTTCTTTTTTCTCTTTTTTGGGTGTTGCTAATCTGGTTTTTGTGGGAGGCACCTTGGACTGCCCCCTGGCGCACATTAAAAATGAAAAATGACAAAGCGCTCGAAACCAAAAGTCAGCCAAACAAACCTCTTCCCTTTCACCTCCTCGAATTGTCTTAACAAAGAAACCTGCTCAATGGTGGGCCATTAATTTCTTAATCTGCTTGTTAATGGCGGAGGGATTAGGAGCAGAGGGAGAAAGTGAAGTTTCTAGATTTAATGCCAGGCACGAGCGCATATATTTCATGTACATAGATTCTAATTGAGGGAGCTCATTAGGATCAGGGTTAGCGTAGGTAAATATCTTCTGTAGGGAAAATGTGGTGTCTTATTAGGTTACGAAACGAACCAATTGTATGGATAAAATAAGAATACTTAAGGATTTCAAGTACATGCTTCTTAGAAACTCTGGCAGAAAGATAGAAAAGATATAAAGATAGAAAATTTCTTTTGTCTGTTGCTGAAATAGAATGATTTATTATGATTTCAGATTTGACAATGATAATCTGCTTGGGCTTGAATTTGTTCTGCATGTCCTTTGCAGTAGGCGGAGACGTCCTCTGTTCGAGTCCCATGATTAAGCACACTGCAAATTCGACATTATCGGCCAAGTCATCACTCCCTTTCTCTCCCTTCCTCCCTCGATGAGCTGACAAGGGTTCAAAGTGTCAGAGGCGACAAAAAAGCCAATCCAAGGGCAGACAAGCAAATTTAGGCCCAAACTTTAGACAAAGGTCTCTCCTCCTTCCGTGCTCTGAAATCCCTCTTCCTTTATTTCAACATCTGCGTGTGTCATTGTGTCTTAATGACCTGGAAGTAAACACCACACAGCGTCCATTTTGCTGATCAGCTTTGAATTTCAATCAAAGTTAACAAAGTTTCTGGCCCTTAACTTTTTTTTTACACTTTTCTAAAATTTCATTGGCCATTTCACCGACTGAATTTCAATTTCTGTCAAATTAACTTTAAATAAGTTAAAGTCAAACAACCAAAATGAGCAGCTTTCATCGTTTAATTAAAATGTTTCCTGATATGACCAACTATTAAAATAGCTTTTCATTTGTTTGTAAAAGTTTCAGGCAACTTTCACTTATTAGTTTCAGGCATCAGCCTGAAATGCCAAAATGCTTTGTTACCTAATTTCCATTATATTTGTCCTACCAAAATTCATAGCATACTTTTCATCGCAAACTTTATATTTACTGTGCAGGTTTCACTTTGTGAACGAAGGGAATTTGAATTTTGTGTGTGGACACATGGGTGGAAAATGAATTTACATAACTGCAACGTTAGTGGCAGCTTTGTTGTCGTTGCAAAATGCTAAAATTGCATTCGCAATTTGCAGTTACTCTATGAGAGTGTGTGTGTGTGTAATTGTTGTGATCCCCTCACGAATAGTTCAGTATGCAAAGAGCAAAAAAAGTGACATTGATGAGTTAAAAGCTGCTTAGTTGTTATTTTCCATCATTTAATTAAAAATAGTTTCAACGTTTGTTTAATTACTTTTTATTTCCTTTTAAAATTCATTTTATCACAACGTAAACTAATAAAAATGCAAATGAAAATCAGTTGCAGAGTAATCACATAAATTTTTTTTTTTTTTTGTATAAATACTTTAAATCGGTTTGTAAGGCATAATAAATAAATTAAATAATATATCAAATGATGTAGTAGTTTCCACTATATATCGAATGTGTTCCACATTGAAGTACAAATTCAACGACTCCAAATTCCCATCCATTCGTGTGCTAACTTTGCAAGCCAATTAACTGTGTCCTGTTTACTACTTAGTGGTCCTGTCCCCACTATTTATGTGCCATGTTATGCGGCCTTTCAACGGAAAACAGAAACGGAACGTTTAATGGACGCACACTCAAAAAATGCTGGAAGCTCACGCAAGCGACCTCTTTCCGGGAATCATTCACCCAGAAGGGGAGGAGACTTATGTCAGGCTCATGAGAGGGTCTTAGTTGAAATGGGAGGATGTTTGTGGATCGGCTTATTGCCATGCTTACCATTAGTTAAGCACTTAAGCCAATTTTTTCAATCGTTGCGGTCTTCTGAATGGGCTCTCAAAACACCAGATGCCAATTTGAATGTCCCCATAGGCGGATTTTAAAAAGAACTTAATCCCCATTCATTGAAATACTTGTGCGGGTGTTAAAACGAATGCAGCCTGCAGGTGACCACCACACACAACAGTGAAACCACTAAAACCACCGACTCCACTGCAACATTTGTGGTTGCCCTGAGGCATGTCCACTGCACTTTGTCTGTCCGTCTGTCCGACTGTCCCTTTCTATGGGCATTTACTGTTGTCATAAATCAACAATGCGACATGTGCATTGTTGGCAATTTCACGCTGCATCCTCAGAACATTCCAATTACGGGATGACCACACATTCCCACTGCGATAATCAAATTTCGCTGCAAGCTGCGCTAATTGCAGCTGCAAGTGATGGACAATTCTATTATAGACATGTTATAAGTCAATTTTAACGTCGTGAAATACAAGTTCTTCTTATTCAATAATTATTATTTGCTTGGGATTCAATTAAAGTTATAGTTGAGCCCCAATCTTCAACAGATTCAAACTTATCTAAAATAAAACTTTATTTAATTCCATTTAATGGTTTTCTTCAACTTAAGCTGCGTCACAAATGGATTGGATTGGAAATGCATTGAAACTTGGCCATTTCAAGACTTAAGCCTGCCAATGGCCATTTGCACTTTAGACTCCTGCGTTGATCCTGATCCAGTGCCACTCAGATGGAAGTGGAGAAGATAAGAAAGGCCAAGACTGCACTCAATAGTTTCTGGGTCGAGAAGCAGCTTAATACATTTCCAGCTTCTGCTTCAACTGCATGCAAATCAGGTCGACAACCCCCTCACCCGCTTCCCCTTCTTCCTTCCCCTCTTTGCTAAATGCACTCGAAAAATGGCAGCTGCTTTCTAAGCTAATTAAGAACTTAATGATGTGGCAACTGGCACCAAAGGGATGCAAGTTGGGGCACCTTATCCTCATCTGTTGACACCAATTGCTTGAGGGTGTGGGTGTATGAGTGTGTGTGTGCCAATTGTCAGTTGTGCTGAGTTCTCGATGACACTCGACCGCAATTGGCCAACCACAAAAGCGACCCTCTGCCCGATATCCGAGTGCTGAATGTGTTTGCCTTTCAATAAGTGCCACTCGCAGGCAGAGGATGCCTCGACTAGAATCCTCCTCCTCTTCCCCTGTCTCCTGCTTCTGGCCACACGGCTCAGTGGCCAAACGAGGTTGTTCACTTTCTGTTGCCTGAACTACAAAGAGGTTTCACAGCAAATTCATTCTCACGATGTCAATTCCCCGACAGCTGAGACGGAGGCAATGGAAAACAGATGTGATTCAGAAAGAAGCATGCAACCAGGCAGCAGGTAAACTTGAGTATTGTTTGGGTGTCCTTCTTGGCTTACAATTCATTTGATTGTGTGGTTATCCTGTTGCTCCAGTTCGTTGACCAGCTAAATTAATGAATTGGCTTCACTTTACAGTTTTATCGCGGAATTGGAGGAAGGGAATGAAGGTGGAAGACGGCGGCGAAAAGAGGCTAGGAAAGAAGGAGGGGCACTCAAAGATGTCCTTAATGAATTGCTTTACTTCGGGTTTCATTTACAAAGTTCCAGCTGCGGTTCTCAACTAATTGACATAAGACACAAGTTTAAGATGGGGGGAGGATCGGGGTTAGGGCTTCCTTCTAATTAATTAAATTATGCTCGTTAATGCTTTGTTGTTCTTCCAATGCTCTCATTTTTACGTGGAATTTTAAGAGGCTTTTTTCATTAAGTTGAAATGGGAGCACGCTGCAGAAGAAGGAGACGAGGTCCTTGGGTACATACTACTAAATGAATTACGGAATTGACTTGGAATTAAAATTTGAAGCGAATGAAAATATAAATTAAATTAAAAGAAATTTAAGGAAGGCAAACTGTCTACACTATTCAAGTGATTGTTATTTACATTTCTAACATTTGATTTCAGCTGTTATGTTTTTTTATAATTCACTGTCAATATTTAAATGAACAGCGATTGACTGTCCTGTCTGCTCCATAATATGATTTCAGTGTCAAGGTGCGTGCCACTTTACATCATCTAACAACAGAGACAATGACAGCCAATGTCATTTGCAAGTTTCGTAGTAATCTAAATTCTTAAACAATTCCATGGATAACAAAGCAGCAATCAGCCCATCCTCACAGAGTGCCTCTCCCAGATGGAAAGTTATCTATTACATTTTTCAAAAATTTCTCGAGAGAAAACTCAATTTAAAGTTGAGTTCCTGAGGCTTCTGCCACATGACTCAATGACAGATTCCAGCCATTTGAAGTTCGAGTTGTTTATGTATTGTGTATAAGTGTGTGTAAGTGTGTGTGTGTAAGGATGCAAGGGACACAAAGGTGAGAAACCGAGTGGGCGACAGGTGTCGCATCACATTTCCAGAGGGCAGCAAAAGCTTTAACTCAAATGAAACTGAAAAGTTTTGCGAGGCAAAACAGAAAAGGGAATACCAAGAGAATTTAATACATGTTTATACAAGACTCACACACATTTACTCACACAAAAGCAGAGGCTAACCGACGAGGCAATTAATTCGATGTAGTCACCTCAACAGGGACTCACAAGGACTCGCAGGGAGTACAAAATGGCGACATGAAAACTTAAGCTAATTAAAGCGCTTATCAGAAATGTTGCTGTCTGTGTAAGTAAATAAGAGTATGTGTGCGTAGGAAAATTAAAATTTCAGACAGAATTTTAGAAAATTATGTTGAAGCAGCTAAGTGCGTGTTAAAGGCTCAACAAAAAGGACCTGTGGCTGCGGCTCTGGATGAGAATGCGGTGCGTGTCCTTGTTGATGTTTACCGTTCTGTTTCCCGTCACTTGATGCCTGTCCCCCCTCCACTTATCAAGCAAATACTTAAACATAATGAGAAAGAATCTCTGCTTCACCTTTACCCTCTTTCATCTGTCTGTTTATCTGTCAAGTTGTAAAAGAGCTTTGTCTTTAGTGCGTCGAGTGTTGAACATGCACATCTAATTAAGTTAATCGTCTCACGTTCGCTTAACAGCATGCGTGTTGTACTTTAAAATTGCTATGAGGTATTTGAATTGGAAGTGTGATAATATGACATTTAATAGTTGGAGGGAGAGATAATTAACTACTTAATGAATAGCTTACCAAAGTTCAACTATTAACTGACCCACATGACTGACTTCGAAATGGAAACAAGGCTGAGACGTGAGGGATTCTTGGATCAATATCTTTGTGAGAAGTGAAGAATAAAGCAACTGCATGAATTTTAATAAGAGAACACAGCGCTGCAATATTATGCAAGGGACTTGGTATTAAGGTTTGCATTCCACCATCTCCCATAAGGATAGGAAACATTTTCAATTTATGCCTCAACCGTAAATTGAACCAGCACAAAAGCCGATGAAGCGTTAAGCGGCAGAGAAGATTTTCTTGTCAGGTCCACAGTATTTCTTGGCATTGTGGATAACAAATGAGGTAGCAACATTTCAACTGCCTCCTCTTCCAAGCTGTTTGCAATTTAAGCAATCGGAGAACTATGCAAATTCCTTGCAATATTCTAAAAATGCTTAGAATAAACACAATTTATGGAAATAAAGTGCAGAAATTGTTGTCACGAAAATTCAATTAATTGCAAGCTTTAATTCGATTTAACAACCTGATAATGTGATCTCCCTACAACCTTTTGAGTCTATCTGACGGGTCAACAACGGACGACGGACAGTCGTCAGTCGCTCGTCTCGCGCCGCATTGCGCCAATAATTTCTCATTATTTTTTCAGGATGCTGATTTACAGCATTCGGAAAAGAAAAGAAAGAAAATCTGCCTGTCAGTTGGCATTATCCCTGCCTGTGGCCTTCTTTAAAGTCCGGGCTGTCTGCTCTTGTTTATGTGTGTCTGTTTGCACGTCCCTCATTGGCGTTTTTCAGCCCTGGCTCGAGTTAGCGAAGCGACTGTCGCCGCTGCTCATCAAACAAAGTGCATTTTGTCGTTTGGCAGCAAACAAGCGACACTCAACTACAACAACATAAACGACAACAACAGCAACAAGCTGAGAAATGGAAAGCAAACTATAAAAGTTCATTTTTCTTGTCGCTACTTCGTTTTGCTCATAGTTTGTTTTGTTTGATGCGCTTTCCTATTTACAACTTTTGCCACTGAATATTTCTTTTAATTTCAACCAGCTGAGAGGTCCACAACAATTTCTCTTCATTTCTCTAGAAAGAATCTACAGAATGTGCAAAATGCCGCAAAGTATGTGTTGCACAGAGTAACTGTTAAAAGTTGTGAACTTTATTGCTGGAACAGGGAAGTAAAGGAGTTTAGCAATAGACCAGAGAGCAGCTAAGTGAAAGGCAATACTCGTTGTGGAAACTTCAGTCTTTCCTTTCCTTATTTGGCACATACAAACTGTAATTCGACAAATTCTTGCGTTTGCCAAACTTAGTTCAACTGCAGAGAGAAACACGAGAAAGGAGAAAGTTCTGTGCCTTTGTGCAAATATTTTGCACGGAAATTGCATTTGCGGTGCCGCTTGCAACAATTACAACAACAATGATGAGGTTGATGACGATGGCGTGATAATTAAAATGGTGCGAAAGTCGGAGGGGGAAATGAAGGGTAGAAAGTTGTGTAATAGAGTCTCGGATGCAATGCGGCGTGTTAAATGTGGCAAGCACAACGGGGAACTGTGCCAAATTGCAATGAATATGTAATGGATACGGAAAGTAAAGGAGAGGGAGGGGAGCAGGGGGATGAATTCATTCAATAGTCATGATGGCTATTTGTACAATATTCAGCCTGATGGTTTGGTTAATGCTGAAACAGTCAGAAGCATTCGAGTTTACATTCATTCCCACTGCAGTGCTCACTCAGCTTTCTAAATTACAAAATACAAATAATTTTAAAATTACTGACGAAAGCAATTCATGTTGATGGGAATCCAACCCTCTATCCCGACTTTACAACTGCAGCTCTGTGCAGAGCTCTTAATATCCTGTCATTTGCATAAAACCAAACAATGAGAAAGCAAATTCCAAGCAGTTAAGATGCCCAGTTAAGACATTTTGAATAACAAGGGCAACAACTACAGTAAAAGAACAATTCAACTTGTCTTAGTGGCAAATGCAGAAATAATTAAAGCGCCCTCGGTTTGAATAATGAACTCGATAAAGTTTTACCAGCTGAATAAAATATGAAAAAAGAAACGCCATGAAATTATAAAACGCTGCAAGGAGGAAAAGTTGTTGCCGTTTAACTGAAAATTTTTCTCAAAATTAGAAGCAAGAAGGAATCCAAGTCAAAGTTTTTCAATAAGCGGCAATGCCAAAACAAGACTCGACATGTGTTCCACACGAAGGGCTAGAAAAACTACAGAACTGTGAAAATGTTTTGAGGCAAGTGAAGCTAAGTGAAATTCGGAAAATGGCAGACGAGGAAAGGCAGGAAAAATATGGAACCCAAGGACAGAGAGCATTTTAATTTATGATAAGCCAATAAAAATAATTGAAATACATTAAGGGCAGGCAGTGCGCGATGCCAGCCACGCATCAGTCCATCAATGTGTTCATATATGGGCACAACGAACCCAATGAAGGAACTCGCAATGTCTCCCCATTTGTAGCTCCTTCATCGATTGATGTCGAGGCAGAGAATCAAAATGGAGGCACGAGAATATTAAAGTAATGGCACGCAATAAAAGGCGAGGCATAAAAAACGACACGGGAACGTTAAAGTTGAGACGGAGGACACAAGTTATTGTGATTGCGGCTGCTGAAGGTTTGAAATAAATAAATAAGTAAAACATTGCGGAAAGCAAGAATCTCGTTGATTTCGAATTTCGATGGTTAATATGTGTTTCTGAAGGGAGACAATCAACTAAGTGATTGCTGGTTGGTGGTTTCTTCACCTTGTCTCTTTTGCTACAGGTACTAAGATGACAAAAGATTTTGATTTGAGTTTGCGTGCTTCAATGGAGATTTCCCATATGATTTACCTTTCTGCGGATTACGCTGCGTATACGTAATGTGCGCAGGCAGCAATAAAGTGAGAAATTGCACACGTAATCCACATTACATTGAGTTGTTTGTGACATGCTCGAATAACGAATATAATTGAGTGTTTTTATGTGTCGTTTTGACATTGATGTACCCTAAGAGGATATTCTTCAAGGATAACGCTTTTCTTGGTGCACTTTATTCTATTGTGGCCCTTATATAAGCTTAAAAGAGTTGCCTTGTTCAGAAAACTTAGTTTTGATTAACCTTTTGAGGTTCTTCATTAACTTTTCTTCAAATACTTGTCGAATATTTATCTTCTGTGTACTTGGAATCAGGAACAACTCAACCACTTGAGCATCATTCTCTTGGCCACAAAAGGTTTTACGCGTTAAATTTCACAGCTTTGACTTTGGCTTCTTAAGTTTCCTTTTGGTTTTTTTGGATTATTCTGGCGAGTTACCCTTGATGTTTATCGCTTGACAAAGTAGATTTATTTTATTTGGTATTAAACATATAATAAAATTACATTCCCAAAAATATTTTATCCTGCTTTTTAACTCCATAAATAATATAAATGCACATTCTGGTCTTTAACTTTTTTGTGTTACGTGTAAATTAACTATTGAATTTAGTACAAAGGCAGTACACAATCAACCGCATTACCATCAATTTGAAGCTGACAACAAAATATTTTTGCCACATCATCAAAAATGCATCAGATTAATAAATTTCATTAAATTTCAATTTGATGCTCTTTTGTGGTTTTCAACGGATGCCAACGACAACAACAGCAACAGCAAAAAACAACACAAACAAAAACCTGTCGAGCTATTTTCATTATAATTTTTATTATGTGCCTGTTTTACATAACACAAAAAAACAGAATAAATTTCAGGCACAACAAAAGAAACAACATGACAATATTTTCTTTTCATTATGTTTGGTGGTAAGAGGATAATATGAAAAGCGGGAAAGTGGGGCAACAATAACAATAACCATAATGACACGAACAATGTTGAAACATCGTTAGCAGGCACGTGAAAGGCAACCACGGGGCGTATGATTGACAATATTACGTGTGAGCACGATGGTCAGTTCCTTTCGCAACACGAAAAATATTCACATACATACATATGTGTTCTAGTTTGCATTCTTGACAGAAAGCACAACATTTGATGGTTCTCCCCCTCTGTGGGTCATCACAGGAGTTCAGTCTACTAAAGTCTGTCACAAAACCGCCACATTCCAATTCAGACTCTGAAGGGAGCAGAGAGTCACAGTTTAACCTGGACAGGAGCTGCAATAAGAGCCTCACATTTTTAGCTGACTGTGCGCTGTAGAGCGTGTGTCTTGGCACCAGAAAGAGACAAAAGCGACAGCAGGATGCGGTTTTATTTGCTAGCCAAGCAATCGGAGAGGAAAGCTGAGAGGAAAATGATTGTCAAATTGCAAGCGTGTGTTGTGTGTGACAAAAAGTTTGTGCCCAAAACCAGAAAAAAGTGCGGTGCCTGGAGCTGGACAAAGTTTGATTAAAAGGCTTTGGCAACATTCGGGAGACTTAACTTGTTTCTGCAGGAATCGGAAATCGAACGAAGTTGGCATGCCTGGATGTGAGCCTAAAAATGTCAATCAAATGCATTGGCATTGAATCGAACAGATTAGAAATGGGATTGCTTTCATTCCATTTCAGCTGTAGATCGACAGAATTCGATTAATTATCTCCCTTATACTGGTTGGTTAAGCTAAAAAATAAATTTAAATGGCATTAGTTATGGAAATGCTGAGATGACGTATTTTATAGAAACTTAACACTTTTTGTATCACAACAAATTCAACTCTCATCTAGTCAATTAGGAAAAGTGAGCCATTGAGTGAATTGAATTGGTGGTCGAAATGAAAAATGCATTCGCCGGAACGAATTCTTTCAATATGCAATACTTTTGTGGGACGAAGGGGAAGTGTGAAGAGGCTGCGGTTGTCAATTTCCCTTTCTCCCAATGGCAGCTTTTTGCATGTGGTGTAAATTTAATTCAATTTAAATTGTAAATTCCAGCATTCATTTATTGAGTACGCATTGCTGGACATGCAGGACGAGCAGGGAAATTCTCGTTACAGCTGGAATATTTCATATGTAGTTCTTGCATAATTCGAGCGAGATCTTTTTCCGCCTGCAGCAGCAGAACATGCTTCAATTTGTAGCAAAGATAAATTGAACAATGGGGCGGTTAAGGATAGTGATCCCATTTAAAGTACTGTGCCAAACTTATGCAAGGCTCCTGTTGCTGACAGGCTGAAATCTGTGTAGGAAACAGACAACAGTCTCTGTCATCTGTTACACTTGAAGCGTTGGATTGTTGACACGCATACAAACACACACACATTAACCTACCCAAACACAACAAACAGCTGCACACACATTTGGCAAATAACATTAGGTATAATTCACTCACTGTGCTCTGTTTGCTTGTAATGTTTACCTAGCCCTGATAAGCACTCTCCGAACGCCGATTCTGTCATTCTGACTTGCTAATCTGCCAAATTATGTTTACCGAGACTTTCGCTTTGCTGGCAATATCACAGCTGTATCAGAATCGAGAAAGTAAAGCATAGTCAAATACATGTGGAGAATGGAGGCCGAATTAAGTGAGTAGAGGTTTCCCAAAAGCTCTTAATATATTTAAATAATAAAAGCGAGTAAGAAAGATCTAGTCAAAAGGGCTCGACTATGTATGAGAGTATCTAGTTCTTAAACATAACCATTGTACCCTTTTCTCATATTTAATGGTCCCAGGGTAAATATACTGATTGTCGTGTGGTTTCTTGTTTGTGTAAAATAAAACATTTTATGGTGGTTTCATAAAAGTTACACGGGGAAAATGACAGGAACAGACGGCAGACCAAGGTAGGGGCTTCGTTCTGAAATTGATAGCCCAGTACACAAACGGTACACAGGCTGATGGTTGTGTGGCAATGTCTGACTGTTCATATTTCTTATCCAATTTATGGTGATTCAACCGGTAGTTTTTATTCACCCTCGGGACGTGCAAGGCCCACCTCAAAATGTTCTTACTTGTTTACAGTTTGTTTGACGACTACAAAATACAGCAAATTGCTTATAAAATTAAAATGAGATAGGTCAGTCTTGGGGTGTGATTAATATACCTGATAAGAACTTTACTGAAAAAAAGCGGATACTTTTATGACTTTTTTGTTCATTATTTCACCGTCTTTCTTAAATTGAATTTCCCTCCGTCACTCTGTTGCTTGCTTTGAGTTGAATAAATATTTACCAGGTGAATTTTTAATTTGGGACTTTTTGTGTGTGTTCTGCTGGGACCACAGGAAACGCACACGCCCATCAACGCCTACTGAACTCTGTCACAGGAAACTAAAAGCACGGGCCAGATGCAGATTTGAGGTGGCCTTAACCACTTGTGTGCCTGGTTAACTGTTTACTCTTCGCCTTTTATTAATTTTCTCATGACAGACGCAGACATTGAACCCTTTCATCAGAGAGAAAGTTTTGTTGACATTTGTGGGTTAAACATATCCCACCCATTCAGCTCCGATTCAATATAAAAATGAATTTAAAGTAAACCGATAAGGTTTTTTCAGGTTATTCGTTTGCCGTCAGTGCATTGTTGAAATCAGATTAAGTGTTAATGGTTACGTTGACTCAGTGCCCCGATTTGCATAAAAATATCCCCGCATTTCCCATTTTCCATCATAAGGAGGCTGAAGGTCGTCAAGGTGAATTCATTGCCACGTAAAAGGACTTAAAGGAAAATTCCAATAGAGCGGAAATTTAATTTACTCTGGCTGAAGCACTCAAGTGAACCAAAGTCGGCCCGTTTCCATTACCCTCCGCTCTTCTTACGTTTCCCCGATCAAAAACAGCAACAATTAAATTGAGAATTAATGCCACATTTTCGACAGCTGCTTTAGCATTAAGTTGAGCACTTTGCGGCCTCTCATAAAGTAAATAATTAGTTGGCCATTGACTGAGCCAAAGAAGCTTATTGGGCACACAGATCACTGTTAAAGACTCTCAGCATGACAAGGAAAATTGCTTAAAATATTAATACAAATTATACAAATCTGAACAGAATACAGTGAATGCGAGCTATAACACTGTCTTTAATTAGAACTCAGTCAAATCGCGTGCACAAATGTATAACTACACGATCTCTCCCCTCACTTGTTCACAGAATTAAGTAGGAAGCATTAACAATATAAACAATAGGAAAATGCGATGGAAAGCCAAAAGAAAAACAAGACGCCAACTGCTGGAAATCAACAAATAAACGAGCTGCCAAATTAAACAAAGAAAGGCAAAACAATTGAGTCAGAGCACAAATTTAAATAATTATTCAGTCCCAAATTCATTAACCGACAGCCAATTCTGCGTTTTATGTCTAATTGAGCGACACGTTTTTTTTAATTTCATGGAATATCTTGAAAATATTTTGTCACTTAAATGTGTTTTTCTTGTATTTCCAGAATTGTAGATAGACTTTAATCTTCGTCTATTATTGTCAGGGACATGAACCGAAATATTACTGGACTTTCTCTCAGTGTATTTGTGTCGGGCTTCTCCTTTCTTGGCATAATTTAAGATTCACCTCATCCCTCTAACTTGAGTGAAAAACATGAAACAACAACGGAAGCAATTCACACAATGCAAATTTGCGAGTCAAGTTGAGCACTTCCTGCAGCTGTTATCCCTTTCAGACTTCCTTTCATCTACAGACAAAATACTTATGAGGGAGCTCTTCGTAATTTCTCATCAGCCTTCTGCCCATAACGCTTTGCATATGAGCAAAGTCTATTAAAGATGATTTACGAGGGCCATACATATGACTACCTTGGCCGTTGTGGATTAACTTTTCCAGAGGCAACAAATAAATTCTTAGAAACGGAATACAAATCACCGCAAACTTTTTCCACATTTATTCAAGTTCTCGAAGCAATTTCTTTGTAACGGTTTTTCTTTCACGACTTTATAATGTCATTTGGTCTGGTTTACATAGTATTCCATTCTCAACAGGGATTCGGCACCTGTGACAAGTGGTTCATCCAGCTGCGTCCATCTCCATTTTAAAATCTCCATTTGTCCAGCTAATTTTTCACTTTTAATGAGCTCGTTCCGAGCTGCTTCCCCTTCCCTTCTATATATCAGCTCACAACAGACTGTTGGGTGATTATCCATCGCCTCTCTCTGCGCTTCTCCGTGACACGTAGTCGATGTCAAACAGTTTATCAAATAGCACAGGGCTTTAAACTGGGCAACTCTGTTCGTCGCCTTATTAATGACGGCAGTTCAAGTGCTCATTATTCTTTCTCCCCTCCGAGGGATTTGCACTGCAACGCCTCCTCCGTCAGTTTCATTGCCAAGCCCCGAGGAAATGATGTTGTCACCAAGTCAAATCGCTTTATATCCGTTGCGGAGGAAATAATTCGGACATGGACTCACCTTGCAGACCTCTGTTTGCTTTACGCCCTCTTTCCCCTTTTACTTTACTTTATCCTTTTCTGCTCTTGGCAAGTTTCAATTATAAACACTCTGAAATTGGCTTAGTGCGCTGCGCTTTATGGCCAGAACGTGCGTGGGATTGGAAACAAACGGAAGTGGCTGCAATCAGAAAAACAGCAGAAGAGAGATGCGGAGGGAGGAGAGAACCATGGAAGAGTAGCTCCAAGGGAGGACGATAGGTGAATTTGCTGCTGACGAGTAAGAGATTGAAAACATAAACAAGAATGTAGAAGTTTGTGAAGATTGAGTTAAGCTTTAACTCGAACACTTTTAATGGGATGACACATTTTCTGATATTACGTATCGTAAATAAACTTGTCTCTCGTTTCCCAATGAAGTAAAAAAGAGGCAACCACATAATTAAAATAGTCGCTTTATGGCTAATTAAGTTTACTCGACCCGAAGTTACCCACACAACCTACAAAAGGCATAAAAGTTTATTGAAAAATAACTTGGGTCAGTTTATGAGCACACTAAAAGGGTTGGGCATTTAAAACTAAGGGAAGGCAGGTCAAGCGGCAAATGGCAAACGAAACTTATACAGAAAAGAAAAATAGAGAGTAGAATAGGGAAGAAGGGAATAAGTGGAAACTGGAAAACAAACTCATATCCCTAGTCGGCTGTAAAAAGTTTAAATGCGCTGAAGTGGCATCTGAAATCAGAAAAAAGAAATGAAGAAAAATGTATAAAATACAACAAGAGGCATAAACAAACAGTGCAAAAACTGAAACACAACAAATTGTAAAAGTGCTGCAAAGTTTTGTAATTGGGCAGCGGGAGAAAACTGGGAACACATGACGAAAAGGGTAGGGAGGGAAGAAGAAGGAGAGAGGGGAAGTTGAAATGAAAAACTGTTGCAGATAGCTTTTGTTTGTGTTCCTGCAACATGAGAATGAAACTAACTGAACTAGCAACAGTAACAGCAACAGAAAAGTCAACAGACACATAAAACAGCCAGATAAATGTCCTGCCAAAATCCTTAAGTACTTGCAACAACGTGTGTGCAGCTTGTTGCAGTTTTAAATGTAGATTTTTGGCTTCATCGCACACGAATTAAATGCTTCCTTGTGGTTATCCTCTGTCTCTTTCTTTTTCTCTCTGTCGGTTGACCATATCATTATTCATCTCTTGCTGAGCACAATTAATGAGCTCGACTAGGAGAGGCAGCTGCTCCTGTGGACTGTTTGAGGTGGTCTGGTAAATGAACTCGTTACGGATTGTCCGGTTAGTTGACTCTTCAAACTTAGAATAGGACAAATGGGTCATAAATACTTGTGGATCTGGAATAATTTGAAATTGTGAGAAATAATGTTCTTGTAAGCTAGAGTTGTGAAAGACTTCAGATTCTTTCAAGAAAATCGCATTTAGAGTCATATGAAACTATCAATAGCAGCTTAACAGCATGAGGATTTCTCGGTCATTTGTGAATTCCTAATGCTGTCCCTTTTAAAAGGGAGAATACACAACAAGGACATAAAAGAGGTCGAATTGTTTCGATTGGGTTGCTCCTGTTTTCAATGATTGCGTGAAAATCGATAAATGGCATTGAAATTGGGTCACAATAAACAACACCATCGGAAAATGAAAAATTTTATGTAAGTATTAACCTATAAGTTAGAAAAGATTTTAAAATTGATTTTATATTATATTATATCTTAGCTCCTATAATTATAATTCACATAATTCAATTGACATATACACACATATCTATTGTTTAAGTCATCGTATTTATAAACAGTGAATTGATTGAAAATATTTGATATTTTTTCGACTAATTCCCAAATCTGCAACTCAATCAGAGAGTCTTTCCGAGTGCTCTTAAAAACCATCACGATTCAAATTCTGAGTGCTAGTGAAAAAAAATTGTGGCCAATTTCTGTTCAGTTTCCACGAAAGCTAAAAAACAACTGATTGCTTGTTGTGAGTGTAGAGTGAAGTGCATGTAGCTCATGTGCCAAATGGATCAGTTGTGGGTTCCAGGGGGATATTGACTGTGTGCTGTGATTACATTTCAGTGGGTTAGAAGGCGGCTCTTTGTTGTCCCTGGCACGCACAATTAGGTGCCTGAAAATCACATCAAACAAAGCGATGAATTCGGTTGGAAGGCGGAAAATTGCGATACGAGTAGACTGGTACACAAGTGCGTATACGGAATTTCCGCTGCACTTTTTCTGGTCGTGAACCTTTCAGCTGCAACTCCCGCATACTCTCTGATGATAGAAAAAGGCGGATTAGCTTGGGAGGAGCAACAGGAACTGACTCCCATGTCCTGAATAACCCAGATCCTTTCCTCTGCCGGCTCTTAAACCGCATTGAAAAATTGAATTTCGTATTCATTCGCGTGTGGGAATCCACACAGAATTGATGAAGTGCATCACACGCGAGTCTTCATACTGACATGTTGTGTATGAGCTTTATGTAAGTTTGAGCACACGAATACACTCATGCAAGGGGTTATTCCACATTGTGGGGCACCTCGAAATTAGATTCACTTGCAGCCAGCACAACGAAACACGCCATTTTGCACGCCATCTATTTTTATGGAGGGATGGAAATGGGAGGAGGGGGGAAGGGAAAATAGAAGGAGACGGAGACTCGGGTGTTTGCCTAATGCGCGAGTAGCAGCTGCTTATCGGGACACATCATGCACACGTTATGCCACTCCCTCCTTGCCCTTCCCCTTTTCCTTCCCTCATATCCTTTTCTGGCAGCAGAAAAGTGTCTTCCATTTGTTTGGCCCGCTTTCCTCTCTGTTTATTCTGCAGCTTTGCTTGTTGACATTGCAACAGATACAACAACGACAACACAACTAAAACACAACATCTCCCCACTGTTTCTCTTTGCTTTTCGAGTGAAAAGTTAACATTCCTTCTTGGCCAAGATTGCATCAGCTTTGACACCATTTTAATTTGCAGAAAAGATATGTGAAAATGCTCGAAAAAGTCTTATTATTATTTGTGTGTCTTGTATGTTTGCTCTGAATCCTTTTGAATAATTTCTTGAGTGCGTTTTATTTTACAAAGAATTTTTTGTCATTGAGTTGCTTCTATTATTGTTCAATACTTAACTCCAATTTAAGCATTTGACTTCAAATTCATATTTTCGCTTTTGTACAACATGGAAGTTTTTGTTTTTTTTCTATCATTGTTAAAAATCTGTTAAGTTAAGTTAAAATTATCAAACGACGACTGCTGCAGCTGCTTCGACTTTCGTAGGCAAACGTTTTCTGCTTTTACTTCGACAGCGACTTTTGTTTTTTTCAGATGCATAAGCAGAAGCAGCAGCTAATATTGATTAGTTGCAAACAGTCAAAGCAGTGGAAAGTCAAAATTTTGTAACTTTTGCTGTTTAGATTATGAATTTGATAAACTGAGCTGCTGCCCTGAATGCAAATTTCAACTTCTTCCCATTCTCTAGTACGTTGTTTACTTTGTTCCCCGACTTTACCTTTCTGGCAAGCTAAAGAACTTTTAAGCCAAATCACCAATATTCAAGAGGAGAGAGGTTTAATGCCTTGGAACTGTTCCTTACATCTTTGATTTCATTTATAGCTGCAATAATTGGCCCACTTGTTAGAGAAACTTATGTGTGTTCTAATGACACAATTTTACTTTATTGGTCATTTCATGATTTTTTCTATCAGGTAAATATATTATACAGCACCCATAACCAGACACAATTACATAAGACGAACAAGAAATGCAGACATGGTCAAGGAAAAAGTTTGTGAGTCAAACAAAGAGGAAAGACACAAAGTTCAAAGACGACGTCGATTAACTTAAGCAACACGTACTAAATTTTTATTGGATTGGACGCGGGGGATAAATTCAATGGGAAGAGAGAACAAAAGGGAAAGCAAAAGCAACAACGAAGAGAGAAACTATTAACAAAGCAAACAAAACAAAGCAAAGTCCAACAAATGTCTACAGAAACTGTGGCATGACAACAACACACAAACACACAACAACACACACAACGACACACACACTTACACTGAAACATAGAAAGACACTTGGCAGTGTGTAGAGACAATGTTAAAAGACAAAAGGAAACGTAAACAAGAAATGCTGAAAACAACGAAAACTTGAATCATCAGGCAACAGCTGAGGATACTCGACTAGCAGATGCCCCACAATTTAAGTTAAATTAAACTCGTTCAAAAATTCAGTCAATTCTCTTTACATAAGAACGGAGCTGCTTCATCATGATCTCGAATTCCTTGCAGGGGATTTCAACAGCAACTAAAATACGCCCACGTACAAGGAACTGCAAATCTGAAACATTTTGTTGAGATGTCGTCGAGTAGTTGCTGTTGCTGCTCCCATCTGTGGCAGCCTCAATCTAGGGCCATATTTCTTATTGTATCTCTGACTCCGACTCCGCTCTGAGCATGTCAATTGCATCATTAATAATGGCATTTGCCAGTGGCCAAAGGGGAAAGGAGGAAAGAGAGTCGGAGCTGCCTGCCTATACTTTAGGATACGTGCTCAAGTCCGTGCCTTGGCAGTTGACTAATGGCTCATACATATGTGCGCCAAGAGGTTTACAGACAATGAACTCCATCTGAGCCAATGTTCAGGAGAAGCAGCCAAGTCGACTAAACAGACCTCGGACAAAGCAGTCCGAATGAAGCAACTTGGCTGGAGGAAACTCCTCATCCTCTCCTCCCCTCAAAGTAGTGAGGTGAGAACGTGATCTGCATTACAAATCAACTTACCCATCTCACCCTCTATCTGCCCACTTCCACTCCATATTTCCCACTCCCTCTCAATCTTTCTACCTTTCCATTGACCCTCTTACCACAGTGCGTATACGCAACTTTTTCAATTAACTACATTCAATTGATTTACCAGATTTTCTGCAGCACCATAAACACTTCTCACTTCTAATGCACAATTTAACAAATTAGCAGGACTACAGTGGGTTCTGAAAGTACTCCCCAGTTGCTAACACAGCTCCCTTTACTTCATAGGTAACCATAGCAACAGCAAAAATAAGATTTATGCGCCGACACTCGAGCTTACTTCATTCCCTCGTTAATAACACAAAAATGTACACATTATGGAGCCAGAAACACATGTCCCCCTCCCTCCCTGCACCTGCACCACATTCTCCCACTGCCGATCACTTTAAGGTCTGTCCGGAACAGGCAAGGGCTATAAATATGTTGATGTTTGTTACGGTTAACGGCCTCCTGGTAGGTAGGTGTGTGTGTGTGTGTGTGTGTATGTGTTAGTGTGTGAGGTTTACATGTCCTAATTACACTTTAATGCCAAGGCAGTTGGCACTTTTCATGCCAGACCCCAAAGATGAGCTCCTCTTCCTGCTCCAGTGATGGAACATTAAAGGCAGTTAACTTCGTTGCACTTCACCTTAAGGATATTAAGTTAAGCAGCTTTATTAGCATATTATTGAAAATATGGTTCAACAAGCAAAGGAGAATGAAGAGGATTGCATATGAATAACTTCGAACAGGAATAAAAACATAACTGAGTACTTAATGGAACAGTTGCCGAGTCAGTTTCATCTCAAATTGTGAATGATTTCAATAAACAGACTCATTTACTGCTTCGTTAAACTTTCTTGAGCCCTCAATCAATTACGGTCTGAACAACTAAACTTTACTAAGTTCAACACATTTGTCTTTTATAATACACAAGGACGCTACATTATACAATTTTGCAATTTAAGAAATGATGTCGCAATCAACAGCTTAGGGAAATACTTGTTTCTACAACGAGTATTCTATCTAGGAATTGATTTAAATCTCTTGAGCGCACGACTTGTTCACAATTTGCGCTTTCAAGTGCCAGGGGCAGTCACAGATACAGATACAGATATAGATACGGATTCGATGACAACAACAACGATCAAAGCAGCAGGCTGTTCAATTAGAAAACTTCTGCCTGGCATACAAATGAAGCGTTTAAATTGTCCCCTTCCCCTGTGGCACAACCAGTCAACAATTGTCCTCTTAGCAGCCAATAAGCCGCACCCGAAACCATTGTGAGAAACTATGCACCAAGGCTCTGATATTCCAATTGGATGACAGTCTGCCCCAGACTTTTATTGCGCCCGAGATTGCCGCAACAGCCGGTGAGGAGTGCACAATGGGTCCGTAATTGTGGCGGAAATAGTTGGACTGGAATCAAGAAATGCGACGGATTTGGCGCTCTTCCAAATGGGCCCCTCAGCTGGTGCACGCGTCCCGTAATAGTTGTAGAGCAGATCTGGGTGTTGTCCTCCTTTCAGCAACCGTCTCCATTAAAGTCGAACCATTTTAATATTTAAAATATCATTCAGAAAGCGAATTTTAAGACAGGCTGAATAATTCAGCAGGCGACAATAATAATAGTTGGGAAATGCCTTATGCCTCGCCAAGACTCCAGTTTCAGTCTAAAGCACATAGACCCGTTGGCTTAAGTGCTTTGTGCTTTGCATGTGAAAATCCCTTCAAAACTCACAGACACACACATTGTGATAAGTGGAGCCGACTTGATACTCAACTCGGTTGGGTTTGGACTGAGCTTTGGCGGGATTTCGTTGAGGTGGCAACTCAGGGTCTAGTCGGGAATTAAATATGCAAATTAAAGTGCAGCCAGGTGAGCAGTTGGCAACAGACGGAAAGATAAAAATGAAGGCACAGACCCTGGTGGGCAGGCTACGAATGTCATTGCTCTTCCTTAAGTTTAAGGCGTCCTGAAATATGCAAACGCTTCTATCAAAACAAAACTTTAATACGACTCAGCATTGCGCATACGCCACGTGTGTCCAAGGACAACATGGACATGCTTTTCAGTGTGGGTGTGCGTGTATGTGTATGCAGCTGAAAGCCATAAATATTTTTGGCTGAGGAACGTCGAAATTCAATTCCACTTCGTTGGCATTATTTTCTCCAGCTGCTATGGCAAACGATATTCCCGTAGTAACAAGAAAGACCATAACAGTCCTCGTCCCGCAGTTGACCGTGTTTCTGTTGTATTTCTTTTGATGAAATGCAAA
This sequence comes from Drosophila limbata, assembly GCA_963924055.1. NCBI lineage: Eukaryota > Metazoa > Arthropoda > Insecta > Diptera > Drosophilidae > Drosophila > Drosophila limbata. The sequence continues at coordinate 12,730,428 of OZ001352.1, read as the reverse complement.
TTAAAAAAAAAACTTCAGTTAAGTTGCAAACTAAACAAAAAAGCGATAAAGAGAAACACAAGGAAACAGAATACAAAATACTCGCAAGACAAAGTCAACGAACAACAGCAATTTCAGGTTTACAGAAATTATAAATGTAAAATGGGTTATAGCAAATAACCTCAGATTTATTTTATAATGGGATATTTAAAGAACAGTTTGATATGCTTAGTTATAATAATAATTCAACGGCTTTAGTGACTAAAGTTTAGTCAACAATATAATTAGTAATTCACGACGTTTCGACCGACTGCTGCTGCTACTGCTGAACATCTGTAACGACTTTGTCGACTGTGTACAACTGCTGATATCGATTGCCTCAAGACTATCGACCTGCCTCCACTCGATCCATCTTTTTTACAAAAATATAACTGAATATCATTTAATAACAGCTCGATCTAGCACTGTTTTGCATTATAACTAATTGTTTGGCCTTTCTGTGTACCTTTAAATCTTTAAAAATAACTTTATACAAACAAATATCATATTGCTGGACAGGAAATATGTATATTATCTTGAAAATGGTTTTTGAAAATGGTTTTGGAACGGTCCTGAAAGTTTCATAAAGATGGGCCAATAAATAAATTAGATCTGCAAACAAAAACTCTTGCATTAAATCCTGCTGCGCTTTGTCAACAGCTCATGGAGCGAGGCAGTTACAAACTTATTAATTATGATAAATCCTAAGATTTATGGCAGCCAACAAGCTGTGACAAAAGTAGAAACCAATAGAGCACTCTGACCTGTGTAGAACTGAGAACCATTTTGCCAACCTGTTGTATCATTCTGCTTATCTGGCAAATCGGTTTATTGTGATCCCTTATCAATCCAATTGGAGGGAGAAAACAAACTGAATGAATGACAGATGCACAATGAGGATATATGCTATACAATCTGTTATGACTGCGTGCTAAAAGTATGAATGAAAGGTTTTCATATTCAATCTGACACTGAACAACGATGTCAATTTCTTGCCTCTTTTCTTCATATCTTTTTCTTACTTCTGTCTCTCATAACGTTTCACCGAACACGAAAATTCAATTGCTACTAAGACGCCTCTTGGTACAATTCAACAAAATAAAGTCTCACGATGACTTCGGCATGAAAATCCTTTTCCAGCATCCTCCCAGCTCCTCCCTCTCCAGCTCCCTCCAGGATTCTGTCAGTTGCGTACCTGCCTGTTACCTCTCGAGTGTACTCAGCTCCTTTCCCTCAGGTTTCCGATTTCGTCAGCTACTGAGAATGAATTGTATTTTTCATTTCAAATTCACATCAATTTCCAAATCTGGATTTCCGTTTCCTCTCCTTACGCGGTGGATTTCAGGAGGTGGTGCAAGTGGTGCTGGTTGACTGCCGAGTGGGGCAATCTGAAATACATGTTTGGGCACTGTTTTTCACTGGAAAGGTGGCTAGCAAATTGTTTTGCAGTTTAAATCGCTTGCAATCAATCCGTAAATTGCCGGCTGTTAAAATGATAAATGCTCCGTTAGACTGATAGACTTCTGTCTGAAACACCTGAGTGGTTGTTCCGGAGCAGGGATTAGGAAGAGGGAACAGATGCACTATACTTGTGGTTGCCCGAGTACTTACGGATCACATTCACATTAAGTATTGTTTTGGGTTACAGATGAAAACTAAGTTTAAGGTAAGTATTTACTTAATTGAACTGTTCATTTCATAAAATTCACTCAATAAGAAATTTCACAAATTTCCAATTTCTATAAATATCAAGAATAACAAAGAAAAATTTAATGAAAGAGTTAACAAAATATATATATTTTCATCTATTTGTGAATCTCTGGCAAGCTCAATATTGAAGGACCTGAATGCGATTCAAGCGAAAATAAAAACAAATGTTTACAGAATGTTGAATTGTTTACATTAGAACATTATAGAAAGGTGGAAACTGAGGAAATGTTATTGATGTTTTTGGAATGCAATTGAGTACACAGAGTATTCACTTGCGGAGATTATTTGCTTAATTTACTTTGATACAGCACAGGAAATATTTCAATCCCACTTTGCAGATGTGAATTTCTGTTTGAATCAGCAAATTGATTATACGCCCTGTTGACCCCGCATACAAAGTGTACCCCCCACATTCCCCTTGTGCACTTTCTTTTCATCTCGTTCTTTGTGTGACAATTTGTGTTGCCAGTAGCAACAAAGTGGGAGTCAAAATGTCATTCATTTTAATATTTGCCATCAACTTCTGCGGGCTGTTTACTCTAATGTTAACTTGTTTCTTCAATTTGACCAAGTACAATAACAAGAAAAACTAATGACTAATTGATGTGTGCATCTGTGTGGTTGCAACCGAGTTTAACTTTGGGCCAGAGACAGGACCACCATTATAAATTCCCATTTTTAAATCCAGAATTGCCTAGATTTCAAAGTGTGTCCCACATGTGTGACATGTCTGTCAAAGTGACATTGTGACAGTGGCACAAGGAACAAATGTTCCACTCTTTCTCGAGGCTGATACTGAGCAATGTGCGCAAGTGTCGACCCAACTTGACTCATCTTCTGTCGCCTAGTTCCGCATGCAATGTGAATGTGTTGCCTCCCACTCACTCCCCTGCTCCTGGAGAGGACAAACAACAACATCATCATTACGCAGCAACTCTAGAAACTTGGTATGCAGCAGCCATATTATAAACAGGAGGAGAAACAGAAGCTGAATGAGAAGGAGAAGCAGCAGCTGTGCTCGATTCGCCCCCATTTGTTTCTTTTCCATCTTGCGGAAGCGATTGAACCACAGAATGACAAGACGACAGGCAACTATCAGCCAAATCACACGTAGCCAGATTTCTTGTTAATGATGATGACAGCAGAAGGTGTTTGTGTATATGTTTGTGCTGTGGTTGTTGTTGTTCTTCCTGTTGTCTACTTGACATTTTCAGCGCTCGTCTACGGCCATATCAACGCTGACATATGTCACTCCGAGTGTCGCTCCCACTCACAACACTCGGCTGCCACATGTGGAGACGGGCAACCACAGGAGGCGACACGTGTTTGTCAGCGTGTCAAGCGGTCGAGTGCCCAGCAGGAGTGCAATATATATGTTACAAAATAATGTGGTATGTGGAATGCAGAAGAGCTTTGATATGGTTTGAAATATGTTAACAAATTGTCGCAGATAGTTAGTGTTCGTGCTTTGTTGCCTTAATGGGCCTTCTTTTTGTTAGTGTGTAACATAATAAACGCCATGCAGATAAATATTAACAAGAAACAAAGTGACTATATTAATTCAGGTTTATATGTATTAAAGAAATGAAGAAAATTAGATCTAAAGAATTTTATAAATATTAATTTTAATATATGTTTTTATACCCGTTACTTAAAAAATAAGTAAAAGGGGATTTTTTATTCGTTGCAATGTATGTAACAGGGAGAAGGAAGCATCTCCGACCCTATAAAGAATATATATTCTTGATCAGCATCAACAGCCGAGTCGATAAAGCCATGTCCGTCTGTCCGTCCGTCTGTGTGAGGACTTAGATCTCAGAGACTATAAGAGCAAGAGAAACCAAATTTGGCACACAGATTTCTGTAAAGTTTGTTTCGAAATTTTTTCACGCCCCCTTCCGCCTCCGTAAATCGCGAAAAGCCACCACACACACAGTTTTCAAGATATTTTGATTTTTTTACTAATTACCGTTAGCTACTATTATTACCTATCATCCCATTAAATCGTAACAAGATCGGACAAATAGAAAGGTGGTAATGGCTGATTAAAGCTTTTAAGCAATATATAGTAAGTGCCCAAAAGCATGCAATAAAATATATTTTAAACTTATTTAAGTAAGTAATGGGTATCCTTCAGTCGGTAGCTCGACTAGAGCCTTTATTTTAATTTTTGGTTATTTTTCATTTAAATGGTAACAGCTGGAAAACAGAATCCTTTGTCAATAAATTTTTTTGCTGATGCCAAAAAATCGAATTCAAACTTATTTGCATATATTGCAGACTCACAAAACATAATTCAGTTGGTAGTCTGCTGACAATAAATTATAGTATGTATTTTTTTTATAAATGGCAACTGACTTTCAGAATGCAAATTTAATCTAATTCAAACAAAGCTGCATGACAACTGAAACAATCTAAATCAAATTGAAAACTTATGTAACATAAACTATTGCGATCCCAAAAACAGCAAAAATATAATAGTTGAATTTTATATTACGAAAATTAACGACAATTTGAAACATTTTTTCTATTCCATGTGCAATTATTATAGTATTGACAAAAGTTAATTTATTTACATACAGAATGTCTTTTATATACGTGTATATTTATTCAAATACTTCTTATATTTAAATGAAGTCGAGTTCTCGTATATCTTGGCTTAGAGTATAAAATATTTATGTTAAAAGAATTATATAGAAATTTTTTAATAAATAATCTTATTATTTGTTCTTTTTCTCATTTCTGTAACGTCCAAGTGAATCGTGCACCACCTAAGTGTTAAATTTGTTTTGATTTAACTGCGCAAACTCCACTAACGTCAAACGTCAATGTCTGGCAGCGCTGCTGACGTCGCTGCTGACGTCGATACCTCTGCCGGCATTAGCTTGAGCATTTTGCCGTTAGCCGCGTCGTACGAGACTTTAGTTACTTAGCGGCATTTGTACACAACGCAACGCAACACTACGAAGTGTTGAAGAACGATTTGATGTAGTAACGTAAGAACGGAAATAAGAACAACAACAACAAGAACAATACCAAAAGGAACTATACGACTTAAAATACAATAAATAATTTTCACATGTCATAGACGAGTAAAAATAGCAAAAATCGAAGTGAACCAATAAATAAAGAACAAACGAAGTGCGTGTAGCTGTAGGTGGGTGTGTTTGTGTGTGTATTGGGCGTGAATGGCATGAGTTACACAACAACAACAAACACAATTACATTTGTTGCAATTGTGTGTAGTGCTTGAAGTAGAATAACAAACAAGAAGAGCGCTGTTTGTGTACTTTTAAAACGTAAACAATGTCCGATACAATGCTTCTATAAAATTACTAAAAAACAAAAGAATTGAATAATTTAATAAATTCATATAAGGAAAGCACGAAAAAGTGTCAGTGTTAAAATAAAGCATGATTTTTTTCAGTTACGAATTTAAAATTGTATATTCTAATTAGTTAATGCAGGCAATCAAACCGAAACAAATATCGGCGGTACTGAAACCTACAAAATTTGAAAATGTTAAGAAACAAAAAAACACTGTTAATTCTACCTAAATTTAAATATTTTTTAGGTAAACATTTCAGTTTAGAAAAAAATATCAACTCAGCTAGTTGTCTGGGGACACATGTGAAATAACTTTTTATAAAACTAATTTATGGACGCTGTTGTTTTTCTTTTAGTGAAATTAACTATTTTCATTCAACAGGATACACAAATATAAATATACATGTACAAACTAACTAAAAACATTGCGTGCATTGTTTAAGTTGTGCCTTTCAGTTGAGTTTTTTATGTATTTTTTTTGTTAAGGCTCTGGATTTGGTATTCTGAATTCATAACTGGTTTTCAACGGTCACCACGCGTCGCACATAGATTTTAATGTACAATTATGCACATATGTATGAATATAACCTACTTTGTCTCACATGGCGTATGAGCAATTTTTTAATTAAATGCTAAAATAACTCAGGCGTCAAAGGCTGCGAACTGTCAGAGTCGCTGCTCTGGCTCCTAATTATGCCACTCAGTGGGTGTGCTCCAAAACGCAATAATATTTATACATTTACTCGTATTTACCATTGCAGCATGTTGATTAAAGAGTCGTGAGTGCAAAACAGAGTGTGTGTACTGCATAACGGTTAATGTGAAAATAAATAAACAAAACAGCGCGAATTCAACACCAATAAAATAACAAGCAACAGCACCGTCAACGTAAATGATAGAGCCGACTAGAGATTAAAGCACAAACGTCAATTGTATAATTTAATCTGTAATATAAACGACTAACAAGTGAGTATTTTGCACCTATTTCATTTTACCTGTTATAACCGTATTTTCAGCTCAAACAGTCATTTCCTATGGAACTAGCAAATATTTAAAGAGAATTTATTCTGAGCACAGCTGAGAAGAGAAAACTACGAGTAGAACACTTATTTTTGGACATTTATGAACACATAATATGTAGATTTCATGCAGATAAAGCATTAGCCGTAGGAGAAAACAGAATTTAAAAGCAACACTTTATATCTCAAAACAAGTTGTAATAGCAAATTCATAAGTCTGCATCTAATCCAATATTACTTTGCATTCAGTGCTTATTGAGTTTTGCATTGAAAATAAGTCCTCATTTATATGATGAATTTTCAACGAATTGGAAGTGACTATTACTGATGCTCTTAAAACTTTTAGCCTGAGTCCTTGAAATCAATCAGCAGTTTCAGCTGTCGCTATTTGCATTGAAAGCTATTCATTTGCAAACGATTGCCATATGAATCAATACGCAATTCTCACTATGCACACAAGTCCCAATTTGTCCGCTTTGCCTTCCCACTCCGTCCCTGATTCTCTATCTCTCTTTTAGTCTCCCACTCTTTCTCCTTTTAGTCGATTTGGGTGTCAGTTGCACTGTCATTCTGCCAATGTTTCCGCCTGCCATTCAACCTTAAATCCATGCCACCCACATGAGGCACGTTGCCTTCTGCCTTCGGTTGGTATTTTGGTGGATTTAATTATCTGCCAATTCATCAGCGCGTTGTGTTTATGTGTATTGTTTGCCATGCTACAATGAAACGTCGAAACAATGAAAATGAAAGAAAAACTCACAGTAGCACAGTATTAATAATAATAAAAGCGAAATAAACAAAAAAAAAAGTACGCAAAAACTGGCTGAATGTTGCTGGAAAATAACCATATGAGACAGCAGCATTTGAAATGACAACGAAAACAAGGTGAATACTCGTACAGACATGGTCGTGTAACTATGCCCACAGAGAGGCATCTGAATTGGATAGGCAGTCGGAAATTTAAGGTGTAACGAGCAAATAGTGAGCTTAGTTTTAATACGAGTTTCATGACACTAAACACAAACTCGAGCATTACGTATACGTACTGTGTGCACAAGCTATATGCCTTGACAGTCACGTTTTCTGCTTCTATTTCAGTAATGTTCCGTGACTATTCCTATGCGGTATGTACCAATACACTTATCTGCCACCACAACAATTGTTGCGGCATTTCAGTGGCTCTTAAATAGTGTGTTTGACCATTTGTGGTTATTCCGAATGTAGACACGAAACGGTTTTGGCAAAGCTTGTTTTTTTGAGAATATTTTTTAGTACATAGAATAAGTGTAACAAAAAATGACAGCTAACATTTTTAGATTATTCCGTGGAAACGATTTTATATGTTAGTTCAGCACTAAATTTGTTTATTTTCCATTTTACTCAATACTATTGTAAATGTGTAATCCATTAATCTGTAAAATGTTTCACCACATTTGACATGCAACAATCAATAAATCTGTGGGATTGTTGTTCATTTACCACGGGTACAAATATCAGTTGTCATACATTCAAGTACATAACAAATTCATTCATGCACTTACCGAAACTATTTCAGTTGTAATAAGGGTTCTCTTTTTGCATATGCCACCACGACATTGAGGACATCAAGAAATCTATCTGTGACAATTTGTTAACACATTTAAAGTATATATTTCACAGTCGGGTTCTGCACTCGACCGCTTGACATGCTGACAATCACATGTCGCTTTCTGCGGTCTCCAAACGAGGTGCAATTTTCGCAGTCAGCCATAGTAGAAGGGAAAGATTCAAGCAGACGAAGTGACATATGTCAGCGGTGATATGGCTGTTGAGGATCGCTGTAAACGACAAGTTGACAACACAAACATAGGCAGCAGAAGGTGTTGCTGCTGTTGTCTTCATCATTAACAAGAAACCTGATAGTTGCTTGTCGTCTTGTCATTCTGTAGTTCAATCGCTTCCGCAAGATGGAAAAGAAACAAATGGGGGCGAATCGAGCACAGCTGCTGCTTCTCCTTCTCATTCAGCTTCTGTTTCTCCTCCTGTTTATAATATGGCTGCTGCATACCAAGTTTCTAGAGTTGCTGCGTAATGATGATGTTGTTGTTTGTCCTCTCCAGGAGCAGGGGAGTGAGTGGGAGGCAACACATTCACATTGCATGCGGAACTAGGCGACAGAAGAGGAGTCAAGTTGGGTCGACACTTGCGCACATTGCTCAGTGTCAGCCTCGAGAAAGACTGGAACATTTGTTCCTTGTGCCACTGTCACAATGTCACTTTGACAGACATGTCACATATGTGGGACACACTTTGAAATCTAGGCAATTCTGGATTTAAAAATGGGAATTTATAATGGTGGTCCTGTCTCTGGCCCAAAGTTAAACTCGGTTGCAACCACACAAATGCACACATCAATTAGTCATTAGTTTTTCTTGTTATTGTACTTGGTCAAATTGAAGAAACAAGTTAACATTAGAGTAAACAGCCCGCAGAAGTTGATGGCAAACATTAAAATGAATGACATTTTGACTCCCACTTTGTTGCTGCTGGCAACACAAATTGTCACACAAACAAAACGAAAATGGAAAGAGAAAGAGAACGAGATGAAAAGAAAGTGCACAAGGGGAATGTGGGGGGCACACTTTGTATACGGGGTCAACAGGGCGTATAATCAATTTGCTGATTCAAACAGAAATTCACATCTGCAAAGTGGCATTGAAATATTTACTGTGCTGTATCAAATTAAGCAAATAATCTCAGCAAGTGAATACTCTGTGTACTCAATTGCATTCCAAAAACATCAGAAACATATCCTCAGTTTCTACCTTTTGATAATATTCTAATATAAACAATTCAACATTCTGTAAACATTTGTTTTTATTTTCGCTTGAATCGCATTCAGGTGCTTCCATATTGAGCTTGCCAGAGATTCACAAATAGATGAAAATATAAATATTTTGTTAACTCTTTCATTAAATTTTTCTTTGTTATTCTTGATATTTATAGAAATTGGAAATTTGTGAAATTTCTTATTGAGTGAATTTTATGAAATGAACAGTTCAATTAAGTAAATACTTACCTTAAACTTAGTTTTCATCTGTAACCCAAAACAATACTTAATGTAAATGTGATCCTTAAGTGCTCGGGCAACCACAAGTGTAGTGCATCTGTTCCCTCTTCCTAATCCCTGCTCCTTAACAACCACTCAGGTGTTTCAGACAGAAGTCTATCAGTCTAACGGAGCATTTATCATTTTAACAGCCGGCAATTTACGGATTGATTGCAAGCGATTTAAACTGCAAAACAATTTGCTAGCCACCTTCACATTCCAGTGAAAAAAAGTGCCCAAACATGTATTTTCGATTGCCCCACTCGGCAGTCAACCAGCACCACTGAAAGCCACCGCGTATGGAGAGGAAACGGAAATCCAGATTTGGAAATTGATGTGAATTTGAAATGAAAAATACAATTCATTCTCAGTAGCTGACGAAATCAAAAACCTGAGGGAAAGGAGCTGAGTACACTCGAGAGGTAACAGGCAGGTACGCAACTGACAGAATCCTGGAGGGAGCTGGAGAGGGAGGAGCTGGGAGGATGCTGGAAAAGGATTTTCATGCCGAAGTCATCGTGAGACTTTATTTTGTTGAATTGTACGAAGAGGCGTCTTAGTAGCAATTGAATTTTCGTGTTCTGTGAAACGAGATGAGAGACAGAAATAAGAAAAAGATATGAAGAAAAGAGGCAAGATATTGACATCGTTGTTCAGTGTCAGATTGAATATGAAAACCTTTCATTCATACTTTTAGCACGCAGTCATAAAAGATTGTATAGCATATATCCTCATTGTGCATCTGTCATTCATTCAGTTTGTTTTCTCCCTCCAATTGGATTGAGCAGGGATCACAATAAACGGATTTGCCAGATAAGCAGAATGATACAACAGGTTGGCAAAATGGTTCTCAGTTCTACACAGTTCAGAGTGCTCTATTGGTTTCTACTTTTGTCACAGCTTGTTGGCTGCCATAACCCTTGGGATTAATCATTATTAATAAGTCTTCGTCTGTTTTGCTTAGTACATTTTAAAAAGCAAACTCATTATTTGTTGACGCCGATAAGAGGACGGCAAGACACATTGTCATCAAATTTTATTCTCGTGCCTTTCTAGCCTTTCAATCAGCATCAACGTCTGTATGAATTTGAAGATCTTAGTGGAAATGTTAATTCTTTCACCTAAACTTCTATGAACAGATAAAATTTGTTTTCAATTTTTGCAATCCTCCATTCTTTAGTAAAATAGTAATTCGTATACCGTTGGAGTTTAAAATGCATAGATACTAATATTATTCATCTTAAATTTGCAAAAGGTATTTTGAAGTCGACGTTCTTATTTTTTTTTTTTTTTTCTAATCTCAATATCGCTCGAAAAACTCATGCATATCATTTGTTGTCTTTTCCGGGGGCTTTGTCATATTTGTTATGCTTCTTTGTTTCGATAATTCCCTTTTGCTCTTTTCTGTTTTGTTTTGCAACTCAATTCAAGTTTTCTGCATATAAATTTGAATTTCATTAAAACAAACACAGCAATAGAAACAGGAGGCAACTGCCGGACGAGAACTGTTGTGGTCTGAGACTACGAGAAGTCATTCGAATGATTTTTATGCTAAAGGAGTAAATTTGAATTTCAACTTGCTTCAGCTAGAAAAATTTATGGCCTTCGGATACATACACACAGACAAGCAAATTCATTCGGCGTGTATTATCCTTGGGCACATGTGGCGTATGCGCAACATTTAGTCGAATTAAAGTTTTGTTTGATAAAAGCGTGAAACTTAAGGCACCTCTGCTGAGTCTCTGAATCCGCCTGTTGCCAACTGCTAACCTGGCTGCACTTTAATTTGCATACTTAATGCCGCCTTGCAACGATCCCTTCTTCCCGACTAGACCTAGGGCGAAATCCCGCCAAAGCTCAGTCCAATCCCAACCGAGTTGAGTATCAAGTCGGCACCACTTATCACAATGTGTGTGAGTTTTGAAGGGGTTTTCACATGCAAAGCACAAAGCACTTAAGGCAACGGGTCTATGTGCCTTAGACTGAAACTGGAGTCTTGGCGAAGCATAAGGCATTTCCCAACTATTATTATTGTCGCCTGCTGAATTATTCAGCCTGTCGTAAAATTCGCTTTCTGAATGATATTTTAAATATTAAAATGGTTCGACTTTAATGGAGACGGTTGCTGAAAGGAGGACAACACCCAGATCTGCTCTACAACTATTACGGGACGCGTGCACCAGCTGAGGGGCCCATTTGGAAGAGCGCCAAATCCGTCGCATTTCTTGATTCCAGTCCAACTATTTCCGCCACAATTACGGACCCATTGTGCACTCCTCACCGGCTGTTGCGGCAATCTCGGGCGCAATAAAAGTCTGGGGCAGACTGTCATCCAATTGGAATATCAGAGACTTGGTGCATAGTTTCTCACAATGGTTTCGGGTGCGGCTTATTGGCTGCTAAGAGGACAATTGTTGACTGGTTGTTCCACAGGGGAAGGGGACAATTTGAACGCTTCATTTGTATGCCAGGCAGAAGTTTTCTAATTGAACAGCCTGCTGCTTTGATCGTTGTTGTTGTCATCGTATCCGTATCTGTATTTGTATCTGTATCTATTTCCGCAGAAAGCAATTCCGCACGGAAATTTCCGAGGTGCCACAGAACTTCGAATGATTTAATATTTTTTAGCATTTTCACCAACCTTTTCGAGCTAGGCTGCTTAGGGTTGACGCCTTCTCAGATTAAAATACCCAAGGTTTTGCATAGCAGCTTTTTTAAGTTTATAATTGCAGAACAACATTCTTTTAATTTTTTTCTTGTTTAATTAATATAATTAAATTTATTTATGTAATAATTGAATTTGTTTAGCTGAAAAACATTTAAAAGTAATTGGCGCGAAAAAATAAATATTCCTCGACAACTCTAGCAATTGTCTGCCAATAGTCTGGCAACTCTTCGTGAAAAATGTTTTCACAAATAGCACAATAAGTTAAAGGTTTTTATCGGTGAAACTTGATTTATCTCAAAAGACCTATTTTTGTACAGCTTAATTTAAAGAACACTGAAGTGGTTCCATATATTTTTTTTAAATACCTTACTTCGAATTCTGACTAAAAAATGTGGCATCGCTGACCCTGACTTCGAAAATCTGAATCGGACTAGTTGGCAGCATCGGACGCTAGCGATTTTAGCGCTAGTTTAATACGCGTAAATTTATTCTGCGATTTGACCTGTGGCACAGCGAAATGAAATTGAAGAGAAATTCAAGCGAAAGCGATTTCTGTGGCACCCCCGAATATCTGTATCTGTATCTGTATCTGTGACTGCCCCTGGCACTTGGAAGCGCAAATTGTGAACAAGTCGTGCGCTCAAGAGATTTAAATCAATTCCTAGATAGAATACTCGCTGTAGAAACAAGTATTTCCCCAAGCTGTTGATTACGACATCATTTCTTAAATTGCAAAATTGTATAATGTGCCATCCTTGTGTATTATAAAAGACAAATGTGTTGAACTTAGTAAAGTTTAGTTGTTCAGACCGTAATTGATTGAGGGCGCAAGAAAGTTTAACGAAACAGTAAATGAGTCTGTTTATGGAAATCATTCACAATTTGAGAAGAAGCTGACTCGGCAACTGTTCCATTAAGTACTCAATTATGTATTTATTCCTGTTCGAAGTTATTCATATACAATCCTCATAATTCTCCTTTGCTTGTTGAATCATATTTTCAATAATATGCTAATAAAGCTGCTTAACCTAACATCCTGTTGAAAGCTTTAAGATGAAGTGAAAGGAAGTTAACTGCCTTTAATGTTCCATCACTGGAGCAGGAAGAGGAGCTCATCTTCGGGGTCTAGCATGAGAAGTGCCAACTGCCTTGGCATTAAAGTGTAATTAGGACATGTAAAACTCACACACTCACACACTCTCACACACTCACACACATACACACACACATCTACCTACCAGAAGGCCGTTAACCGTAACAAACATCAACATATTTATAGCTCTTGCCTGTTCCGGACAGACCTTAAAGTGATCGGCAGTGGGAGAATGTGGTGCTGGTGCAGGGAGGGAGGGGGACATGTGTTTCTGGCTCCATAATGTGTACACTTTTGTGTTATTAACGAGGGGATAAAGTAAGCTCGAGTGCCGACGCATTAATCTTATTTTTGCTGTTGCTATGGTTAAAGTGAGCTGTGTTAGCAACCGTGGAGTACTTTCAGAACCCACTGTAGTTCTGCTAATTTGTTAAATTGTGCATTAGAAGTAAGAAGTGTTTATGGTGCAACAGAAAATCTGGTAAATCAATTAAATCAATTAATTGAAAAATTGCGTATACGCACTGTGGTAAGAGGATCAATGGAAAGGTAGAGGCTGAGAGGGAGTGGACAATATGGAGTGGGAGTGGGCAGATAGAGGGTGAGATGGGTAAGTTGATTTGCAATGCAGATCACGTTCTCACCTCACTACTTTGAGGGGAGGAGAAGATGAGGAGGTTCCTCCAGCCAAGTTGCTTCATTCGGACTGCTTTGTCCGAGGTCTGTTTAGTCGACTTGGCTGTTTCCCCTGAACATTGGCTCAGATGGAGTTCATTGTCTGTAAACCTCTTGGCGCACATATGTATGAGCCATTAGTCAACTGCCAAGGCACGGACTTGAGCACGTATCCTAATGTATAGGCAGGCAGCTCCGACTCTCTTTCCCCCTTTCCCCTTTGGCCACTGGCAAATGCCATTATTAATGATGCAATTGACATGCTCAGAGCGGAGTCGGAGTCAGAGATATTGTAAGAAATATGGCCCTAGATTGAAGTTGCCACAGATGGGAGCAGCAACAGCAACTACTCGACGACATCTCAACAAAATGTTTCAGATTTGCAGTTCCTTGTACGTGGGCGAATTTTAGTTGCTGTTGATATCCCCTGCAAGGAATTCGAGATCATGATGAAGCAGCTTCGTTCATATGTAAAGAGAATTGACTGAATTTTTGAACGAGTTTAATTTAACTTAAATTGTGGGGCATCTGCTAGTCGAGTATCCTCAGCTGTTGCCTGATGATTCAAGTTTTCGTTGTTTTCAACATTTCTTGTTTACGTTTCCTTTTGTCTTCTAACATTGTCTCTACACACTGTGTTTGAGTGTAAGTGTGTGTGTCGTTGTGTGTGTTGTTGTGTGTGTATTGTTGTCATGCCACAGTTTCTGTAGACATTTGTTGGACTTTGCTTTGTTTTGTTTGCTTTGTTAATAGTTTCTCTCCTCGTTTTTGCTCTTGCTTCCCTTTTGTTCCCTCCTCCCATTGAATTTCTCCCCGCGTCCAATTCAATAAAAATTTAGCACGTGTTGCTTAAGTTAATCGACGTCGTCTTTGAACTTTGTGTCTTTTCTCTTTGTTTGACTCACAAACATTTTCCTTGACCATGGCTGCAATTCTTGTCCATCTTATGTAATTATGTCTGGTTATGGGTGTTTGTATAATATATTTACCTGATAGAAAAAATCATGAAATGACCAATAAATTCAAATTGTGTCATTAGAACACACATAAGTTTCTCTAACAAGTGGGCCAATTATTGCAGCTATAAATGAAATCAAAGATGTAAGGAACAGTTCCAAGGCATTAAACCTCTCTCCTCTTGAATATTGGTGATTTGGCTTAAAAGTTCGTTAGCTTGCCAGAAAGGTTAAGTCGGGGAGCAAAGTAAACAGCACACGAGAGAATAGGGAGAACTTGAAATTTGCATTCAGGGCACCAGCTCAATTTTTCAAATTCATAGCTGACGGAGGAAGTTAACTTAACAGCTTATTAACAATGATGGAAACAAAACAAAAACTTCAATGTTGTACAGAAGAGAAAATATGAATTTGAAGTCAAATGCTTAAATTAGAGTTAATTATTAAATAATAATAGAAGCAACTCAATGACAATAAATTCTTTGTAAAATAAAACGCAGACAAGAAATTATTCAAAAGGATTCAGAGCAAACATACAAGACTCACAAATTTTAAGACTTTTTAGAGCATTTTCACATATTTTTTCTGCAAATTACAATGGTGTCAAAGCTGATGCAATCTTGGCCAAGAAGAAATGTTAACTTTTCACTCGAAAAGCAAAGAGAAACAGTGGGGAGATGTTGTGTTTCAGTTGTGTTGTCGTTGTTGTCTCTGTTGCAATGTCAACAAGCAAAGCTGCAGAGTAAACAGAGAGGAAAGCGGGCCAAACAAATGGAAGACACTTGTCTGCTGCCAGAAAAGGATATGAAGGAAGGCAAAGGGGAAGGGGAAGGGGAAGGAGGGAGTGGCATAACGTGTGCATGATGTGTCCCGATAAGCAGCTGCTACTCGCGCATTAGGCAAACACCCGAGTCTCCGTCTCCTTCCCTTTTTCCTTCCCCCCTCCTCCCATTTCCCCTCGCCATAAAAAATAGATGGCTTGCAAAATGGCGTGTTTCGTTGTGCTGGCTGCAAGTGAATCTAATTTCGAGGTGCCCCACAATGTGAAATATCCTCTTGCATGAGTGTATTCGTGTGCTCAAACTTACATAAAGCTCACATACAACATGTCAGTATGAAGACTCGCGTGTGATGCACTTCATCAATTCTGCGTGGATTCCCACACGCGAATGAATACGAAATTCAATTTTTCAATGCGATTTAAGGGTCGGCAGAGGCAAGGATCTGGGTTATTCAGGACATGGGAGTCAGTTCCTGTTGCTCCTCCCAAGCTAATCCCCCTTTTTCTATCATCAGAGAGTATGCGGGAGTTGCAGCTGAAAGGCTCACGACCAGAAAAAGTGCAGCGGAAATTCCGTATACGCACTCGTGTACCAGTCTACTCGTATCGCAATTTTCCACCTTCCAACAGAATTCATCGCTTTGTTTGATGTGATTTTCAGGCGCCTAATTGTGCGTGCCAGGGACAACAAAGAGCCGCCTTCTAACCCACTGAAAGGCAATCACGGCACACAGTCAATATCCCCCTGGAACCCACAACTGATCCATTTGGCACTTCAGCTATGTGCACTTCACTCTACACTCACAACAAGCAATCAGTTGTTTTTTAGCTTTCGTGGAAACTGAACAGAAATTGGCCACAATTTTTTTTCCCTAGCACTCAGAATTTGAATCGTGATGGTTTTAAGAGCACTCGGAAAGACTCTCTGATTGAGTTGCACATTAGTGAATTAGTCGAAAACATTTCATGGATTTTAAATCAATTCACTGTTTATAAATACGATGACTTATTCAATAGATATGTTGTATATGTGAATTGAATTATGTGAATTATAATTATAGTAGCTAAGATATAATATAATATAAAATCAATTTTAAACCTTTTCTAATTTTTAGCTTAATACTTACATTAAATTTTTCATTTTCCGGTGGTGTTGTTTATTATGACCCAATTTCAATGCCATTTATTGATTTTCACGCAATCATTGAAAACAGGAGCGAAACAATTCGACCTCTTTTATGTCCTTGTTGTGTATTCTCCCTTTTAAAAGGGACAGCATTAGGAATTCACAAATGACCGAGAAATCCTCATGCTGTTAAGCTGCTATTGATAGTTTCATATGACTCTAAATGCGATTTTCTTGAAAGAATCTGAAGTCTTTCACAACTCTAGCTTACAAGAACATTATTTCTCACAATTTCACACAAATTATTCCAGATCCACAAGTATTTATGACCCATTTGTCCTATTCTAAGTTTGAAGAGTCAACTAACCGGACAATCCGTAACGAGTTCATTTACCAGACCACCTCAAACAGACCACAGGAGCAGCTGCCTCTCCTATTCGAGCTCATTAATTGTGCTCAGCAAGAGATGAATAATGATATGGTCAACCGACAGAGAGAAAAAGAAAGAGACAGAGGATAACCACAAGGAAGCATTTAATTCGTGTGCGATGAAGCCAAAAATCTACATTTAAAACTGCAACAAGCTGCACACACGTTGTTGCAAGTACTTAAGGATTTTGGCAGGACATTTATCTGGCTGTTTTATGTGTCTGTTGACTTTTCTGTTGCTGTTACTGTTGCTAGTTCAGTTAGTTTCATTCTCATGTTGCAGGAACACAAACAAAAGCTATCTGCAACAGTTTTTCATTTCAACTTCCCCTCTTTCCTTCTTCTTCCCTCCCTACCCTTTTCGTCATGTGTTCCCGGTTTTCTCCCGCTGCCCAATTACAAAAGTTTGCAGCACTTTTACAATTTGTTGTGTTTCAGTTTTTGCACTGTTTGTTTATGCCTCTTGTTGTATTTTATACATTTTTCTTCATTTCTTTTTTCTGATTTCAGATGCCACTTCAGCGCATTTAAACTTTTTACAGCCGACTGGGGATATGAGTTTGTTTTCCAGTTTCCACTTCTTTTCTTCTTCCCTATTCTACTCCCTATTTTTCTGTTCTGTGTAAGTTTCGTTTGCCATTTGCCGCTTGACCTGCCTTCCCTTAGTTTTTGATGCCCAACCCTTTTAGTGGGCTCATAAACTGACCCAAGTTATTTTTCAATAAACTTTAATGCCTTTTGTAGGTTTTGTGGGTAACTTCGGGTCGAGCAAACTTAATTAGCCATAAAGCGACTATTTTAATTATGTGGTTGCGTCTTTTTTACTTCATTGGGAAACGAGAGACAAGTTTATTTACGATACGTAATATCAGAAAATGTCATCCCATTAAAAGTGTTCGAGTTAAAGCTTAACTCAATCTTCAAACTTCTACATTCTTGTTTATGTTTTCAATCTCTTACTCGTCAGCAGCAAATTCACCTATCGTCCTCCCTTAGAGTTACTCTTCCATGGTTCTCTCCTCCCTCCGCTTCTCTCTTCTGCTGTTTTTCGGATTGCAGCCACTTCCGTTTGTTTCCGATCCCACTCACGTTCTGGCCATAAAGCGCAGCGCACTAAGCCAATTTCAGAATGTTTATAATTGAAACTTGCCAAGAGCAGAAAAGGATGAAGTAAAGGAAAAGGGGAAAGAGGTCTGAAAGGTGAGTGAATGTCCGAATCATTTCCCTCGCATCGGATATAAAGCGATTTGACTTGGTGACAACATCATTTCCTCGGGGCGTGGCAATGAAACTGACGGAGGAGGCGTTGCAGTGCAAACCCCTCGCAGGGGAGAAAGAATAATGAGCACTTGAACTGCCGTCATTAATAAGGCGACGAACAGAGTTGCCCAGTTTAAAGCACTGTGCCATTTTGATAAACTGTTTGACATCGAGGAAGGATAATCACCCAACAGTCTGTTGTGAGTTGATATATAGAAGGGAATGGGAAGCAGCTCGGACGAGCTCATTAAAAGTGAAAAATTAGCTGGACAAATGGAGATTTTAAAATGGAGATGGACGCAGCTGGATGAACCACTTAGCACAGGTGCCGAATCCCTGTTGAGAATGGAATACTATGTAAACCAGACCAAATGATATTATAAAGTCGTGAAATAAAAACCGTTACAAAGAAATTGCTTTGAGAACTTGAATAAATGTGGAAAAAGTTTGCGGTGATTTGTATTCCGTTTCTAAGAATTTATTTGTTGCCTCTGGAAAAGTTAATCCACAACGGCCAAGGTAGTCATATGTATGGTTCTCATAAATCATCTTTAATAGACTTTGCTCATATGCAAAGCGTGATGGGCTGAAGAGCTGATGAGAAATTACGAAGAGCTCCCTCACAAGTATTTGGTCTGTAGATGAAAGGAAGTCTGAAAGAGATAACAGCTGCAGGAAGTGCTCAACTTGACTCGCAAATGTGCATTGTGTGAGTTGCTTCCGTTGTTGTTTCATGTTTTTCACTCAAGTAAGAGGGATGAGGTGAATCTTAAATTATGCCAAGAAAGGAGAAGCCCGACACAAATACACTGAGGGAAAGTTCAGTGATATTTCGCTCCATCTTCATGACAATAATAGACGAAGATTAAAGTCTATCTACAATACTGGAAATACAAGTAACACACTCAACTGTCAACATATTTTCAATCGATTCCATCAAATTAAAAAAACGTGTCGCTCAATTAGACATAAAACGCAGCATTGGCTGTCGGTTAATGAATTTGGGACTGAATAATTATTTAAATTTGTGCTCTGTCTCAATTGTTTTGCCTTTCTTTGTTTTATTTGGCAGCTCGTTTATTTGTTGATTTCCAGCAGTTGTTGTCTTGTTTTTCTTTTGGCTTTCCATCGCATTTTCCTATTGTTTATAATTTTAATGCTTCCTACTAAATTCTGTGAACAAGTGAGGGGAGAGATCGTGTAGTTAATGAAAGATTTTCATTATATACATTTATGTACGAGATTTGACTGAGTTCTAATTAAAGACAATGATGTAGCTCGCATTGTATTCAGTTCAGATTTATATAATTTGTATTAATATTTTAAGCAATTTTCCTTGTCATGCTGAGAGTCTTTAACAGTGATTTGTGTGCCAAGTAAGCTTATTTGGCTTAGTCAATAGCCAACTAATTGTTTACTTATTGAGAGGCCGCAAAGTTCTCAACTTAATGCTTAAGGGGAGGTTCTTTTGGATTTGGCCGAAAATCAAGCAAAATTTGAGAATGGTTTGTGGGAGAATGAAAATACATACGAACTTCTGCATTCGAACTTTGATTCGTTGTTTATTGATGATTAAAAAAAAAAAGTGATTTTTGAGAAATTTAAAATGGCGGCTTCAAAATGGCGGATCTCTTCGACCTCGACTCTCAAAATATCGCTCTGCTTCTTCAAGTGTGGGGCCTCTGGTAGTAAAGTGAAATGAAAAATGTATATAATTTATTAAAATAGATAAAATTTCCTATGGCTTATACCTAACTTCAATTAATTTTGGTGAAAAAAAAACAATTTCATGGTCGTTTAAAAAAAAAAAATGAAATTTTTACACTTTTTTTTACTTTGATCTCGTTTAAAAATTATAAATAAACAATTTTTTATGCCAATTTTAGGTATAAGCCATACAAAAAAGTATATACTTTAAAACATTTTTTGAATGAAGGAAATCGGATCAATAGAACAAGACCTGTACTTGAAATTAGATTAGAAAACATGGTTTCGAGAAAAACGCGTTTAAAGTTTTTGGAAAGTGACAGTGGGTACGCAGCGCGCGTGACATGGGTACGTTTGACACGCCCTATCTCAAGAAATACGCGTCGTATTGAAAAATCCTTTGGCACATATATTCTATATATATATATAACTTTCATTTTATGTAAAAAAAAAAAATTCGATTTTTTCAAAAAATCCAAAAGAACCTCCCCTTAAGCAGCTTTCGAAAATATGGCATTAATTCTCAATTTAAGTATTGCTGTTTTTGATTGTTTACAGTAATTAAAGGAAGTGGGGGAAGTGTCGGAGAAAATAAAATTTTCATTTCATTGGAATTTCTCTGTTGGTCAATTTATGGGGCAGTAAATTCACCTTGAAAAATTTGATGTGCAGAAGTCCTTATCAGGTATTAAAATATGACATAGTGTCAAAAAACAATTGGTTAGGCTGTAAAACAAGAATGCCCACCTTTATCTAACTTATATTATTCGATGTGACTTTTACTAACCCACCATAAAATTAATTTTATTGTACAATCAAAGAACAGCAATTCGTTTATCAATTTAAATATTTTAAGAGTTTATGGGAAACCTTCATTCCCAAGTCTCGTGCTTTTAATAACGCTTTCTGCCTCCATTCTACTTATTGTATTTAACTTTGGTTTACTTTCTCTTTGCAGGCACCGCTGGGATAATGCATTAGGGCGAAGGCGACAGACTTGGTAAATATAATTTAGCAAATTATTATGGGAGGATGGCGAAATCGGCTTTAGGGGAGACTGTTTCTCAGGGCAAGGTAAACATTACAAGCAAACAGAGGACAGCGAGTGAATTATACGTAATGTTATTTGCCAAATTGTGTAGCTGTTTATGGTGTTTGTGTTTGTGTGGTAGTGTGTGAGTTTGTGACAATGATCCAGGGAGTCAAGTGTAACAGATGACAGAGACTTATGTCTGTTTCCTACACAGATTTCAGCCTGTCAGCAACAGGAGCCTTGCATAAGTTTGGCACAGTACTTTCCAAGGGGTCACTATCCTTCAATTTATCTTTGCTACAAATTGAAAGCATGTTCTGCGGCTGCAGGCGGACAAAGATCTCCCTCGAATTATGGGAAAAATATGAAATATTCCAGCTGCAACATGCTGCTTTCCCTTCTCGTCCTGTGTGTCCAGCAATGCATACTCAATAAATGAATTCTGGAGTTTTCAATTTAAATTGAATTAAATTTACATCAGAAGCAAAAAACTGCCAACCGACAACTGCAGCCGCAACATTCCTCTTCCTCTTTGTCCCTTGAAAGTGTTGCATATCCGCAGGAGTCGTCCTGGCGAGTGCATGTTTCAATCCGCAGGCGAGCTCGGACATCAACTCATTAAATTACTCACTTGGCTGATGTTGCTTCTAATTGGCTGGGTGGCAGGAGAGTTTGCTCTGCTAAATGTAATCTGGGATCCGGAATTCCCCAAATAAAATTACTCTTATCATTTGTTGATTTCCACAGAATGCGGCATTTGTTTCAAACATTTTCGTATTAATATTTCAAAATCCTCACAGACAAGCTGGGATGACACGCTGTCTAATCACATAATTCAACAGAGTTAATAAAATGTGCTGTTAAAAGCATTTCAAGTATGCGATATTTCTCATCCCTCATGAGGAGCTTGTCTGGGAATTTATTTCCCAGCTGGAGAGTTCATTGCTCTCGTTCCCCAAAGCCCCTTAGCCATCCACAATAATGAAGGAGGATAATAAAATTTATGCGTTTTGATTTATGTGCCAGGCTCAGATATCGCTGTCTGCATGCGGTGCTTAAATGTGATTTTTTTAAAAGCTAATTTTAATATGTTGCCCATGGAGGCGCACTCAGCGATATGCAAACAAACAGAGTACAAAATAAAAGGATTAATTTGCATTAAATTTATGAGAGCGTAATAAATAAATAAGACAGAGTTTGTTTGCCTTTTATTATATTTTTAATTAGCAAATTGCTTTGGGGCTTGCCTTCGTTGGCTTTTAGCTGAAAACATGTTTTATCTTCCTCTGTCTGTTATATGAATTAAACACAAACCCTAAAATTTAAGCAGTCAGTATAATTTTCATAGTTTATTATCTTTATTTAATCTTCAGCACTAATCTTGTGTTTCAAATCCATTGGATATCCATTTTCTGAGCCCGTATTCTGTAATCAAGTGCACCATTATTGACTTCATTCGATTTCCGATTCCTGCAGAAACAAGTTAAGTCTCCCGAATGTTGCCAAAGCATTTTAATCAAACTTTGTCCAGCTCCAGGCACCACACTTGGTCGGGTTTTGGGCAAAAACTTTTTGTCACACAACACACGTTTGCAATTTGACAATCATTTGCCTCTCAGCTCCCCTCTCCGATTGCTTGGCTAGCAAATAAAACCGCATTCTGCTGTCGTTGTTGTCTCTTCCTTGTGCCAGGAGACACGCTCTACAGCGCACAGTCAGCTAAAAATGTCAGGCTCTTAGTGCAGCTCCTGTCCAGGTTAAACTGTGACTCTCTTCTCTTTACAGAGAGGGGATTGGAATGATGCGATCCAGCTGCAATTTTGTGGTAGACGTAAGTAGACTGAACTCCAGTCATGACCCGCAGATTGGGAGAACAATCAAAAGTTGTGCTTTCGGTCAAATGTGCAAGCTACTGCATGTACACACGTACTTGTACATACATATATGTCTATATTCGGAGGAACTGACCATCGCACTCGAATACAAGAGTGTCAATCATACGCCCCGTGGTTACAAACTGAGTTTCTGCTAATCTTGACTTCCCTAATTGTCACTGTGCTTACCGATATTGTTGTCCTATTTTACCCGGACATGGCCATCGATTTTCAAATTTATCCCCTTACCATCTAATATGATAAAGAGGAAATAGTGTTGTTGCATTTGTTCTGTTATGCAAAGCAGGCACATAATATAAATATGGTAAAAAAAACTGGATAGGTTTTTGTTGGCATCCGTTGAAAACCACAAAAGAGCAGCTTATTGAAATTTATTAATTTAATGAATTTTTTACGATGTGGCAAAAATATTTAGTAGTCAGCAATAAATCTTACAGTTGTTCAACAGTAAATTTACTAGTGCACATAAGATCAGAATGTACATAAATATTTCAGGTTATAAGAAAGCCGATTTAAATATTAAGAAATCTAATTTTATTTCGAGTTAAAAAGCATGTACAGCTGCGGTCAAAAAAATAGTAGTGCTCTTTCTTTTACTATAACAGCTATTGTAAGTCAAGTCTTCAAATTTAAAAATTATATTTGGAAAGGTCATCTAAATTCCGTTTGAATGATGTATAACTTTCCTTAACCCATTAAGTACCCATTAAAATATTCGAATTTTAAAAAAGGTCTACTTTTTCAACTTTTTTCCTCGATTTTTTCCAAAAAATGTTGGGATGCAAAAACATTCTTCATACAATTTTAGGAGTAACTGCAAAAGAAATTTTTCAAAAATATTTTTGCTAGTATTTTTTATAATGTTTTGAAAATCCTAAAAATGACAATTTTAACCCATTTTTCCTCATTTTCATGCAAAAAGTGCCTTTTTTGCAGTTTTCAAAACATTATAAAAAATACTAGCAAAAATATTTTTGAAAATTTTCTTTTGCAGTTACTCCTAAAATTGTTTGAAGAATGTTTTTGCATCCCAACATTTTTTGGAAAAAATCGAGGAAAAAAGTTGAAAAAGTAGACCTTTTTTAAAATTCGAATATTTTAATGGGTACTTAATGGGTTAAGGAAAGTTATACATCATTCAAACGGAATTTAGATGACCTTTCCAAATATAATTTTTAAATTTGAAGACTTGACTTACAATAGCTGTTATAGTAAAAGAAAGAGCACTACTATTTTTTTGACCGCAGCTGTATGTACAATAAAATAAAGCTGCTTGTCAAGCGTTAAACATCAAGGGTCGCTCGCCAGAAAAATCCAAATAAACCAAGGGGAAACCAAACAAGCCAAAGCCAAAGCTGTGAAATTATCGTGTAAAACTTTTTGTGGCCAAGAGAATGATGCTCAAGTGGCTGAGTTGTTCCTGATTCCAAGTACACAGAAAATAAATATCCGACAAGTATCTGAAGAAAAGTTAATGAAGAAACTCAAAATGTTAAACAAAACAAAGTTTTCTGAACAAGGCAACTCTTTTAAGCTTAGATAAGGGCCACAATAGAATAAAGTGCCCCAAGAAAAGCGTTATCCTTGAAGAATATCCTCTTAGGGTACATCAATGTCAAAACGACACATAAAAACACTCAATTATATTCGTAATTCGAGCATGTCACAAACAACTGAATGTAATGTGGGTTACGTGTGCAATTTCTCACTTTATTGCTGCCTGCGCACATTACGTATACGCAGCGTAATCCGCAGAAAGGTAAATCATATGGGAAATCTCCATTGAAGCACGCAAACTCAAATCAAAGTCTTTTGTCATCTTAGAACCTGTAACAAAAGAGACAAGGTGAAGAAACCACCAACCAGCAATCACTTAGTTGATTGTCCTCCTTCAGAAACACATATTAACCATCGAAGTTCGAAATCAACGAGTTTCTTTGCTTTCTACAATGTTTTATTTATTTATTTCAAACCTTTCACACGGCAGCAGCCGCAATCACAATGACTTGAGGCCTCCGTTTCAACTTTGACATTCCCGTGTCGTTTTTTATGCCTCGCCTTTTATTGCGTGCCATTACTTTAATATTCTCGTGCCTCCATTTTGATTCTCTGCCTCGACATCAATCGATGAAGGAGCTACAAATGGGGAGACATTGCGAGTTCCTTCATTGGGTTCGTTGTGCCCATATATGAACACATTGATGGACTGATGCGTGGCTGGCATCGCGCACTGCCTGCCCTTAATGTATTTCAATTATTTTTATTGGCTTATCATAAATTATAATGCCCTCTGGCCTTGGTTTCCATATTTTTCCTGCCTTTCCTCGTCTGCCATTTTCCGATTTTCACTTAGCTTCACTTGCCTCAAAGCATTTTCACAGTTCTGTAGTTTCTTGCCCTCCGTGTGGAACACATGTTGAGCCTTGTTTTGGCATTGCCGCTTATTGAAAAACTTTGACTGGGATTCCTTCTTGCTTCTAATTTTGAGAAAAACTTTCAGTTAAACGGCAACAACTTTTCCTCCTTGCAGCGTTTTATAATTTCATGGCGTTTCTTTTTTCATAGTTTATTCAGCTGGTAAAACTTTATCGAGTTCATTATTCAAACCGAGGGCGCTTTAATTATTTCTGCATTTGCCACTAAGACAAGTTGAATTGTTCTTTTACTGTAGTTGTTGCCCTTGTTATTCAAAATGTCTTAACTGGGCATCTTAACTGCTTGGAATTTGCTTTCACATTGTTTGGTTTTATGCAAATGACAGGATATTAAGAGCTCTGCACACAGTTGCAGTTGTAAAGTCGGGATAGAGGGTTGGATTCCCATCAACATGAATTGCTTTCGTCAGTAATTTTAAAATTATTTGTATTTTGTAATTTAGAAAGCTGAGTGAGCACTGCAGTGGGAGTGAATGTAAACTCGAATGCTTCTGACTGTTTCAGCATTAACCAAACCATCAGGCTGAATATTGTACAAATAGCCATCATGACTATTGAATGAATTCATCCCCCTGCTCCCCTCCCTCTCCTTTACTTTCCGTATCCATTACTTATTCATTGCAATTTGGCACAGTTCCCCGTTGTGCTTGCCACATTTAACACGCCGCATTGCATCCGAGACTCTATTACACAACTTTCTACCCTTCATTTCCCCCTCCGACTTTCGCACCATTTTAATTATCACGCCATCGTCATCAACCTCATCATTGTTGTTGTAATTGTTGCAGGCGGCACCGCAAATGCAATTTCCGTGCAAAATATTTGCACAAAGGCACAGAACTTTCTCCTTTCTCGTGTTTCGTGTTTCTCTCTGCAGTTTAACTAAGTTGGGCAAACGCGAGAACTTGTCGAATTACAGTTTGTATGTGCCAAATAAGGAAAAGAAAGACTGAAGTTTCCACAACGAGTATTGCCTTTCACTTAGCTGCTCTCTGGTCTATGCTAAACTCCTTTACTTCCCTGTTCCAGTAATAAAGTTCACAACTCTTAACAGTTACTCTGTGCAACACATACTTTGCTGCATTTTGCACATTTTGTAGATTCTTTCTAGAGAAATGAAGAGAAATTGTTGTGGACTTCTCAGCTGGTTGAAATTAAAAGAAATATTCAGTGGCAAAAGTTGTAAATAGAAAAGCGCATCAAACAAAACAAACTATGAGCAAAACGAAGTAGCGACAAGAAAAATGAACTTTTATAGTTTGCTTTCCATTTCTCAGCTTGTTGCTGTTGTTGTCGTTTATGTTGTTGTAGTTGAGTGTAGCTTGTTTGCTGCCAAACGACAAAATGCACTTTGTTTGATGAGCAGCGGCGACAGTCGCTTCGCTAACTCGAGCCAGGGCTGGAAAACGCCAATGAGGGACGTGCAAACAGATACATATAAACATGAGCAGACAGCCCGGACTTTAAAGAAGGCCACAGGCAGGGATAATGCCAACTGACAGGCGGATTTTCTTTCTTTTCTTTTCCGAATGCTGTAAATCAGCTTCCTGAAAAAATAATGAGAAATTATTGGCGCAATGCGGCGCGAGACGAGCGACTGACGACTGTCCGTCGTCTGTTGTTGACCCGTCTGATAGACTCAAAAGGTTGTGGAGAGATCACATTACGTATACGTAACGTATCAGGTTGTTAAATCGAATTAAAGCTTGCAATTAATTGAATTTTCGTGACAACAATTTTCGCACTTTATATCCATAAATTGTGTTTATTCTAAGCATTTTAAGAATATTGCAAGGCATTTGCATAGTTCTCCGATTGCTTAAACTGCAAACAGCTTGGAGGAGGAGGCAGTTGAAATGTTGCTATCTTATTTATTATCTACAATTCCAAGAAATATTGTGGACCTGGCAAGAAAATCTCCTCTGCCGCTTAACGCTTCATCGGCTTTGTGCAACATTGTGACTACAGCATGTAATAAAATGCTGGTTAAATTTACGGCTGAGGCATAAATTGAAAATGTTTCCTATCCTTCCAATCCCCAAAGATATTGATGAAAGAATCCCTCACGTCTCAGCCTTGTTTCCATTTCGAAGTCAGTCATTTGGGTCAGTTAATAGTTAAACTTTGGTAAGCTATTAATTAAGTGTTAATTTATCTCTCTCCCCTTATGTCTCAACTATTAAATGTCATATTATCACACTTCCAATTCAAATACCTCATAGTAATTTTAAAGTACAACACGCATGCTGTTAAGCGAACGTGAGACGATTACCTTAATTAGATGTGCATGTTCAACACTCGACGCATTAAAGACAAAGCTCCTTTACAACTTGACAGATAAACAGGCAGATGAAAGAGGGTAAAGGTGAAGCAGAGATTCTTTCTCATTCTGTTTAAGTATTTGCTTGATAAGTGGAGGAGGGACAGGCATCAAGTGACGGGAAACAGAACGGTAAACATCAACAAGGACACGCACATCCGCATTCTCATCCAGAACCGCAGCCACAGATCCTTTTTGTTGAGCCTTTAACACGCACTTAACTGCTTCAACATAATTTTCTAATATTCTGTGTAAAATTTTAATTTTCTTACGCACACATACTCTTATTTACTTACACAGACAGCAACATTTCTGATAAGCGCTTTAATTAGCTTAAGTTTTCATGTCGCCATTTTGTACTCCCTGTGAGTCCTTGTGAGTCCCTGATGAGTTGACTACATCGAATTAATTGCCTCGTCGGTTAGCCTCTGCTTTTGTGTGAGTCTTGTATAAACATGTATTAAATTCTTTTGTAATTTTTTTTTCTGTTTTGCCTCGCAAAACTTTTAAGTTTCATTTGAGTTAAAGCTTTTGCTGCCCTCTGGAAATATGAGGCGACACCTGTCGCCCACTAGGTTTCTCACCTTTGTGTCCCTTGCATCCTTACACACACACACTTACACACACACACACACACACTTACACACACTTACACACTTATACACAATACATAAACAACTCGAACTTCATATGGAATCTGTCATTGAGTCATGTGGCAGAAGCCTCAGGAACTCAACTTTAAATTGAGTTTTCTCTCGAGAAATTTTGAAGAATGTAATAGATAACTTTCCATCTGGGAGAGGCACTCTGTGTGGATGGGCTGATTGCTGCTTTGTTATTCATGGAATTGTTTAAAAATTTAGATTACTACGAAACTTGCAAATGACATTGGCTGTCATTGTCTCTGTTGTTATATGATGTAAAGTGGCACGCACCTTGACACTGAAAGACAGGACAGTCAATCACTGTTCATTTAAATATTGACAGTGAATTATAAAAAAATATAACAGCTGAAATATATTATAAGAAATAAAAATCACTTGAATAGTGAAGGCAGTTTGCCTTCCTTGTATTTATTTATATTTCATTTATATTTTCATTCGCTTTAAATTTTAATTCCAAGTCAATTCCGTAATACATTTAGTAGAATGTACCCAAGGACATCGTCTCCACCTTCTGCAGCGTGCTCCCACTTCAACTTAATGAAAAAAGCCTCTTAAAATTCCACGTAAAAATGAGAGCATCGGAAGAACAACAAAGCATTAACTAGCATAATTTAATTAATTAGAAGGAAGCCCTAACCCCGATCCTCTCCCCATCTAAAACTTGTGTCTTATGTCAATTAGTTGAGAACCGCAGCTGGGACTTTGTAAATGAAACCCGAAGTAAAGCAATTCATTAAGGACATCTTTGAGTGGCCCTCCTTCCTAGCGTCTGCTCTACGCCGTCTTTTACCTTCATTCCCTTCCTCCAATTTCGCGATAAAACTGTAAAGTGAAGCCAATTCATTAATTTAGCTGGTCAACGAACTGGAGCAACAGGATAACCACACAATCAGATGAATTGTAAGCCAAGAAGGACACCCAAACAATACTCAAGTTTACCTGCTGCCTGGTTGCATGCTTCTTTCTGAATCACCTCTGTTTTCCATTGCCTCCGTCTCAGCTGTCGGGGAATTGACTTCGTGAGAATGAATTTGCTGTGAAACCTCTTTGTAGTTCAGGCAACAGAAAGTGAACAACCTCGTTTGGCGACTGAACCGTGTGGCCAGAAACGGGAGACAGGGGAAGAGGATGAGGATTCTAGTCGAGGAATCCTCTGCTGGCGAGTGGCACTTATTGAGTGGCAAACACATTCAGCACTCGGATATCGGGCAGAGGGTCGCTTTTGTGGTTGGCCAATTGCGGTCGAGTGTCATCGAGAACTCAGCACAACTGACAATTGGCACACACACACACACACTCATACACCCACACCCTCAAGCAATTGGTGTCAACAGATGAGGATTAGGTGCCCCAACTTGCATCCCTTTGGTGCCAGTTTGCCACATCATTAAGTTCTTAATTAGCTTAGAAAGCAGCTGCCATTTTTCGAGTGCATTTAGCTAACAGGGGAAGAAAGAAGGGGAAGCGGGTTAAGGGGTTGTCGAGCTGCTTTGCATGCAGTTGAAGCAGAAGCTGGAAATGTTTTAAGCTGCTTCTCGACCCAGAAACTATTGAGTGCAGTCTTGGCCTTTCTTATCTTCTCCACTTCCATCTGAGTGGCACTGGATCAGGATCAACGCAGGAGTCTAAAGTGCAAATGGACATTGGCAGGCTTAAGTCTTAAAATGGCCAAGTTTCAACGCATTTCCAATCCAATCCATTTGTGACGCAGCTTAAGTTGAAGAACACCATTAAATGGAATTAAATAAAGTTTTATTTTAGATAAGTTTGAATCTGTTGAAGATTGGGGCTCAACTATAACTTTAATGGAATCCTAAGCAAACGGAAATAGTAAGATTTATTTGTTTTTCACGACATTGAAATTGCCTTATAACATGTCTATAATCGAATTGTCCATCACTTGCAGCTGCAATTAGCGCAGCTTGCAGCGAAATTTGATTATCGCAGTGGGAATGTGTGGTCATCCCGTAATTGGAATGTTCTGAGGATGCAGCGTGAAATTGCCAACAATGCACATGTCGCATTGTTGATTTATGACAACAGTAAATGCCCATAGAAAGGGACAGTCGGACAGACGGACAGACAAAGTGCAGTGGACATGCCTCAGGGCAACCACAAATGTTGCAGTGGAGTCGGTGGTTTTAGTGGTTTCACTGTTGTGTGTGGTGGTCACCTGCAGGCTGCATTCGTTTTAACACCCGCACAACTATTTCAACGAATGGGGATTAAGTTCTTTTTAAAATCCGCCTATGGGGACATTTAAATTGGCCTCGGGGGTGTTGAGAGCACATTCAGAAGGCCGCAACGATTGAAAAAAGTGGCTTAAGTGCTTAACTAATGGTAAGCATGGCAATAAGCCGATCCACAGACATCCTCCCATTTCAACTAAGACCCTCTCATGAGCCTGACATAAGTCTCCTCCCCTTCTGGGTGAATGATTCCCGGAAAGAGGTCGCTTGCGTGAGCTTCCAGCATTTTTTGAGTGTGCGTCCATTAAACGTTCCGTTTCTGTTTTCCGTTGAAAGGCCGCATAACATGGCACATAAATAGTGGGGACAGGACGACTAAGTAGTAAACAGGACACAGTTAATTGGCTTTCAGAGGGAACACACTAAGAGACTCGTTAAGAGAACGTATGGGAATTTGGGATCAATGAATTTGTGCTTATATATGGAACACATTCGACATACATAACTTACATAACTTACATTACATCTCTTTTATAAAAAAGAATTTCAATACTATGCCATATCTGCCAATAAAAAGTTGTTTAAGCTATTAACTTTTTTACTCAGCAACTGATTTCCATTTGCATATTTATAAGTTCTTTGTTTATTTTGTGATAAAACTAATATGCAATGGAAATAAAAAGTAATTACGAGTAAACAAGCGTTGTGCTATTTTTAATTAAATTATGGAAGAGAATAATTAAATAGCTCACCAACCAGCTTTGAACTTATGTGTGTCACATACTCGACTGTACGTGAGAGAATCACATTAATTTCAGACATTTTCGCACACACACACACACACACATCCTAACTGAAAAGGGTGAATACTTTTGCAGTTGCAGTTTTGCAAATGCATTTCCCACACATTTTTGTGCATGTAAAAATAAAATATAATTATAATAAAACTCTGAAAATTGACAAGCGAAATATTATGGAAATTAACTAACAAAGTTATTTGATGCCTGATATAATTTAATAAGTAAAAGTTGCTTGGAAGCTCCCTACAACTTTTACAGACAAATGAGAATCTAATTTTACAATCGGCCATTTTCAGCGGAAGTTTCCATTAAACGATGAATGGCTTTTTTTTTGTTGTTGCTTAACTTTAATTGATTTAAAGTAAATTTGACAGAAATTGAAATTCAGCTTGTGAAATGTCCACAGTATAAAAAAGTACACAACCGAAGAAGGGCCAGAAACTTTGTTAGCTTTGATTGAAATTCAAAGCTGAGCAGAAAAATGGACGCAGTTTGGCATTTACTTCCAGACCATTAAGGCACAATGACACACGCGGTTGTTGAAATAAAGGAAAAGGGATTTCAGGAAGGAGGAGAGACCTTTGTCTAAACTTTGGGCCTAAATTTGCTTGTCTGCCCTTGGATTGGCTTTTTTGTCGCCTCTGACACTTTGAACCCTTGTCAGCTCATCGAGGGAGGAAGGGAGAGAAAGGGAGTGATGACTTGGCCGATAATGTCGAATTTGCAGTGTGCTTAATCATGGGACTCGAACAGAGGACAGTCTCCGCCTACTGCAAAGGACATGCTGAACAAATTCCAGCCCAAGCAGATTATCATTGTCAAAGCTGAAATCATAATAAATCATTCGGTTTCAGCAACAGACAAAAGAAATTTTCTATCTTCCTGCCAGAGTTTCTAAGAAGCATGTACTTGAAATCCTTAAGTATTCTTATTTTATCCATACAATTGGTTCGTTTCATAACCTAATAAGACACCACATTTTCCCTACAGAAGATATTTACCTACGCTAACCCTGAACCTAATGAGCACCCGCAATTAGAATATATGTACATGAAATATATGCGCTCGTTCCTGGCATTAAATCTAGAAACTCCACTTTCTCCTCTGTTCCTAATCCCTCCGCCATTAACAAGCAGATTAAGAAATTAATGGCCCACCATTGAGCAGGCTTCTTTGTTAAGACAATTCGAGGAGGTGAAAGGGAAGAGGTTTGTTTGTCCGACTTTTGGTTTCGAGCGCTTTGTCATTTTTCATTTTTAATGTGCGCCAGGGGGCAGTCCAAGGTGCCTCCCACAAAAACCAGATTAGCAACACCCAAAAAAGAGATAAAAGAAATCTGAAGGCATTACAGATTTCAGATGTTGAGTGGAACAAAAGTACAATCTATGAGTTAAAGAAAGCATCTAATTGAGTGGCCTTTGTCTGGGTGACTGTGAGTTTGGCCAGGAAATGGGGCAAACTCTCATTTGTCCCAGTCATGAGGTCTGACTAGACTCTCCAGCTGCTGACTGGCCATAAAGGTAGCCACGAAGTTAAATAAGTCTTGATATTCAGAGAGATGGCAACTAACAAGCACATTGACAGTGGTTAAATAAGGACATTCACAAAGGATGGCTGCCTAGTTGACTGTTACCAGGATGCGAGGACAGCCACAACGGTATATATATTTATGAGCCAGAGACAAGAATACAGAATACAGCAATACAATGCACAAAAGGTAAACTTCATTGGGTCAGAGAATAGAAGAAAGGTGTGGAATGGCGACTTCCGTTTCCGTCGACATTGGCACTGAATGCTGTTTCCGGCTAGAACGACCGTCAGTCAGCCCGTTAGTCTGCTTTTTGGTTAATTTGCAAATAGAATTGAGAGGAAGGAGAACACCTTTCGCAATTTACTATAATTTAAGTTTGTTGCCTGACTCTTAGAAAACATTCAGAGTAGCATTTGATCTGCGTAGTGAAAGCTCTATGAAATTGCCTTTGAGTAGCTTTTATCTCAATTATATTACTAAAAGCAAAATGCCAAATGGTTAATAGTCACATTGAGTTCATTCACAACCAATCAATTGCCTAAAATCACAAGGCGTATAATGCAAGCAATTGTGGCCAAAGTGCCTAAATGTCAAGCATTCGACCCATATGCCACAATTATCTGCATGTTTCAAATTGCATTCAGCATGCAAATGAATATAAATATAGTTCAACTATAGATGGTCTCAGTGGTAGACAGATAAATATAAAGAAAGGAATCAAAATCATGCTCGTTTCATATTATTAACTGTGAAATTAAAATGATTCGAAGTATTAAAGTTATGGAAATCGTTGATAGTCCAACAAGCATATTTATGAGTAAACTGAATGGGTGACCATTGACATTGTCTATGGATAATATATGGATGGGATACTACCTCCCACATGGTCAGCAATGGGCCTGCAGCGTGTTTGCTTTGTATGTTACATATTTGATTTTGCTATGTTGTTTGTTTTCATACCCCTACTCGTTCACTAGCATCCCTTTCCCCACCCTCCATCTTATTCGATGCCGACATGAATCGTGTTTGCATGTCATATATCATGGCAACCGTTGGAATGGAATTATTTATTGGCAGGATCGCACTGGAAAGTAATTAATATGTTTATAAGTGGGTGAAACTCTCTACTCTTATTTAATCCACACGCATTGCTCACATAAATTATTTTCTCCAAGCTTAAGTACAACACTGGCAGATTTCTGCTCGTAAGTCAAAATCATTTGTCATAATTTGCAAGGGAGAAAATGAACAGGAAAGAGAAATTGAGACAGAGAAGAAAAATATCCCAATCCAATCAACTTGGGCTATTAAACTGCCAACTGCCAATAACAAAAACAACAACTATTAACAAGAACAAGAATAAAAAAAATGGCAAGCATTCGACACGAAAATCGACTGAAAAGCAATTATTTACACGCCTGCAATAAAAATATGCCACACGCTGCGTCCGCAAGGAACCTCTTCCTCTTCCCCTCCCCGCTTCCCGCTAACCACCCCTCTTCCGCCCAAGAAAATTGTGTCCAAAATTGGCGTTGGAAAATTTATTACCTTTCCTTTTTGGCTGGCTGCGCGGCTTCTTTCCTCGAATTGCATTTCGCGTGTTCTGGCGAGATTTTTATGGCCTCCGTTTTGAAGTTGTGAACGGGGCTGGAAGATGCGAGAGGCACGCAAAGTTTTTGATTTTTACGAGCCTGATGCTTTCAACCATTGAGTCGACAAATCCGAAATCTGAATTGACTTTTCACATGAATAGACCTGGGATTTGTACAAAAAAAGCCAATTATGAAAATGAAAAACTCAATGTACTCAGAATACTCGGCATATGCCAAGTTACTGACTTGGCATTTTCAATATGTTGGCCACCAACAGAAGCCACCTAATCAATCAGTCATAATGTGTGTCCTTTACTTTGCTTGCAGGCAAAAAAGAAAATGTTGCAGAGCCCCAATTGGCAGGGGGCCACATAACGTTGCCCTATTCAGCATCCATCGAATCGAATTCCAAACATGACGGCGCCAACGAACTCAATGGAAGTCTTCAGCTGCCTGGCACTGCTGCTCGGCGCGTTCATCAGTAGCGGTAAGTGGACATCGAAGACATCAATGCTAATACTAATATTCCATTTCATATGATAGGCTACTGCATAGACTGTTTCAAGTGTGTTTCGTACAACGGCGCCAATAGGGCGTGCGATGATCCATTTCATAATAATTATTCCACCGCCATTCTGGAGTCACCCTGCATGGGCGGTCGCAAGGGCCGCGATGGACTCTTTCCCGCAACTGCTTGCATTAAAATCGCCGGATATTATGGTGAGTGATAAGATCAGATATGGATAATAATGAGATTACAATGTGACATGATTGAGTTGAATTCAATTTGCCAATTTCAGATGACACCGGCGAGACGATAACTGTGCGGGGATGCGCCCTGGACAGCGGCACTCTCACAACAGACACTGAGATTATAAGAATGTCGCATTGTGGTAAATTCTACTATGATAACAGGTGCGTAACTTACGTGCAAATGTCATGAAATTACATAAACACACTCTGGATACATATGTCTTTTAATATAGTAATAATTTAAAGCTTAGGTCGAATTATATGATAGGCAGTTACAACATTTTTTTAAGTTGCTTATGTCAAATGTACCTATTTGTTCAAATATTTAATATACTTTTTAAATCCTTTTTTTACATTCACCAGTTTAAAATTAATTAATCAGAAAATCGGATCAGATTAAGGAAATTCAGTGCACACCTGATTATAAATTTCAACTGTTATCCAAAGCAGCCTCCTGCTCTTATTAAAAATTACATACCAATGTATTTGTGCGCAGCAGTTATTAAATGTTAGACTATTAGCTGTAATTGACAGCAATTAAATGCGAGACTCGCATCTTCTTAGCCCAGATGGTCCTCTTAATAAACAAATATGAGTAAAAGCGAGCTATTTACTTGCGCTCTTACCACATATGCAAACATCTGACAAATTTCAGGTTATATCCTCTCGCATAGCATCATTCCAATGGGTTTCATTCCTTTGACGTACATATATTAAATAGCGCACAGTTGTGCACTAACAAAACTCGCATGCTACCTTTGTGTGTAACATGCTGACATTAATATATTCCCATTGTCGCAGCCATAACTTAACATTATCACTCTATCCCTCTGACTCTCTTCTTCTCTCTCTCTCTCTCCACATGGCTTAGATACGTGCACGGCTGCCTTCAGAGCTGCAGTGATGCGGATGCCTGCAATGGCAGCCACCCAAAGGACGTCGAGTCCCTATTACTTGGCCTGGCGCTGCTGCTGCTGGCTGCAAGGTAGCAGTGACAACAACAACAACAAGGATAACATCAACAACAACAGGAGCTAAAGCTGGCATCCAGTGGAAGTTAAAGGGGACTTAGCTAAAGTGAACGTGAAAAAGCATTTAATATAATTCAGCTGCGCGAATAATTTTACACACAACTCATACGTACTCCTGACATCGACTATCCCTTTCTCTCTCTCTCTGTGTCTACAATTGCACCTTACCGTAATTGCACACACACACACCCACACACTCATTCAAATATGAATACAAGGATAACACAGGATAACAGAAGAAAGCAGAAGAAAAGCAAAAATATTTATATGGAATTCATCAAGCAATTATGTGATTTTTAAATGAATATTTAACAACTATTTAACAATAATTGATGAAAAGCAAAAAACTAAATTAAATTAAACTTAAAACTATGTATTAACGCCAAGCGCTGCTAGTCAAACAAAAAATCGAGTCTAAAATCAAAGCTAGTCAAAATGAGAATTCAAACTCAATTGCAATTATTTTTAGCTAATTACGTCTATTAAGTATTTACATTTACATACTTACAAATCACCTGTGTACTATTGTTCGACTATTGTAAATAGATTGATTTATTCGTTAGAAGATGCTGAATTTTAAGCAATTATAAATAATTAACATTTAAAGGCCACGTGTATAGATAGAGTTAACAAATGTTTTTAAGCTGCGGAAACAACTCATTTTCCGAGATCTAAAGCTGTCAAAATTAATTTGCTCGATTGACAATTTTCACTTTCTTTTAAATTTAATTGGAACCTCATTCTAATGCTCAACGCACCTTAAATCATGTCGTAAAGTGTCGCGTCTATCGATGTTTTATAATCTGATATGGGCAGTTAATGGGCTTGACTCATCAGCTGATTGTAGACTGAGTCTTATCCATAGCCGGACTTATCAGCAGTCTTATCGCTGCCCAAACCTCTATCTATAAGTAAAATTCCGTAGCCCACTCTTAGTACTTAATCGAAAGTCGAACAAAATGGACGGTAAGCAGATGGGCTTTCAGCACAACTCATTGGCCGACTAACATTGTGATTGATCCTTAGGAAACAGTTGGTTACACTATAGCCACGGTGCCTTGCCGCAAGATGCGGTTGTGGCTGGCCACGATTCCGATGGGGATACCATATTCGTTGGACGTGCCTACTACAACAACGATCTGCTGCCGGCAAAGATAATTCCCAACAAGGGCAAGGCGTACGTGACATTCGCCTGCCAAGAGATTGAGCTGGAGAACTACGAGGTCCTCAGCGGCCAGAACTACGAGTGGTTGCCCGGTGCGAATGGAGAGGTGCCACATGGTGCCGTCCGAGTTGGTCACAATGTGGACGGCGAGGATCTGTATGCCGGACGCGGCTATCATGCCGGCAGTCTGACTGTGGGAAAGGTGCATCCCTCCCACGGCTGCCTCTACATTCCATATGATGCCGATGAGGTCAAGATCTTCGAGTATGAGGTTCTTTCTCGCCGCATGGAGATGCGTTAAGTGTTTCTTAAAATAATAATGTCCACAAATAGGTAGCTTTTGTACAATAAACTGAAATTTGTATAGATCTTTCTTATCTTATCTTTAGTTTGGGTAAAGTACCTACTGTTCGGCCAATTTCTAGGTATTGAAGTAAGCTCTTAGGCATAAATGGCGTCACTTTATGATCGACTTCCTATATTTCGCACTTCGATTTATGAGTTAACTCCATTATGGCCCGATTATGCAGGAATTTAATACGACAAGCAGTTCTAAGTTAACAAATAAAAACAAAACAAAGAATTAGTAAAAAAAAAAAAAAGCAATTAAATGGAATAATATTGAGTTCTCAACTTGAAAAATTACATTAAGCCTAAAAGTTTAATTATAAAGTCTAACTAAATTTTACATACTCATATGATAATAAAAACCAATAGGACCAAGCTAAATCTATGTGCAAAGCTTAAAAGATCAAAAACAATAGCATTTTATAAACAAGAATAGGTAATGATAATCAAACAAACATTTAATTATTATTATTACGAGAACACTTTACATCTGTTTCTTTGATCATTTCTCACACAAAAAGCGAGCTTGCAATGGTTTCTGCGTTAAGAGGAAAATTAACTATGTAAAAATAAAATAATTAAAAAGTGATGAATGTTTGCACACATTTTTGATAAGATAACAAAATTTTGCTGAAATCGCTTGCTTTCAATGCAACAAAAACAAAACAAATTAAAGTATTTAATCAAAAGCAAACTAAAGCACCTGATTGGCTAGCATCCGAAATATGCAGAATTCCAATTCTAATTTTTACTCACACTACACGAACAGTTCGCATACTCGTAAGTAATTAAAATACATATATAAGTACATACAATGAACGACCAAACAAAGTGTATAAAACATTGAAAGTTTCATGGCAATTACAATTGCTAAACATTTATATTTAGCACTTAAGAAGTTTATATTTACATTTAAGCGCAAACGGATAACTGAATAACTAGATAAACGAAGCTACTAAAACTAATCAAATTGAATTAAAATTGTTTCTTTTGCATTTAAATGCGAGCGTACAACTTTTTCTAGCGCTAACACACAAAACTATAAACATTTCTGAATAAAAAGGTCATACATATATTGAAATTGAAATATGCTTACTGAGTTTAACTAAGGCTATACATATTTACAGTCTGAGACGACGAGTTGTTTAATCTAATAGACTCTTAACGTAGGCAGCATCTTCCTGGACAAACTTTTCGGCATGATCAGCCGGGACTTCGACAGCTTTGTAGTTGTCCAGGCCGATTTCTTCCTCTTTTCTGTAAGAATATGGCATTAAATTGGACATTTGCAAAACTAAAACTTGAACTCACTTGATTAGAATATCCACAACATTCTCACAGGCCAACACACAGTCACTGTCACGACCCACCTTGGCCTCCCACTTGTGGTACTCCCGCAGAATCTCGTAGACGCCTTTGGCGCGAAGCACCTCGCGGCAGCGTCGTGTGGCGCACAGTTGCAGCAGGCACTCGAGCAGCATTTTTCGCAGGTCCTGATCCGTTTCGCGAGTCTTGCTCTCGGGCAGGTACTGGAATTAATCGACTGACCGCTTTAACATTTCATCTATGGCCCAATGTTGGCCTTCTTACCTGCAGTTCAATCGGCAGTTTTTCATTGTCCTCATCACTGAACTCTTCGGGTCCACACAACGGTTGCAGTATGGCGACCAATATGTCATCCTGTGCATTTAATATCACATCATGATAAACTGCATCAAAGCATATGTTTTTAAGGATGCCAATGGTACCCCCGCGACGGACCACGCTCTCCTCGAACGAGGCAAAGGGCAGCAGCTTCTCCATTAGCCGATACTTTGGCTGGCAGCACAGCTCACGACCGCGCGGCACTTGAGTTAGATTACAGAATATGGGTGCCAAATAGTGAAGTTTGGATTTCTTCTTGTTGTAGTCCAGCTGGGCAAAGGCTTTGGCCAATTGGGACAACGTTGGCTCCAATGAGTCAAGTATGGCATGGACGAGCGACTCAACGCGAGTTAAATTACTGAGCACCATGCTCCAGGCATCCGCCAGCTCCGCCTGTTCGTCGGTTATCTGCTTGGCAGCCATATCGACAATGGCAAAGGTCTGCAGAGGCAACTCGTTAGTGTTAGCTTAAGTTGGAGTCGGGTTTATCTTACGGGTGTCACTTGTTTGGCCAACTCGAACACTTTGATGGCGCCCTCTTCCTCCGCCGTCAGGTTAATCAGGCTGAGCACCGCATCCTTTGCAATTGTAGCGTTGGCATCGATGGTCAGTCCAAAAATGGCCATTAGCATTTCATTAAGCGATAGTATTGCTTCTTTTCCCTCTGCACTGCCGGTCAAACCTATCCGAAAACAAATACAAATTTCATTCACAAATCCATTCTGAGGCACGTGTTGCACTAGCCGAATTTTGTTTACATCGTTTAGCGTCATAGTTGCATTCACTTACTTAGAACATGTGTTAGTGCCACTGCTTTAAGATCTAGCCGCTGATTGGGTTGCAGGAATTGTATTAGCTCTTTTACGCTGTCCATTGTTTCTCTTTTTATTTAATATTTTTGTGAATATACACTTTTTAAACAGGTGCACAGTAGAGTTGTGTCGTTTCGTTCTGAAAAAGTTCAAATGAACGGGTCATTAAGATGAACGAATGAACTTATTCAGTCAATCATGAACTAAATCGCTCATTTCGCAGCTGGTCAGTAATATCTTTAAAAAAAATTTTAATTTCTTAGAGAATTACAATTAGAAAGAATTATATACAAGGAGTTTTAAGTTTTGAACAAAGTGAAGCCCAAAATAAAAAAACAATTTACTCATTTTGCTCATTTTAAATAAGGTATTAGCCTATTCACATCGTTTATCTTTCATAAACAACTGACCAACTGATTAGAATGTCCTATTCATCTTTCATCGTTAATGACCAAATGAATAACTGAACTAAATGACTGGTTTAGTTCACGACTCAAAACTTAACGGCTGAACTTATTCAGCAAATTTAACTACAAATCCCAACTCTAGTGCCCAGTGTGACCGCATGCGATAAAATGAAAAATGACCAGAACCCGTTTCTGTAAAGTAGAGGAGCATGCTGTTAAGCGGAGTATCTTTCTGTTATTCTATGAGCACCTCTGTTAAACGGAGGAGCTTTCGTTCAGTTGAGTAACTTCTGTTAATACAAAAGCTACTTATGTGCCTAATTCTATAGCGAACATAACGTTTTAGAAATCAAATTGAAACTTGTAGAATAATATAAGAATTGTAAAAATATACAAAACATTTACACAATTTTATCGATTTTTTTGATTCGAAAAATACGATTGTTATCGATGCGAAGCGTGACCGCGACACATACACTTAAATTTGAAAGTTATCATTGTAATGTTATTCGGAGGAGTCTCTTCTATTAATCAGTGCTCACTTTGGCACTCAGCTGTTAACGTAGACTCATGCATACGAAAACCTAAATGATACAGTGTTAAACTATTCAGCTTTCTAGAGAGAATTAGATTGGCGGGCCTTTTAAATTTACGAGTCAAGAGCAAAGAATATTGTCTTGACTTTTGTAATAAAACAAGTTTATTTTTACAGTATCCACTTATTAAGAAAAATAGTATACATAGTTTCTCAGTTTAAATTACTTATCCAATTTTGTTATGATTCCTATCTGAATTCTTCTGGATTATTCGCAGAAATTACAGCTGTGTAAAGGCAAACAATTCTTGCGAATTTAAAAAAAACCCAGTTGACTTGAATTTAATTGAATTTAAACTTTTGCGATTTCATTGCAAACTGCGAAATGCGACAACGATACAAGCCGAAATACCTCACAGTTGCAAAAGGATCAACAATTGCAATTGAGAAAGGATTCGGCAAAAGAGTTTTGCTCGCCTTTGGATTCGTTGAATGAATCCCCGAAGCGGCTTTATGCGCAAAACTTTTGCTTGTTATTTTTAATGGCCGGCAATAATCGTTAAATGTGTCGACTGTGTCCTCAGCGATGCTGCCAATGCCAAAGTTCCAGTTTCTGTTTGACTGCCAACTCCGTTGCACTGGCAGCCCAGCAGTACATCCCCCACCAATGCCTCGGTCTCAGTCCCAGACCCAGTCCAGCCCAGGAGCGTTGAGGGGACGAGGGGCCGTGCGATGCTGGCAACTCAACTGAAAATTTCATTTCAGTTTCGAAAGAGCTCCGCACCGTAGCTTGGCACGGGGAGACCGAAAACTTTTTAGACTTTTTGTCGACTTTTCGCATTTTTAGTTGCGGCCAACTGGTAAGTGCTGGCTCAGCAGGCCAACAGGGATATGAGGGGGAGGTGGAGGGGTTGAGACGCCTTAGCTTAAATGGAATCCTGCTCGGGCGCACGGCATAGCTCCAAATGTTAATTTCATAACCCGATTCGTGCACTGTTGGCTAACTGTTGTTTCATTTATTTGCGTTCTATGTAAATTTCATACGCCCACAGGCATACCTCATTTGGGCGTGTCAGTGAAGGGGCAACGGGGAATGGAAATGGGATTGGGAAGCGGAAGGGGACCAAAGTAGTTCGGATGCTAGCTGGAATGCGCATCTACCTGTTTGCTTTGTTGTGCCCAATGGGCCATGCCATAGTTGTTGTCATTGTTGTTGCTGTTTTTATAAATATTTAAGAATTCTAATCAAGATCCAACGCTCACTCCCTGCGAGGGAACTCGCTAACGAATCCTCTGCTCCTACACCCCGTTTTCCTGTCAAATGTAGTGTTGATTCTTTTTTGGTGGCATTTTAATGTCCTGCCAAATGTGCAATTCAAAAGCGAATTACAGCCTCAAATAGTCCATAACTGAATTCACTTTCTAGCCACAAGTCGAAGTGAGTCTTAAGAGTTTCTTCAAATGGTACAAGTGAAATTATAATAATTATAAATAATAAATTCTCTTTAAATTTATCATGCGACTTTTTGCAAATTTGATTCGTTATGAAGAATTATTTCATTTTTAAGAAATCGAAGACGATCAAGTATTCAAATTGTCGCTAGATCCAAAAAATTTCGAATCTGACAACGACCACAGTAAATATGAGAGCAAATTCTTTAACTTTTTTAAGTAAGTTTAAAAGAATTATGTTCTCATTTCTTTTCCAAAAACAAAGCATTTATTATTCTAGAAAAACTTCCAGCTAATATAGATACCCTAAATACAGACGTATGAATATAAAATTTCACTCACGTGTGGTCCATCGTTCAATTAAGATAAAAACAACAACCTGAACAACAACAACAGCAACACAACCGCAAAACGAAGAACAGAGCAAAAAAAAAAGAAAAAAGAAAAAAAAAATGGTTTCATGAAGAAAAACGCCATTAAAAGGAACGTTGATTGGATTTATGACCTAAACTCGATGGGGAGTGTTGAGACGCAACAGCAGAGACGGCGGAGACAAAGACAAAGAAACTAGTTTTGGGCCACTCCTCCGCCTTTGTTGCCTTAAACTCGTACCCGGCATGGACCAATAACAATGCTGAATTCGGCCATAACTTTCATTTGTCGTCGACAGTCGCGGCACACTCAGAGGCGAAAACGGTCATAATTAACTGGTAACATGCCAACCAATCCGCAGCGTAATTAAT
This sequence comes from Drosophila limbata, assembly GCA_963924055.1. Classification (NCBI taxonomy): domain Eukaryota; kingdom Metazoa; phylum Arthropoda; class Insecta; order Diptera; family Drosophilidae; genus Drosophila; species Drosophila limbata. The sequence continues at coordinate 12,687,221 of OZ001352.1, read as the reverse complement.
TTTCAACATTGCAACTTGTCAGCGTTGTTAGTTGTTATTGTAGTTGTTGTTGTTGCTGCTGCTTGTGTTCATTAGTGCGCAGTGAACAGGTAACACAGGTAAGCGGACAGCTGTGGCTGTTATACGAGAGAGAGTATGGCGATTGTTATGAAGTTGACATTTAAATTAATTAACAACAGCAACTCCTACTTAATTATACTATATTTATGCCTGTAAAATACATTTAAAAAATATAATTACATGTAATAAAGTAGATGTGTGAAGTTTGGCAGAGGAGGAAGACAGTTTCATTAAAATAATTATCAAATATAATAAAAATAGTTTAATGTTAATTATCTAAAGAGTACTTGAAGTTCTCTGCTTATTACTATAATCTGAATTTGACTATTAAATGTGGGTTTTCCGTTCTTAAACTGAGAAATAAATTCAATACATAAATGTCACCACTTATTTAACGAGAATCCAAATTTGCCGATAAACCAAATTAATCTGAAAAATCAAATAATCAAGAGTGCTTGCTCCAATAAAACACTAAATAATCACATATATTATCATATTAGAAGTATTTAAATATATTTTAAAATTTAAATAAATTTCAAAATTAATGTTTAATTTAACATGTTCATATAATACCATAAAATTCTTTCACATTTTATACACATATGTATGTGGCAAAAAGGAAGAAAAGCAGGTCCTTGAATATTTTGCATGTTCTGCGAATATTAAACATATAAATGAGAATTTCTAAGACAAAGCGTGCGTCTTAACGATCCCAAATGGCAATGGATATGGATATGAATACGGCCGTAAAGGTCGAACCCGTAAGGAACACGACGCGCAAACCAATTGAATGGGGAAATTGTATGTAAGTAAGTATAAGGAAAAGGGGTTTGTTTCGCCAACTCAGCTCGAAGTCGTTCATATTTATGCGTTGTTAGGACATGAGGACACACACATCCTGCGATGCTACACATGTACGTGTTAATATCCTGCCTGGCACACAGAGCTTTGTGCGATGCCGTTGTAAAAAAGAAATGCCGCTGCAGTTGTTGTTGGAGTTACATATCTCGGTAGGGGAATTGAAACAAGGGAATCCAACGTGCATCCAACTCAATGTTGCCATCGATGTGGATGGAGCAGAGGGGATGGAGCAGTTGATGTGTTGCGTATTCATTAAAACTTTATAATCACCAAACATGAACGATACGTGTTTCGATTGCAAAGTGCGTTATATGCAGGCACATGTATTTATCTAGACAAATACACATGTGTGTATACGAGTACAAAGAAGGCAACCATTTATTGTACATTAACAGAATTTGAAGAAGTGTAAGGGGAGTGTATTGCAGCATATGTGAAAATACTACTTACTTATTACTTGTGGCGTGGATGACTTTATAATGATGTCGTAAATTTAATTAATATAAAATCATCTACAAAGACATGCTATAGACCATCTAACATGTTAGTTATGTTGATTTTACATTTGATTATTGTAATATCGGTTTATAGATTTTATTGAACAAATTTTTAAATATTTATAATTATCTATTTAAAAAGACTTCTTTTATTCATATTTTTTCTTTTAGAAAATTATATTAGTTTCTAATTAGAGATGCTTGAGGATAATTGATTGAGTAGCGAGAACATTAGCGATTACTGTTACTCTCTGAACTTAACATTGAATCATACGAGACTATCTTATTTATTTTAGAATAGGCTGAAGTAGGCCATTTTTGCAATTCTTGGAACTTAGATTTTTATTTATTATTACAAACATGTATCATAACTACAAGCACTAAAATATAAATTAATGTGTAGACATATATGTATATTTAATTATCAAAAACAAGAAGCTGCTAATGTGTTTTCTGTCCTCTATGAATTCCAATGCGAATATATTGCTGGGACTTGCACATTTTATTAGTGGAGTATAAAGGGGTCTGTAGCATAATAATTTCAATTTCCACATGAATACGGCTTCTACTGCTTCTGTATGTATTTTTTTCGAATGCAATTTTAAATTTTCCGTTTCATAATTATATTTATGCAAATGTGCAGTGCACACACACACACACACACATGCGAGTCAGGGTGAGTTGAATATGAATATAGATATATCTGTATGTGCATTTGTGTGTGTGCGTGGCAGCTTCTGGGTAGAATATAATTTTCGTTTTTAATATTCTCTCGCATGCCCGGAGTTTGTACATTAAATTTATTTATTGGCGCAAATATTGGATCGGATGCCGTTGGCTCGTCTCTCTTCTTTTCTGCCATTTGCATTATGTGCTACGCTCCAACTGAAATACATAAGTAGACATGCACATGCGACATGTGGCAAGTGGCAAGTGTGGGATGCAGAATCTGTGGGTTTTTAATGCCAAGTGACAACTCGTGCATGTTCACAAGGAGCGTAGGGGCTCCACTGAAGTTATATCTTCCTATATATATAGCAGATGCTCCGACTTTACCCAAACGTATATAGGAAACTCAGAAGATTCGTGTAGAGCCCAACATGTTCGAGCTACAACCGAAGCCGAGTTCAACTCCAAGTCCTACACTTTACTTGGCTTGGGAAAGGAGAAAAGGGAATGGGAGGTGTTGCCTTTGTTGTTTGCTCAAATGGAATTTCCAAAGTCGTTTAGCTCCTTATTTTTCTCGTTTCGCTTTTCTTAAATGCCATTTTTTTCCATTTCATGCGTCCGCATTCAGACAGCTGCCGTTGCCGGAAGCTGCTCCGGGGGTGGCTGTGCGGAATTCCTGAGTGGAATAACAGCAAATGCGAGAGCCACAACGTTTGCCGAGAGCAACATGGCTGACTGGTGATAGACACAAGCCACCCCTAAAAACATCAGTGCCATGGCCACTGCCATTTGTTTGCTTTGCCGCATTTCTTTGGCTGCTCACAGCTCCTTGGGCTGCCAAGTGTTTCTTCTTCATCAGCAGAAGGAGCGGGAGCAGGAGCAGGAGTAGCAGCAATATCGTCTTCGGTTCTTCCTCTGGCCCGAAATGCCATTCGAATAGTTTGCTTAGGTTCATTTTCCCCTTACCACAACTCGATGACTGAAGCTGTGGCAAAAGCTGAGACGGAGACGGAGACTGAGACGCAGGCTGAGGGTGAGATTGAAGGCCAGCAGCAGCAGAATGAGGGTGGGCACGGCCATTGTTGCCAGAGTGTGCGCTCGTAAAGAAGATTTATTGCGAAGACGCGCGCGTTTCTTGGTGTTGTGCCTTGGGTGGGGGTTGGGTGGTGGGTTGCACGTAGCAAGTATCATGCCACAGCAGCAGATTCCATTTGGCCGGGCTGCGTCCCAATGAAGGAAATTGGGTTTGCTTTTCCATTTCCCGTGCCGCCACTTGGCCTGAGACTTGGCAGGCTACAGCTTACTAAATTGCTTTTGTATGGGCGAAGGGAGCGGAGGGCAGTGGGAGGAGTAGGAGTAGGGGCTGGGGCTCAAGAAAAATTACTTTGCTCACAAAAACAAAGATTGTATCTGTGGGTAAGGGAATGGGTGGTTATGTGTGTGGGTAGATAGGAATACTCTTATTCCTATATCACATTTCTCACATCTGAGACTAATGCGATTGTATTTTTTAAAAGTTTTTCTAATTTGCATTTAATTTTTTGCAGCTGTTACTTTCTGCCGGCTGCCTTCGCCTAATTTTGCCGCCTTTAAGTCGTTAAAAATTCTGAAAACGTTTCGCTTAAGTTTAATGATGCCTCACATTGAAAGATAAACATTTGAATGGTCCCGGATTAAGCACATAGAACCACTTTGTATGCAACAGGATGCCGCTAGGTGGCGTTTCTGTGCTTCGTCCTGTGAACTTGCCTTCTCCTTCTATGCAAACTATGCTACGTGTGCTTTTTATTATAAACATTAAGCTAACAACTTGTATATTGTAGGATTTAAAATAAAATCGAGGTAGAAATAAAAATCAACATTGCAAAATAATTTTTGTTATCATTAGAAAAATATTTTATTAAATTAAAATGCTATTTTATTAATCAAGTAATAAATTGCATATTTTAGTGTTAATTGTATAATTTATGCATCAAAATAAATATAATAATAAATTAAAATTATATTTTATAGATTAAGCTAAAAATATTACATAAAAATCAAAATTTTAGCAATTAAACAAAAATTATAATTTGACAATAAAAAAGTTTTACATAAAAATAAAAAACTATTTTTTTAGTTATTTGAATAATATTTAATATATATTATTGTATTAAATAAATTTAAAAAAAAATAACAGAGTATTTTGTCATTCTTAAATAATCGAAACATAAAAAACTGGGAACAGGTTGCTAACTTGAATTACCATAAATACATTTTTAGTTATTTCCAAGGTATTCTCTGTTGAAAACAATTTTACTCAAATTTCTTGTATACACTACACTCAAGACAGCGCATCTTCAAGGACCATCTTAAGTACTCTTTCCGGTGATATCTCAGCAGTTATTAAATGAAACGAGGCCAGTAAAAATGCGACCAAGGTTAATTGCCAAAGGCAATAAAAAACACAAAGCAGCATAATTCACGCTTGTTTGCCTCACCTGCGAACCTTGCACATCGAATTGTAGTGAAGTAAAAAAGCCAAAACAGGTAAGAGATAAAGGTGCATATGCCGTGAGTGACCTTCTTACACAGGACATAGGTCGAATATATCTAGTCTAAGTACCATTTGCTAAAAGCAAAAAATAAGCAAAAAATTAAGAAAGTGAGAAAAAGAAAACTAAATATTAAAACATGCGAGAGAAACATTCTTGAAATTTCCCACAAGGCCCATAGAAGAAAATCGAATCCGAGTCACGAACCGTCTGCTCCAATCACCTGTCCCCGTTTCCATTTGCTTTACTTGCTCCTCTTTCCTGCCCTTGCGCATCTCGTTACGGTATTTGCGCAGTCTCAGCCTCGTCCTTAATCTCGTATATCCTGCTCGCTAGGCCGAGAGGTATTGAGTGGGGAGGGAAGGGGAGGCAAAGGGTCCTGCGGCGGCGCCGGTAGAACGCCCATTACAATAAACAACAAAGCAGCGGCGGCTCCATCGCGTATCGCGTTCGTATCTTCGGATGTCCTTTTGCCATCATTGGTGGAGAAAAAGCCAAACGTTTTTCTTCCATTTTTTTCTTTTGCCATTTTCTTTTTTTTTTGGCGCTTCTCTCGCCGCCTTATCCCTTTGGGATTTTTGCGCCATTAACATGAATTGCTTTTTGTGGAAATTATGTGTACCCCGCTCACAGAAGCTTTAATGTTTTGTAAATTCACATAAGGAAACCATTATCACCTGAAATATGAAAGCAATTTTCCTGCATCCTTTCCACTTTCAAGTTGTTGTTGTTGTTCGTCCCTTGGCTCGCTTATCTTCATGTTTTTTCTGTCCCTTTGACAGCGATGCCATTGGAATTTGGAATTCTCCCTACACTTGTATTGAGTAAGCTGGCTGAATGCAATGTTTTTTTTTTGGCAGCTCAACAATAGTTTAAACAAATTGCACAATGTGGGAAAATTATATGACTTCACAACTGATCGGTGAAAATCAAGAATAAGTAGTTTCTATAACATGTAACCAATTTTTCTCTAGTCAAGAAAGAGAGACTTTTAACAAATTAATTTCTGTGTGTCTAAATCTTCTGTGCTGCATATAAAATAATGGGTATAAATATAAATTCTTTATAGAAACCAAAACTCAACATCTATTATATTTGATAGGAGGATCGGACGTATTTCAAATGTGAGACAAAAAATATCTAAATTACTTGGAAGATAGTTATAGGTAGAAGATAGATGCAGATCATTCTTGTACTTAAACAAGAAAATATTTGCAAATATTTGCATAAGATCTAAGTTTAATTGTCAATAATTATAATAATTCATTGATAATATAGAGAGTTTACTTTGAATAGTTGTGTTAACCTCTTGATAAACACCGACGGTGCTAAAATGTCAATATTCAGAAGCAACAACTGGAAATGCAGTCGGTTTCATCGAAGAAGCCAATGAAGAAGACGACTGAGAAATAGAGAAAAAACAAGAAGCGAGGAGGGGCAGCATCAATTGCTGGCAACATCGTGGTATCGTGTCGTTGTCGCTATTTCGGGGGCCATAACAATTCTCGTAATACTTCGGGCATCGCCGACTAAACGATAATCGCGCGTAAATGCCCCACTAAAATCAATACAACGACTGCGACGACAATAGCAACGAGCACGAGGACGAGGTCCTTGGATGCTACAACAGCAGCAGCAACAACAGCAAAAGAGAGCGACATTCAGTTTCAGTTTCACCTTCGTCGAAGACGCCTTTCCATGTTGCCATCCTTTTCACCAGCTGCTGGTTATGCACATGCGCTTCCCAATCTTCCACTCCGTTTCGTTCCTTGAGCACATTTTCTTATTTTCTTCTTCCATCTGCTGTGCTGGCATTGGGCATGGTCATCTCTTAGAAGTTGAGTCTATTTGGAGTGTATCAGCAATGGATTTATTTAAACGTACTTATACGAATCTTAGCCATGCGATTGGGAGTCAATGATGACTCAAGGATTCAATAAAGCTAACAATTAAATTCTATATCTGAATGATTATTATATTGACAATACCAATATCTTAAATTTAAAAAAAAAAAACAATCAATTGGTAGCATTATATAATGTTTATAATGGGTGCCATCAATCAGCAAATTCGTAAATTTAATTATTTTTACATATATTTACACATTTTTCACTTCATTTATTTTTATTTTTTAATCAAATTTTATGCATTGTATTTAGTTGATTTAGTGGTGTTTGAAGATATAAACTGAAGATAGCTTGCAACGCCTCGTTAGAGTAATTAAAAATTATCTTTCATACAGCAAAATACATATTAAAAATGGCATATTTATGAATTTATGCCTCTCTAATACATAGTTGCACTAACTACAGAAACAACAGCAGCAACCCCAACTGGATGGTCCACTGCGACAACGACAACATCTACAACAACAACTGTAAATCGCATAAATATTAATTTGCATTTTCTTAAATGATTTAGGTGCAGATTAATTTCAATTAATGACGATTTCATTGAGATAAATATGTAGAAATGCGCAGCGGAAAAACCTACACAGTAAGTACAAAATTGTAACTGTAATTTATTTGTTTATAAGTGTATATAAAAATTTAAAAATGTACTTTAAAGTTCCTTAATACAATTTTACTAAATTGGATCATACAAACTAGTTTAAGCTATATATATTTGAAATTTTTTAAAAGAAGAGGCTGACAATTTCAATGCTTTGCAAAGCTTTGCGTCTCATAATTTCCGATATAAGTCACATAAAGATGTATTAATGCCTAAATGAAATAATTGTAATAATTGTTATTAAATATAATTTCTACTATTTAATAACATATGCATCTAATTGTTTACTACGCTTAAATATATATGTATTCAGCGTATAGCTATTACATATTCATAAACCGCAATGTTATTAGATTATGTAATTAATTAAAGCAAATGCATCTACTCACCTGTCGCTGTATAAGTGTATTCCAATGCGAGTACCTGTCTCATTCTCAGACTAAGACTCAATCGGAGTCTCAGCTTCCCACGAACATAGCTGACGGCGCATGCAAATCGGACCAGGGACAAAAAGTTGACATTTTGTGGCCGCAGCTGAGCGACAAATATACGAGTAACCATAAAAATAGTTTATGACTTTTAATTACGGGCTCAGCATGAGGTCGCCGAGTGAATCGTCGCTGTCGTTGTCGAAGTCGCTTCTGAGCAGCAGCCAGCCGCGGGCAGCGGGAAAGCGAATGAGAATTGGAATGGGAACGGGCATCTGCCAATGGTAGAAGAGCCCGTCAGGAATTAACCGTGAGTTGCCTGGAGGAGACGCCTGGAGGAGTCCAGGGTCCGGGGAATTGCAGGCTGCCTAGCAGGCTGCTTGCTTGCCGTTGCTTTTGTTTCTGCGTAGTTATTTATTGGTTTTTTAAGCCACCATTTTTGTGCGTTGTGCCGTCTTTGTAATTTCTTTGAATTATATCTCAATTCATTCCCGGCAATAAATTTGATAAATTTCTCATTTTGTTTACCTGCCCTGTTGTGTTGGTTTCTTCGAATGGATCGAATGTATCGTCATATGCCATGAGTGGAGGGTGGGGGCAAGGGCAAGGGCATAAATTAATGAACATGTGCGCGATGCAACCCAGCGACCAGGGTTGTCGCTGATTAAAATGTTCGGGTCGTGTTCCTTGATCGTTAATTACGAATGCGGCTCGATCTCAGGCGATGCAAACGATAAAAAGAAACTAAATTTAAATTTATAATTCAACTGACTCAAATGGAAAATTAATTATAAGTACAATTACGAGCGTATGAATATGCAGTGACTGAAATGAATGACTAAAAAATTCTTAAATTAATTTGTTACTGGAATCGTTTGCTAATTGAAATGCCATTTTAAATTGATGCAGAAGAGATAAAAATCGATTAAAAAGACTGAAATCTAAGTTTTTAAAGTTTTCAAGTTTAAATTTCTCATTAAACTTAATAACGAGAATTTATAATTCGTATCAAATCAATTTTTAACCTATTTGTATTACTAAAGATGACTTATAAGTGAAAAAATGATTCAGAAAAGATCTAAATCGTTGTCAAATAATTGCAATTTACGGTCTTTAAATTTACTTATTAAACGTAATATGGAGAGTTTATAACTTATTATATGTTGGATATTCGTCATCATGACTTTTCCAGCAAATCAATATTTTAAATTTTTATAAAAATGATAAATTATTTTATATTTTTTGTAAATTTTTCTTTCCGCGTTTATTATGGCATTACCAGATACTGGCACCCCGAAAAAGACAATTACATTCTCGCACTCTACTGCGAGTAGTTTGGGCAACACTCGACAGCTAATCGTGAGGACCCGAAATCTCTATCTGGCGGCAATCATCAGCAGCTTTTGCGTCTTCTGCTTTGGAACCACTGTCGGCTGGACAAATGCGGCGGAGATCCTGGTCTTGAAGAGGAATGCGCATAAGTTTAAGCCAACAAAAGTTGAGTGGGATTGGATATGCGCGATGCTGCCATTGGGGGCAGCACTTTGGAGTCTTCCAATGGGTATACTCATGAAGTATCAGGGCTGCAAGATCTTGATGCTCCTGCAAGTGGTGCCATATACTTGTGGCTGGACTCTATTCTTCTTTGCCAACAACATCTATATGCTCTGCGTGGCACGCTTTCTACAGGGTATGTGTGGAGCGGCTGTCTGCCTGGCCGTGCCCGTGTATCTGGACGAGATCAGTCAGTGGCCATATCGTGGCTGCATTGGCACTTTCTACTTTGGTGCCTTCATCTACGGCATAATGTACAGTAACATATTGATCGAATATGTTAAATTGCAGACCGTATATGTGATAAATGTGGTGTTGGGACTTCTATTCATATTACTAAAGATCATACCCGAATCACCCATGCGTTCCCTTTGCAATGATAGAGTGGACAAGGCCCACGCCGCATTGAAATGGCTACGCGTCGAGGATCATGACGTGGATGAGGAGCTAATTGAATTATCCCGACTCAAACACAACACACTGGATCCCTCTGTGGGTTGTTGGCAGCAACTAAGGCAGACAGGGAGTCTGGGAGCTGTTTTTAGGAGCTCCATGCTCATGTTTCTGCAACAGGCGGGAGGCGGCGTCGTCATCATCTGCTACTTGGACAATATTCTAAGCGATGTCTCCGACAGTCAGTACATGAGATGTCGGGTCTGGGTTTGCTTCTTCATGTGTGTCGGCCATCTGCTCTGTGTCCTGCTGGTTGATCGAACGGGTCGACGTCCTCTTCTCCTGACCTCCGTGGTGGTCATGAGCATCTGCTCCATGTATCTCAGCTGTTGGTTCAAGTGGTCCTCCACCAGTGGCTGGCATACTTCCACGAGGATGGTTATGTATCTATTCGTTGGCGCCTTTTCCATGGGCCTTGGCCCAATTGCCTGTTTCCTCAATGTGGAGCTCATTCTGGCACCTGTGCGACCTTATGGATGCTCCACTGCCACTCTCTTCTCTTGGCTAACAGTCTTTCTAACGGTCAGATGGCTAACTTACCGAATCTACCACCATGTCATTTTCTATCTGCTGCTCGTTGTCTGTTTGGTGGCTTTGCTTTTTGTCATTGTCTTTTTGCCAGAGACCAAAGGACTGTCGCCCATAGAGATTCAACAGAAATTGCAATCGAGGTGGTCGGACTATTCCAGTGATGACTCATAGTGATCTATTAAGTAAAGTCCTAGTTCGTCTTGAGCAGGAGAGAGACTGAAATGTAATTCGAATATTGGATCTTTCGACAAGTGAATAAGTCCGAATAATATATTGTCCTTTGTAAATATTTAGGTGTGCCCAGAATCCTTAGCTAACTCACAGTGTCTGTACCTGTGAGTGCACATATGTATCTGTATCTGCGTGAACTTCAGGCAAGTGCAAATATTTATGCGTATTTGATAGCACTAATGGGCCATTAAATGCGTACGCAAATACACACACGCCAAAATACATAGAGGGTGTGTGAGTGTGTGTGCATGTGTGTCGAAGGATGAAAATGTACTTAAGCGAATCTAAATGGCATCAGGGGCACAGAACATGCAAAATCATGTACTCGTAAATCTCTTTAATGCCAACGGCCTCCGGCAAAAGTTGTGAGACACCGAACGGGACGCAGGTGGAGGGATTGTGGGAGCCCGTTTCCGGGGAAGATGGAGTCCCGGTTGCTGGTTGCCGGTTCCCGGGTCCGACTACGACCCGCCCACATGCAATCACATGGTGGAAGCTTGTTTACCCCCGGGCCAAAAGAAGAGCTCCGGCATTTGGTTGGGTTGCTTGCGTAATCAAACTGAATATGTCTGTGTGTGTGTCCGGATGCTGGCGAGGGTGTACGTGTGTGTGTGTGTGTGTGTGTGTAAGGTGCTTTCGAATACGTATTACGTAACTAACGAAAATTAACGTTAATAGCCCTGAGTATCAAAATAATGGCTAGCAGCTTCCAGTTGCCTGTTGGTTGCCCTCCCATCTCGGCCGTGCTTCGGATTGGATGGGTCGTCATTGGGTGCAGGAGTGAAGTCGGGGCTGCCAGTCCATATAAATTGCAAAAACTCATTCCGGACTTAGGCAAAACGTGAAAATATTGTTACGACCTCTTGTGCTGCTTCTGTTGCCCCCTTCTCTGCCCCGTCTCTGCTTGCCTCATTTTGTAGATGCAGCTTCGGCAGATTCCAGCCATCCAAATAAATTTGATTTTAGCCGCAAAATTACGATATTCGTGCACTTAATTGAGGAAAGTGAAGCAGCGATTTTTAATGATGTTGTGATTGCAAACAACCCAAGTATTCCCAAGTAAACATTTTCGTATGTCGGACACATTTGCGTGCATCCGGAGAACAGATGATAAAAGAAGACGATGAAAATATTTAAGAAGGCTGATCACAAGTTAATAGAAAAATATATGTAGAAAAATATATGTATATATGGAGAATTCATTTTAGAAAAAACCCAAAAATTATAAGAAACATTTACGATAAATATCGAACAGTGATAGAATGAGAATTTATTTTTATATGCTTTAATTTTTAGATCTAACTCCTTTATTGCCCTTTCTTATAGTTCACATAAGTTTAATCTAACTGATATTTATAAATTATACATTAGTTTATATGCATTATAAGACCTTAACTAGATATTGAAAAAATGGGCAAACAAATCCAAAGCATTATACATCTCATAATATATGCATAAATTTTTCCTTTTTTTTTTTTCTTTTTTTAAGACGGGGTGTACATAATTTGCGTTTCGTTTCAAAGAACTTAAAAACACATGCTTGACTTCAAATGACGGGGGAATCGAACCCAGTTTTTATTCAAACTGAAAGTTCTAAATACGTGACAGGTAAAGTAAATATTCAATTCATCATTAAATGATATTATGACTCATCTTATGCAATTCCAGAAACTTGTTTACTTTGAGCTTCAATGCATGTTCAATTAGATTAAAGTATTGCAAATTTACACACTGCAATTGCTTTTCAACAAAATTAAAATTTCAATTTGAAATCCAAAATGTCGAAGTATCCTGGATCCTGTAGCCAGTATCCACATCCCCCACAGCCCCACTTCCGGAGTCAGAGTCCAATATTTTGCGCACTTTGTGTGCGTACGAGAGTATCGTTAATTTTTATTGGACAGCTTTTGAGATCCTTTTCGCATTGAAATCGAATGAAATTCAGTTGGTTGTTTGCTTGTTGCTGTGGCTGATATGGTCTCCCGGGATGGTTGAATAAATGGAAATTGCGTGCGGTGGGATGCGAGGGGGAGGCAGGGAAGGAAGTACTGTACAGGGCTCGTGTTTGTGTTCGACCAAAACGCAATAAGCAGTTAAAAAATACTCGTAATTGCAACGGGAACCATGCCACTCGAAACTCCCATGGTTCATGCCCCATATGAGTTGTTATTGTAGTTGTTGTTGCTGATGTGGAACGTGCGCAGTGGCATCTTCAACGACAACAACAAAAACGATACACTGTGGAATCGTTTCGCGGAAAATTCATTCATGTAAAAATTAAATTGCTTCGCGAGTTGACTTTCTAAGCATTCTATGCATATTATTGGACAATCCTGCAATTCAGCAAAACTTTAAGATCTTTCTTAAAATTTGAGTACGAAAACTTTAAACCTAGGGCTGTTCCTATGCTCCAGCACGTCTCAGACCTGGTATGGAGAGAAAAAGTACACGAACAGTGCACTTTGTGTGTAAGAAAGTGTAGACAAATTATTATTATGGCTCAGTTAATGCTTTTTTCTAAAATATCTGCACCATTTCTGTAATTTACAAAATGAAGAACAAGAGCAAAAGAGAGCTGGAAAACAAGCGCATCTCACACAATTTTCCCTTAATACTCTAAGATACTTACAATTTTCTGCTCCTTCTGCTCCTTCTCGTAATTGAGTTTTCTTTTAATTCTACAAGCTATTATTTGACACTGATCACATATTTTTAATTGTTTAAAAGCTTTAAAGAGAGCTAAAATGAATAAGATTAATGTTTTTAAAAATATTACATTCATTAAATATATATTTAGAACCAATTCTTAGAATTTAAGATAATTAATCAGTAGAATAATTTTCAGATGAATTTTTTCTCTTCTTTTTAAATTTGCAGTGCATTTTTGGTTCGGCTAGTTTCAGTTGTTCTACAACCTTTTCCTTTCGACTTTAGTGTGTTTCAGTTTTCTTTTTGTCCGTTCGTTATTGCCATAATATTGTTTGGCCGTGAGCGGACCTCACTGTAGCTCTTTTTGATGTTACTGCTGCCCATTGTTGTTCTTTTTCTTGTTGCTGTTGTTGTTGTAGTTATAATGGGCTAGTGGCAGCAACGGCAGTAGAAGCTGCAAAATGTTGCTCAAATGGGTTCATATTTTGACGTTTAATGTAGCGAAAATGAAGCAAGGATTTATGAAATGCGCACGTTGCCCTTACGGACCGTGAGCTAATATCAAAATGGAACCGAAACCGCCCTTAAAGATGGCGAAAAGTGCAAATCAAAAATCAATTGCATTATTAGAAGCCATTGGAAATCACGGGGGCGTACAAAAAAAAGTCGAGTAACTCAATTGGATGCCTGGCTGATTGTCTGGAGTCTAGACATTTGGCTGTACATTTTTCATTGTCTGCCGCAATTAGGTCTTTAAGAAGATCTGAAACTTGGGTTTTTATAAATAACTTCCTCTGGAGGCTGTCAGGAGCCACCGGTGGCTTTTATGGGCCGTAGGAAATGATGAAAATGCCACTCGAAGCTGGCTTAAATATGTCTAATCGACTGTTTTGGGCACTTGACGGCAGCAGTTACCAGTGTATTCCCAGCCCGGCACCCTGAGGGACTCTCCCGTGCCACACGCCCGTCAGGGGATCAAGCAAATTGCGAAAACTATGTGCAAGATGGCCTGTTATTGCAGCAAAAACGCTTGTAATGATGACTCTAAGTGCCGTTTCCTTGAGTGTATTACCTATAAAAAATTTATACAAAGATGCTGCCAAATTACCCGTACACAAAACTGAGTCTGTGTACGTTCCACCACCAAGAAACATCATCACCCCCTCTCTCTCTCTCTCTCTACCTCTGCAAGTGGAATAGATACAACTACAGCAGCCACCTCATCAACTTCACCTTTGCCCCGAGCTGCGTCGGGCTGCGATAAGAAAGCCAAAGGCAGCCGCCACTTGCTGCTTCTACTTGCTGGCGATAAAATGCAACATTAAATTGCTGATTTTTTTCGTGTTGTGCCCTGGGCCTGAGTCGTAACCGGCGACCCTCAAGTGGCAACGGTTCATTAGGGTGGCATTCTGGGTTGCCTGCCAATGGGCAATGCATGCCAAAAGGTCTCTAGCTGGGGACAATCACCACAAGTGGCTCTCTGCCACGATTCCTGCTCTGATTACCAACTCATGCAAAGAAATTGCAAATTATTATTTTTGTAATTATCAGATATGTATGATTTAGGCACTTATTATTATTGCAATTTATTGTACTTAGATAATATCTATTAGATATGCTTAGCTAATAATGATTTTATTAAAACTTTGACACGTATTGAATTTTAAATTATAGTAAGCCCAATATGCCCTGAAATATACATTACGATCAAATAAAATTTTCGGAAGTTATTTAAAATATGACGAACTAAAAAGATGAAGATTTTGCAACGTATAAAGCTTGCATTTATTTGTATCATTAACTTTTTTTTATTAAAAAATTAGAATATGCTTTTTTAGTGTTTATGTATTAATTAATTCACAATTTTATTTATTTTATGTATTTTAATTTTCATTGCCATTATGCCAAAGCAACTTAATTGGATTTTCTTTTAAATCTTCGTCAGCACCGCTGTAAATGCATATCAATTCTTATTTGAAAGTAGAAAATTAGAAAGAACCCTGCAATTTTCGATGTAGAATGTTTCACATGCTCGAGATAGTGTTCCATTTTGTATCCCGCAGGGTTATCCCTTGGCGCTCGTAGTTTATGTTTACGTAGAAATTAAAATAAACGCCAGAATGAGATTTATGCAATGTTTGTATTAAGCCGATGTCCACGCGGACCACCAGCGCCATCAAAGAGCAGCCAAAGGACAGCAACAACAGCAGCAACACCAACAACACTCAGGAGCAACCCAAACCCACCACCATGGTGGCTCAACTCGGGCGGCCATCGCGCGTCTGTGGCAGCATAAAGCGCAATTCAAACCCATTTAGGGTGATATCCATAATGGTCGAACCAGCGACGGCGTCTGCCGCCCTCTTTGTGTTTGCTTACACGCGCCACCAACTCCGACGGGTGGTGGTGGTGGTTTCGGTGGTTCGCTGTCTGCTGCTGCTGTTGCTGCTGCCAACGGATTTAAATTCTAATCTAAGAGGCACAACAGAGCCCAGACTAGAGACCGCTCACACTTATCCGGCATGGCGGTAATAGCTTTATCTGCCGACAGAATTATGGGCAGCCGCTTGATTCATGGATCGGCATTGTGGACGTTGTTGCGCCTCTGTTGTCACTCGCTCCGTCTCCCGTTTCCGTGGTCCTTTCACGGGCGCTGTCCGCCTTGGGGGTTGGCCACCCCCACGGGACAGGAAGCGCTGGTGCTGCCATTGTGACGTCGAATCGTAAATTTGAATGGATGCATTGGATATCATAACGCAGGAGGTTACGGCTACGGTTACACTCTGCGACGTTTGAATATGACAAGGTAAATTACAGATTGATTTTAAAATGTAGATGTAGAAAAAGATACAGATAAAGATATAGATAGAGATATAATTATAGATATACATAGATATTAGAGACTAAAATATAAATATTGTCCATATATTTTTGGACATGATAGTGCTGCTCATAGAAATGCGCCGATCAACTATGCAATTTTTGCTATCTGCACGCGCTTGAGAGGAAATCCTGTTTCATCAGAGATGAACCAGGCTCCACTCAATACACAACCCCACAACTAGTTGAGCCGCAATACGGGCACACCAAAAATCGATAGAATAGCAATGGCTGCCCATACGTGGGGTGGGGGTTGAATCTGGGGTTGTTTGTTTAGTTTTCCGTACAGCAAGTGATGAAAATGTATTGAATGTGTGGCCATGCTGGAGTTTCCGTCATTTTGGTAGCACACTGTGAAAATATTTACTCAATGCAGCAGCTCATCTGCCGGCGCGGATTGAAGCGGAAGTTGGTTCAAGACCCAAGGCGATGACGACGACGATGATGATGATGAGGATGGACTTGTGCTATGAGACGCACAGGGGGACGAGACAGGCCGTGAATGATACGCACTCGTTTAAATTGCCATTTAATGTCAATCCAATGACAGTTATTTTAATTGTGTTTGGGTATTGAGACAATTTATGTTATGGCTGTAATTGTTATGGCAACGGCGATGCGTTTCGATGGGAGTTTCTGATATTAAAACATATGTCTACCAACAACTTGTGAGATTTGGAACTCAAGAATAAGTTGAAAACGAGGATTATTTCAAATAACTTTAAAAAATCGTGCGTATTTATATAAAAATACTTTTTAATCTGCTTAAAGATTTTTTAGCAGAAAAAACTAAATTTTTTACAAAAATTTGTTATTAATTTGCTTTAATAAATAAATCTTATCGAAAGTGCAAACTATTCTGCTCTTAAATGTTTTTGTTATTTAAATTAAATTTATAAAGCTTTTCCACGATTATGTTCTTACTTCGGGCCCAAGAACCCTCATCACTAAAAAATGCGCTCCTGTTGTCAGTGCAAAAACCAGTTTCAAGCCTCTATGCAGACGAAAGGGCAGCGCAGGAGGGGCCAGGTAGATTTGTTTATGGTTAAGACGGTCTCCCTAGCTCCAATTGCGTTCCACAGGCATTTCATCAACATCCACAACCACAACTACACACAACCACAACAAACAGAAGCACAAGCTCACGTTTTAAAGTTTTGGTTGTTGGGGAAAAGGAGGGGTATATGGACTCCATGACCATCGCTTAGTGCACTCACATGCCGCTAGATGGCGCGCGGGTCAATTTAGTGGAATTAATGGAATTGGAATTCATGGCGCGGAAATTGAATTTATGCGCCTCGCTGAACCGCGCCGCCGGGCCGACGGGCAATCGGATTTTAATGCGCCATTGAACGCTTCGAAATGGCTGCGATTTTCAACATTGGCATTGGCAAATGCAACGGAACTTTGTCGGGTCTACATAACACACCCGTCTTCTGTCTATAGGGCCTCCAATCGACTGGGCCAACAAAGTTTTCCGAGCTGTACTCATACTCATACCATAGCTAATGTCACAAATAACGAAAGGGGAATGCCAGGAAAATGCCAGTACGAGTAATTAAAAACACGTTTGTCCTTTTTGGGTGGTGTCCCAGGACCAGGGCCATTAGACAGCAACAAAAGTTGCTCGCATTCCGTTGCTGTTGCATGGGTAAAGTTGAAAATAAACTTTGCGGCATGACAACGACAACAACAACATATTCACATAACTCGGTGATGTCAACTCTGGCGTTTGGTTTCTGCTTTTGGCACTTCCTCGTCTTTGTTTTGGGTTTTGTCCCGTTGTCGTTGTTCACCTTTTCCCGTTTTGCCGTTTGTGAGTTGTCGGTTGATTAACGCCAAAAGGACACGATATGTTTTTGTTTTTCGGCACTTTTCAGAACGAATCGAAGGAAAACATTTGAGATATGCGAAAAGTAAACGGCAATGAAAACGTGAAAGATCGATAATTAGGGTAAGGGTTTATTTTGAGGTAGAACAACAAATCTGATGAGTAAAGAACCAACTGCAAGACTTGTATCTAGATTTGGAAGATCCAAAGAAGTCATTGATTTAAAGCTAAACTTGTCTTTACAGTATGGATTACACAAGGAAACAAATTTCAATTTGCTTTTTGTGAGTTGTTTTGAAATGTGTAGAAGTTTAGAATCTTATCGAATTTCTTACTTTTTTTCATCAATAAAAGTTAAGAAATTCATAGCTCATTATAATATTGCCATGAAAAAAAGTCAATTTTTTCGGAAATATTTTTTTCTCAGAACTTCGACGACATCTCTCTATTGCGGTTAAAGATAATATCGTTGACGATTTTTGAAGTTTCACCATAAACCGTTTTCAAGACATTCCAATGTATGTAGTAGACGTGCGTTAATTTTGGAAATAACGGTAAATCGCGAAAAGTCGAGCTGATAGAAAAACCCAAGTGCAGAATTGGATTCAGAGCCCCAAATAACCTTAAAAACAATCATCAATTCTTAATCAACAAATACCTTGTTCCCTTGTGTTATATAAGACACAGTTATGATTTTGATAGAATTTAAGCGTATTTTCCTTTTATATTTTGTTGGATAAAAATAAAGTTAATAAGTAAATAAACTTCACAAGAATTCCTATTTATTTTACACTAGTTAATTCTACTATGCTATCAACAAAATGAATAGAGAATTTTTGTTCTCTCATCGCTTTACATAATTAAGAATTTCGTTGGATGGTTTCATATTTCCGACGTTTCCCTCTAATGCAATAAAACACTCGAAAAGCTGAATTTATGCCAAGAATTTGCTAAGAAAAGACTTTTGGCAAAGTGCTGAATTGTCCTGTTAGAGACAGGTCCTTTGGGCCGTGGCCAAACTGTGCAAAGTTGCGAACTTTGTACGAATTAATTTGTTCAACTTTTCTTGATATATGGAATGGATAAGAGAGGGGTGTGAGAGTGTGCGAGTGTGACCGCTAAGACCGCATTGAGCCCACATGAGCCCTGGAAAATGATGCCGAGTGTCGGCCAGAAATCCAATCTCACAAATCACATCGATAAAGCGCCAAAAGGCACGCAACCCTTTCGACGCTCCAAAACACACACACAGAACACACTAACACACGAATCTAAATAACATGTATGGCCGCTATAAGCTCGCCTTAATTACACTTAACAGGACAACCCTTTGAGCCGGCTTGATGCTGAAGAAGAAGCCCACCCACAATGGCCGACAACCCGGGGAGATCCGGGAGACAATCAGGGTCGGCATGATAGACAATTAAGCATTCATGGTCGGGCTTAAATTTTGACATTTTGCTGTTTGTTTTGGGTTGCAGGGACACGTTGATATGGTCCATAATCAGACACACGGCCTGTGCCATCCTCTTGATCCTGGCGACCATTTTATAATGTGTATATAGCAGCTTAGTGCACCCGGGAGACCCATTGCCGTCGGTAGTAAACAATTTTATCATTTTTAATCATCAAAGTGGATTTTTGCCCCTTTTGTCCAGATCCTTGCCGATGACATAGAGTCGGATTAAAAAGACATATTAAGTTATTATCAGACTGAGAATATACTATGTGTAGTATTAGAAAGGGAGTTGGACAATTCATGAATACTCGAACTCAGACTACGTTCTGTATTCACTCGGTTGTTTTAAATCCCTTTTGGTTGCCAAATAAAAATTCATTCGCCGCAGCAGAGTGAAAATATCTCAGCGCACTCGTATGTATAAAACATGGTCTGCTCTGCCGGGCAAGGGGTCAGGTGCGGACACGACTCGACACTTGGAACAAAGGACTGCTGCCAAATTGGTCTTGGCCAGGCAGCTGAGCTCGGGAGAGGAGAGAGGAAGTGAGAGGAAGGTGCTAGTGCTCATGGTTAATGCATGATTTAATGTAATTTGGACGCTTGCACGCATTCTCCAGTCCGCCATTCTCTTTGTGTTTTGTTGCTGTTGTTGTTGGCCTGGTCCAGCCAATTTGGCAGCGCATCAACACGCCATTTGGGAACCAGAGACGGAGATGGCAGTTGGAGTTGTAGTTGGAATTTGACGGGGAAACGAGGTCGGGGCCAAGTTGCTGTCTCAGCTGGGGCATTGCGCAAATTTCCATTAATGGTCACATCCTTGGTGGCAAATTGGAATCAGTTTCAGTTTCAGCGGCCCATAACTCAGCCCCGACGGCTACTTAACTGCCGTTTATAGCGTTTTAGCCTTTGCCTTTGCAACACTAGAGATGCCTCCACTTCGAGTTTTCGTGTCTGTTCCTGCCTCTTGTCATGCCCCATGACTCCTAAATCCTACATAGCTTAGAGGCATCAATGAGCCATTGTTTTGGCCACAGCGCGGATAAGCTAATTTGTTAAACTATTGCCTAAAGCTGAAAATTACCTAAGCAATTGTGATGACCGAACTTTTAAAAGTTCTGGAGTTATACTTCGTACTGAATAGTTTAATGAATAGTTTAATGCAACTATTAGATTTTTTTTGATTTTCTTACTAAAATAATTTCAAATTGTGAATTGCTGCATTTTCTACATATTAAATTTAGTTGTAATGTATTTAAGTTTAAGATTTTAATGCTATATTCGATAAGATAAGCCACGTTTATACACTAATATCAACTTGAGACTCAACAATTGGCAGGAATCCGCCATATCCATTGTCCTTGGCAAGTCAGGAAACTAAAATGTATGCAGAGCAAGTAGAAGTTTTGTGCATTTAATTGGCCATTTGCCTGGCCAAGTTGCACGTGGTGAGCTGAGTAAAAGTTTTAGATAGAAATGTCGTAATTGCAACACGTTCAACGTAGACCGTTAGGGTCCATTAGGTGTACACTACTACGAGGGGGAGTACGAATAGTAAACGCATTTGTATAAGTATCAGTTTCCTTAGCCATATCCGTATCTGCCAGTGCCTGTTGTGACTCACAATTTTAGAATTAAAACCCCAAATGCATAAATTGCTGTAAACCGCAAGAAACTTTTAACCTGGCTTGGCTTGGGGCTGCCTGGGTTAGCCTGGTTTAAAGCGATGGCTCCTCCGGCTGCACAGAGGGCAACCGATGGAGATGCTTTCGAAGACGCAGGCACAAAAAGTTGCTTAATTTAATGTTATTTGCGTTTTAGCATATAAAGAATTTTGTGTCTTAATCTTTTGACTTTGCGGCAGGCAGCATTCGACTCTGACGCTTTGAATATGCTAGCACTATTTATGCCCCAGACGTGAGTCGAGCCGAAACGAGACGAGACGAGACGAGAGATCCAACCTTATATCCATTGAGTCCCAGTTGAGGCTGTCGTGACTGGCTGCACTTTGAAAAGATCCCCCTCTGTCCCTCAGTTTCTCTCTCTCTCAGTCTCTGTTTGTGCATCACAAAAAGGGATGCAAATTTATTTCTTCATTTGCATATTTTAAGGAGCTCGATACGATATATATTTTCGCCATCTTTTGCCGAAGCCTCGATTTCCAATATTCATGGAGCTTCCCAAGCGAGGTTCCTTTGTACACCTAATCCAAAACCTTATCTCTGTCTCTCTCACTCCCTCTTTCTCTTTGTCTCTGCCTCTGAACCCTTCATCTACCTTTTTTCAGCTTGATGAAACTTTATGAACTTTGTCTTTGCCGCAGCGAGTGTACTATAAATTTTGGGCTGTTCGCCTGATTGCCATTGTCGTTGTTGTTGTTGTTGGTCTCGTCGAGCATGTAAATTGTATCTGTATCTTTTCAATTGCGCGCAATCAGCGAAATTGTAACGCAGCTCGTTTTTCAACAGTTCCTCCTCCAAATCCAACTCCTCCAAGATGTCCCAACATCTCTGACACATCATGGAAATAAGTTCCGAGACATTCGAAAATGTTTTAATTTAATTTATAAAGAAACGGAGAATAGATTGATTGCATAGTACAGTCAAAGTACAAATGACAGGAGAAGCAATTCATATAATTGCGTATTCTATTGAAATAAAACGCGGCATAAAATTATGCGCTAACCCCCCGTGGACAGAATTCACATTAGAATGCTGGGCATATCCTTATTGATTTATAATTCGAATGGGAATCGGCTCGGCGACACTCACTAATAACTCATTTAAGGCGAATGCCGTGCGAGGAATCAAAAGCGATTATGCAAATGCCTCAGAAGAGAGGTATACAAGACGAGGGGGGGAAGAGGACGCATCACGCGGCCCATAAATATCTGCGAATGATTCTAATAATAGCGCAATGAAGGACTGAGGTCTGGAAATGGAACTTGCAACTGGCAACTGGCAACTCTAATGAACCGTCAGCAATTGAGGAACCATTTGGATTGCCACTTTTTGCATGGAAGCCATTTTAATGGCGGAGGCAAGGAGACATTGAGGTTGCAGGTTGCAGGTTTTTTATTTAATTTTTAATCTGGCAAAATTTATTTCACACTCGTTGCAATCACGACCTCGCCTCACCCTCCCTCCCTCCGCTCATGACATTTGCAATTGTGTCAGCGGCTTCCGGGCGTATTTATGAGTTGCGGCCCGGGACATTTGAGCCATGTTGATGTGGCCATGCTGATGTTGTTGGCATGGCAAATTGAAACTCGGTTTTAATTTCAGAATGCTGCTCGCCCGTAAATAATGCAATTACTCATCCGCATTGCAATCTACTGATAAAAATATTTAATTGGCTTTTTACGTATTTTTTTGCTATTGTTTTTTTCTGCCGCCGTTGAAAAAATCGAAATGCATTTTGCCACCGCGCATAAATCCTTGAATATATACTTTTTTCCACGGGCCGATACAAAAAGTAGATAAATAATTTAATCGAATTTTTTTCCATTACAGAGTTAAAAGTGAAAAACAACAAAATAGAGGAAAAAAAATTATATCACGCACATCATTTAATTTTAATTTATAATGACGCCGCCGCCGCCGCTAGTCAGTCGACCATCCCCAGTCATGTTTTATGTCTAGGATTGCCTCTGGCCACATCCAAGTTGGCTTTAACCTAGCTGAACAGACTGCCAACTCGCCCGCCCATTCAGCCAACGATCTCATCTTACAGCGTTGCATGTTGCAGTTATTTTTATAACTAAATTATATATGCCTTGTGTCTTGGCCACTCTCAGGTCCAGTCTCTCATTGGAGTCAGCCAACCCAATGCCGGCCCAGGCCTCTGTTTCCTGTTCGATTTATGGCGCACAAGGAGCGCGAAACCATAAACAGCTTTTATGGTGTTCTACTGGATTATGGCCAAGTTAGTCCAGCCTCAGTATGATCCTCTCTCTATCCCTTTGCCTTGTCCATCTGATTTAATCAATTCGATAAATTTGTGCAATTGTTTTTACTTGTTTCTCTGCCTATTGCGCATTAAATTTCAATTAAATGTGCAAGTTGTTTAACTTTTTTAACGGACAATGTTTGAATTTATAATATCAGAAAAACACTAAAAATGCATGCGATTTACAGAAGAAAAATAAATAATTTAAAACATTAAAGCGCTTTGAAAGCACATGAAAGTTTTTGAACCCATAAAACTAAAAAAACTCTGTTTCGTTTAAAATCATATAAAAATAAAAATAAAAGATTTTTTTCGCAATTTTCATCTCTGCTCTTTTTTTATATTTTTATAATGTTTAATTTGGACCAGTTGGTTGATATACTATATTTTGAACATTTTTAATTCCGTATTTTTGTTTCTTCTCTCATGAAAATTGTACTCATATTTTATGCTTTAGCAAATGATTTGGAAAATCTATGACGGTCACGCCCAACATAAATATGCCTCATATTTTTCAACTAAAACAAATACAGAACTTCCTAAGTAAGCGAAATGCATTTATAGGCATTTGTATAATGAGAAAATTTCACTTGGATTCACACTACAGTATGTACTTTATATCGTCTCCAGTTTCGAGGAAAACTGTGAGCCAGAGTTACTGCTGTTTGTGTTGTTGTTGTTGTTGTTGCCGACTGTCGTGTTGTTGTGTTGTGCTTGTCCCTGTTGCCCCCTTGGGTTTATTCATGACGCATAAATCTGGTCGGCAACACTTTATGCGAATACACAAACAACACGCCACCACTCGCCATGTACTCCTCGTAAATTTCGCAAGAGCAACTTTTTTACGAAATTAAATCTTGTTACAGCAACAACAGAGACCAACAACAGCATGTAAGCGACTCCAACCACATATATATATTTATATATATATATGTATGTACATATATAAATATGTATTTATATGTGGTTGGTGTTGGCTGCTACGCAAGTCGCCGCGCTGTCGTCTAAGGCAAAGTTTTTGGAGCCAAATCTGAAATCTGGTCAAGCTTTGAGTGGTGCCAATGGGGCAAGGAGTGGGAGGGAGAGATGGTTGGAGGGGCAAAGGGGTGGTTGCTTGGTGGGTGTGTTGACTTGGGCGTACGCGTGTTTATTGCGCCGCGGCGTTGCTGCCGCCAGAGGCAAGAGATTTAGCATTCGAGCAGCCGTGCCACATAAATTGCCACAGCCCGAACCGTGCCCAGAAGGAAAAGGTGGGCGGACACTGCATACAGCTTGTGTATCCGTATCTGTATCTATGACTGTATCTGTGTATCTGCGAGGTTAGACATTGCTCTAGGATCTGTAGAAGTAGGATCTATGCTGCAGCATTCAAAAGGTTTGTTGTATGTTGCATGTGTTGCAAGGGCCACAACAACAAACAACAAACAAGAGCATAATGAATGCGGTCAGCTAATTGTTAATGCACTCGCCATTATGGCCACACAGCGGCAACTCGTAAATGTAAAATGCATTTTAATTAACCCTCATATATTTCACTTAAAGCATTTCAATGCAAATTGCAACAACAACCAAACCTTCCACGCCACCACAACCCATCAGCTCCACTTGCCACATTAAATGTAATTATTTGGCACAAATTGCGTGTTTAGGATTAATTATGATATGGATAGCCTAATAACGTGCTTCCAAAGTGCAAAAAACTACATTTCAAATTATGTGCCGCTTTAAATGCCCGCTGATTGGTGGATTTCATATTATAGAAATTAACCACACGTCTAAATCGAGTCCGGCATATGCGTGATCTGAATTTAATAAGCTCCTGACTTAAATGCACCAAACAATTTGTTGCTCGTTGAGGCTTATTCTACAAAGCCAAATGTTAAATGCAGCGAGAGGAAGAAAGAAAGACATAGAGAGGAAAAAAACTAGAGAAAAGGTTACGGCATTGCAGTTGGGACTAGAAAACATGCAGTAAGTTTACTATTAAATGTTCTGAATTAATATGTGAAAAATAACATCCATATTTGTATATTGTGTGCATAACAAAATTCCAAAAAAAACTTTATTTTTTTATACTTAGAAGTACCCATAAAATTGAAAGCTTGATATTAAAAAATATCTCTAGCTAGAGGACTAGCATTAATCAATTATTATGAAATAATATGCAGTAAGTAAGTAAGTAAATAAACTATAGATAAATAATAATATATTTATTAATGAAAAAATAACATCCCTATTTTCCTATTGTAAACATACAAAAAATTACGAAAGCTCACGTTTTTTAAACTTTGAAGTACAAATTTAAATGCTTGATATTAAAATATATCTCAAAGAACAGGATATTTTATATATATTTACCAACAAAAACTAATTAAAATGGTATACATTTGTGTTAACTTGTTTTGTATTTTATATACATGTCTTATATTTTTAACATCTTCTCTATTCGTTTCTGGACGCAAAGTTTACCAATAAGGTGATCCAACCAGCTCCTTCGTTCCTTTGAACTCCTCTTAATTATGCATATTAATTTTCATGTTTATATAAAACATGTACTCGTTCACTGTTAAGTGAAACCCAACGCTAGATATTGGATGTGGTTGATAAACTGGAGTTGGAGTTGGTTTTTTATTAGAGGCACATGGAACAGGGGCTGCCAGACACAAAGTGGTCACAGGTCAAGCTGTTGCAGCAGGGATTGAATTTGTAGAGAGCTTGCAACAAATGCAACACACGACTTCGATGACGATGGCTACAGGCTTTTGGAATGTTCGAAATGTGCACTTCATAAATTTAAATTGTCTTGTGGTAGGGGCAGCAACTGTGTGGGGTTTATGGAAGGTCAATCAAGTGCAGCTGGAACCTTGGCAATAAGCATTATCCACGACTTTCGACTTTCACAGCAAATCTTTTAAGGGGCAGGTTGCATCATTTTTCACACCTAATAAAAAGATGAGCCCGGACAATAAATCATAATTATGGATAACACAAAACACAGTCAAGGTTAACCAGAAGGTGAGGTCAGGTCAGCAGGTTCTTAATGCGCTTGCAGCTCATTAAAAATGAACAACGCACAAGTGCAGGTTCCTAACGATCATCAACAGCAGAATCTCAGTCTCTTTGTCTCTATCTAACTCTGTTCCACCTATGTCTGTCTCACTCCGGCAAAGGAGAGTGTGTTGCACCTTTTTTTAATGGCCGACGGTGTTGATGATGAGTTGACCTTGGTGCGAATTTTAAGCGGAAATTTCGAGCAGACTTTTTTTTACGATCTTTTTATGGCAAAAATATTGAAAAACAAAAAATACAAAAAAAATATTCCCGTCGCGTTTCACGGCGCGTAGCAAACATTTTTGGATTTGGTTTTTTAGCTGCAACCTCTGGAAATTTATGATTTATGATGATGTCCGTGACCCTTTGGCAAACACACAAGCAAAGATCGCCATCGGGTATATGTTAACATCGGTTCAGAGATCGGCGACTGCTGTTTTGTAAACACTCAGTATGAATCCCAGTACCTGACTGCTAGGACGTCCCGGTTGAAACTTAAAAATTGAAACTAAACTCGCGTCGGCAAATGCATTCTCAACAAACAAAATGAGTTATGAAAAATGTAAAAAGTATGTTGAAAATGTTAAGAGCATATGGTACCAGAATACATGGTAGAAAATGTGCTGAAAAGAGTTTCCAAAGTGCAAATGTGAGTGCCGAGTTCATCATGCAATGAAAAGTGCTTAAAAATGCTGCAAATTGTTTCGAATAATTTTTAATCAACCTAAGGCGTGCCAGTACAAAAAATGGAATATATCAAAGAAGGCGCAAAGAAGATACGATGTAAGTCTGTGTGATCAATATTTTTGTAATGCTTTTAGCAATACTCAAAGAAAAAATAAACATTATTGCTGTGACGAATTCAAAACTAGTTTTAAAATACAGTTTTAATTACGCTCGCTTAAGTTTATATTATGAAAACAATGGCTCTCAAATCGAAGAATTTCTTTCAAATCTGACTGCATTTAATACAAACTTTAAAATGTGCACAGTGAAAAAAGAAAAGAAGACAAATAAAGAGTGGATGAGGAAAAAAAAGTCAAAATGAAATGCAGAAATAAATCAGAGAGGTAGCAGATTCATCTGACGGGGCGACTCGCATCTTTACTTCTCATGATTTTCAGAGGCGTTCGCTTTGAGTTTTGAGTAATTCCGCGGAATACACAACGCGGCAGCCATGAATTCTTTCTGAAAGGAGAGAAAAAAAAGAGAACAGGAACAAAAAACAGAGACGAAGACTAAAGAAAAATCTTAAGAGAGCAATAAACAACATGGTTGACAATCTTAAATCTTGCAACTTGCAGGGCACCGCAACAGAAACAGATACGAATGCGAATGAATGTCGCAGCCATTATGTTAGTTGTTCTCGTTGCTGTTGTTGTTCCCTTCCTCGTCTTCTTCTTCTTTTGAGTTGGTTGTTGTCGACCAACACAATCACAAATTTCCAACAACAAACCCAATGTCTGCTGCGGTCAATGCTATGCTGGAATGCAGCAACAACAACAACAACAACAGGCCGGTTTAAAGGCTTGGCCATGCCTTGCCCGGGCCAAGACCCAGAGCCAGAACCAGGGCCCTTGTCTCTTAGGTAGAAACAGCCACGATTTGGGTTGCCTGCTCCAACATTGTTCAGCTCGAGTCTGGGTCTGGACTGGTCTGGCCTGGTCTGATGTGCTTGGCCATTGCCTTTCTTGTTGTTTGTCTCCTTTATGGCTTCTTTTCGTACCCTTTTATCTATATCTGTGATTTCAGATTTTTCTTGGCGTCGCACAGTGGTCAAAAGCGGCAGTATACTAAATCTTGCAATTAAATATTAATGAGAAAGGAAAAAAAATTGTTGTATAAAATTTATTTTTTAGATTTGTAAAAATTATAAATTCAAAAAAGGTTTTTAATTATTTATCGTATATTGTTAAGGATTCCTTATTAAATTAAATATCAATACAAGAAAAAATATCTGAATAAAAAAATAAAATTGTAGCCTTTTTAAAAATTTAGTCAGATTTTAAAACATAAGAAAAGAAAAAATAATTTCTAATTCTAAGTGACGGACTTCCTTATAAATATTAAAGCAAAACACGAAAATTTGCTTGATTTGCCCACTGTGAGTTTACTGTTTTTTTTTTGTTGTTTTGGGGTCACAATTTCGTGCTTTGCAGGTAAGTAAAAGAAATGACTTTTCCCCCGCTTCGCTGATATCGTGTGGCAGCGTCTTGGCCATGGCTGATAAGCGGCACGCACACTCTTGAGTTATGGCTGCCAAGTTGCTGGCCATTAAACTAGCCAACCCGTTAAGCCGATCATAATTGGCAGATAGTCCCGGGCAGCTCTTCTTCCCGCTGCTCCTGCTGCTGGCAACTGTTTAACGACATTTTAAACACTTGTGTTCTGGGGCATGCTACAAGCGGCAGGCATAAAAATTCAATGAGCACCAACACACACACATATACAGGCCGTGACAATGACAGACAGCAAAAGCATTTGGCATTTGATGTTTATTTAATTTACCACAATTCATAACAATTTCATTTACGACATTTTTACTACTCGAAACGGCCGTAAACAAGCAGCGGTCGTCGATTTGTTTGATGACACGAGCCGCATGCCTCGAGTGGCGTCTCCGTCTGGCTTTATGAACCACCTTGTAATACACAACCTCCCCGCCTTATTCCCCTTGCCCCGGCCCCAATTGAGCTCCTGGGCCACCGGCAATTAAACGCCAAGTGCAGCCGCCTCTTGTCCCACCCCTCGTCATCAGCCGCCCGCACCCCGGCGATTTATGTGCGTTTTATAGATCGTAAAAGCAACACTAACAACTAACAAACAACAAGGCCGTTGATTTTATGATGTGTTGAATGGCAATACAGAGAAAGGACGTCTTCCAGTCACTTGTCCACATCCAAATCCACATCCTCGCCAGACACAGAGTTTGATGATGGCCTTCGGTGTCCCTTTGAACTGCGTTTCTGATTGGACTCAAGTGCAAACGCCATCGTAAAACTCCGTTTAATGCCTAAAAAGAACCATAAAGCGAATATAAACAAAAGTGTTTAGCCTAAAAGAAAGAGAGCGACAGAGATAAACGCCATTTGAAGAGATATTTGTGTTTGTTGTATTTTGCTTGTGATTAATGAGATAGCTAAGTGTTACAGATGCCATAAAAACGCCATAAAACCAACTACACATACATATCGTGTATTCATATATACATGATTGAGTTATTGCAATCACCTATGATTTACGATAAAATGCGACCCTTAAAATGTATTTGCTTTAAGCTATAACAAATTACATATTGAGATTTTAAGATTGTATCGCTTAGAAAGAGTTAGACAATTATTCTAAACAATATTTATTTGGTAGAAATCCTTACAACTTTAATAACTAAGTGATTTTAGTGGCAATGAACCTACTTGCCAATATTTTATACATTAATAATATTGAATTTTAAAAAAATTTAGATTGATGCTTGTGTACAATACCATAAAATATTATCCGAAAACATCTTCTTGTTGTATGCACATTTAAGTTCGTCTCAAGCTGCCAAGGCTAAACAAAGTCGAGTGCATTTATGGCTAATTACAGTCAGAAGGAAGCGCATAAAACCAACAAAGCATATATGTATGTGTGTGTATATATGTACATTTGTATCTATATCGTGCACGGGCTCCATTATTAAGCCAGTCGAAGACGTGTTGATAAGCAGTGCCAGACGCATACACAGACCCAGGCACAGACCCAGATCGAGAGTCAGAGCCAGAGTCAGAGTCAGACCCATAACACAGACCCACGTAACATACACGGCAGACATAAAACAATTGAACTAATGACGTGACTATGGACAGTCGGCATCGGTCTGTTGTTCATTCGTTCATTCGACCATTCAACGATTCAACAGACGGCCCCAAGTGTCCAGTGGCCGGTTGAGCTGGCGACCAGTGCCTCATTGTTATCACTCGGAATGGCAGACTTATGCATTGAAAGTGTTGTTAAATTACGCCAAATTGCTTAATTCCAATAATGAAACGGACCGACCCAACCACTCAATGAAATTATAAATTCTCGTTCAAGTTTTTGGATGGAGCCAAATGATATGCAAAGCACATGAAAATGAAGCCTCATTCGCGAATTCAATTTTGTGTCTGTATCTGTATCTGTTTCTCTTTCTGTTTCTGTTGATCGCTTTTTTGCGGCGATCGCACCTCATTGCAAACGCCTCGCCGTTCGAAGCAATCCCCGATACCAATTCCAATTCCAATTCCGATCCCGGCCAGACGGCGACGTCGACGACGACGGCGATGCGAACTGTTTAATGGGCTTATTCAATTGGTCGTTAATGTTGCTTTTTATTTGCCTTTTATTATGTCTGTTGTTGTTTTTTGTTTTGTTTTTGTTGCTGTAGACTTACTCAATTTTATTATTGTTTATTTATGCGATTTTAAATAATGCGCCGCAATTCTAAAAGATAAGACGCGGCCCGTGAACTTTATGTGTTTTTTTTTGGTATTTACATTGATTTACTGGGAAATTATATATTAGACGGGGGCGGGCGGGACTAAACTTTTGCTTTGGATTGTTCCAACAACTTTGGTAATATTTTATTGAGCAGCATTTCTATATTTTTCTTCGACTTTTTTGTTTGTTTATTCTGCCTTCCAAACAAAACATGATGAGCTTTTTGTATGTTTTTTGTTTGGGTGTCAGATAAAAGCAAACAACAAATCTAAAATCTATCTGAAGTTCGTTTTTATTTATGTCCCTTGTTATCGTTGGCGTATACGCAATATTTCATAAATTTCTATTTGTGCCAAAGAATTCGAGGGTGGCTCAAATTGGCTTAGCTGAACAATGGAAACTATGTGATATTTTGAAACAGTTTATGAAGCAGTTTTTCTTGTGGTTTGTGAGTCATTTTGATAAGCAGTGAATTGGGTAAGGAAAGGGATAAGGAAGAAAGAGGGAGAGGAATAATCAATTATTCAAGCGTATATAGACAAATTTTTTAATCCGATGGGGATGTATAAAATGACTTTAATTTTATCTAGTCATATTCTTTGAATAATTGAGTACTTTTATCATTTGAATTTCATTATAAAGATTTGTCAGTAAGTTATAATTCAGAATTAATCGTTAATACTTGAGAATGCGATAAAAAAAGTTAAAAGTTGTGTTTTATTTTAATCTTTATTTTAATGGCGATGCTACTTTCCTCAGTTTAATTATTTAACAATAGTATCTGGAATACTGTAATGATGGCATTCCATAACTATATATTTATATTTTTTTGTTACTATATTTAGTGATTACATATTCACTTTGCATTTACTTTACCAATTATGCAAAATATGAATCTGTAGTTAACATTTTGAGTGCACTTTTGAGTTTCTCTTCACATTTTCTGGCGCCATTTGATCAGCCATTTCCATTTCCATTGCCTAAGTGCAAAGCTGACGACTCACGTCCTCGTCAGTATGCCGTCCACTCCGGCTCAGGTAATATGTTAACTGGGCCCTGGCCAGAGCAGAGCAAGACGTTGTTGGCTGCGAGGGCGTACAATGTACGTCAACAACAATAAGGAGAAGAAAATCAACAACGTGCACGGCAATTGTGCGTTGGTTCTGGTGACGTTTGTTGCCACTTTATCATGGTCGCGTATCATAATTTAAGCGAATCGCATGCAAACAGACAGACAGACCGACATACAGATGGACATACGAGTCGTTACCTACACCCACACAATCTGGGTTGTTGTCACGCTAACAACAACAACAACAACCGACAACAACTGCAATGAATAAAATTCGTTGACATTTGTTGCGCTGAGTAAGCTGAATGTTTAGACCAGAGAGGAGACAAGAAAAAGGGGCAAGGAGAGAGAGCTGAACACTGAACGTGTGCAATCTTGGCCATGTTTAGATGCAGATGCTCGCCCGGTTGAAGGACAAAATGTCTGGCCACGCCCCCCTTTCAGTGCCCCCCGTTGGCTTCCTGCGACATGTTTTTGTGCTAAAAACTCGTATTAAGTATTTAATGGTTTTGTTTTCATTATGCGGTCCCCCAAAAAACGTCGGCAGTTTACTGGCCATTGATTAAATGAGCGCTCGCTTCAGTTGGCCATCAGCTTTTGGTCAAAACACTGAAATTAGTTGGCATTTTAACACGAACACCTGACGCTAACATTGTTCCAGGGCATCGAAGCTTCCTGCAGTCTCCGGTCCTAGTATCTCTTTAGTCGATTGGATTATATTAGCCGGACAGACAGAGCACAAGTGCACATACATACATATACGTGGCTGGGTATTATCGATGTTGCATGCCACAACATCATGGAGTAGCAACAACAATGGGTTATTGAACGATAATTCCATTTAAGCAAATGTTCGCGTTGAGCACCAGAATTGTCCAAATTATACCCCTGTGCCCATGTAGCCCCCCTGCCCCTGACACCCTCCTGCCCCTATGCTGCTCATCCCATCAGCAACTGTTGTCCATATAAATTAAAAAATGTAAAAGTTTCCTCAAAATCAACTCGATTGCAACTCTTTTTGCTGAAATGCGCGTAATAACAGACTCAACGAGTAAAAGAACAGTTCATACAGTCAGTGCCCCTTTTCCCTTCCCTTTTCCCTTAGCATTTCCACATGTGTGCGTTTGTCGCTGGGGACTGCAGCATCCAATCCGTCGAGAAGATGCATTTTCTCTTAAACGTTTTACCCGTCGTATAATGGCTTTAATGACTTTAATGGCGTACGGATAATTTGGCCAACGGGCAACTGAACTCGCCTCTCTCTCTCTCTCTCTCCCCAGACAGTCAACTAACCTCTTCTCAACTCAACTCTTCTGCCTTAATTGACGAAAGTTACGGGCCGTCGGTGAGTTGCACACACACTCGTTGCAACTTCTTCTTTCCCATTTGGGCAACATAAATAGCTGTAATTTGTTATTGCTGCATTGCGTTTAAAATGCAGTTGATTGACTATGATACGGAAGGCTGTAATCTAGATTATAGAATAAGTATTTGAAAGATTCAGAGATTAATCAAACCAAATTCATAATTTGATTTGTGGTCAGAGAGTTATTCATTAAATTTAAGTGAATACTTTAAAATACAAACTGAATTACATATTAAGTCAAATAAGATAATAATAATGATATTTTTGATCGGAAACATATAAGAGTAGTGAAAATTTTTTGTTATTTTTTAAAATTAAATTGTTTGTTATTTAGAGGATAAATTACACTGTGTTACAGCCAAAAAACTTCTGGGATGCGACATAGCGTAGGTTGTAAATATGGTTGAAGGTAACCTTGTGGCATACTAGAATTTTTCATTGCACATCGAAATTTTAAATTACGGTACAAAAACCGTTTTTTCGACGTTAATGGAGTTTAAAAATCCTATGTCCTAAACTATGCATCTTCCATAAATTGAAAAACGTCGTTGGAAAGTGAGAAGTAACACCTTTCTAACGGTATATTACACTGCAATCTCAGATAAATATTGAGGGAGCTACTTGTAAAAATATAGGAATTTTTTCAGTTTTTTGCGACTTTACCCTACTTTGAACGTAAATTAATAAGTTAAATTTGATTTTTAGCATTTAGTTTCAAAAAACATTTAATTTTACGTCTTTTGCTTTTTAGTTTATTAGAATCGAGTGATATTTAACTGAGGTATTAATTTTTTAGAAAAAAACTCATGGAAAAGAACTCGTTTGTTAACTACTTTGCTAACTACGCAACTACAAATGGAATATGAGGGAATGGGGAAATGGAGCAATAATGTCGCAAATATCACCATTTTGAGCAATTCTGTTTCAAAAAATATATTATAGATTGGCGAATTATTGTCCGATTTTAGAAAATAGACACACCTGAAAATGTGTTCTTTTTAAATAAAAATACAAGTCTAAGAGGTTTCTAATAAAAAAGTGTTCAAAAACATCACCAAAGTAAAAAAATTAAAAAAAAAAAACACACAAAAAATTTGTTAACATAGAAAATACTCTAATAAAGGAATTGAATCAAGTTAAGTCAAGTATACACGTTTATAAACCTAAGTTTCTTCTTTCCAAAACCATTAAAAAATATAAAATTAGTGAATATTTGACGAAGCCATATGCGCATGAGTGAGTGCAAGTACAAAAAACGTTTTTTCTAACATAATTTAAAATTTCGATGTGCAACAAAAAAATTCTAGTATGTAAAAAATATTTATTTTTTGTATACCTACAACCTACGCTATGTCCCATCCCAAAAGTTTCATTTTGATTCAATTTTGTAGCACAGTGTTATCGTATAGAAGCCACAATCACTTTAGTTTCTTAAGACTTATGGTATGGATAATTCCTATTCCTTAATTATTTGGGAATTTGTTAGATGAAATGCTAGAACATGTAGCGAGAATAACCTTCAAAACTCGCAATTGTTGAACTTAATTGACGCTACAATAATTAAAAAAAGAATTGAAAATAAACAGGTATGACTTGTAGCAAAAAAAGACCCGAATAAGAGATACAAAAAGCAAAAACAACGTGACAAGGTGACACAAATCAAAAGGTGCAACATAAAAAATGGCATTGAGAAAACAGATAATTAAGTAAAGTGGAAGTGAAAGAGGAAGAGGAAAGTGCCAAATGGCCACCGACGCGTCGAGTGGAATGACATGAGACGACAGCAAACGGACTAGAGACTGGGAATTTGTTGAATGACAAGTCGCTCATTTTCAAAGAAATTACCAAAAAAAATGACATGAAAGGAAAAAAGAAAACATTGGAAAATTCACATAAATTTTGGGAGACACAACCAACAGACGCAGACATTTTGGAAAAGTGAAGAGGAGAGAAAAACTGTCGAACAGCTGCCAGAGGGACTGCTGATGGACATGTGTGCTCGGAAGGAGGGGAGGGGCGGCTCTGATGCCAAATACATTCCCAAATTAGTCAGAGAGAAGTCAATTAAAAAGAAATTGATATAAAAAAAGACAACGTATCGCGGGGAGTACTTAAAAACTCATTTATTAAGAAATATTTTTTTCATAAATATTTACAAAAACATTCCCGCCGGCCATTGGGAATGTCGTCTGGCCAAATTTATAAGACAAACCAACGCGATGCGACTTTTTCATTAAAATTCCAGAGGCATCAAGCGAACGAAGGCAAACAAAAAAATGCTTTTATTATTTTAATTACCAATTTCGAACGGACTGACAAACTCAGCTGGCACTTTTGGTCAGTCAATATTAATTTCATAAAAATAACTTTGTTGTGCTGCCATTTCACTCTCTTTGCTGTTTGTTTTCCTTCATTAATGTCCCTGACTGAAAACGTGTCTTTTGTTTCTTGTCGCACAGCTGCGCCCCAAACCGTGCTGAGCCCCCGGGTCTGTTGAGGGAGAGGGGAGGAATCTGACAACTGGGAGCTGGAGCAGAGGAATGTTTTCTTTTATAAAAACTCCCAACTGAGATCGCGACAGACATGCCAACCATTCATAGATAGATGCGCATTTGTGGCCCCTTCGATAAACATTTATTGGGCAATCCAATCACGGAATTCACGTTCGGCAGTCGTGACAGTTTCGTTTAAATGCTTTTTGTTTAATTTTCTTTTCAGCTTTTTTTTCGCTATTCGACTAAAGAATTATGTTTGCTTTATGAAAAACAAATAAATAATCGTGTATGTGCATGGGAACAATACAAATACAGTGGATGAAATCGAAACCGATTGTGATAGGAATTCGCTGGCTTAAATTAACAATTATATATTGGGAAAATAATTGTACTGTTCCAAAATTGTATCTATGCTAAAGCCAATATTTCCTTTAATTTGCCGATTTTATAAAACATTCTCCAAATACTTAAGAACTTCAATTGCTCATATGATTATTACTTAAAGTATTTTTCATATGTAGCACTTATGGTATGATTATATACGATCTATGGTTCTTTTAGGGAGTTTCTAAAGTACTTTAGACCACTTGACAATTGATAATTGCATTTCATATATCGAGATAAATGAACAAATATATTATATTTATCTATATGTTTTTTGGCATCTATTGCGAGTGAGAATTGTCACTGAATTAACCGTTTTACTGAATACTGTATACATATATTTATTCATATTTATATACATATATCTGGATAAAAGTTGACTAGTTATATATTTTAATACCTCATTACAAGTGTATTCTTTGTCAAAACTCCCCAACATGTTTAACATATTATCTAGCATTTTCGTTGAGCACTAAAACAATATTTTAACGATTCATCAAGAATTATGCTGACACTGAGACAAATAGCCATTTGATTCAATGAGGTCAAAACGAGACACACAAAACACAGTTAGCTCCTTGATGGGGCAAGTCGGTGATTAGGCGCATCATCTTGAGGGCAATTTGTCACCACACAAACGAGCGACGGCAGGCAAATGGCCACTAAAAATCATTTAAAGCGAAATAAAAATATTTTTTATAGCATTTTTATAGTTGTTGCAACAATCTAATAACAATCCAAATAATTATCCAAACAAACAATTTCACCGACGCCAAAGCCAAAGCGACGGCAACGCTCAGAGCCCAGTTACAGTTACTGTTGCTCCGACGGACGACGAAAATGAGCCATAAAACGGACATAAAACCCCAGTGCGAAGCGCTACTGCTACGCTAGGCCACGCCTCCGCTGCGACAGCGCTGCCGACAACGACAACGACGCGCATACGGAAGCCATAACGGCCATAACGATAAGTCAAAGCAAATGGCGTGTGCAAGCGAGACAGACAGAGCAGCAACAAAGAGAGCGAGAGTGTTAGTGTGTGCAAGAGATTGCAGAGAGAGCCAAACTGCGCACTCTAATGGCTGCGCATTAAGCGCTCACTGGTTTGTTGTTGCTTTTGCTTCTGCTGCTGCCTCTGTCAGTATCAGTGCAAGGGTGTGTGTGTGTGTGTTTGTGTGCTGCTCTCGCTATCTTCTCGCTCAAACTGAACCTGTGCCAGGGCCACGTGTCTCTCCCATTAAAGCAAGTAAATCGCCAGTTGAGCATAATCGATACGCAACTCGTTCTGATTTCATTCGTGAGAATTGCTTTTCTCACGCTCTTCGACTTTGGCAGCGCGCCGACGTCGCCGGCGAAGTGGCTGTTGTTGTAGCCATAACTGTCGTCTTTTATGGCCGTTTTAAGTGCGACTGAGATGGCCTCATAATCGTTTGCTGAATGTTGCTCAATTGTTTGCCGTTACCGACGCTCTTTTTGAGCTCCTTTTCCCGCTGGGTATTTGCATGTTTGTTTGCCAATGCTGCCTAATGATGTTTGCGCACATTAATTAGTATTGATTTAATTAGTGTGTTGACCAGTGCCTACTAAAAGTTTTACTCCACTCTTTTTGTCCTCTCACTCACACTTGTAAGTCGACTGTGTCTCTCGCTCTCTTGGCGCTTTTTTTCGGGGGCGCTTTTTGCAACTGCTCCAGCAATCGCAACAACAACAACAAAAAAGCTCTCGCACGCGCATCTGCCGACTTAGCACGGCTGCCAGAATGGGACATAAAATGTGCCAGGCAGTTAAAATGTAGATTTAAGTAAGTGGAAACGAGATCGTTACGTTGGCGCATAAAAATAAAAATCATTGTTGTTGTGCACTGATTGAAATAAGCAGCAACAGCAACAGCAGCAAAAGAGGCAGCAGCGGCAGCAAGAAAATCGCACGATTTTTCCGCCCCAAAAACAACGTCTCTGTCGGCGTTCATTTCGTTGCTTCTCACTCGGTTTTTCTTTGAGTGAGAAAGTGTAGCGCTTTGAGTTCATTTCGCTTCTGGGGCGAACATGTTGCGAGCATTGCTCCCAATTCAAGTCCCCACTCTCCCTCTCTCTGTCTCTTTTTCCCTCTCTCTCACTCAAAATCAATCGGAGTTTTAGGTCTATAAATGGAGCCACGGCACCTTAATAACACCTTAGACTTGTTTATTTCGAGTCTCTAGGCTCAATTTCCCTTACCTTTAACACATTCCCACTCACAGTGTCGCTCACTCACTCCCTCCACCATTTTACTATTCATTAATTCTCGTTTGCTTTTTTAAGATTCTTTTCATTTTCATTTTATGCTTTTTATGCGGGCCTTTATGACTTTTATGGGGTTTAGTGCGTGCCAAAAACAAAAAAAGCCAACAACTTTTAATTGAATAATGCCCAAGTGGCCGCCGGCGTCGGCTTTTCGGTTTGTTATTGTTGTGGTTGTTAGCTGTTGTCTGGGGCGTTGGCGTCGACGCCCGCAACGGTAATTAGGCAGATAAACATTTAATTGGCAAATTCAAAATTGGAAACCGCCATATGCACTTTAATTGGGTCAAAGAACTAAGAGCCAGCAGCTCATCTTGAGTCAGTTCTGGCAGAGATTTGGTTTTTGAGAAGATAAAAATAATTTAATGTCAAAAAACAAGGGGAAAAAGGAAGAGAGGTACGAAGTCCCTTGCGTTAAATCCCTGTATAAAATATTTTATGAAGAATATTTTATTAAATTTATTTTGTAAAATAATACTTTATTTCAATTAAAAAATTGTAATTTTTAGATTATAAGCACTAGCTTATGCCAATCAATATTAAAAGAAAAATAAAACAATTGGGTCGTTATAATCATAAACTACCTTTTAAAATTATTTTCAATTAAGGAGCCTTACCCCTCAATAAAGTAGATTTATATAATTCTGAGAGGTCCATTGCAAGTGGTGCAACTCCACTCAGAGCTCAGTTTATGACCTCGAATAATTAGCTGTAGTTAAATGCAGGAAAAGGTAAATTGTTAAATTATAAAATAAAGTAAAAAGTGGAAACTTAATAATATAAATAATCAGCAACTGCAACTTGTCGCACCAAGTACTTTGCCTGGCACCCGGACGCAAACGGGTCGCATTAATTGAAGTTTTTAATAGGGTTGCCCTCTTTCTGGACTGAGGACAGAGGACATAAGATGGTGGTCGGTGGACGGTGGCAGGGCCAACGCCCAACTGCACTGAAGGGGAATCGGCGGACGAGCAGACGTTGGGACGGACGGGAAGTGAGTGTAAACATGACATGAAATGCTGCCATTGCCAGCTACTTACACGACTGCAACAGGAATTTGCGTGTGCAACACATGCAGCAAGAATATGCTCACATACATGCCGCATTCAACATGCCACATTGCTGCTTGAACTCAAACTCAAAATCGAGCTCGGAGCTGGACTCGGACTCGCACTCTGGGACCCCCTGGGCGGGCAGTGCCAACTCCTTTGGCATGCCGCGCGTGAAAGGCTGCAAAGGATGCAATTTATGAGGGGCAGAGGCTCATGTAATTGCACGCAATGTCGCAGCCAGGAGCAGCGAGGAGTCGCCGACCCGGACGAGTTTCAGTTTTTAAAAATTATGAAAGCAGCAGAATGCAAAAAATTCATAAAGAAAAACAAACAAAGCACACAGGACACACTCGTCCTCATTCTCGTTCTCATGCTCGTCCTGGTTCTCGCTGTCGTACTCGTCCTGGCCGCATGTGGCGCTGACTGCCTGCAGTGAGAGTCCATTTGCCACACCAAGTGCCACACGGATCGGTTACGTGGAATGTCCTTTTAATAGACTTTGCGCACTCACACTGAGAGAGTTCAGTCGCATCCTTTTACAAACCTTTTAGAGGTTGCACTCGTGTTCTGCGCCTTTTGATTGCCTTGAATTGCTGCCGCATGATTTTCATCCTTTTTCCGCCAGTTTTTGCCAGTCCTTTGTTGCCACAGTCACAGTCGTCACAGGCACGTCATAATTTTAGTGTCCGTGTCCTGCCGGACAATTACGGGACATTGTCCGAGCCTGGAGCGACTCGACAGCAGCTGACCGGTTGAACAGTTAAATACCTGAATAGTTGACCAGCTGACAGATACTTTGCGGCCATTGAATGGATATAAAATGGAGAATTACGATTAGGGTTGATCTTACAAAAATGTTGAGAACTTAATCACATTTTAAGATTATTACTATAACTAAATTTTGAATAAATGTAAAATTAATAAAGTTAG
Organism: Drosophila limbata; assembly: GCA_963924055.1. NCBI lineage: Eukaryota > Metazoa > Arthropoda > Insecta > Diptera > Drosophilidae > Drosophila > Drosophila limbata. The sequence continues at coordinate 12,647,044 of OZ001352.1, read as the reverse complement.
TCTCTTAATGAAAATGGACATCCCTAGAGGAAGGGAAAGACTTCTTGTATTGCCTTTCCCAGAAAAGCAGCCAAATATTATTCAGAATCCAACTAAAGTCCGGGGACAGTGCACTCCATTCATTGTAGGGCTCTTGTCGGTTGATCGAGTTGACAAATCGTACTCTTGGCTAAAAGGGTCGAGTGGTCAAATCGCATGTCGAGTGTTAGTTTTGCAGTTTGGAGTTTTTCTGTGCGGAGATTTGCAATGGCGTTGTCTGTGTCAAAAGTGACGCTGAATTTATTACTGGCTCGTAATTTATTAGCTTATCGTGTTGCCAGTTGTTGGCCTTAGCACGTTGTCAAGTGTTTATCTTGGTCCGAGCACAGACACAGTTTCCAGCGAGAATCGCGCCAACCACAACGAGAGATGAACTTGAATGAAACAAAATGAAATGAAATACCGAAAAAGCTTAAAATTAAATTTATGACTCCCTCTAAATCATGCGACGAATAAAAAAGAAGAAGATAAAAGATGGAATAACAACAACTAAAGCGTGTAGTACGAGTATCTGTATCTGTAGCCATATCTGTATCTGTATCTGTATATCTTGTAGGAGTGCTGTTGCGCTTGAATGAGCCAGTACCATGATTTATGGTAGGTGCCATGCCAGATTCAAATTTAAATAATAAATATTTCAGTGTTACAACAATGCGACACGAAAACACCCAAAAATGAAAAGCGAGAAAATCGAAAGGCTAATGCGTAAAATATTCAAAGCGAAACACATACACGTGTATACACACACGAACACACAACAAAAATGTGCGACTAAATCAAAATGTTGTCGAAATAAAACGTTTGAAAATTGAATTTCAGTTTTTTTCTTTGTGCTCAACCAAATTGAAAACATTTGTAACGGAAATGAAAACCATTTTTGTCTCCCTCTCTGTTTTTCCCCCAGTCTCCCCTATATCTCTCTCCCTCTGCTCCACTGCTTTTTGTTGTTGTCTGGCTTGGAGCTGAGTCGGCAAAAACCCCAAAAAACTCGACTCGCTGGCAAGTCAACGTTGGGGTCTGAATTTAAATTAAGAAATTTATCTTTTGAATGCGTCTTTTTCCATTTCGTGTTTCTTTTGTGGCTGCCTTTGTTTTGTAAGTCGTCTTTGTGTTTATTTACCCAAAAAAGGAGAAAAAAATAATCAACGACATAAAAAATCTCTCACCTTCTGATAAATAAAGTTTAAATACATTTGATTATTTTTGAAGCTCCTACCGAGAGTATTTTAATAATAACACATATACCTACAAAGGGATATCTCTAGAAATATGTAATTCTTTCTATTGAAACGAATATATTTTTGAAATTTCACAACAATCATCAGTTAAATATAGACGGTATAAAAATATATCTTGACTTTTTCTTTAAATTCAAACAAAAGTGATTCCAAGATTTGATCAACAATTATGACTAAATAAATTAAATATTAGATCTTGTTTATTTGGCATGCGCGAAACGAGTTGCTTCAAGTTGCTTAATTTAATTTCGAAGATTTATAGTATGTATACTCAGACTTTTGCACCTTTAGATCGGCTCAAAACAAATATCCCCCTTGGCCTAACCCCAAATTTATGGTAGACTTTTAACCAGAGTCGAACTGAAAATACATAAATTAGGGGCCCACTCAGATTAGCATACGAAATTACGCATCTTGAAGATAATTGCCTTAAATTAGTTGATATTTAGCATTCGATAAAATAAATCTAGAGAGCAAATAATGTCATTTGCCAATGGATTTTCGGTTGCGGTTCTGCAATATTTTCACAGTTTTTATTGTCTTCAATTGACTTTATGGTCATTTCATGCTAAATTTTGTCAATAAAATGGCCAAATTATGTGATAATGGCAAATCGGTTAAATTAACTCACACAGATCTCGACCAAGTGCCCATAACAATTTAAAAACACGCATTTAGCATTTAACATTAATCGATATCTATTTTTCAACATACTCGATTCATTCACATGCTATTTTAATTGTTGTGAATATTCGCAGCGAGTCACCAGCTGAATAAATAATTTCATTTTATTGTGTGAATAAATGCGTGAGAAGCTCAAACCAGATGGCAACTTTAATTTTCAAAACTCAAAATTCAGCTATAACATTAGAGTACCAAGTTGTTATGAAACTTTTTATCTGAAATAGGGAATAATCTAATTTGATAGCAATTTCAATTGGACACTTATAATTATGAGTGAATGGACATATGGGGAGTGATATTCATAATTGAATATTTCATTTTAATTGAGATAATTATATGAGGGTATTTAATTCATTTTAAATATTTTATGAGGGTATTTTAAAATCTAATGATAAGGCTGGGGGTTGAAGTTTTGTCATAGGCTTCAATAATTTCAGTAGCTTGTTTTATAGCATTTAAACAATACATTAGACATAAAGCTTTTATAGCATTTAATTTTTGTGATCATAAAGACGGAGAGACGGTCATATATTATTGTATGCATATACATTGAAGAGGATCGGAGATGCCTCCATCTCACTGTTACAAATGCAAAATACGCTTTTACTCTATGAGTGAAGGATATTTATCCTTTGTTCTGGCTACTTTTTGACACAAAACTATCATGTTTAAAAGTGTTGTCAAGTAACGAAGGAAACCCCTGACAATGTGATGTGCTTATACTTTTCCATTTTCCAATGTAATTACTTAACAAACTAACAGATGCAGTTAGATTTCCACCCTGAAAATTGTTGACCAGTAACAAAAAAAGGCTTTACAACATTTCAGCATTAAAAATTCCAAACGCATTTTTGGTGAGTGCTTGTCCACTCACATATGAATAAATGTGAATGTATTTCCATATTTATGAGTCCTTATATTGTGTGTGTTTTAAATGAAAGAGAAATCCGTTGAGTGTGTTGATGAAATGTGGAGTCGAGTTGAGGACATTGTAAGTGGCACAGTCTGTATGGATGTATGTCAGTGTGCCTGTGGGGTAGCTAAGCAAAGGATATTTGGAACACTCGGCCAGAAAAGGGAGCGGGTAGAACGGACGTGCGGTCCAATTTGCGCCATGTGTGGCATGTGGCATGTTGAGCCCAAAAACAGGACAAAACTTAGCCAAAAAACAAGATACAGATACAAAATGTAGGTGAAGTGCGGCCAAAGCTCGTTGACCGCTGGGCGTTGACCGGGCTCGGACTCATACGAATCTCCGAGCCAAAGCGGGCGGCATAAAATACTCAAAGACTCATTTGCATATTGTGGCAAACGGTAACTGTAACACAGCAGGGAAAGTGCCCTGCCTGAGAAATTCATGCGGTGTGTGTTTTAATTCAATTTTTGAGACTCGTGTTGGTTTTTGTAATTAACAAAAGAATTTTGTGCGTTTCGTTGTTATTTACGGCCGCCATTTCGTAACCTTCTGACCTATCGCCATCCCGAAAATTTCTGCTGGCGGATGAGTTATATATTTGTACACTCGGCTCGATAGCGATCTAATTAAATGATTTATGATCTCGGCATAATGTTGAACTATTTGAGGCAACACCGCATAATCCCCGACCAGTCGCAACTGCAACAACCTTTTCCCACATGAATCCCCTCAGATAAGCAGAGTTGGATAGATATGCTGCTGTTGCTGCAGCTCTGGCGATTTATGAGCTCGCATTTTGCATAGCTTCAAATGGCTGTTATTCTCGTCGGACTACACAAATTCGAGCCCAAAACACAATTCATTTTGGCCCCAGCTCCAGCTCAACTCAACCAGCTCCAAAGCGTCGCCCAACGGCATACAAATCTGCCGTTTTGCATTTGGCGGTCGTATATCACACCAGACCGGGTCAACAGTCGCCTCCCCAAAATATCAGGAGAGACAACTGAAAGTACAATGGGATTGCAATAAAACAAATAGAAGAAGGCTCGGAGAATTTTGTAGAATATGTTTAGACCATTAATAAACTATCTCATCAAAAACAATAAAACTTAATATAAATGACATTTCTCATCAAATTTACAAGCTTTACCACAATTAGATTGTATTTCAAAACTATATTACAACTTGATAAAAACGTAGCAAAAAAAGTTAATTCAATAAAGTATTATTTTAAAAAAAGAATATAAATATTGTCATGATTTTCTCATATTTTTAATTTGTTTTTTAAACCAAGCCAACCTATTTCTAGGAGTATCTATTGTTTTCTCCATAGTATTCATTTTGTAGGACTGAAATGGGTTTTAGTACTGGCTGCCAGCCGTTAACTGAGTGGATCCACATAAGCCAACTCCCGGTTTCGGTTGGCCGTTGAATGGCAACAAAGTTTATGCACATTTTATTGACCAACACTGAGAAAAAAATAGTTGAGTTGCTGTTGCCGCTGTTGGTTGGCACAACAACATGTCCAAAAGTGTTTTATGGTCGTTCTGGGTGCTCAAGTGGCCATTTTGGGCTGGTCTCGATGTCGTCGAAGGAGAAGGAGGAGGAGGAGAGGAGGGGAGGAGGGAGCTGCATATATGCACTCGCCCATCTTGTCGGACAAGCACTTGACAGAGCAATATGTGTAGAGCCCTGAATACAGATGAGCTGCGCCCTGCTTAGTGGAGAGAACTAACTAAACATGGCTAGTTGCGACTGGGAATTCGTTGATTTATTCGACTTAAAGTTGAATTTATGAAACGCTTTAATCTAATCGAAATTAAGGCCGCGTCTTGTCATGTCAATGACCTGGAACCATTTACACTCACAAAAGCGGTTCAAAGTCAAAAACTCAATTAGCTATTTGACTGGCGGGATGAGGTACTGAGACTTGAACAGAGGTCGGAACTCTAACCGCGCCATCGTCTAAAAATAAACATGGAGCAGCGCAATGGAGTCGACGGGCGGGCCGAAAGTGGAAATCTCGTTAAAAGTCAATAACAGACGCCATTAAATGCGCATGAAAATGAAATGAGAATCGCTTGATGATGAGGCAGTCCATAGAATGGACTGGAGGAGAAGAGCGTTCTCCAAATGCCGCAGAAGCCACGCGACCACTTGAGCTGCCTCCATATCAATTTTGTGGAGTAATTTGAACTGACCTCAGAGCAACCAGACAAGTTCATTGGCATTTATGCATCATTAAATTAAAGATAGGTAAATGGAATTGTTCTTAGATACTTGTGAGATAAGGTCAGATCTCTTATACTGTGAAAAATATCAGTTAAGTTTTAGCAATTTTCATTTGCTGATTTTTTACCTTACTCATCAAAATGTTCTGTGTCTTGTGAAGTTTTTCCAGAAAAAGAGTCTTTTTTGGTAACTCTTGAGACTGTCTTGTGTTTGATATTGAATTTCATTCTCCGATATATTCAAAATATAATTTATAATCAAGGGATATATTTAAGTTTCAAAGACTTCAGTAAACCAAAAGTTTTCAACAAAGCAACATTTACAAATAAAATTAATTTAAAGCTTACTTAAATTTCTGTATCTCAGTCTAACAAAAGATTTGACATTGAAAACATTACAGTTCGTGATTAAATAAATAAATATAAGATTTTATCATCCCAAAAAGAAATTCAAATCCAAATCAAAAATGAATCGCGTGCTGGAGGATGTGATCCACAAGCACTCGGCCAACACGGAGCGCATTACTTCCGAGAATACCTTGGGCTATGTGGTCTCTGATAATACCACCGGGAGTGTGGCAGCCACTTCGTTTGATAATACCACCGCTCAGGGCATTGTGAAGCACATGAATGGACTTCTCGTTGGTCTGGTTCAGAGCGCCATCCGAGATCTAGATCCGTCGAATAAGCTATGCTATTTACGTGTCGCAACACGCAAGTTTGAATATCTTGTTGCCCCAGAGGATGTTTTTACCATAACCGTATTGCAGTGATGTTTGAGTTCAGTTTAAATCAAGCCAGTGGGGTGTGTGTGTGTGTGTGTGGGCGTTAAGTAAATCATATTTAAAAAAATGACAAAAAAAAGTAAATCGAATTTTATTCTGTATGCGTGTGTTTATTTGTTCAGTTCAGTTGAGTTATGATTTGGAACTTGAACTTGGGTAAAACGAATTCGTTTCTGTCTCTTTATAAAGGGAAGAAATGCTTGAATCAACAATGCGAGTACGATAAATGGCAGACCGAAAATCCTTTTATAATACCCAAGTGACATTGGCAATATTTACGACATGGCTTCATTGGGCTTCATCATCGGGCTAGGAAACTTATCCATGAGAATGCGGCATTCTAATGCGATAATTCAAAAGATTTACTTCTGTCAACATGACCATTTTGTTAGACAAACTCGGGGTGGAAATGGCCTTTGACCTTTTTTTTGTGTGTTTCCATCTTGGATGCTGCCTGCTATTTTAATTTAAAATGGCAGAGCTCGTAACTCATTTTAACGGCGCACCCTCCACCGTGTGTATGTGTGTGTGTGTGTGCTGTCTATGTGTGTGTATGTGTGCGTGAACTTGTCCTATTTTTACAGGCCTAGGCCCTTGCAGGGGTTGCTTGCTCGTTACAATAACTTATCTTCTGCCCTTTTTTTATCCCTCGGCCTCGGCAACGCCATAATCACCACGACGCAAGACGCTCCTGGGGTGCGCTTTGTACTCTATTCCCATTCCCGTTCCCACTGCTATTTCCTCTCCCTTTTCCTTATTCAACTTTATTCTTCCATTGCTATCTCAAAGCAGTTGTCCATTGTCTTGAATCGTTTTTGTGGTACATACACTGTATAGAAATAAATAAAAATTTGTACAAAAATTTTAATTCCTTGAATATAACTGGCTTTTCGTCTAGGAGGTCTCACCCTCTATTGTTCATTATATCGGGTTCATACTGCCACTTCATTTCATGCAGCGTGAAATTAAATTAATCCATGGACCATTGCTGATGACTTCATTTCAAGAACTCGTCTTGCCGCTCTTCCTCGAAATGTTTCATAATTTATCCAGAAATTAGCAACACTTTGAATCATATTCAAATAGAACCGTTTTCCTTGCTTGAAAATTGAATTTGCTGCGAAAATACTCACATACATATCCTTTACGGTACTCTACTCGCTAATGTCCCCTTGGGGCGTGTCCAGCTAAAGTGCGAGTTGCTCTATGAATTTAATTAAGTTGTGCGAAACACGAATCTCTAACAAACAAACATGAATCATATTATATTTACATGTGTATGTCTAGCATGAATATTTCTGAACATGTGTGAGAGTATTGGAGGATTTTTAAGTAGACATTTGTTAAATATTAAACTAAACATTTTTGGTATTCCTGTAAGAATTTTAAACTTATAATACACTTAAATAAAATGATTATTGTAACTTTTATCCGTTAAGTAAAACATTACAAATGAAAATAAACAGCAAATCTAAATTCATTTTGATATTATATTAAATTTATTTCGTTTCCTTAGACTCTTGGATATGATTTCATCTCTCTCTATAAAGATCCATAGAACAAATCTTGAACGCATTCAGCAGCCTGTAAGAAATCAATTAAGTTAATTCAAACGTCGAAATGCTATAGCACTGCGATTTAAGTGAGTGCCACAAGAAGCAAAATCAACTGCTAAATATAGAAGAAAATAAAAAGAAAATAAGAAAAACACACATGCACCAAGTAAATGACAGAGACGGAGAACGAGACTGAGACGGAGCCAAATGAGCAGCACAAATCCTCTCACTCAAATGCGCAGGCCAAGCCCATTTTGCTCGGTGCTGGCTCTGCCCCTTCCTCTACACTGAGAGAAATAAAGTTGAATCGATTCTTGAAAAAATAACAATTTTTAGATAAACTTATTTGTACCTTATTTATTAATAAAACAATATAGTGCTTCGAAACTATGTTTGCAGGTTTGTAAATAGTTTTTATTGTTGTAAAAGAATTTATTAATATTATTAAACAATTGTTTTAAGTATACAAAGTATGGTTACTCAAAATTAATTTAATTTTTCATCATTTGGTCAACTTTCATTTTTCTCAGTGTAGCCCTGCTCGAACCCGTTTTGATGAAATGTTGGATTTTTTCTGACTTGTTCAACCACCGAACATTTCCAGTTGAGACTCGCAGCGGCGCAGACGTCGACCACGAGAAACGGTGGAGGCCATACAGACATTTTGTTGCTTGGCGGACAGACGGACGGACGGTCAAATGAGCAGGCAATGGAGTGAAAAAGAAGCAAAGCTAAAAAGCAATTTAAATAAAATAATAACAAAATTATGAAAATTCAAATTAATATTATGTAATATATATAATATTAATAAAATAATAAGAGAATCAATTATAAAAATATACAATCAAAGTGTGGGACAGACAAACGGACAGTGGCGATAAAGTGCAGAAAGAGCTCAAAAAACGATATAAATAATAAAATATGCAACATAAATAAATAATTAATGAGCCAAAAAAAAACTAGCTTCAAACAAAATTAATTATAAATAATAAAAGAAACAATTTAAAGAAATTTGTACCAGAATTTTTGTTGCATTTTTCTCGAATTTACAATTTTTTTTTGTTTTTCCTATTTTTTCTTTCGCCACGCGAAGAGCGAAATGCTCCAAACCAATTTTAGAATGAACTTCATTATTTTACAAAATTTTGCATTTTGTTTTTTTTTTCAAATTGTTCTCAATTTTTTTCAATTGATTTTTCTTTTTCGTTTCTTGTTTTATTTATGTCCAGCAGTTGCAACAGTTATGCAATAGATGGCAGCACATTGCGTGCGCCATCTATTGGTCATTATGCGCTTATGTCAATGCTGGTTCGAGAGTCATTGCCCAAGTAGTTTGACAGTCATTGTGACTCCTTTGGAGTTACGCTGTTAGTTAACAGCTATGTACCTAACATTTCTGAAACTGTTATCATTATTATGATTATTTTAAATAAATGTAAAACATTTTTCAAAATTTTTGTACTCTGAATGTTATTTTCAGTTTTTTATATACCCGTTACTTAAAAAATAAGTAAAAGGGGATATTGTATTCGTTGCAATGTATGTAACAGGGAGAAGGAAACATCTCGGACCCCATAAAGAATACATATTCTTGATCGGCATCAACAGCCGAGTCGATGTAGCCATGTCCGTCTGTCCGTCTGTGTTAGGGCCCAGGGCAACCAAATTTGACACACAGACTTCTATAAATCCCACGCAGGTCAAGTTTGTTTCAAGATTCTGCCACGCCCCTTTCCGCCTCCGAAAATCGCGAAAAGCCACCAAACGCACAGTTTTCAAGATATTAGGATTTTTTTTACTAATTAACGTTAACTACTATTATAAACTATTATCTTACAAAATCGTAACACGATCGGACAAATAGAAAGGTGGTAATGGCTAATTTAAGTTTATAAGCAATATAATTGCCTAAAAGAATGCAATAAAAATATTTTAATAAATAAGTATCCTATAGTCGGGAGCTCGACTATAGCCTTTCCACACTTGTTTTAAAATGCATTTGTTATTATATAATTCAAACTGTACTCTGTTGAGCAGGCGGAGAACCAGGCTTAATAACGAATAGATAAAATATGCAAGATTAAGTAAACAAACGTATGATAAGTAATCATTTGAGTCAGGATAATTCTTAGAAAATCTGTTTTGCCTCATATAGAGTACAATAATAATAATATAGAAAACAATATATAATATAGAATACAAATGTATATTGTTGATCAGTATCAACGGCCAAGCCGATCTGGTTGTATTTTTCTGTCTGCCGTAGCAAATCAAGTTTATTTTGAATTTTGGATACCCAATCGCACACAAATAAGAAAGAAAATAGCAAAAATTGCAATAGACTTGAGTATTGCCACAGTAGTCTCGATTTCTTGAAAAATTCCCTCACGATCAAATAAAAAACTCACCAGATATTTCAGAAACAATATGACTCAGGAATAAGCAGAGAATACTTACGTCGTGTTTGTTTAAATACCAAATTTGTCGCTTCTAGCCCTTACCAACTCAGAGATCTGTGCACGTTACAAACATTTTAATAAATCTTTTGTACGCTTGGCACAGGGTATATAAAAGTAATGTCAACTGTAAAACTATAAGATCTAGCAACATCGCCATCGAAAAAGTAATGTCAGCGAATAAAATATCTGTCGATCTTAGAGATGGTAAAATATTTGCTTAACAATATGGATTCTTCTACTGCATTATAAGTCATAATTTATAATTAAATGATTTTCTATAATATAATTAGAAAATGACAAATCTATGCTATTAAATATTTTAATTTAATTATAAAATATCTTAATTCTGTTCAAAATGGCCGCCTAAATCATTTTGAACAACTGCAAGGAGCCAAACTATGAAATACAAAAATGTAGTTGAATTTAAAATTGATTTGATGGGCGATGCGCTAATAAAACGAAGCACAGTTAAGCCAAGTATCTTGGCTTGTTAAGAGGGCAGAAAGCGTTCGAAGCATATTGCCAATCAAAGATTTCAATTCAATTTCGACCGCTTGTCACAATATTCGGAATGGGGTATAAAACTGAACACGAACCATTTCATTCAAAATCGGAGCAATCGAGGCATCAAGATGTCAGTAAACGCGGTTAAGACAACAAGATTGCATCGGGCATCGTTAGGACCATGACTCCATTCCATTCCAGCTAACGAAACGGACCAACGTTATGGCCATTGGCTTGGTCTTGGGCTTTGGTTTGGGCCAGTTTGGGACGAGGGCAGTTGCTGAGGAAAAACATGAAAATCATCTTTCAACGCGTTGTGCTTGCAGTTGCTTTGATGGGAGGTGGGGAGGGTCAAAAGAGAGGCATTCGCAGCCAGGTGAAGTGGGCGATGGAGGGCCTCTAAGGTTGGGCGCTGAATCGAAGGATGAAGGGTGGGGTGAATGCACATGTGCTTGCTGCCAGCAAGTGCAAAGAGGCAATCCAAAGACTTTAACTAAAACTGAGACGAAGGTGGAGACGGAGCCTGTGTCGGTGAGCGGGAAGTGAGCTGGCACTGAGATTGGAACTGAGGTTGGCACTGAGACCTCTTCGAGTTGCATTTCAGCTTTTCATTTTGCTGCCGGCGGCGCTGTCCACAAACTGCGCTGCACGCGACGCGTCGCTGAGCAAGAAGAAGAAGAAGCACGAGATGGCGGTGCAGCCAAAACCCAATGCAAAACTCAACTGGTTTTCTTGATAATGTGACGCTATCTCCCTTTCTCGCTCTATTCCTCTCTCGCCCTTTCATCGGGCACCATAGCTGACAGCTAATAATACCAGATATAGTATAAATATTTAAGTATTTATATATTCATTTACGAAATTTACAAAAGAAGAAAGAACCCAATGAATTATCATTTATAAGCTATACACTGGTTGAATATGTGGTACTCTCCACCTTTTAAATAAAAACTAAAAATAAGAAGTTAAAGTATTTTATATTTCAAAATTTATAAAAAGAACTATTTTGTGGATTTTATTAATACAATGATAAATTGAAACTTTGGTTTTTATCTACATTTTAAATTGATTTTTTGAGTTAAATTTGGGGTCGTTATTTTTATGGTATCTGTTAAAAACATTATTTTTTATCAAATTAACTCTGTGGGTTTTTAAAACTGGTATTGTATTGTGATCTTCCCTTCTGACGAAGTACTATTATTTATTTATTTCTCTATAAGGACTTGACGTTTCAAAAACCTACATTATTTCTTACTTAGGGTGTTGCATTTACGATATTTATTTATATCCACATTTTAAAAACTCTTTATTTTTTATCAATCAATCAATTTGAATTTATTAAGGTTTTTAAAGATTTATGTATCGTTTTCTTTTCTATTTTCTTAGTGTTTAAGTATTCGTCTGCTTCCATTGAACGTCTTTTTGTGGTTCCTTCATTTTTGGCGAATTTCACCCACAGCCAGCTGGGGAGCAACAAAAGAAACAACAACAACAACATCATGACTATCAAAGCTGCATCGATGCAGATACAGTTTCTAAAGTTTCCCCCTTTAGTGGAGCTAAGTACTGTCTCTCTCTCTCTCTCTCCCTCTCCCTCTCTATCTGTCTCTCTCAGTTTCTCAGTCATACTCGTACTCTATATATTTGTCTCTGTTTGTGTGTCAGTTCCGTGTCTCAGCTCGCTTTTGTTTTGTTCCGTAAATTACACTTTTGATTTTAAGTGGCCGTAAAATAATCGTAAATGTCGTGGTTATTGCGACCGAAAGTGCCCATTTTGAGTGTTGCTGCCAGTTGCTGTTGTTGTTGTTGTTGCCAGTTGTTGCTGCTGCTGGTGCTGATTCTGAGCTGGCATTAACTGATATTTCTCGATTCGCTCAGTGCAGCGTTGTCCGACTGGGACTGGGACTGAGACGTGCTGCCACTGCACAAACAGCTTGTATCCCGCTAAGCACTGTTCCTCTTCCCACTTCCCTCTTCCTTTCTTCTACTTCCCAAAGCTCCAAGCTCCAAGCTGAGCTGCACTTGTTGTTTTTAATAAGTTTATGCTTGTCGTTGTTGTTTTTGGCTTGGCTTTCTTCCTTTGATGTTTCGATTAAGTTCGGAGTTCGCGTTGTCGAACTGGTTAGTTGGGTCTGCCTCCTCCTGCCAAAGCAAGCCCTCTCCCAACTGTGCCTCCATCTCCTTACTCTCGTGCCACCCCTGCAGCCATTTGGCTTAAGTTTATGGCTATTTCGTTGCACTGTCTTTGCAGCAGTTGCCGTACTCGAAATGTTGTTTTTGCTGCTGCTCGTTCAGTTGATTTTCTTAAGCATTTCACCTATTTACCTTCATACTTTGCCTTGTGCAACACATTTTCTCACATTGCCTACTCCTTCTCTCTCTGGCTCGTTCTCTTTCTGTTTCTCTCTCTTTTAGCTGATTCCATGGCTATTCTCCTTTCTCCTGGCTGCTGCTCTGACGCAACTGGTTGCCGATTGCCCATTGTCAATTGCCAAGTTGCCAAGTTGCGCTCCTACTCACAAATTTCGAACTTGATTTTATTGTTAAAGCCCCTTCAGACGAGCGCTTTTTCACCGACACTTTTTGTCATTTTTTGTCAAAAAGTTGTCCGTGTCGCGTAACCACACAAAATTTCAAAGCGCCGGTGAAAAACCGAAGCTCACCGATGGAAATGGAACACGTTCTATTCCATCGGTGAGCGATGGTGATCGAAACGGACAGCTTTTTGACAAAAAGTGTCGGTAAAAAAGTGCTCGTCTGAAGGGGCTTTTATGATTTCAATTGTTTTCGCTATGTAAACTCTAGAGATTTCTAGCCATTCTCAAAGAGAACATGTCGATTTCTCTACTCAATAATTAGACGAAAGTTTAAAGTATTCTTATGTGAGTTAACAAAAAGATGATTTAATTTACTCATACATATATATCATCTTGCATCAACTTAAAATAGTTGAAACTAGAATTGATCACAATTTTAATGTTGAAGTTTTCATTCATTCCTCGAATTATTATCTGGACAATAGGCTAATTACAATTTTCACAAAAGTCACATCAGAACGCCCTAAATGTCACGTAAAACACGAGTATAAACAAAGATTCTTAAAGATGATCATAATGGCAAGTTGGGCTGTTAAACTGTTTTGAGGCCAGAGGCCCTCCCAGAGCACTGAAGGTCGCGTTCCCAAAAAAGTCAAATGACAATGGTAATAAACGGAACGATCGGCGTTAAAGTGTCCCGACTAGGAAACCAAACCAATTCATAAATCATAAAAATGTGTCATAAAAAAAAGAACAGAAATAAGCAGAAATACAAAATGGAAACAACATTAGATGCGTTGCAGTATGAAGCTGCCTTTCAACATGTCCTCGAAATTGGAAGGAACGAGCATAAAAAATGCTCAAGGCGAACGATTTTTTAGACTGACCTTAGAGGCTCTTTGAGGATTTGTTTTGACTCCTGGCTGAGGCTTGTTATCTGGCTATGGCTCACACATATCTCACACATAAAGGACACACACATACCCGCACAGTTACATTGTCCTGACAGCCTGTTCGATTATTGCTGGCGTGGTAATAAATCATAAAAATATGTTTCAGTTACCCAAAAGCCGACGGTTTCATGCCGATCGCCTCGTTACACGGTGGAATTGTAGATGCCTGTAAAATTGCCGAGTTTGCCGGTGGTGTCCCTCTAGGTAATTGGGACTCAGACTGGAACTACGACTGGTTTTGGTACTATGTAGGATTGGCTCCGTTCCGGGGCTGCTGCGGTGATCGCGCCCTCGTCCATCTGATAACAAAAACCACTGGCAACTGCCAGACAAAAGGGCCTACAACTTTCTCTTTTCTGCCGTCTGATTTGGGCCGCATTCTTCTGCTCACTCTCTGACGGTTTTGCATTGCCAAATATCTACAAAATTTTGATTTATTTTCCAAAAATTATGTGTATTTGTATCTGTGTTTGTGTAGTTGTCACCAAAAGGCGCCTGAATTTGTTTGCGATTGATTCTTCCTTTTGAGTGTGTGAAACTGTTAATAGAATCACTTTGAAATGGAGATTTTACAACATTAATGTATGGTAATAGGAAACTTAATGAAAATAAATTGCATAAGATATCAACATGATGTTTGTAATTCATTAGCATTGAATGAATATGAATAGTTCCTCTTGAAATATAAAGTTTTTTATTTTTTTATTAGAAATCAATTTTTTTAATTTTACTTATATCGAATATAAATAATGAGATTCTAACTGAATAATATTACGATAAAGATATTTTAAAATAGTACAGAAAATTTTAAATTATTTTAAATAAAAGACACAATTTTTTTAATATTTTAAATGGATTCTGCTTAAGCCATCCTTGAACTAAATTATAACTAATTTATATAACTTTTTTAGTTTAATAACACGATATTAAACAATCTAAACTCAAATAATTCATGCCCGTAATAATTAAGATTTTCAAGCTGCACAAATCGAAATTAAAATATATCTTGTTGAGTTCATCGAGAGGCAAATGCGCAGCTTATTTATTGTTCTCATTGGATGACACGATGAACATGAAGATGACTTCATTTCCAAGTACGAGTGTGTTTATGCATATGTATGTGCATACGCATAAGTAGCAGAGAATATTTGTCAGGCCTGTACTTGTGACAGTGCCTCCTCCTACTCTTCCTCCATTCTCCATTTCGAAGCGGACATGATATACTACAAGCAGATGATTTAATGTGACCGCATATTGTGCAGCCACTTAAGATGCAGCAGTCTGAATTCGAATCCGAACCCAAACTCGAATCCGAATCCGAGCTCGTAATGCACACCAAGTGCAGGCGTTCCACATATGTTTCAATTCAAGCATCCAGAAATGAGAAAAACTGAGACCAAACTCTGGCGTCCATCTTGAAAATTGAGCACTGGGACAATTCTTTATAATTTTCACAAATAAGAACTCTTTGAATTGTCTTAATTACTTATTTTGTTTATAGACAAAACATTTGAGATTTTCTTGTAATAACAATAAATATTCTATAATTATTTACTATTGATTTATGTATATTAATAATAAATCGAGTTAATTTCTGTCATTGCCGTTGATCTCTAACCTACTTTCTTAATTTTATTGCAGCCCGGAAAAGCTGTTCCCAGGCTGTAAATCATTATGGTAACGAGCTGTAGCTCATCATCAACAGATTGGCCAAATCCGCAGACAAAACAAATCGTTAAAATGCTATAAAAAGTCCATATGCACTCCACATTCGGAGAAGGAGAGAATCCGAGGAAAGCAAATGCATTCGAATAAAATTTTACCACCGTTTCCTCAAGCATCAAACATCATGAACATGAAACTAACGGCGGCAACATCCGAGTCACCTCATAAAAGTAACGATGTCTATGAAAATGTATCTGATGGATACGATGGCAGCCTCCATTGAGATGTTGAGATGTTGAGGGGTATCACACAATAATTATGGCATACGTCACGGAACTTGGGTTTTATGTCTTTTATATTGATTGTCATCATCATGTCACACTAACAGATCGTAAAAAAGTCATAAAAGTAAAATCCATGGCCGGGACTCACTTGAGTGCAAAAGCAAATGAACGCACGACCCTCGCGCTGCACTCAAACAAACAACAGGATCAGGCTCAGGCTCTACCTCAACCTCATTCTCTCTCGAAGGACACTCAAGGGCAGGCACAGGATGCTGAGGGATCGCTGCCGCTTAGAGTGAAACTGATTGAGCGACTTTCTGACGAGTTGCGAGTTGATTTGGATGAAACTCGTTGCTCAAGTGGCGTCAAGTCGTAAAAACGGCCATAAAATTTGGGCTGCTGTTGGTATTAACCGCAATTTGTTTATATAGTTGTTAAAATGCCATTTTAGCTTGTTCTATTCTGCTTGGCATTTAATTGTCGGCTGCCGGTATTTCACAGCTTTCTTTTCTTTTTACGAGCACACAAAGTGGGCAAACCTAATAAAATTTATTTTTACGACTATTTAAATGGTTTCATTTCGAGTACGACAAGCGCCAGTTTGATGACAATGCGACAGAGCAACAGGTTGTAGATTAGACAAATTATATCTGGGATTTAATAAATGTATAATTGCATAATTTTATTAGATTTATGATTCTACAGATATACAACATTTATGTTAATCCCATACTCATTTTAAATTTTAAATAAAGAATAAATAATTAATTTTAAATAAGTTCAACAATTAATCAATTTATCATTGTGAATTAAGTGTGGAACGGGAGTCAATAACATCAGATATTGTAAAAATATTTATAAATATTTTAAAATATTCATAATTCAGAATCAACAAATGTTTACTATTATTTCTGTTATTTATTTAATTGATAATCTCATTAAATAAAAATTAAATTTATTTTTCTGAAAACCCAATTGACTAAGCTTTATCATTCAAATGGCTTAATTAGAAAGTTTTCAAGAGCTTGTAAACCTCAGAGGGCAAGTGCTGAGACACGGAATAACCCTGTGGGCGTTGCCAACCCTCTTCAGCTGTTCATGGTAAGGAAAGGGCAAAGGGAAAGGCGAAAGGGGGCGGGGCAGGGTCTAGCTGCAGTCATCATTGCCGCCTTGGCGTGTTTGTGTGCAAAGCAGTCATAAAAATTACAATAAACAATCATCATCGCGATCCGTTTACACCCACTTTGCACGTTTTCGCAAGCGCCGTCCATGAAAAGTGAAAAAGGATTTTCCAGCGACCAGGTAACCCTGGTAGCTGGCAGTAGGCCCTTTGTGCGGGGTTGAGGGCGGACCACAGCTAAGCAGCTGGCTAACAAGTAGGCAAAACCGTTAGGTGAAGCAGTCAACAAAAATGCTCAATTAGTTTGGCTAAAGTACTCGCTGCCATTTGCCTGGATTTGATGGGCAGAAGGCGCCCAGAAGGCACAGGAGTGAAGTGAGGTGAATGCAAATGCTGCCAATTGTTTGATGAATGAAGTCAAGGGTTCATTGCCTGGGCTAGGATTATATAGTATAAGTAGGTAAGTCTAACCGAAACGAATGTCTTCATTGTGCTAACATCATGTCCGACTGTGCTTCTCCCTTTCCCTTTTCCTATCGCTATACCTCTCGCTGTAGTTATCCAGCCAGCGGCGGGTCTTTTGTCTGACGATTACAGTTTGCATAAAGAGGCGTCTGGTTTTTGGTGTTTGGACTGCAATTGATTCTTGACCTCGTAATCAGTTGAGCCACTTTGTGGCTTTCTGAAATTAAGTCATCATCACGGCGGGTTTTCGAAAAACTGGGAAACCGCTTTTGACCGCGTCAAGGGTGACGCGTTCGAGTTGTATTTGCATATTTAACATCATCGACTAGAGTTTAGAAATGGAATTTATTAAAAATTATTTGGAAAAAGTAAGATCGAAAGATATAACAATATTGACTACATATTTTATATTCATTTATTTGACGTCAATTTAAAGCAGTTGACCAGAAGAACTTTAAAAAATTAAAATAAAATAAAGTAGGTTAATATTTTATATGAATTATACACAAATTTAAATTTAAACAAAAAGGATAAAAAAGAAATTAAATATTAAAAGTGGATAAATCTGGGGATTTGTTGCATGGATTGGTGGAAACTAAATAATTAATACGTATTAGTGATAGTAATTAGTGCTTGTACAATTATTATGAATTTACTTAACTTACATCGAGTTTGATCCTTAAAATATTAATGCTCAATTTAAATAGCAGACATGCCTTCAGCGACAATAATTTGATTGCTGCTCTTCATATTAGAATTCAATGAATTTGCCGTATTTATTCAGGCAATGGCTCTGATAGTCATCAATCTATGAATCCAACTGGCAATCATCTCGTAAGTGCAACAACTGAGTTGAAATTGAAAAGTGCTGGATGCCACAAGTCTACTTCCAGACTAACACGCACCAATTATGTTAGCTGCTTTTGGATTGACGACTGACTGGTACCAGTTCTGCTTGTGCTTGTACTTGTGGTTCTGGTTTGTTTTATGGCCAAGACGCTGATGGAGCCGTGGTTTGGGCCATGAGTGGAACACCAGTTGAGAGCATAAATTAAGGCAACGTTTATGAAATGGCGCTGGGGGGCGTTTACGATGCATTTTTAATTGACGTTCATTTGAAGAAACGCGCGGAGAACGTTTCAATTCAATTATGCGACGCCCACTCCCCTCTCCTCACCCCTCTCTGCTTCTCCCCTCTCCCCTTCCCTGGTAACCTCTCTGCTTTAAGGCCTGGCCATCAACCAGCAGCTGCAGCTTGGCTTGACTTGGCTTGAGCTGTGCTCGAGGCCCATAAAAGGCACTCGCAACGGTTTTTGGGGCCAAATTGCCACTTTGTGTGCAAATTTGAATTGTGGAAATGCTGGGCATACTCGTAAAAATGAAAATAGCTCTGAACAATTGTTTTGTTGAATCCGTTGGAATCGCAGTACGAATCGTACATACATATCTCTCGAATGCAATCTCGCAAATATTTTAAGCGATGCAAGAAATCAGTGAGCCGCGAGTCGAGTGGCACAACTTGGGGGCAAGCAACGCGTGGCATTTACCTTTAGGGAAAACAGGGTCTCAGTGGATTCTAGGCTGCTCCTGCAACTGGTAACACGCCCCGTTTCACCCACGCCCACGCTGATTCATGCCGCTTGGCAATTACCTTCAAGTGCCTCCAACGTTGGTGGCAACTCGGCTCCTAACTCGTCTCCTAACGAATGCACGCCCAATTGTTGCACATCCATTTGACAGTCGATCGCTCTGCAGTCAGTGGCACGTCAACTTATTCATTAATTCATCAAAATGAATGCCCCCTCTTTTCCCTTGCCACTGCCAATGTCGATTTATTTGCAATGCAGAGTCGCATTCGCTGTGGAATCGTTGATAGTCTTAATTGGCTTCGTTTCTTCGTTTCGATTGCATAAAATAATCGTTAGAAAACGTGTTTTGCTTAATTGGAAAATTTGTATGTCTTGTCTGTCTTCAACTGCGTCTCTCTCGCTCTCTCTGTCTCTGTCTCTATCTTTCTTCTATCTTCTTATCTTTGTCTTCTTCTTGGATTCAAGTTGATGTGCGTGCTGGCCGCTGAGTTTATTGATTTTCCTCAGTTTAATGAAGAAAAATGTTTTTGCCCAGTTCGCGAACAGCTCCATTAAACTAACAGCACCTTTAGAATTCTAAATAGTTTGGCAAAACTATCACGAGCAGCAGTTGAAAACAGCTAATCCAAAAAAAAGGATGATTCACGGATTTTTTTTGACGAGCAATTTATTGCAGATAAAATCAAACTCATAAAACATATTATTTGTTAAATATGGAGAAGAATCTGTTAAAATACATTTAAATTAATATACGATATTTAAATCTAACATGTTCTTTACAAATTTTATTTTTAAAATTTTGAAAAATATTTATTTATAAAGTGTATTATATAAATTCTTGTCACAACCAATTATAAATGCATAAATCAATTTTATTGAATTTAATTTAGCATTCAGTTAACTTAAATTCACATTGACCATGCCAAATTGTAAGCTAACTAAGTTGCCAGTGAACTTAAAGTCCTTCAATATTCACCCCAATTAGTGTGTACTGAGTTTATGGGGTTTGTTGGGGGTAAAGCTTGCACACAAATCGGCGTTAAGCTTAAATCCGCAAATATTTATAATTCTGTGTTAAATTCATAATGTAGAATGCTTAATGCATAAATACATAATAAAATTTTACGGCTTTTACCTTATCTTGTCACACAAAAACAATAATAAACTTTCATATCCAAATGGAGGAGGAAAATGTTGTGTTGCATTTTACGACCATTTTATTGTGACTAAATGCAGCGTGGCAGGTTGGCAGCATTGTGGCAACATGGGCAGGTTGCAAGTAGGCAATGCACGTGCAAAATATAGGCGCCGCATGCGGCAAGCTGCAACTCCACGCCGGCGACATCGATGCGAATGTGAATGTGGCGTTCAATTCCTGCGCCAATCGAGCGCCAAACAATTTGTCATTTTTTACTCGTCCAATGGCGGCGTCAGGCGGAGTATTGTGGGCTGAAGGGGATTGCGGGGGTTGCAGCGATGATCAATGCTTTGAATTATGATGAGGATTTATGCTTGACACTGTCGCAGTGTGGCAGATAGCGTCGGACAGACAAACGTCCAACTGGACAGTCAGACAGTGGGACAGCTGGATGAATGGACAAACATTTACAGCACTCAGTGTGTGGAACGCTGGGAGCCCAGCCCTGTCCCATTGGCATTGGCGCTAGTTTTATGGCCTCCACTTCCCATGCAACACGTCAACCGAAGTCAGTTGGGAGGAGGAGTGGGAGAGAGAGGGGAAGCAACTGTGTCTCCACGCAGATCCGTCTGGCCGCTGCTCTATGATTTATTAAGTGTTAATAAAGAACTTAAATCCATTGGATTGCATTTCGTATTCTCCATTTTCACAACACTGCTTTACTCTCCCTCTGTTTCTCTTTTCCTTTCTTCTCTCCTCTTTCCTCCTCCCATGACATTGGTGTTCGAGCTTTACGCTCAGGATTTCCTTATCAATGCCATTCCATATTCGCGGCATTCGCACTGATTTCATTTTTGCACCCAGCAATTTCGCAATAAAATTTCGCCAGCCTGCAAATTAAAATTGCAATGTAATTGGTTAATCCATGCGTACATTACGAGTTGTGTTACCAGGACATGATGTTGCCAACTGCGGAGGAAGTCCGCACAGTTTTGCACTGTTTTTGCCTGCATTTCATTTCAGTTTTTCTTTTTCTCTCTTTCATTTATAACATATTTTGTTGCAAGACATGTTGGTTTGGAGTGGCATGAAATGAAATGAAATGAATGGTATTCAAATTTTACTTTGACTTTACTCAATATCATCGCTCTAGATATCCATAGATAAAGAAAATGACTCTGTTGATGAATAGATTGAGAATCATTTTTGGAGTAAGTCATGTAACAGTGAAAAAACTATTTTACTAAATTTTACATATGTTTGTCTGGAAAGATGTATTATAATCAGTTTTATAGATCATTCCTTTCGAAATCGAAATGATTTGCTAAGAAATCTTTAAACATTTATTTTATAATTTTTAAATAAATCTAAAAATACATAATATTTAAAAGCTTATTTTCAAATTCAATTGCATACGTTTTTTAGTTATATTATTAATTCACTGGTTAGAGTCGCCGACCCGTCACATATTTAGAACTTTCAATTTGAGAAACTGGGTTCGATTCCCCCCCGTCATTTGAAGTCGAACTTGTGTATTTAAGTTCTTTGGAATGAAGCTCAAAAATAAATATTTCCCGTAATTAAAAAAAAAAAAAATTTTAGAAAATGACTTCCAAATGCAAGAATGTGGAATCTAAAGGGTTGTTGGCTTGATCTTTTTGCAAATTCTTCTGATACTTATTTACCTCCGATTCCTCCTATTTGCATACAAAGCGAATTCATTACCATGTGCCCCTCCTCCCTGTCACGACTGTCAACGGTAGCCGAGTATGAAATTTACGAGTGCTACCGGTCAGATGCACATCGAGATATGCCTCTACATAGACAGAGAGTTAAGAGAGAATATGATCTCACTCCCTTCCTCTCTTATGGGAATTGCAAACACAACAATGAGATCTTCATTGGCCACCTTTAAATCACCTCCAGATGTAACTGGGCGCCACACCTGATGATGAATTGCGTTTTAATTTCCAAGCTCATTTCGCTTTCAAAGTATATACATAGCTGTCGGCAATTACACGGCTAATTTAATTACCACTCCCACCTACTGTTTAATTGGCCATAATCGCTCAAAATGAGCTAGAGCGCTGATTGCCAGGCATTCGATAAATCGAGACGCCCATTTCGAAAAGTATCTGTAACTAAATGTATCTGTATCTGTGTCTATGCTCTGCCTGGGTTGGCGTTGGGGGTTGGGGATTTCATGAGCTGTGCCTGGCACTTACGCAGCTAATAAAGCAGCAATTTGGCAGCTGACGCCGCTGCCAAAGCAAACAAAACATCAAAAGGCAACAGCAATGGACCCCACTGTACCCCCGCCCTCCCCTCAACCGACCACACTGAGATCAAACGGCAACTGTGCTGGGGTTTATTTACAAAAAATGAAATGAAAAACAAAAACAAAAACAGCTCGTTGCAAGTACAAAACACTCGATCGCTTGCCCCTTGTTTATGTGTGTGTCTGTCGATGTCTATAAAGATATTCGGAATTTCGGCTACTGCCCGCTACTTCGGCACCTGTTGGATGTTGCATGTTTTGAAGGGCGCTGTTATCGCCACAGCCCAGATTTATTCCAGCAATCGTTCAGATTTTCAAAGTCAATACTTTTACCGTTGCCCATTTGCCTTTGAAGCGGCCGCCGTAGACATTTTTATGGCCCGTCAATTGAGCCAATTTGATGCATCACCATTGAAATGGTCTAGAGCCTCACCTCAAGTGGACCCACGTCGAAAATAATGGCCAGTCGGATTCTTCGCATTGACTTGTTGGAGTCTACAGGAACAAATGTTGAATAATAATTATAAATTAATATTGTGCTCAGCATTTAAAGAATTTTTTTTAAGTCAACTTGCTATTAAAAAAATAATTAAAATAAAATATTAATGCATTGATTTTAATATTCTCTTAGAATTCTCTTAAATACGTTTCTAATTAGACTGGTTTTTATAATGCATATAAATTATAACAATATAATAATGCAATCAATGTCAACTTGGGAATTGGAAAAACAGAATACCACATTTGAAAACCCATTTTATAATGAAACTATTTTGTATTTATTTTATATTCATTCAGCCAGCTAAATGTCACTATTTAGATTTAAATATTCTTTATCTGATAATAACAATATTAAAGCCAACTGTCTTCTGGTCAATAACCGTTTTGCAAGATGTTTCTTAAACTTTCGATTAAAAAAAAATTATATTTTTAAGATTTAAAAAAGATTTTATTAATTAAGTTTTTAGGTTTGATGAATATATTCATTCATATATAAAATGATAACTGTCTCCTGAACAGGGAACAAGCAGAACAATCATCGATTTGAGGCAGCATCCACAAAACTGAATCTCACACTGGGAGCAGCAATCGCATCCCGACAACAGTTACAACAACACCAACAGCAGTAACAACAACAGCAACAACGACAGCAAAGTCAACAGAAAATGGGGCAAGCAGCAGCAGCAGCCACATAACGAACCAAGTTTGAATATACTCGTAAGATTCCTGAGTATATTAGGTAGCAAAATTTTTACGAGCTCATTATGGCTCATTTCGGCGATTGTTGTGATCCTTTTATGCGCCTTCGAATGGCTTCAAATGGTTATGAGGCTATTTTGTCTGTCTGTCATGGCGTCCCAGTGTCCCAGCTTCCAAGCGTCCTGCTCCAGCGCGTCTCGTCGCAGGAGGAATCGTCCTGCTCCTGTCTTCCTTGTCCCTGCTACTCACGATATTTAGTTTGCAGTTGCGACTGCGATTTTTACTTTTGCTGTTCTTTACGTTTCGTTTGCTCTGCTTTGCTTTGCTTTGCTTGTACTTTTTGCTCGGCTTTCCGCTCATGTTACTTGGCAGTTTGTTTGGTCCCCGCATATTTTGGGAAAATGTCGCCGTCTGTCTGTCTATGTGTGTGTGTGACATCCGTGCGCTGTGTGCAAGTTTTTGTATCTTTCGCATGTTGTTGATTTTAGAGACTTGGCAACGAATGAGAACGGCGACTGTGTCCCTGACTCCGACTGCGACTGAGTCTTTGGTTTCCATCAGAAGGGGATCAGGGGGCGAGGGCGGGACAAAAGTAAATTTCTTCTCATAATAAGTTTATTTTGCAAACACTTGTGGCAAGCAACTTTGTTTGTTCGTTCTCGGTTTTGGCCTCTAATCTACGAGCCGTTTGTGCGAATGTGCAAACTTTGACAAATATTTGCTAAAGTTTCGGGAATAGCGTTGCGATCTCTTTGCATTATGCATATGAATTTATGACCATCAATTTGAAGAGACACATTTGCCATCGCATTAACAATAATAATCAAAATATGCATATCCATTTGAATTGAAATATTTAATAGGAATATTGACGAATGCACTTGTACTTAATATTGTCAATATCTGTAAAAGGATAAATAAAAATAATGATAATAAAGCAAAAAGTATTACTTTGCAATTTTATTGTCCCATTTGCAATTAAAATTCGGAATTGCAGTATAGTATATGAATGCTATTCGTATTTGGATGAAAATACATTTGGGACTTTTATGATTTAGTGAATAAGTCCAAACTTTTTGCCGAGTCGGATTAATAAAAAGATACTTGACTTTATTATATTTTTAGTTGAATTCTTTTTGTTAAAAATCATGCTTATGTATTTAAATTGTACTTTTAAAATAAATAAATAAATATTTTAAATTTAAATATTACACTTTTGATGTGTGAACAATTTTCAGAAATGAAAATAGTCACTTCTACTGTAAGGTAATTTAATTTTTATTGGATAAAAAATATTATTTCATACTAGACAAAAAACAATTGGGATTCTATTTATTAACTATTCAATATTGAAAAACTTTCTCATGCTGTTAGAATTGTTTTTAAAGGCAATAAACTTTTAATATTTTCCAAAAATTATATAAATAATTTTTACAAAACATTTTAAGGTACAAAAAATTAATAGAAAACAAAGTCATGTGAAGCTATATTGAATGCATAAATATTTTAAATTAGAATATAGTTTTTAAAAGTGCACAAAATACTACAACGCTGAGATTCATGAATGCGATGAAAGTATCTGCAACTGAATTTGTATCTGCAGCGCATGCCGTGCAATTGGCAACTGGCAACTGTCAGCAGTCGACTGGCAACTGGCGAGCATTGAATTGAGTGCAAATGAGTAAGAATCGCTTGAGCAAAAATGAATGCGAGTACTCGTATGTACGCTCGCCTGGCCTATAAGAAAAATCAGCCCTCCTCCATGATGAATTTCCACGGCACAGAAGTCAGAGTAAATTTTCCATACGAGCAAATGATGAATACCAAGCGAACAAACCACTCAAACATGTTCGAATGAATGCGCTCGAACTCACGGAATGAACACACAGTTGGTTCACTGAGTGAGAGCGTCGGCGAGAGCCAGAGAAAGAGCGAGCAAAGAGGTTTGAGTTGCCCTTATCACTTGCTGAGCGCAAGTGAGTGAGGCTCATTCTGTTTCAGTTTCGCTCATTCATTTTGTCGTTTCGCCTCTCTGTTTTGGCTGCTTCTTCTTCTTGCTGCTGCTGTCGCTGTCGCTGCTGCTGCTGCGGCGTATCGGGGGAGCTCTACAGGCAAACGACGCTGCCGACGTTGCCGTTGCCGTTTGCTGTGGCCGTTTGCTGCTTGTGGCCCGTTGCCATTCAGTTGAGTTTAGTTGAGTCTCAGTCAAAACACAACCAACTGCGATTTGGTGGCACATTCGTTCGATGGCAACGGTTTGGATAACAGGCGCGCGCTTTGTTTTATTATCCCACATTATCAGCGGCATTATTGTTATTGGTATTGTACGCTCAATCTTAATGTTGAATGGCCCTCGCGCTCTGTATTCGCACTCGCATTCGCATTCACATTCACAATCGCATTCGTATCTGTAGTGGCCAGTGAATAGTATCTCAAGTCGAATTTGAATTTGAATTTCAATCGGAATTTGAATTTAGTATCTCGAAACTGAAACTCAATCTGAATCTGAATCGGAATCTAAAACTGAATTTGAAGCGTCAGTTGAACGCGCGCGTCGCCGTCGTCGGTCGTTTCGGACAACGCTAATAACAATAATAATAATAATAATTATAATAACAATAATAATAACAACAATATTAATAACCATAATAGTTTTTAATAACAATAATGATAACGCTCTGAATGTTAAACGAGTCATATAATTCAAAATGAATGAATAGGCGCCACTTTAAATACTTCAAATCAATATTTACAATATTATAACAAACGAGTGTCAAGTGAATAAAATATGAGTGCAATTTAAAAAAATAATACGAAACCAAAATCAAGTATACGCCACACGAAACTCTGTTAAAATAAAATTAATATTTAAACTAATTTAATTTATTAAATTTCATAACTTATACGAGCCGGCAGAAGTGCAATAAAAATTTTAAAACGAATTTTGAAATATTCAAAATTTATTTAAACAACAGAAAACGGAAATAAAAAAACTGGAATAAGAAAAATATTTTTAGTAATAAATTGAAATAAAAATAATAATTAATTGTGTTGCTCAGTGAGCAAGTTTCGTAAACGACTGTCGAGTGTGCCGCGTGCAGTTACTTTTAGTAGCTGCTGTAGCTGCCGTAGCCAACCGCCAAAATTCTCACCGCCAGCAGCAGCCACAACATGAACTCCTACTTTGAACAGGCCTCCGGCTTCTACGGCCATCCGCACCAGGCCTCGGGCATGACAATGGGCACGGGCGGACATCACGATCAGACGACGGCCAGCGCCGCGGCGGCCGCCTACAGAGGATTCCCGCTGTCGCTGGGCATGTCCCCCTACGCCAACCATCATCTGCAGCGCACCACACAGGACTCGCCCTACGACGCCAGCATCACGGCCGCCTGCAACAAGATCTACGGCGACGCTGGCAGCGCCTACAAACAGGACTGCCTCAACATTAAGGCGGACGCCGTCAATGGCTACAAGGACATTTGGAACACGGGCGGCACCAATGGTGGGGGCGGCGGAGGAGGCGGCGGTGGCGCTGCCACAGCTGGCAACACCTCGAACGGCTCGAATGCGCCCAATGCGGCCAATGGACAGAACAACGCGGGGGGCGGTGGCATGCCCGTCCGCCCTTCCGCCTGCACGCCCGACTCCCGCGTCGGCGGCTACTTGGACACATCGGGCGGCAGTCCCGTCAGTCATCGCGGTGGCGGAAGCGCCGGTGGCGGCAACGGAACCGCCGGCGGCGTCGCACAGAACTCAGCCAGCGGCGTGGGCGGCGGAGTGGGCGCGGCCACGGCCTGGAACGCCAACTGCACCATCTCGGGCGCTGCAGCGGCCCAAACAGCGGCCGCCAGCAGTTTACACCAGCCCGGCAATCACACCTTCTACCCCTGGATGGCAATCGCAGGTGAGTCCACAGCAGATCCAATCAAAAGTGAGTGTCCAGCCAAGAGTGGCAACCTCTCAATCTACTTCAGCTCCAACTCCTACTCGTAACTTAAGATTCAGTTATGATTTTATTTTCATTTTTAACGAATGATCGTTGTTGATGTTGCTCTAGTTGTTGTTACTTCTGTCTGTTTTCGTAGTTGTTTCTCTGCCCAAGCGATGAGACATTAGACACCCACCTGCCCAAGTGAATAAACCTCAACAGTAATTATAAATTAAAAGACAAACATTTGTTAATTGCTGACAAAATATAAACATATTGTCTATTAAGCAAAACAGTTTAATAATTGGCTTTCTGAAGCTACTGTCAAAATATTAACAAGTACATAAATAAATATTAATAAAATTTAGTGAACTTTAAATGAAAAAAAAAATTATTTTTGTTTTGGATTAATTTTTGTATTTAAAAAAATTTATTACATTTATTTAGTTTAACTATTTACCTATTAAAAAAATATTTAAATATTTGTAAAAATTTCAATTTATATTTCTTTAAAGCCCCTTCAGACGAGCACTTTTTTACCGACACTTTTTGTCAAAAAGCTGTCCGTGTCGATCACCATCGCTCACCGATGGAATAGAACGTGTTCCATTTCCATCGGTGAGCTTCGGTTTTTCACCGGCGCTTTGAAATTTTGTGTGGTTACGCGACACGGACAGCTTTTTGACAAAAAATGACAAAAAGTGTCGGTGAAAAAGCGCTCGTCTGAAGGGGCTTTTACAAAAATAATGGAAGTTTATCGAACGTTTTATATACATATATATATATATTAAGGGCAGCAAAAAAAACAAATACTCAAAAGTAACTTAAAAAAAAGAGAGAGAGAAAATAACAAAAATAAATTTGATATCTAAAAATGTTTAAAACATTCTTTTTGATATATACTCTTTTCCAAATTGTACTGAGCCAAAAAACTTTTTGCTACTTTGGGAAAAATTATTCAAAATATGTTAACTAAATTGAAATAAGAAAACTTTATCAAATTTAACTTGCGTAATTTAAACGGAATGTTTAACGCGTTTAAAACGCTGTCCATCAACCTGAAGTCTAATCACAGGTTCGCTGAGCACAAAATTCGCTCGAAGTCTGTGCAACAGACTCATAAACAAAATCAACCACTCGAACTGGGCGCGGGGCAAGCGATTCAGGTGGTGCAATCACTTACGCCTGGTCTTCTTGATACTTGCCACTGTTGCCTGCCACACGCCTTGCAGCAGCGGCAGCTGCACTACTTGTCTCATAATTTTCAACACTTTGTTTACTAATTTTTGTCACCTTTGGTTTTAATGATGCTCCACGACGTTGTCAGTAATTGTTGCAGCTATGACGACGACGGCGGCAAAGTGGCAACAAAAGTGAGCTGCAATTTGTGCAACAAGAGGCAGCCGCGGCAGCCAACTGGCAATGGCAATGGCAACAGTAAATTATGGCCATGCGGCTGAAAGAGCTGCAGAAATAGTCAAGCAGGCAGCGGCAGCGTGAAGAAATCCTTTTGCCAGGACACACACTGCGCGCGTCGGGCGGTTGAGCAGAAGTTGCGCTTATTACAGTTAACAACGCCATTATGTAATTATGTACAGCACATCGCAGGACTCGACTCGACGGCCCTTTCAAGTGGCCTCCAGCCGAGTAGAGTCCTCGCAGTTCCTGTTGCCATCCCCCCCATCACCACCTGCCTTCTGAATTCCCTCCCTACAATTCCATAGCCTTATCATCTGCCTAGCTGCTTTTATGGTTCAAGTTAAGGTTCAAGTCGCTGATAAGCCAGAGCGTCGTCGTAACACCTTTAACAATCATAAGCAAAATTTCATTTCACAATCAATTACATGGACAATGCGAGGAAATTAATTTCTGAGTCGCCCAAAACTGACCAACGTACTGACTGAAATTTATGACTGCCCTTATGTAGGTGGTCAGCGGGCAAACATAAATTTCATATCTCGTCCAAGTTTGTAACATTCATGAACTGCTTGAACCACAGATGACTGGGACAAGAAAGCCTGGCTCGAAATCAATCAAATTTCACTTGGGCTATCGATAATTACAAAACTTGGCACCCAGAGCATCACAAAAGGCGACGCAGCTGGTTAAAAAACAATTAAAGTTGAACTAAATACGAGCACACAAGGAACTTGCAAGCGACAGGTTTTTATGACGGGACTGGTTCGATCTTCGATCCCAGAGTCTCGATTCCCAACTCGATCTCAGGCTGGGCTTTCGGTCCCTACGTGTGGCTCAATCTCAATCAATCGATTCTGATATAACACCGAGATGATCGTAATGAAATTTATGCGCTACGCAACCTGGCAAACTAAAAAACCGATGATGTATTGCTGTTTCCACTCTGCTGAAAAATCAATACAGGGTGCTACATTTATGAGTACTCGCTTATGGTCGTTAACTGTCAAGGACTGACTGCTATGCTCTCATAGGAAACTCAAATCAAAGTTCAGTATAACAGAAAATGTCAAATGGGATCTCCTAGAAATTCTCATAACCCTCAGTTCTCATTTACCTGAGTTTCTTACGTAATTAAGCCATAGGCGATTCTAATAGGAATACGTTATTTGAGTCGAGTTCACCACACTTGAGTTGTTTTAGGTGGAGTTGTATAACTCTTAAAAGATTGTTGGAATCTTAATTTGGTCTCAATTAAAGTTCACCTAATAATATTTTAAAATTTTCTGAAAAACAGTATCTTCATAATCTCCTTAATAAAATTTCACCTAATAATATTTTTAAATTTTCTGGAAAACGGTATCTCCCCAAACTTTAATCTCTATATTTATTTGACTTAAGTTGCTATCGAAAATCAACGCACAAATCTCGATTAGAATCAATATCCATTGCAATTTGTTGGCACTTTTGATTTATTCAACACTCGAAACAATTTGCAATGTGAAAATAATTCAATATGAAGTGTTTTTGGCTCTGAGCTGAACTGAACTGAGCAATGCACTGATTCCATCGCACAAATATTCGCAGAGGAAGGAAAAGCAAATCAAGCCATAAATAAATCGGCGCACACTTCCAGCGATCATCGATCATTTGCAGCGGCCTCCAAAGCCAAACAAAATCAAGCGAAATAATGAAAAATTCCGTTTTTATCGTATCTAAACATGGTTTAAGATTTGAGAACCTACTTCAACATTGTTGTCTGTGTGTGTGTGAGTTGATGTTGTTGTTCTGTGTGTGTTATGTGTGAACACGTTGAGCGCGGAGCCATTAAATCATTGTCCTGAAGGCTTTTAAGTCATTATCGATAAATTTCAACATAAATTCGCAAATTCGTAAATTTGCTTTATTTGCCTGGACCCCACGCACACACACGCACACATACACACACACGCACATACAGGTTGTGTATTTCTGACATGTTGTGTGCTTTGAAGCTACATTTGTTTGGCTAATTTCTTAGCTTATCTTGACCAAACAGATCGGTATCTGAGTTAAAGACAGACATGTTCCGCACATGTTTTTCTTTTTCTCGACTTATTTTTTTGTCAGAAAATGACCTTGAGAATCTTGTAGCTGATCCTGCAATTGACACGTCCTGTGGCAATCATAATTCATATTTTGAGGCTGATTCCTCGCTGCGTCTGTAAATGGGCGCAATTATCAGTGACTCAGGTAGGCTGACCTATCGACCTTTGTTTGTCTCAGATCCGGGACTCTCTCAATTAGTACTGCACTGCAACGCAATTGTGGTTCACACGTACAAAGGGCCGAGACACGTTGAGCTCTGATGCTGTCAAGGTTAATGTTCTCTTGGCCATTCTACGTTCATAACTCATAACTCACTAACATATTTCGTACTCACAGTTAAAAGGTTCAAATGGCAATGTACTGCCAGTTCTGGCATGTCATGCAACTGCAACTGCAATGCATGTAACATACAATTAATAGACCACAAGTGGCACGCACACTCCAACCCATGCCCCACACCATCCCCCATCACAGCCCCAAGCACGACAACAACAAAATATTGAATTGATGTTGTTGCAAACAGGAAAACATTTTCAACGCTCGCTTTTAATCATGTTTGCAACAAACTGCGAAATTCGAAATGCAAAATCAAAAGCAAATCAAATCCGCTTTTCGGAATTGGTTCACAATTTGCAGCGGATGCAGCAGCTGATGAATCCCAATGGCCGGTCGTGGATTGGTCTGTGCGTTCTCCGGGGCAGCTTCTTGCATTTTTTAATGTATTTTTAAATAAGGAATTTAATAAGCACCTTGGCGGCCGTCGGACAACGACTCGAACGTCTCGAACGCGCTCGACCGACGACGACGACGACAACGCAAAGTGGCCCAGACACATGGCCCAAAAAAAAAACAAAAAATAAAAAAGAACCAAAAACATATTTATGAAAAAATATAAGACTGCAGGGCGAGAAGCAATTTTTGGTTATTCTCCAGACCAAACAGTGGATAAATTTTGTAGTTTTGAATATCAAAAACTAAATCAATTAAAAGAAAATGTCAAAGTATAAGCACTCGGTATTCAGTGTAAATTAAATTCCAAATTTTACTCCAGATAATTTAAATAAACAACAGAACATTTAATAAATATTTAAA
Source organism: Drosophila limbata (assembly GCA_963924055.1). NCBI lineage: Eukaryota > Metazoa > Arthropoda > Insecta > Diptera > Drosophilidae > Drosophila > Drosophila limbata. The sequence continues at coordinate 12,614,876 of OZ001352.1, read as the reverse complement.
TATACACATACAAAAGAATGACAAAATTGTCTTAATAATTCAATGACTTAAATAAACTGGTTTCTTCAAATGATTCAAGTACATACTGTAAATGCTATTGACTGATTGGAACGAATGATCTCATAGAAAAGTTTAGTTAAAAATAAGAATACATAAAGAATGTACTTTCTATAAATATGTCATAATATAATAATTGAAATCTTATTTAAATGTAATTATTTCTTTACACGTTATGTATGATTTTTTATGATCAGTTCATGTTAGAAAACACTCAATATTTGCCAATTTTAAAAGCAGTTTTCTTGTGTTTTGCACCAGTGTGCATTGGCCGTTTCTTGGCAGTTGCAAAATCATGTTTTAAGGTGTTTTTGATACCTAATAAAAACAACAACACGGCCCGGTAACATACACACACACTCGCACAGAAATGCAACGAAAAACGCGCCATGGCAAAGGGTCAACTGAAGATGGCCAAATGGGGAAGCTAACGGGTTGCGAGAGGAAGAGGAGCTTGCCTGTCTGTAAGCGCAGCGAGCGCCGCAGTGGCCAACACACACACACACTCACACACACACACCTATACAAAAAAAGATACATTTTGGGGCTCAGGTCCCCCATCATACGTCATATGGCTATGACGACGCTGACTGCGACGCCGTTCGGAGTGTTTATTATAAAACAACAAATCATTCATTATAACCACTTGTGTGTACAGATACACACACTCACACACATACACTCACACACACACACACACACACACACACTCTTCATATATGAGAAAGTGGCGTAAACATGAAAAGAAACACAAGTTGCCAACGCCATGTAGTTTTTTGAATATGGCCATCTATGTATCTGTATCTCAGTATCTGTTTCTCAGTGTCTATATGTATCTGAGCGCTTATGTGTTTGCTGTCGTTTAATATGCATATTTGCGTATTATTTTGATTTTAATAATGATTTATTTATTATTAATAATTCATTGGTGGTGGGCCCCTTTGCTGGAGATCCCATTGGATTCGATATGTGCTCTGTGGCCGCTGATTGCGATCTGATCTCGAAGCTAACCAAGTGCAAAAGCTACGCACAAGTTGAACAACTCGATCTCCACTTGAATACGAGCATCAGTTCAGTCTGAGTCTAAGTCTGAGTCTCAGTCTGAATATGAGTTCGACTCCATGAATGGACATTTGCCCAGCTGGGCTGATCACCGGCGATCGGTTTGGTAACACAAGTTGCGTTATGTTGGTAGGAAACGCATATTATAATGAGCTTCAATTAAGATAGAAATCTTGAAAACAAAAGAGACAAAGATTTATAGGTTCACAATTATTCAGTGACCACCTTGAGGCACTAGACCAAAGACTCCAAGCTCGCCAACTACCAGTCAACCAACTAACACACTATTCACACATACAAACTCACACACACTCACACACACTCACGTACGCACTCACAAACTATTTTGAGAACTTTTGATCTTCTAGAAATACCTTGAACATGTGTAAAGGGTTGCAGATCACAATAGATTAAATTTTATATAACATTTTTGTAGTTACAAAATTTTAGAAACATGCAGCCAAGTGTATCAAATGCTATAAATGTTGAACAAAAAATTAAATGATTTATTTCTTTATAAATGTAAATGATTTGATTTTAATATACTTAGAAATTTAATTATACTAGTAATGATTTCATGTTTATTTAAACTTAAAAATTCAGGCGAATTTCTTTGTTCCATTTATAAAAATAAAATAATAGTATAAAAAAAATTATTTAAAATGAATTAAATTTAAATATGTAAATATTATTTTTTATTTATTTTAAATATCATACACTTGGTTAGGGCACTTTACTGCTGACCAGAAATAAAAAGTTATTAACAAATATGTATATTATTTTAATTTTCTTTAATCTTGATTAGGGCATTTCACTTTCGACCATTAGCGCTTTATTCTTGTACGGTAGCCTTTTCGGTGTTTGCCAAGTCTCCAAGTGTGATTTACGAGTGCTCCATGCAAAACTGGGTAACTGTTATACCAGTTTAAATATTTGGGAAAGCGAATCGATCGATGTGCTCCATGCATGAATTATCGACTAACTATTTTGATTTAGTGCCGTGCATTGAACTCAACGAAGGGCCTCAAGAAGCCCCACTGGCGCCTCGGGTCAAAATAACAACAACAATTCCCACTCCCCACTCCGCTTCCCGCTCCGACTTCGACTCTGACTTCGACTCCAAGTCTGATTCCGTGTCCGAGGTCTGACCAGTTGGGAGTCTCCGCCTGCGCCTTGGCACATTAATGTCAATTTAATGTTTTCTTAATGACTTCTTTCGTTGCAACTTGTTTGTTGTTCTTCTTGTTGTTGTTGTTGTTGTTGTAGTTCTTATCAGTTTGCTGGTCAAACTTGTCGCTTGACTGGAAAGTGTTTATGCTAAACAGCTAACGAGTTTTCTCCACGAAAGTGAAGACACTCTCTGAAAATATACCAAATAGTTTCATCTATATCTTTGAGTTTGGCATTTAACTAAAGAGAGCTACTGCCATGGTATGATACGAGCTTGGTCTAAACTATGATTCTGACATGTGCCCAGCTCGTTCGTCTATTTATTTGGGTCGGCAATTAAGATTTATATCGTCGTCTTTGATGGGGCCATAAAGAACACTGAACACAAGCTGCAGCCAAAGTGCAAACAAATGAAGCGAATCAGTAGCTATCTGCTCTCTCTTTCTCTCAGTCCCATCTCTGTCTCTCCCTCTTTTTCGCTATCTCACGATATGCAGCTCATTTATGCGACTGGGTATTCTGTCTGGAGCGTGCGGCGCTTTAAAGAGTCATAAAAATCAGCTAAATGCGCGTTTACAAAAGGTGTGAATAAACACTTGAGGGTAAGGAGGAAAGTCGGGTTGCAGGGTGAAAGAGGGAAGGAGGGAAGTGGGATGCTCTGCACTTGACGAACTGGTTAGCAACTCGAGCCGTTAGCAGACCACAAACTAAATGTTTAATTTTGTCCGACGCGCACGTCGCATGTAAACACAACTATTCCCCCTCTGTCCCTCCGACTCCTCCCCTCTGTTCCCTTCTCGGGTCACAGACTCCCGGCCTGGACCAGCTGACTGTCTGCCGACGCAACGGCGACCCGCCAGCCATTTGTTTGAATTTGTCTAAAGTGGCTGCCCTTTTTTTCCTCCCTCTCCCTTTCTACCCCTTGTTATTTGTACAATTTTCATAATTTTCATTGCTGCTGCTGCAAAAAACAAAAAAAAAACACGAGAAAAAAAGCGTTTGTCAAATTTTCCGTTTACTTTTAGTTGGCGCCCCTTTGGCAGCCCACACCACAGCACCACTGCACCACCACAGCATAGAGCACCACATAGTTGTGTTTCCTTTTCTTTTTAATTTAATATGTTCTTTGTTTTTTGTTCTTTTTTGGGCGTTGTGTCTGCTGTCTGCATCTGCAACTGGGTGGGTGTCGGTCTGCTCAACTCTCTCTCCCTCTCTCTCTCTCTCTCTCTTTCTGTTTCTATTGCTGTCTCTCTTCATTGGGAAATTACGTTTACTCAGGCGCCAGGCGCGCATATTTAAATACACACGTGTTTTATCGCTGCCATTAAATCATATTTTTATACTTTACCTTTTTGCTGTGCCACCTTCAATGACTCCAAGCCTCACCCCGCCCGCCTCCATTGACGTTGGCGTTTTGATTGTTTACATTTTGCACTTTCACGGTGTAAACAAACAGAAAAAACGGAGCTAAAAATTGTGAAAAACAGTGTAAAGAAATGCGAGACAATGAGAAGACGCTGCGAAACACTTGGCACATGAGTGGAAAAATTTGTGGGCGAGGGATGGGGAGCGGGATAGGGTTGCTCTGGGAGAATTTTGGAGACTCTTGTTGTGCCAGACGAAATGTCGAGTGGAAATTTTTGGATCAGCCAAGAGACATAAAAAACTGTTGAACTGCTAAATTCAGACAGCTCCTGATCTCTTTGACTTTATCAATATTTTAATAGACTTAAAATTACGAAATTATTTTATATAAAAATATTTCAACTGAGAAATAATAGAGTGTTTCAAGAAGAATAAGACTGTACCTTCTTATTATTACTATATTCTTTTTATTAATATTTTGTTTTTATATATTCTATTTTACATGTTTTTAATTTAATATTATTTATCTTTTCACATTGACGATCTACATTAACTACTTGATTTTAATAACATCAGATTGCTGATTCGATTTTGTACACGCATTATAGTTGTGTAGTATAGCCTAGATCGATTATTTTAAATTAAAAATGAGTCTACAAGTTGAACTCGAAAGTTTTCATTTACTCTTATGCTTGAGAATTCTGATCATAGGTTGAAGATCAAAGGAACGTGTCTTTAATTGGCTACTGTGCAGTATGCCTTCCATTTCCACCTTCTCCTTCCCTTCGTCTCACTTTGGGCCTAGCAGTTTGCTGCATTAAAAGCAACAACAACAATTGCAGCAACTACAACAACAAAGCTTAGTTTCAATTTACCCAAGTGCCCCACCACGTGCGGCTGCTTAACCTTAATTCCACACAACAACAACTTGCTCTCTCTCTCTCTTTATCTCTCTCTCCATGTTTCGCTCACTCTCTGAACATCTACCACATTAGCTGTTACCTCGTCTGGTTATGGCCAAGTTGAGATGTGGCGATGTGCAGCTGGAGAGTTAACAATTTTTTAACATTTTTTAAACGTTTCTTTTCTCTGGTCTTCTGCATTTTCAGGTAAGATAAGATCTGATTTAACACAATACGGCGGCATATCAACAGACATGGGTAAGAAAATTTCCACATTATTTTTTAATTTTATATTATTTTAGTAGTCTTTTAACCTGCAAAATAAAGAAGAGGCCTCGTCTAGATCCTCGACTAACGTAGACTTGACTACTAATTACATTAGATAGATATTAGTTAAGGTGTTGGTTCTAATTTCTAGCATACATCTGGGCATCGGCAAAGCAAAATCTAAAGTCTAGGACACGCCCCCACGCCCACGCAGACATACATACACGCATATTCATGTGGCAAGCTGTGGGCGTCGGATGTGGCAGCCAACGTGTGCAAATGATTGATTAGCCGCAGCTCTTTAAACCTGCCACCTGATTAGACCGAAAAGGCACGCAACGTTGCGTCGCCTGGTTGCAATTAATGTTAACATTAAACAGCGCCAAGTTGCAACAAGTTGTGGCAGCCTCAACTGCGTCTCGTACTATCTTGAGTTGCGGCAGCTTCTGTGGCTCTGGAGGCGTTTAATTTTCAGCCTGTTGCATGAAACCTTTTTGCGTTGCAAGGTTATCAATCAGCCCGTCGTCTCAGCTACTTCTTAAAATCCAATTACACGCACAGACCGACAGACCGACAGACTGACGGACTGAGAGACTGAGAGATTGCAAGACTGATCAGCGCTTGTTGATCAAATTACATGAATCGCCTGGCACAAGGCATGAATTGAGTCTCCAAATTGCCGAGACGAAGCCACCCAGACTTTGAGTGTCTACCTATCTTCCTCTCTCTCTCTCTCTCTCTCTCTCTCTCTCTCTCTGTGCACTCGACTGTGCTGCAGCTTATTATTTACTATATTCAATTGATTATCTCGTGCAAATCGGTAGCTAAATATTGGCACAGGCGCAACAAGTGGGCATTGAAGTCTTCTGACTTCAGACTTGAGCGTGAGCGGTTGCAAGTATTTCAAGATACTTACTTAGGTTGCCCAAGGATTCTGGAAACTGTAGCTTCCCAGTCCTCCTCAATGCGGTGGGCAGCACTTTTGGCACTTGGCAATTAAGTGCCCGTAGATAAGATGCCAGATAGAGATTAAAGCTGGCAAGTAGGTGCCACCGTAGAGAGCTACCACTTTGCGATCTTAAGTGAGTGGGAATTAGTTGTGCAACTCAACGGAACGATCACTGCATTTGCATCTAGTTAATCATACCCACGATCAGCTTTTATAGACATTTTTATTTTTTTGTTACATTTTATTCAATATTATTTAATCAAAAAAGATTTTAGAATTGATTAATCTTTATATAACTCTATACATGTTTTGACTTTTTTTATTTCATTTACCAAATCAATATATTGAATTTTTTTAATATACTCGAAAGATCAACTTGAGTAACCATTCCAAATTGAATTAAATAACTCACGTGAAATTCAATCCTTTATAAACAATAAATGAATTTAATTATTTTCATTTTTTTTTAATTCTTAAATACTTTTTGGGATGCTAAATAATTGAAATTGGAAGATTTTCAGAATTGAAAACCAGCTAAAAAGTATTTTTTAAAATTGTTTCTCTGAATTACTAGAACTACCAAAAGTAAGAAATCAGTTCGCCTTTCGGTTGGTTATTAAAGATGATCGTCTCTCACACAAAACTGTAGAATCATTTCATTATATACATTAAATTGCATTTTAGTCACTGTCTAAACCATTTACTAAGTAATGACAGCTTTGAATGGCTTTTAACTAATAAATACGGCAACCCAGCAATTAGAACCCTTCGATGTACGTGTATCGTGCAAAACATTTTAAATCACATAATTTCGCTGTCATTTCTCACTCATTTCAACTCGGGACAACAAACATGGAAGAGGGGAAAGGGGCAGTTGGGGAGGGGCGGGTAGGGGAGGGGAGGTTAGCCATCGCAATGCTGCTGACATTGAACATGACATTTTCCCCCAAAGAGATAATTAAATTGCGGGCTTAATAGAATTAAATGCCGTGTTTGCATTTCAAAATCCAAAACGTGCCCCAGTTGCATGCCCCGCACCGAAGCTCAACCTGCAGCAGCAGCAACGACGCGGTTCGCCTGGTTGGTCAGACAGAAAAGCAAAAAAAATAAAACGAAAATAAAGGAAAAAAATGTCAATTTGGACAAGTTTTGATAATTGCAGGCGCGGCACAGGGTCGAGAGCAGAGCAGCATTTGGTTGGCATTTGTGGCTGTGGCAGCTACTGTGCTGCATGTTGCACGTAGCTGCGAGTATGTTGCTGCTATTGTTGTTATCGTTGTTGGTGCGTGTGTGGTGCTCCATGTTGTTGTTGTTGCTGTTGTTGTTGCATGTTGCAGTTAATAATTATTGAAATGTGCGACCGCCAGGAATTGTGCTCGTGCTCCTTGTGCTTCCTGCGCGGCTTCCGTCAGCAGCAGTCGGCAAATGTTGCATGCATCGTTACCTTTAAGCTCTGCTCTTGCTGCTGCTGCTGCTGCTGAGCAAAAGACTAACAATGCTTGCATTTTCCCACCTTTTTCACATAACTTTTCAGTTGTTGTTTTCGTTTTCGTTTTTGTTTTCTGTTTCTGTTTCGTCTTCGCCTGCCGTTTTTAGCCACTGGCAGGCTAAACAAGTCGGCCACCAACTTGTTACCCCTCTCCCTCTATACACTCCTCGTCCTCCTCCTCCCGGACGCTCTTAACCCTCTGCATACACACATATGTCGATGTCGAACTTGTTACCACTTTGAAAAAGCGGCCCGGCCTCCGTTCGGACTGGCCCCTGTAATAAATTCATATTCAAATTGTTAATTGAATATTATTTGTTAAATTTGCAAGCATTAAATGTAAATGTCGGCTGACTGGGCAAATGTGGCGGGGGCGTGACCGCAGCCCGTGTAAATTCCTGTTTTACTTTTATCACTTTTTTTAAATAATTTTCTGTGTTTACTTTTTCACAGTTTTTAATTGAATTTATGCGCCTTCAACAAAAATTCCACAGTGGGAGCTATGGGAAATTGTTTAGCATATTAAGTGTTTACTGTACCCAATTCAATTGTGTGTCAGCCAAATTTGGTTACTGTACCAACGACCTACAGACAATAAAAAAATGCTGCATCGATGAGCAACGAGTACTTTTAACTGTAACTGTGTCTGTGTCTGTAAATGTTCCCAATGTTGTTGTTGTTGTCCTTGTTGTCCTGTGCGACTGTTGTCCTTGTTAAAGCTGTTGTTGTGTAATTTCCATAATTCATATTCATAGACATTGCAAACGTCCAGACAAACAAACAAAACGAACCAAATCGAGTCGCGACACAACACGATGTTACCTGCACCTGCAATACGGACAAATGTCCGTCCTAACGTGGCCAAAAAAAAAGTAGAAAAAAAAGAAATCTGCAAAGTGTAAATGCGGGCAAAAGTGCAAAAATTGCACATATGCTTTTTGGGCGAGGCAGCCAAGGAGAAAAAGCTTTTGAAGTATCTCACATTAAACGATTTCAGCCAGTTTCAAAGTAGAAACAGAAAAGGGAAGAGATGGATAGGGACAAGGCCAGAGACAGTTGTGGCACGCTTATACATAAATTATATGTTACGACCTCGACAAGTCTGTGTGAAACTCAAAGACTTGGCCATTAATTTGATTGAGCTTTGAATTACGAGTAATTTATGCCCAGAGACTGAGACAGATATAGACACAGACGGAGAGAGAGACTAGTTAAATCAACAGCAAATCAACATTTATATCAACATCAACATAAGTAGAAATGAGCTACAGTATCTAAAAGATACTCTTCAGCCAGCATGTCCATCAGCAGCATCAGAAATGAAGTGAATGGAAGTATCTCAAAGATACACGCACACACATTTGATTTTACACACTTCGAAATGATTAACTGGGGAGCATTTTGAAGTTCGGCAAGCGTAAGTGTTGTCCTGTTTTCCTGTTGTCCTCCTCGCCTGATATTCAACTATCCAGGTCCAGGTCCTGTAACTGTAACTGAAACTCTGCAACACAAACAACAAACACTTCATAAAATCGCACACGACACTTTCGTTTTTACCGTTGGCATTTGCAGCACGTGGATGGACATGGACAGAACATCGAGAGGCAGAAAAGGAAAAGGGATAAGGGGGAGTTGGTAATAGAAGGATGCCACATGTGCTGGCCAATGGCAGCTGAAGCTGACCATTGGGCTTCAATTAATGAATTAGTAATTTCGGCTTCATTGCTGTAATGAACACTTGGACTATTCAGTTTAGTGAGTGGATAGGTATAACATTTCCTGTTAATGTTATAATGATGCAGGTGGTCAGAGAAGCTACAGCCTAGTATCTAATGGGAGAGAAACAATGTATCTGAAGTGACTAAAAGTCAGACAGCTTTCGGAATTTGAGTGAATCTGCAACTCAAAGTGTATATGCAGCATACATTATTTTAGTTAAATTAAAAGAAAACATTAAAATAAATATCTTTATTTTACTTTAAACTCTAAACAAATTATGAATATAATGATGAGAAAGAAACCCCTTTAAGTATTTTAAATCAACTCAATCCCATCCATATTTAAAGAAGGTTCTTTTTATCAAATTATGTACAATGAATTTTGGTTCTGAGGCACAAATTATCTTTAATATTAAATTCACAAAAAAAAAGAAAAAAACGCTCAATATTTCGCAGCAGGTTCCCAAAAGGGAATTTCAGTTGGCATTGTCTTTTATTACGCGTTCTATCAGTACGTCCGCACTCCACATAATGGAGCAGGGAATTGGATGAATCCATTAAAAGTATTAATACCTTTAAATCATTGATAATTTTGTAATTGTTGTTGTTGTTGTCCCGTAGAGTGCACATTTACTCGTATTTACTTAACTCCATTGCTGCATTTGTTTACGGCGACTAATGAAAGGTTGCACTTGTATCTTGTGGACACGCCTCCTTTTTGCATTGGAATTTGCATTTGCAGAGTTGTTGTTGTAAATGTTGTTATGGAACCCGGGGCCATTGGTTTTGTATCTATGCAACACAGCAATTGTGTCATTAGACGAGTAATATTAAGTTTACTTAGCAATTACGAGCGATAATCCATTGATGGTCTCTCGGGGAGTCGAAATCATAGATATCGATAAGAAATCAGCGTTGAGAGCGCTTGAGATACTTTTGAATCTTTTGCTATGCTGTAGGTCTGCAATTAATCAATTGATTTGGAAATTTATTAACTGCCAAAAAAGCAAATTGCTGCACATCAAAATGTTAACACACACACACACACACACAAATACTTTCAAAGCACACACACGCGAATCGCGAAATGCCGGCGGTAAAGCGAAACTGAAACTAAATCCGAAACTGGACTCGGTTCTGATAGCCGTTGCGATTTCGATAGTCCACTGGCAATAGCGATAGTGTTACGGGGATCGTTCTCACTCAGATGGCGGTCAGATGGCAAATGAAGGAATTCTATAAGAGATTGAGATTGTAAACTTTCGGGTTACTGTGAATGTTTTGCTTATGACTTTGGCAGGCAAACTTGTTCAGAGCTCTGAGCGCACACACAAGCACACATAATCATACACTCGGGGAGAGATACTCATTCAGGAAAGGAGTAGAAGTAGAACGTAGTGCAGATAATTTATGGGTTCAGTCTTGAGGTTCGCCGGCGGTTCGGCCCTTTTGGCAGCGGAAGTGCGTGCGGTGGTTTTTTGGTGGGTTATGAATAAGTATTTGTATCTTGCAGATACGAATCGCAGCTACTCGGCTTACACGCTTTCTAGGTCAATTTGCTGCTGCAAAGAACCAAACACAACAAAACAAATAAATAAATGACTTTTGTGCATGTCGCAAACTGGTAACCGTCGGCTTGTGAATTGCCCATAAATTTATAGCTCAAAAATCAAAATGTTTTCAAACTTTCAAATGATTCACGTGCTCGCTGGCTCTCTTCTTTTGGTTCGCTCTTTCTCTCTCTCTGTTGCTCTCGCTGTGCGTGTTAATGATTAATAACGTGAAGACTGAAACCTGCTTTTTTAACTCTTCGGCGACTCTTCGGGCGGCCATCATGGCGATCAGCTGATCGCCTTTCAGTCGATGCGGTGGTGGAAGACACAAGTCATGTCACCGCCATGTCCGCCAGCCAAGTGCGCAGCTCATCAGTCAAAGCCAAAGTCAAACTCTGTATTTGTACCTGTAACTGCGTGTATCCGTATCTGCAGTTGTATCTGCATCTGTATCTGTGTGAACCCATTTTGAATTACAGGTACAGAAACAGAAATAGAATGAGACACAGACACAGACACATACACACACACTCACTCACAGGTGATGACGTCTGTTTTTATCGCTGAGAGCACATGCCGCTCTCAACTTCGCTCCCTCTCTCTTGCTTGCTCTCTCTCTCTTTCTCGGTCTCTCTCCCAGCGTGATGATTGATCATCGTTTTTGCTCAGCCACAGCCGGTTTTCTTTTAATTTATGTGTGCGCTCATCTGAATGAATCTCACCTTTATTCGAATTGGAACATTTCGCTCGCTGGTTGGATTATTCTCTCGTTTTGATCGTAAACGATATTCGCTGCAGTTGCTTCTTCTTCTTCTGCTTCTGCTTGGAGTTGCGTTTGATGTTAGAAGACAACCAAAAAGTGTTATACAGGACAGATCACACCTGAATAAATTCCGAATGGTTTCTCATTTGATTCTTAACTCATCTGATTAGCTATTTAAATTAGCAAATGAGTTTTGTGGCAATCAGCTTTTTGATATAATCAAAAATTAGATAAAAAATCTATAAAAAATAAAATAATAATAATATTCCTAGTTTAATTTTCAATTTAGGCTCAGTACAATTTTTATATTCTCGTTTTTATAAACTAATTGCTTAATAAAAAAATATAGATTATATTTATAATCATTTTTAATCATTTATGTAACAAAAATATATAATATTTAAATTTTAAAGCGTTCTTTAAATTTTGAAAACAATTTCACTCTATTAACCGTTGACAGATTCAAAATTTCGTACTCAATACAGTATCTCAAGGCTCAGCCCGCATGTCAGTTGATTGCCAGCGTTGCCACCTTGTCAGCTTCTACAAACACACAGTTGAACTTAATTTCGGTTAGCAACCACTGTGGAAACCACATTCCTAAACGTTTGACAAGTTCAAATGAATTCGAATGGGACCTACCACGACTGCTCGTAATCGAAATGGTTTCCAATCTCAATTGATGATCTATTAACGAGCGCACATAAAAATTATGCAACTTTCCAAACGGCAACTACAAAATGGTGCCCACATGGGCAACTACAACTATTACAACAACAACAATAGTAACAACAACAACCACAACAGCTGACATCCAATGCCATTTCCTTTGTCAGCAGAGACTCAGGGCAATAAATCCTGAGCATATTAACATGGACGTGCGATGAAAGTGCCAGGCAAATATGTCATTGTCAGTGTTTGGCTTTGAATTGGGTATGGATGGGACTGGGACTGGGTTTGGTATTGAGATCGAAGACTGGAGATTGGTCGGGGCAGGGGCAGGGGCATGTCCAATGGCCGCCTCTGCGGCTACCAAATGCGAGTGTATTGACACCTGAGTCCAGACCAAAACCCAAACAGAAACAGAAACTGAAATTCAACTTCAGATGAAACTGAAGCCTCTGGCGCCAATTGCTGTTGTCGTTGTTGTTGTTGTTGTTGCTGTTGCTGTTGCTGCTGCAAATGAAGTGAAAGAAAAAGAAAGTGTCAGCAGTCAGAAGAGTCAACTGAAAAGCAGGTAACAAACTGGGAATAGAACCTCAGAATGCTCAGAACTCTTCCAGCTACACACTTTCCAATGAATCGTTCAGACATAAATCACTGATTGGATGCCTAACTAAGTGTATGCATATATGCACTTGTATGTGTGTGCATGAGATAGTGTTTAAATGTGTGTGTGTGTGTGTGTGAGTGCGCTGATAACTGACAGAGTCAAGCATTTCGGGCTTATCGTGCATTTGAATTGGTAGACAACGCATTTTTATTTATATATATAAAAATTCTCCTCTCTACGTCACAAAACATGACAACATTTTGGGCGTGAACACACTCATACACACTCACACACACACACTCTGTTGCCCAGCAACAACAACTACAACAGCAAGAGCAGAAACATGGCTCAAAAGGCAGCAGCAGCATCGTCGTCCGTGGTGACAGCGCACATAAATCTCTGTAACATGACACTTTTGGCAATGGAAATAAAATATGGCATACGGCGCACCAAAATGTCGCACCGAAAATTGCCGCAGCAACAGCCTAACAGCAACATCACCAGCAGCAGCAGCAGCACATTTTTTTTGGCACTTGGCAGCACTTTTTGGTGCTCTGCAACCCACTGTGCCATTTGAGAAGCGACTCATGCCGAATTCAGCTAATTACAAATGAAATTACACTGCTCAAGTCGCAGTTGCAGTCGACTTCAGGGCCCAATGACACTAGCTGAAAGTGTTGTCCAATTTAATTTTAAAAAATATTCGGTAAAAATATATGGTAAAAAAAGTTTATGAAAATTTAAACAAATTTTGAACTTTTCAAAATATTGCCAGCTTTAAAACAATAATTAAATTGCTTTTAAATTGCTAATTTTTGAATATCAAGTTAAGGGGATAGTTGACAAACTGAAGTATACTTTAATGCGAAATGTATTAATATTAATTTCGTGTTCAAAAGTATCTCTCAGATAAAAAAGCTCAATTAGCTGCCGATAGCTTTTGAGCTTATGTAATCTTTTCAATAATTGAGTTAATCTCTTTTGAAGCTTAAAGCTTAGTATAAAATTTATTTTTAATTAACTTAAATCTTAATTGACACTGCACCGCCTTCTTCTTAGAAAACTTTCACTGAACTTCAAGTTGATTTCAAAACGAGTGTTTTAGGCTAGTGTCATTGGTGGCTTCAACAATGCTTTGCCTCTGATGGCGACGCTGTCACTTGCCGCTGTCATTTTCATTTCGTTTTCATGTGTCACTTGGCGCGCCTGCGCACGCCTGACCAGAGCCCAACTCCAGCTCCTTCTCATTCTCCTTTGCCTTCTTCTTGTAATAAAGCAAAACGGCTGCACATGCGCGCAACTTACTCACCAACAACAACAACGACAACAACAGCAACACCAACAGCAACACCAACAACAGCAACAATAAGAAGCGACTAAAGCCGTTGCCTCTGTCAGATTTTGTGAGTGTCACTTGGCTGCTTTGTTGACTGGAACCTGGAACTGCAGACCGAGATTCAGAGTCGTAGCCAGACCTGAATCTTGGGTGCTATCTGTCCCTTCCTGTCCCGTCGACCGTCTTCAGTTTCTGTCGGCTGCATTCCTCGCACAACACGCAAAATCTGCGCGTCTGCGTATAAAACTGTTAACTAACTCAATTTTGTAGCTGTCAGTTGATGTCCCCCCCTCACCCCTTCTCTTTACTTTTTTCTTGCTCCTGCTCTATGCTCTCTGTTGCTTACAGATGTTGGTTGGCCGGTTGCTTGGTTAGCTGGCTCGGGCTTCAGAGTTCAGCATGGGTTAATGAGTTGTTGTTGTCGCTGTTGTTGTTGTCGCTATTGTTGTTGTTGTCGCTGTTGTTGTTGTTGCTGGCGTGCCGCTTACACATGTCACAACAAATTGCTAACCGTTGAGCGTCCCGTGTCCATAAACAAATCACTTGACCTTCGCATTGAAAACATTTGCGTAAAGCGTTAACAAAAACTCGGCCAGCTTGATACGGGAATAATTGAGAAAGTAGAAATCAAGGCACAGTGGAATGGCAGCAAAAGGCATCAGGATGAATAGAAAATTAGTTGGAAAATATTTAAATAAATAAAAATTAAAATAAAAAAAATATGTTTGTATAAAAAGAACCAAACCAAACATGTAATTAAATATACTGTAAACATTTGAAAATATTTAATTTTAATTTAATATCATGAATTTAACGATACTTTTATTTTGTGTTTTTCAACAATTAAGAAAATTATTAATTCAAATTAAAAATAATGAATAACAAATAACATTATAAGCTGAGTTCCTAGAACAATTTCAAATAAATATAGCCACTTGCATTTTGTGCCCATTGTATGCCTCTTCCGAACTCTTCCCGCCTATTCCCAAGAACTGGGAGCTGACAGTTGCGCGTGACACGAAACCGGACTCACGGATGTCTGTCACACAAATGTCACTTAAAGTTGCAAAACTCAACGCACGCATTGCAATTTCATAACTTTATTAAGCATGTGCGGGTGGGAGGAAGGGAGGCAGTCAGGGGGGAGGAAGAGGGGGTTGCCGACTGCTCCACCTGACAGCTGAGACAATGAGAATGCCCATTTGGCGATTCTTGGCACGTTTTGGCATCTAAACGCCAACAAGAGGCTTTAACCACGCCATGACTGAAAGAGCTACGGAGTTAGCTGCTAGGGAGGAGGAAGAACGGTCGGAGGGACAAGTCTTAGACCTAAGTAGCGCCAGTGGCAGCCAAGTGGCCAAGAGCGAGAGAGGTAGTCAAATGATATAGAGTTGACAATTCAATCATTTAATGCCATGGCCCACATTAGGCCCTCAACAACAACAACAACTGCAATGGAAAATGGCAATTGCAATTGCAATTGCAGTTGGAAGTGGAAATGGAAGTGCTTTGGGGTAGTCACACCCCTTTCCCTTTCCCGCACTGCTTCCTTTTCTCGAGTGCATTGTTGCCATGGGTTTTTGTGCCGTTCCTTGGCTTTCCTTGCTTTTCTTTACTTGTATTTTTGTACTTTCATTTGTTTGTGTCACTTGGCAATTGCTGGGCGCAGTGACAACAACAACAACAACAACATCAACAACAATAACAACAACAGCAACAATAACATTAGTTGTAACTTGGGGAGCGCAACGAACCACGCGGTAATTCTACAATGAAAGCGTTTCGCACACATACGCACACACATACACTCTTAGTATGTGTTGGTATGTGTGTGTACAAACAAAACTTGTGGCTATAAATTTCAAACGGATCACATAAATCACATTCAAGTGAAGCTTAACACACGCGCCCAACTAGAAGAGACACAAATACAAGCAGACTTCACACACATACACAGACACAAATATATATGTATACGTATCTATGTGTGTGTGTGTGAAAAGATACTCACATATTTGTGAGCTTGGCATAGAAAACATTTATTTCAAAGCTTGTGGGACTCAAAGAGTTCTTGTGCAGTTGAACATCTTTTTGGAACCTACTCGTACTTGGGGTTGTCAGCTACAGATATTTTGAGTTCTCTTCGGAGAAGCTGGAGGAACACGTATTAAAATAAATCACAATTTCTCTATGGTCCAAATTTAATAGAAATATAGGAAAATATAAATAAAATCAATAGACAACAAAATTTAAAAAAAAAAAGTATATGTGTAAAAGAATTTTGTATTGTTTTTAATTAGCAATTATATGGTCAAAATATATCAAACAGAAGGAATAAATACAGGAAAACTGTAGGGAATAACTGTATACAATACTCATATTTTTACCACAAAGATACAAAAATATTTATCGACATTTACATAAGAGCAACATTAATAAATTTTACTGTAGTTAACCATCTTTCTTCATTAAAGTTAAAATATTTAAGCATTTTAAGCTTTTTTCACCTATCCAAGTCCCAAATCTCATACACACAATTGCCGAAAAAGCCAGGAAGTTACCTCAACTCAACCCAAATTGACCCCGAAAAATGTTGGCCAAGTAAAAGTTGTGCGCCAAATTAACTAAACGGTTAAAGCAACAACTGCAAATTGGCAACAAATTCGCAGATCATAAAGTTGCCGTTGCAACAAGACTAACAACAACAACAACAACTGGAAGAGAAGCATCATTTCATTTGAAGAACTTTGGCATTTGAACTTGACATTTAGCACACGGTTCGGAGACTTCTTTGAAAACAATTGCAGGCCACACACACACACTTACATTCACAGAGACACACACACAAACACACACAGACACAATGCACTTTTGGCATTCCTCGACTGTCTGCCATGGAATGCCAGGACACACCACACCAAAAAGCAACGACATCAACAACAACAACAGCAACAACTGCCGAAAGGGATTCCTATGCGAATGAAACAGTTGCCAGCGTGACGCTGCAAGTGCGAGCGAGAGAGCATATGCGTCTGCAGCAACCCTCTGCAACAGCTGAGGGGTTGAGTGTTGACCCAAACACACACAAACAGACAGCCGGCCATTGCAGCACCTGTCGGCCATGCGACATGGCTTGTATGTGTATGTGTGTGTTGGGTGTATGTATGTGTGTTGGTTGCATGTTTGTACTCCGGATTTTGCACCATTAACAATATGGTTCGCTTGGTTCGCTTCGCTGCGGTTCGGCACGCTCGCCTTATTGAGGAAATGAGGCACAAATATTGTGTCCATAGTCGACCTTACCACCCCTCTCCCCCTCCCCTCCCTCACTCTCACTACACCACAATGTTGGCAGTTGAGAGTAAGGGATGCAATGGCCTAGGGGTGGGTGGTGGCTTCAATGCAGCGCCATTGATTTGCTTATAAATTAACCCATTGACAAATGAAAATATTGTCTGTTAATTGATCAATGTGTATGCAGAGAGTGCACAGCGAGTGTCTGTGTGTGTGTGTGTGTGTGTGTGTGAGCTGCAGCTAAAATTTAATTAGATGCGTTATTTGTATTTGTATGCACCAAATGCGATTCGGCCATTTCGAGGGTGTGGCCAACTGCTCGCTAACTGCATTGCGTGTGAAAGCACACATACACGTACATATACACAAACACACACACACAAAGTATATCTCATGTCGTATGTGCTTAATTTATTGTTATTGAAATACAATTGCAAAATTAACTGTCAAAGTTTGCGACCCATCGCCAATTTAGTTCAGCGCCATATGTTACACCTATCTATCTATGTCTCTGTATGTGTAGCAAGCACATGTGTTCTTAATTAGTTGACCTGAGTTGTCTTTAAACAATATGCCTGGCATTTATCGAATATATCAGTTTACTCGCATTCAAGGGATCACCCTGTATTGCCGTATTGACCAGAAGTCGTAGCTAAACTGCCAACACCCATCCCACCCCCTCCCTTAAAATGTTACCCCCTCAAGGCTTTATTTACACCGCTAAACGAGCTTTGCATATTTACTGTACTAGCAACAGACATTTTACGATATATTGAGAATTATTTGCAATATATTTGGCGAACCAGGCAAAGGGTGAAGGCAACAGCACAACAAGGACGACAAATGTTCCAACGACAACAGCAGTAGCAACAACACCAACAACAACTCCAGCACAACAACAACAAGTGCAGTTCAGCGCAAATGCAGGCAGAAAGCTTCTAATTCCGGTACTGAAACCATAAGTCTTTGTCGCATTGTATGTTACACACTCACACATACACACTCAAGCACATACAAATACATTAATACATTCATACATATATAGAAAGAGCAACCCAGTTGCAAATTTACACATGAATTTAGTGCATAAATCTTAAATTTAACCGAAAAGAGCTGCAATTTCAGCACCTAACAAAATAAAAATTCTAAAACTACTTTTATTAGAGATCGCAAAAATATTATGGCGTTTAAAAAAAATATTAAGGAATTATTAAATGGCGATCCAACATATTGGAAATTATTGAACAGTTGAGAGCATATCGGAATATTTAAATTAAAGATTATTCACTGTAATTAATATTATTAAATAAAATAGTGTATGGTATTTGCAAGTTATTTTGCACGTTCGTACTTCCTGCTGGGTTATTGGCGAAACCCTCTCTCTCATTCTCTCTACCTCTTCTATCTCTCTCTCTCTTCTCTTATAGACAGAGTCTTCGGAATGCAACAGCAGCCGCTTAATAATTTAAGTTCGATACACAAGTTTTGCATTGTAAATACTGAAACTTCTTTTTCTGTTTGCCAAAGATTTTGTTTAATTTACGTAAATTTGCATAAGATACAATTGCGACTCTGGCCTCTGCACTCTCTAAATTTGTGCGAAAATTGAGCCAAACTTCAGTAACAAAAATAAAAAAATGGAAAAAAAAGGGAAAGAAATTGTAGAGTTTATTGCCTTTGGCCTGGGATGCAGTTGGGCTGTTGCCTGGGCTAAATTTGAATTCAGTTCAAATTGAAAGTTAGCAAAGTCACCAACACCAATACAATACACAGTTACAATGCCACATCCCTTTGCCCCCTTTGCCACACACACACTCTCAACACAATATTTATGCCTTTTCGAATGCAGCTCAGCTTTAATTTAAATGGATTTCTCTGGCAGACATATGGCTGTATTCGCCGTATCCATTGGAGTGCCCACAACCAAAAGAGAAGAGAGAAGGAAAGGAAAGGAGAGGAGAGTGTGAAGGGGGAGAAGGAGTCTCATGACTCTCGATTGCCGACTGGCGACTCCTGCAACTGCTGAGGATTGATTGTGCTTGTTGATATTTTGTCAAATAACGCAAATAAATACACAATTACACACTCAAGTGAGTTCGAGTTGAATTTGTGGGGTTAAACGGGCAGGTCGCCCCACAGCCCACAGCCTCCTCTGACCCTTCTGCCATCCCTCTGGGTTATCCGTGTTTAAAGGATTTTCATTTGTTTAAATGTGTTTTATCGAAAATGGCCAAATGGCCGCTGGCTGATGTTGTTGTAGTTTTTGCTGCCACATGAAATTTATTTTAGCCGCACCGTGGAACAACTTCAGGCTATTTAATAAAAAATAGTAGTATCTTCTTATTACGATAACTTAAACCTTTATAATTTATTATTTGAAAAAAATTCTTAAAAATTAACATTTATTTTATATTTTAATTATATTTAAACATAATGTTTGAATTTTAGTTATATTAGGCAAATAATTTTTTTTATTAAACAGATTTTGCAAACTCATATTATTTATATTATTTTTTGGCTTACTCCCAATAAACTTTTTCATGCCAATTTGCTAAGCTCTCAACCACTGTGCGGCGACATTTGACTTTGTTATTGTTGCTGTTTTTGTTTTTTTTTTGTTGTTTTTGTTCCTTTTTTGCCACACGCCCGTAAATTCCAATGTAAAATGTTGCATTTATCTTGTAAAAATAATAAATCCAGGCAGAGGGACTTTTCTCTTACGCTTGGCAGCACATTTACAACTAATGGCAAGGGGTGTTACAGGGGCGGAGGAGAGGAGGTCATGACTATTGTTAGCTAATGGCCCAATGTCCAAGAGTTGCGTAGATTTAGCTAATTTTATGAACAGTCAAAGCGACAGGCGAATTCCAAACATTTAACCCTTGACTGGGGGTTGTGACGGGGGCAGGGAAGAGGAAGGGAAGGGGATGGGGATGGAGTGTAACAAAAAATTTTACACACTGCCATTAATTTAATTTATTTATTGGCTGGCGTTTCATTGGCGCAAATCCCGAATGCTCTGCGATAAATTTAGTCAAATGTGAAAATTGTGTGTGCATTTTGGCGCATACAGTTTATACACACACACACATATGTGCATGTATATACTCGTATGTATAAATCTACTACAACTACAAACACACATCGTATGTCAAACGAGGATTTTCATTATAAAATATCGCCTGGCCCGAATATGGAAATGCAGTTAAACCAAACAGAGTCGCAAAAGAGTTTGCAATTTATTTTAAAATAAAAGCCAAGTAAGCAGTGAGACAATGTTCGACTTGAAGTTACCCTGCAGATATGAATGTAATTATACAAATAAACAGGAATACTCTAAAAAATAAGTGAAGATCTTTTGTGCTTGTTCTCATACCTTTCAGATATCCTAGAAAATCGAAAGCTGACCACACGATGCTACCCTTTTGCCCGTTTAGTTGACTGCAGGGTATGCAATGTATCTAGTGTGACAAATAGTGTGAGATATGTTTTTGCGCACTGCAGCCAAAAACCTTCAGCCCTCAGTTACGCCCATTACGCCCTTGCCCCCCTTCCTCCCCCCTTTCTTTGCATTTACCCCGTCTCTGACTTTCCATACACCGCTAACGCTCAAATACGACATGTGACGGGGCGCCACTGATTTATTTGCATACAAAGCGCAGACGTGCTTAAAAAATATAAAAAAAATAAAAAAAAGAGAGTTCGGAAAAAGAAAACAATATGACACAACAGCAGTAGAAAATGCACTCGTAACGCCCCTTTTCGACGCCAGCTTCGATGGGGCTTCGATGGCGTTGTGGGCAATCGATTGGCCTGGCAGCCAAAAGTTGCCAAAATGAAGAGCCAAAACCTGAGCTGGTGTGGGGATAAACTGGAAACAGGAAGCGACATTTTGAGAGTCAATAAAAAATACATTTTAAATCAAAAATCGGAAATCCAATTGCCACAGAGATTTATTGAGCTGATCTGCAGTTTTTTTTAGTTTTATAAGAAGTTTTTAAGTAATAAGTAATTTATGAAAAAAATGTGATAGAACATTAATAAATAAATGCTGTTTGTGACATAATTATGTGATGATTATAATTATAATTATGTTCTTCATATGAAAATGAATATATGTTATAATATGCATCATAATTAAAAACCCAACAATTTAAAAGTCTTGCTTAAATCGAGAATTTAAATCTCTAAGATTTTCAAGCAGTTGTTGCCAAATTGCCTTGTTGCAAACCCTAAAGAAAAAGAAGACAGTTATTTAGACTTTGAATGTGCCCCTGCCCGTTGACCCGATTCCGAAATTCATCATTTGGCGCCATTTTGCGTAGCGTCAAGTTGCATTTAGTTGTTATTTATGCAAATTTTGCATGTTTCAACTTTTCAGCAAGTGCGTCGAGTCCTTTTCGATTATTTAAAACTTTAGACGAAATTTAGTAGAACGGTAAAAGTAATGGTAAATGGTATATGGTAAAGATGAACGTGACGCTGGGAAGAGGAAGAGGGTGAGAAAGAGAGCTTTTAATGCCCGCACCTGACGCGCTTCAATGTCTTACTGCCGAGGTCCTTGGAACATAACGTTGACTAGGAGCTGGATTAGGACTGAGACTGAGAGTCTGAGGCAGAGACTTGGGACTTGATGCCGTGCTCTATGCATAATTTTGTGCGCTGCTGTTAGAACAAATAAATTGTAGACGGCTAAAGTTATTAGATTAGCATTAGGGACGAGTTCCTCCCAGCTTCCAGGCTGTTCTCTAAGCTTGAAATTATGATTTACCTGCCACATTTACATGCTTATAAAGGAAATACAGCAAACAACGCGAAGTTGCGCCAAATTTATGGAAAAGTTGCCTCACTTTTCTGGAGTCATGTGCTTTTTATAGTGACCTCACCCCAAATTTGGCTAAATAAATTGCCAACCAGGTGGATCCTTATATATTTATTTAACTTTGACAGCCACAGCTGCATATCATTTTCATTTTCTTAAATAAAATGTGGAAATTTTTAAACAACATAAATATTCTATAATACTTGTACAACATAATTCATAAATGTTTTATTGTTTTGTATTAAACGAAGTTTACATATTTTTTTGTGGCATTCTTTTAATTTTGCTTTGCTGTGTCGTCATTTATATTTTAAAAAGAGGTTTTAAATAAATAACTTTCTTTTTAATATAAACTAAAGTTAACATTATTAACATGTTATTATAGTTATAATTTACAATTAATACAAAGGCATTTTTAGTTTTTTCTTACATATTTTATAATTATATCTAACTCTTTTTAAATAATTTTTGTGTTAATTTATTAGTTTATTAACAAATACTAATTTATGATAAATATATTATTGTCATAAGCTTAACCAATCAAATAAAATGTTATTTCTTTTTGCTTTTTAGGTAAGAGATACACAGAATCTCTTGCGGGCTCTCTTCTACCAGACTGGCTAGGTAAGTGCGATTTTCTTTATATTTTTTCCGTATACTTTTAGCTTATAGTTTACGATAATAGTTTGATTTTGATTTTTGTCAAATAATATTCTTTACATTCTTTATTTTTGTATTTTTTTTTTTGTGGTATTTCTTATAAGTTGCACTCCAACTGTGTCGCTCAAAAATATTTGAATTTTGATTTAATGAGCGCCAAAATCCAAATCCTAGACATAATGAAAAACCAATCTATTGACAGCTTCTCCCACACCCAAAAATAATATGAAATTTTCAACTCAAACTCCTGTCCCCAAATTCAGGCGATCCAATAAATTGTTGAACCCAATTTAAAGCTTCTTAAACTTGAATATTATTTTTGTATTTTGTTGTTTGCTCATCTTGAGTGTTATTGTTGTTGTTGTGTTATTGCGCATATTGCATCCTCTTGATTTAGTGTGTCCAGTGTGTCAGTCAAAGGAGCGTGTTCCACAGTCCCCCACAGAGGTAAAGCCAAAATACAAATACAAAGTACTCAAATATCAATAAATCGTAAATGTTGTGTGCATTTGCCCAAATTTCAAATCTATTCTATTCTATATATATTTGTATATATACTGTATATATATATATATGTATGTATAATCTCAAAGCTAGCATGTGCATGTCCCAAAAGAGAGAGCGAGTAAATTTACTGCAAAACTGTTGCAATATGAATTTAACAATATAATATGTGAAATTATCAGCTCATAAAACTTGCCAAATAATTGGCAATTATTCAGTTTGTCAACTTGCACACTTACACAAACAGTCATACACACACACAGACAGAAACTCATATGTCACACACACATTTACAAACAATTGCTCAAAGGTTTTCTTTGCTGCCCAATTAAAGCCGCCCCCAAAAAGTGGGCGCATTTTCTCGATATGTTTTTGGTTTTCTTTCTTGTTTTTTCAGTTGTTTTTTTGTGGTTTTGTGGCACTGGAAAAGTATCACTTGGCACGCAAAGAAAACGAGTGAGAAAATTGCAGAGCCAACTACAGTTTACAAAGCGTATCATTTAGTTAGCAATTTTTCAGCATGCTGCACTTTACAGGAATCGCTTTAATACACGCAGCTACCTTCCCACACCCCCCAATATCCCCCTCTACCCATTACACACATTCAAATCGCATGTAACTACCTATGTACATATGTTACACAGTCATATAGCACTTGTACTCATACATATATAGCCAGCGAGAACCCAATTAAACACACTTTGTCTGCCCCAATTGAGATAACAACACTGAGGCCCTTGAATCTGACAACAAAAACAATTAAGTCAGTTCTCAAGGAGAAAATGTACGACTAAGTGATACCCTGTAGTCTGTCAAATATATATAGATAAATTGTCATCATCTGAATAGCTCTAATACTCTTCTACTTTTATGAGATCCTCATGACATTCGCTGAATATTTGGCTTCTCAATTGATCTTTTTTAAATTTTAAACTAGCGTGATTTACAGGGTATTTTTGTTAATTGTTGTTAATGCCTGTTTTTAGTTGTGTTAACCAGACACTTCAGAGTATCTGTCAGTTTCAGTCACTGGCGATTTTCGGCCCATTTGCAACATTTGGAGTTTAACGCTATACTCGATGGTCGTATGTAGTTTGTTTATTGGCAATTTATACAAACGCATAAATTACCAACAACGGCAAGAAAAGCATAAACAAAGTTCGCTCACTAAATGCCACTTGCCAATCGTAATCAATTCTCATGTGTGTGTCTATAAAAAAAGGGACCAAGCCGACTCAAAGACTGTCGCAGACAGAGTCTGAGACACAATGTCAGTGTCAGCATCCGCATCCGTATCTGTATCTTAAGTACTCGCATCTAACAACACCCCAACAACAACATCAGCCCGAGTCGGGCCAGAACAGAACAGGACAGAAAGACATAAATATTTATTTGTTGAAATCTTCAAATGCAGAAAACGTAAAATCCATTAGAAAATTAATAAAGAGCAGCATCGAAATATACTTTCGAGAAAATATACAATACATAAATGCGGTTTACTTATAGCTCACCCTATGTGAATGGTATTTTTGGTAGAGTCAGAATTGGGGGGAGACGCTAATAGAATGAAATTCAATTGATTAAATTATTTGTCTGGGTAATGTTTTCTTAGGCCTGGGATGTCAGTAACTTTTACTTGAAAAGGATATGGAATGGGAGGACTTGCTATTAAATAAATATATTCGAATTTCGTAAATAAAAATATTTTCTAATGCATGCTGAATTTTATAATAATATCAAAGCTTTAACTTTGTGCACATATATGAAATATACATTTAAAAAACTATCAACTTTAATAAAAGCCTACCTAACATAAGCATGTTCCATATTTTCGATGTAATTTACAAATTTAAAAACTTAACTATGATTCAATATTCTCAATCAAAACTACAAATAATTTTTAACCTTTAATAAATATTTATGTTGTAAATAAATATCCTAAATAATCTTTTTTAATACTCAAACCGAAGGAAATAAAGTATCTAATTGTTTGTAATGTCAAGTAATTCAACCTATATTATTACATACACATTTAATATTGATCCATTAATTATAGGATTACTAAATAATGGCTTACAGCTTGAAAACATGGCAGTTAAACTTGTTTACACTCTAGTCAATCCATTTAATATTTAACTGAAGGCATTGTATAATCAGCTTGTAATAATATTTATAAATGCTTGAGAATAATTTGTTTGAACAGAACAATATGAATATTTTGAAAAGTTTCACGTGATCAAATTCGGAGTCTCGTGGCCATATGTTGGGACTGGGACTTGTACTCATTATTATAACAATGTGTCTATTTATAAAGACGAAGCAAATGTCTCGTTCTAGAGTTTGATGAGGAAGAATAGGCGGAGGGGGGGAGGGGGCATGGCAAATGGCACGCAATTCACAATGAGAGCATAATAATGTGCAATAAACTATCGAAATTTGTTGAATTGTTGATAAACTTTGGCGCCACTTTGTGGGAGAAACATGAAACAAGGCAATTGGAGAAACGCTCTGAGTTTTCCCTTTCCCCGTCTCCATTTGTGGCACATCTTTGAAGTGGGAATTTAATGAGCGTGTGGCATTTATTGTTTTTCGTATTTTTAAATAATTTTTAGTTTTTTTTTTTTAATTTTTAATATTTAGTTTAGTCTTTTGTATTGTTTTTATTACTTTGAACTATCGAACTGTGATTCCATTAGAGGGAAAAGCACTTAAAAACAACTTTGAAAAGTTTTTGTAGCAATATCCGGTTTGTGGAACTGTTTCTACCTGTTCCAGCAACAACTATTTCGAAATTATCAGTTCACTTGACATTTGACTTGCTGCCGAGTCGAGTAATCTACATATGCATGTGTGCGTAAGTGTGTGTATCTCTATCTCAGACATATCGCTGTCCGTGTCCGTTTAATTGCCCCTTGGAGTAGCTTGGCAAATTAGTTAATTGGCGGACAGTCTATTGTGGACGACGTAAGTGGCCACTACTTCCCTAAAAGACAATCTAGGCGAGCATCAACATTCTCTAAATACTTAGGCAAAGTATTAAAGTACATTCTATAATGGGAGGATTCTACCAGAGTCTAAGTACCCTTTTTAATTTCAGAAATTAATATTAGACTTGGGCAATAAGAGTTAAATAATTAAATTTGCATACAATTTTAATTACTAAATTTGTATGAATATATGTAGCCCAATCGGAATGACCTTTAAGGTCATTCAATATTCGCATCGATTCGCTTATTATTAATTTTATTATTATTGCATTTTTGGCTAAGTTTTTAATTTGTGTTTCTTTAGCTTGTTATTGAACTTTACACTTTGATTAACGACATTGTATGAGAATTTTTGCATAAATAAGCTGCCATTTAGCATTAACAAAATACAAATGCAATAAAATTATACGGAACACAAAAGTAGAGTTGTCTTTGGGTGGTCGAATTCAAAATACCCTAATGAATTTAATTAAAGAATTTTAAGCTGAGAAGCTTTAATTTAAACTTTTTCGCAAATCGAGTTTTGATCATCTCTTCTCATGAATGATAGTAATCTGAGAAATTTTTTGTAAATGAATTTATGAGTAAAAGTAACTGATTAGTATGATATAGTCGAAGAAAAATAGCTATTTGAAAGATGAAGAATTTTAATATTAACCAATTTATTCAAAGATAGACTGATTAAAATATATTGCGTTTGCTACGTATTAATCAAGAATACTCATGTCTATGTTTCTATACTTCAATTCTTGGCAATACAAAATAATCTCTGTTAGAGTATTAGCCTAATTCGATGGAAAAACAGTGTCTACCTGTGCGTTTGTCCGTTGGCAGCATTTTAAGAAGCCGCCAACAGCGTTAACTGCGTCCTTTTTATTGATTTTTGTACGCCATTAAATTTTGCACAGTTACCCATATTTTCCGCCATTTGCCAGGACGAGGACTTACCCCCAATTCGGATGCGGCAGATACCTTCCGCCATCGTCCCCGTCTCCCTCTCCACCCCCGTCTCTGTCTCCGCCCCCGCCACGGGGCAATGTGGCAGATATTTTTCTTTTGCCAGCTCAGCAGATGAATGCGTGTAATTTTCGGTTTGATTTATGCCCGCTGACCCCGCTCCGGGCCACATCCACAGTCGCATCCACCCGCAGAAGACGCACACATAGCCAGCAATTCTCCATGCCGCACTCCCACTATGCCTCTGC
This sequence comes from Drosophila limbata, assembly GCA_963924055.1. Taxonomy (NCBI): domain Eukaryota; kingdom Metazoa; phylum Arthropoda; class Insecta; order Diptera; family Drosophilidae; genus Drosophila; species Drosophila limbata. Next base: position 12,587,500 of record OZ001352.1, on the reverse strand, counting down.
AAGGTTGGCAACCTCAGATTTGTTACGGGAGCAGCTTTTATATATATGTATGTATATGTGTGTGTGAATCCTGACGCTGGTCGTCCTTTTATCGCCCAAAATGCTAAACGCAGGCAATACATTTCCAGGCAGCCTTTGGCTTTCTCAGGGCGGGCTTTATTACATTAGGCGTTCGTAAAATAAAAATTGTGCCACTTTCTCAAAAACACGCACAACAAAGCACACACACGCATACACTCGAATTGTTTGTGTGTGTGTGTGTGTGTATGTGGGTATGACATCGTGGAAATCAACCTGCTGCGGCAAACTGCCGAAAAAAAGGGCAGGCCAAGCAGAAAAACAAGGCCTCAGGATGGTTAGGCGAACGTGAGGAGGTAACAAGAGGGGAAAGATGGAGAGAGGTGCAGGGAGGGTAACAGAGGTGGTTGGTGGGGAAAGGGGGAGGGAGGTCTAAAGGGGAGTGCCAGGGCACAAATGTTTTGTGCTTTGTTCGCCGTATTTGCTTACATAATCAGTCATGTTATTCTTGTTTCACATATCCTTTTATACTAAAAAGCAGGCCATATAAAAATTATTTATTTATGTCGCTGGCTTTGATATCTTTTTTTATATACATATTTTTATTGCGTGCAGACTGTTTGAAGGTTGTGTGTGTATGTGTGGGTATGTGCTGGACTTAAAAATCGGTCTGCGATTAGCTGAAATATATTTGGAAATGGAAGGCAAAAGATTTGAATATTTTAAAAATTGGGTAATATTTTAACTGCAATAAAAATAAGTAAAGCTATTAGAATATCAAAAAGAAGGCAGAAGAACATTTCTCATCTAATAAAGTCGCTCTATAAATTTATTGTCAAAAGTTATCAAAATAATAAACGACTTCTAACCATATTAGTTCCAGATCAATAAGGCGGCAACCCTTTAATATAAGGATTTAAGGGATGTTTCATATTAAAAGGAATGATAGTATTGCTATCTCTCTCTCTCTAAATATAAATAACCCTATAGCTATAATTACACCTCTCATATTTAATATTAATATCACTAATTACATCATTTTAAAATTGCCATCTTCATTAAAAACTAACCTCCCGTTTTCTTATACCGATTTCCACTTCGTATTCCCAACTGTTTCCAGTACTATCTCTTTCTAATTCAGTGTCTCTCTCTTTCTCTCAATTGCTGGTCGACAACATTTTGTAGCTTTCCGCACCAAATTCCGAATTCCCTTGCCATTGATAAATGGCATTTTGCGCACTGTTTGTTGTTTTTGTTCAGCGCCTTTTTCTTGTTGTCCTTCTTCTTCTGCTTTTTTACTGTTTGCTTTGCGCTTTTCGCACAGCGTTTTAGCCGTTTTGTCATTTCGCAGTCAGCCAAAAAGCAAAAGCAAAGTTTTGTTTGTTTCTATTTCTGTTTCCACTTGCGTTGCTTTTGATTTTCTCTTTCGCATTCGCATTCTCGTTTTGTTTTCTTTTTCCTTTTCATTTTCCCTCCTCGTCCTTTTTTTTTAGTTCGCCCAACGGAATCTGGGCTATTTATTCACCCAATTTCTTTTTTTTTCTTTCGTTTTTGCTTACCACATTTATCATTGTGCCTTCAGCTGCACACACACACACACATACGCACACTCTCTCACACACACACACACACGCACATGGAGTCAAACAGACAACAGTTACACCCACCAAGTTGTACACTCGCAAAAATTAATCAGTTAAATGTTAAATGCTATTCTCTTTTTTTTTACTTTTTCATGCGTTGCTTGACCTCCTTGAACATGTTTTTTTTTTCTATTTATTTTGTGTTATTTATTATTATTTTATCATCATTTATTGTAAATAAAAAGCTCGGTTAGGTTTGTCTATATTTATCTGACGATTGTTTTCATGGCAACGCTTTGGGGCCTAGCGAATTCCCTAAAGACCCGCGACTCGTATCGCTGCCGCAGGCGAAAACAATATTTCTGGTATAAATCATGCGCGTTATCAGTGTTGAAATTGAAATGTGACAGTTGTTGACCTTGGGGAGGTTAAATAATCGAAACAAAATTAAAGCAAATATTTATATATGTATTTATAAATTATAAAAGTCTATTATATAATAAGAAAATAATAATAGAAATTTCTCACTCATCATAAATAGGTAAACAAAGCACGTTCCGAAATTTGGCAGTTTCATTCTTCATATTTGTGTGATATATTGTTAGCCTTATCATCTTACGATTCTCAAATTTTTATAATTTTTGGTTGATAAACAAAAAGGTTTTAAATCCTTGTATTTTTAATTATCGAGTTTTTCAGCAAATTAACTTAAAATATAAGAGCATGATCGACAATCAATCGCTATCCACTTAATGGCATATGAAATAAAGACCAAGTTGCTTACGTTTCAGCGCCGGCGCGAGTTTTGTTCGGTGTTCGAAATTTGCGCCACTCATACGGATTTCGGAACACTGTGCGTGTTTGTTGGTTAGCCCCAGAAATAACTTAAAGGCTTGGTCGTTGAAAACAACAACAACAATGGCAACGAAGCCATTGAGTTAGACGCAAAGGAGAACGATAAATGAGTAAAGCGGCACGCAGTGCCATCTGTTGGTCATTAGCGGCAACTATGAAGGGCAAAATAAGAAGCAAAGCTTAAAATTGAACGCAAGCTTTGAGGGATCGTTTTCGTTTATATTTTTGGCTGCATTTCATATTGAATTGCACATAAATTGCCCACACCCATACAAAGGCACAACATCCTCTCACACACAGACACACATACAGTTGCAGTTGAGCGTAATTAAAATGCATTGCATGCGCCCACGCATTGTGGAAAAACATTCGTTTTGATGAGGTGTTGACTGTAATTTAAATGACAACGTTAACGTTCAAAATAAAACATTAAGTAAACGAAAGAAGTTAAAAACTGAATTTTAAAGTATCTAAATGGGGAGATTATATAATTGTGTGCCGCTGTGCAGCCACCGACGGCAACTAAGCACATTCAATTCTCAATGGAATTGACCCATATAACAATCGAATGCTCTGCCCTTCCAGCTGCTGCTCTGTAGTTGATGATGATATTGCTGATGATGATGAAGCGAGGCAATAAATGAGTGCTTTATGGGCTGCCAGCAGCTTATGCAAAAAGCGCTCAAGCTCAAGGCGAGTGTGACGCGACGCTCTCTTTGCCGCTTGGCTCAGCCGGAGTCTGAGCTCTTTCAATTTTTCGGCGCGCACACATAAATAAATCGATGAGCGCTCGAGCCGCGTCGCGTCGCGCCGTGAGTTGTAATATAGTATTATTGATTTTGAGCGCGTTATTGTTGTTGTTGTTGCTAAAATGGCAGTGTTTATGAGCTCATTAAGTGTCAAGTGAAGTACGTTTAGTAAGTAATAGCTCAAAGCAGCACAGAAATCTATAAATAAATGCAATTGAGTGTTGATAAAACATTTACAAGTTTCGCTTCGAGCACAGACTCCACTCTCCCACTCACTCTCTTTCGCTCTCGCTGTGTCTCTCATTCGCTCTGAATGGAATTTATTGCGGCGCATAAGAAAGCGCGGCAAGTGCGATAAATTTTGCAGCCCTGTGGCCATAAAACATGCGACTTGCAGTTGAGTAATTTTTGTTGGTGTTTATTTTGCGGCAACACTTACGGAACATGCGCAAAAAGCAATGCCGCAAAACGTCGAAGCAGCAGCAGCAGTTGAAGAAGAAGAAGCAGCAGAAGCAGATGAAATAATAAATAAACGTAAACCGTCGCGTGTGTTGCAAATTAAATTTATTTATTATATATAAAATTGTATTTAAAATGCGAGCAACAGCTCTTTGTGTTGTTGGCTGTTCGCACATAAATTTCCAGTCAAAAGACGTGCTTAATTCGCTTTATGCGCATTTGTCGCCTTTTCAAAACAAACCAAATTATTTATGTGCACTAAAAATTGAGCGATTGTCGCTCGTAAATCGCGCCGCACTGTGAGATATTGTTATAAATATTGAATAAATTTCAAATTGTTAATTAATAAGCAAGCTAACAACTAACACAGTAAGTACGTGTGAAGAGACCAGACCAACTTTTTGTCACTCATTTCATGTCTGCTGAGCAAGTGCTGGAATTTCAAGCACCAACATTTCCCCTCCACGCACACACGAACACACAGAGACTCAAGCACATACACACACACACAAACACATGCATAATAGTAAGCGCATACAATGTCTGCCTGATTTATTTGCCATAAGTCAAAGCAGGCGCGCGCACATGTACATTGGCTATGCTCAACGCGTGTGCAAGAGCGAGAGCGAGCAAACATGAAGAAAAGGCTGGGTTATTTGTCTTGCGGCAACGCTATTATTCATTTGGGCTGTTGTCTTGCGCTCGCTCTTTCACTCACTCACTCATGTTCATTCGCTCTCAGCAAACTGAACTGCTGGGCAGCGTGCATGTGTTTATCTGTGTGTTTTGCGTTTGATTGTGTCTGTGAGTATCTTTGCGCTCCTGCGTGCGTGTGTGAGCGCGCGCTCTCTGTTTTTCTCTCTCGCTCTCTCTCTGTCTCTCGCTCTTTGGCTGATTTTAATGGCCGAAGTGAAGTGTTTATCGTTGGCACACAATATTCGCAAGTGGCATTTCTTATGCCGTCGGCCAAGCCCGCCCCCTTTTTCACTCAAACTCAAACACACAGATACACACATCCACAGCCATACACAGAGTGTCGCATTCTTATGCTCTCTGAAAGTGCGCTTTGTTTTTGTTTGACTGTTTTCCTGTTGCTGCTGCTGTTTCTTGCTGTTGTTGTTGTTACTGCAATTTTCCTCTTCGCTTTTCTTGGCAGCAGTTGAAAAACCGCGCCACAATTGGCAAAGCGTCGTTGCCTTTTCTTCTTCCATCTTCATCTTCAACTGCCCCCTCTTCCCCTCAGCCCCCCTCCTTGTTCTCTCATCATACAAAACTTGGCAAAAAAGAGTTGTTTTAAAAATTGTTTATGACCACAAACGCTGGCGCTGTTCATTTTCCAACCAACCAACCAAAGGGAAAATTTTGCCCCGTCTTCGCCTGCAACATTCCACTGATTAATAGTTTTATTTATTTTTAGCGCTCATCTTCCAAGTCGCAAGACGCTTTTGTTGTTCTCTTCGCTGTCTTCGTCTTCTTCTTCTTTTTTGTTGTTGTCTCTTTTTGTCGTCGTTTTGAATTTATGAGTCTTTATTAAAATGTTATACGAGTTGAGTTTGTTGTATGTTTTGTCCCCCCTTTCACTCTTTTCTCATCCCCCCTTTTTTTATTCGTTTTATCAGCTCTGCGTTTTTTTTATCAAATTTTCTGTCAGTTTTGCCTGATTTATGACCGACATTTTCCTTAAGTCTCCAATGAAGTGGATCAAGAATGTTGTGTAGATGGTGATAAATACAGTGGGTAATCCGAGGAAAGACTGTACTTAGCTACTTGGGATTTAACCTAGAGATTCGAAGTGCATAGATGACAATTTTAATGGTTCCAATTTGGTTTAGACCTTAATTTTCTAAAACTGATCTCGGCAATTAGAAGTTTTGACTTGAAGACCTAAAAATAATAATTATAAATTTACTTCTTTCTAAATACTTTTTAATAAAAAGATTTCAACTGAAGAAATGTTAAAATCTAAATCGATTTATCAGTAAAGATATTTTTCCACTCTTTTAGTAGCTTATATTACTTTTTAAAATATTTATTTTTAGTTAGTATTTAGTTGTGGGAGTATAATATTATCTGGTATATAATAACAATTGTTTCTTCACTTGAAAATTAATTGGATTGCTTTTTCGATCAATTGCTTTCTTTGCTGTTGCTGTTATTGTTGGTGTAGCAATGTTGACAATTCTCTCATTGCTTAAGTTTGTTGCAAGTTGCTTCATGCTTTTATCTGAACCACGACGGGAACTCTCAAGTTGAACCTGAACTTTGTTGACCCCCGAAGTGCAACATGTGAACGTTGTCTGTTCTCCTGGTTCC